>CM056394.1:5142918-5297918 GCA_029718625.1 Synaphobranchus kaupii | reverse complement strand
ACAAACGTGCACTCGCACACACACACACACACACACACACACACACACACACACACACACACACACACACACATGCATACAAACACATGCACACACTCGCGCGCACACACACACACACACACACACACACACACACATACAAACGCACAAACACACTCGCACATACACGCACATATGAGCTCATACCTCACAGCTGCTGATGTCCAGGTGCAGGTCGCTAATATGAGGGTTGGAGGACAAGCCAAGGAAGAGAGCCCTGATGAGAGAGAGAGAGAGAGAGAGAGAAAGAGAGAGAGAGAGAGAGAGAGAGAGAGAGAGAGAGAGAGAGAGAGAGAGTGAGAGAGGACAGCACAAGGCACTGAAAAGCAACCAGCTCTACCCAGAGAGGGACCCCCTCGGACAACTGGCCATGAATAAACAATTTGAAGAAAACGCAACAACCACAGCATTAAAACAATTTGACAAGATCAACAAAAATCTGTACATTGACAATTGGCATGAAGAAATTAAATTAAACAATAAATTGGAAATTTACCGCACTCTAGGTCGAAATTATTCCCTGTCTGATTACCTGACACGAGTTAAAAACCCAAAACAAAGACACACATTAACAATGTACAGACTCAGTGACCACAGCCTTGCTATTGAAACTGGTCGCCACAAAAAGACCTGGCTGCCAAAAGAGAACAGGCTGTGTGCTCACTGCAACCTGGCAGAGGTAGAGACAGAGGCCCACTTTTTACTCTACTGCCCCAAGTACCTGTCAATTCGAAGCCAATATTTTTCCAAATTCAATGCGCAAATTCACCAATTTGAATACCAATCAGAATCAAATAAATTAAAAGTAGTTCTGGGAGAAGAGGATGCCACAATAGAAATGGCAGCTCATTACGTCTCTGCCTGCCATCATTTAAGAGAGGGTGTGGACTAATGTATAAATTAACTAATCTATTACTAATCTACTAGTCACCTATGTTCTTTTGAATACTGCCAGGGTTTATATGTAATATGTATTACATTATAGTACTAAATGTCTTTTGACCTGGGATTATGTGTATTAGCGGGGGGGGGGGGGGGGGGGGGGGTTGTTGTTGTTCATGTTTTTGTTTTGTTTTTTTGTCATTTATGTATCAATGCTTGTGCAACACAAGTTTACTTGTCATGCAAATAAAGCACATTTGAATTGAATTGAATTGAATTGAGTGAGAGAGAGAGAGATAGAGAGAGAGAGAGAGAGAGAGAGAGAGAGAGAGAGAGATAGAGAGAGAGTTAAGTTGTGTAATTTTAATTTTAATTTTTAATTTTTATATTTATTATATTGACTTTATTATGTATTATTATAAAACCACATTTGTTGTTCTCCATCATCATTATTATCATTGCCATTAATTATTATTATTATTATTTTTTTTTAAAAATTGTATTTTGTTATATCTTTCATTGTTGTTACTTCTAAATTCATAATTTAAGAAGGGTCCTTGTTTTCAGGTATGGTTGCTGTTCATTCGTTTCTACTCTTTGCTGTTTTGTATTGTTCAGTGTTAGATAGTATGTGTAGTTAGTATGTCTTTGACTGTTTTGATGCTTTGGCAATACGGATGTGTAATGTCTTGTCATGCCAATAAAGCTCATTGAATTGAATTGAATTGAGTGAGAGTGAGAGTGAGAGTGAGAGAGAGAGAGAGACAGAGAGAGAGAGAGAGAGAGAGAGAGAGAGAGAGAGAGAGAGAGAGACAGAGAGAGAGAGAGACAGAGAGAGAGAGAGACTTCTCAGGGACTTCTCTACGACAGTGGAAATAACTGTAATTCTTCCCTTTGTTGTTTTACCATCAACGTTAAATCATTTCACATCTTCATGGAAGCTCATGCTTAAAGTTGTCCTGTCCTGTCCCTTGCAGCTGTGTACAGTACTCCCAATTGCCCCTGCAGCTGTGTACAGTACTCCCAATTGCCCCTGCAGCTGTGTACAGTACTCCCAATTGCCCCTGCAGCTGTGTACAGTACTCCCAAGTTTCCCCCACCTCATATATTTATATTCCATCACAGCCAACTCAAATAAAAATTAAAAATAAAGTAAAAAAGAAGACTGTTCTTGCTGCAGACTGTGGTCCACCAACCTAGGTCAGGGCTGGCCAACTCTGTTCGTAAAGATCTACCATCCTGTAGGTTTGCACTCCAACCCTAACAAAGCACACCTCATTGAACAGCTAGAGATCTCGTTGAGCTGATAATTAGTAGAATCAGGGGCGCTAAATTAGGGCTTAAATAAAAACCTACAGGAAGGTAGGCCCCTGGCCGAGATTGGTGGCACACAGTGGTGGAGCACTGACTGCAGCAAGGACAGCCCTCTTCTTTACTGACTAGCACCTATTCTCACCTGCACCTGGTCTCACCTGAGCACATCGTCTTACCTGAACACCTGGTTTCATCTGAGCACCTGTTGTCACCTGAGCACATCGTCTTACCTGAACACCTGGTTTCATCTGAGCACCTAGTCTCACCTGAGCACATAGTCTTACCTGAGCACCTAGTCTCACCTGAGCACCTGTTCTCACCTGAGCACCTAGTCTCACCTGAGCACCTAGTCTCACCTGAGCACATCGTCTTACCTGAGCACCTGTTCTCACCTGAGCACCTAGTCTCACCTGAGCACATCGTCTTACCTGAGCACCTGTTCTCACCTGAGCACATCGTGAGGCAGCTTCATGGACGCCAGGCTGAGGTGAGTAAGGCTGAAAGCAGAGCTGAAAAACTGACGAAACACCGGAAGAGTCTCCCTCACTTTCCTGAGAGAGATAGAGAGAGAGAGAGAGAGAGAGAGAGAGATTGAGGGGAGAAGAAGAAAGTAATTTCAGCACCATGCAGCTGAACCTGTGTCTCCTGGTGAAATACCACTCCACAACATGCCGTACGCAAAATTACAATCACCTCAAATTAACCATGACAGGAAGCTTTGGGGGTTTATTCATAGCATCTCGCAAACGCATTAGCGCCCCCTGGTGGCTTGGCAGGGCTGGCTCGGGGGAGAGTGCATCAGGGGGAGGGTGCGCGAATTAGCTGCAGAGCTTGTTGAGTGGGCGTAGCCAGAATCACATTTCAAATGAGAGAAAGAACTCCCGTAAGCTAAACTCTGAAAGACTGAGCTACCACAGTGTCAGACAGGCTAGGAAGAGGCGAGGGGCAGGTGGGCAGAAAGTCAATTTTCCAATTTTATTTTGTATAGCGATTTTTACAGAGAACGGTCACAAAGACGCAGTACAGAGAAACAGGCGTAGGCAGGGAGTAAGTGCTGAGTAGGGGAAGAGTAAAGTGGGAGCAGGGGGAGGAGCCAGGGACTGACCTGTGTGAGAAAGAGTTCTTGGAGAGATTCAAGTAGGAGAGATCAGCACAGCAACCTCTAAGTAAAGCCCCAAACAACTGAGAGAGAGAAAAAGAGAGATAGAAAGAGAGAAAGAGAGAGAATTTGAATTTGAAAACCAGCTTTATTGTCACAGCTCAACAACATATACAAGTGATGCTCAAAATAGAATCACAGGAGCAATGAAAATGTGAGGATAGAGAGAGAGAGAGACAGAGACAGAGAGAGAGAGAGAGAGATAGAGAGAGAGAGAGAGAAACTTGTCACTCAGGCTAGTAGAAAGTCCCACTGCTCCACAGGTCAAATACAGTGAGGTCCAGAACAAGTATAAACAGTTATGGCTCGGTTATACCATCTATAATTAACAATTCATCACTTTGCCTTGGAGAGGGATATAAACAAGCCCAAACAATAAGCAAATGTGGGCAAATCTATTTGAATGTGCACAACCAAAAAAAACAGCCTTTCAACAGCATCGTTGCTTTCACTGTCACTGATCTCAGCGCTCTGTAAAGCGACGCACCGAATCCACAGCGCAGTCTGTTCCAGACAGGTCCAGATGAACCAGGCAGTTGGGCTGAGCCAGGAACAGGTACAGGTTCTGCAGAGAGACGGACACACGAGGACAGTCAGAGGAGGTGTTGGGGAATAGTGTGGGGTGGAGGGGTGTTTGTGGGCACAGTGAGTAAGTTGTAGTGTGGAGGTGTCTGGGTGTAGTGTGAGGGGTGTAGTGTGGAGGTGTGGGGGTGTAGCGGTGTTTGTGGCCACAGTAAGACAGGGGTTAGTAAGGACAGTAAGACACTCCAATCCTGGAGTGTTGGAGACAGTCCTGGTTTTCCCCCCATCCAAACTTATAACTACATTAATTGGATTCATTTTAATGAATCAGGTTTAATGAATGCAGCGCGTATCGGGAGCGTTATCTGTGGATCGGACCGTAGCGTGTAGTGTGAAGTGCGTAGTTTTTGGGCGTAGCGTGTATCGGGAGCGTTATCTGTGGATCTGACTGTAGCGTGTAGTGTGAGGTGCGTAGTTTTTGGGTGTAGCGTGAGGTGCATAGTTTTTGGGCGTAGCGTGTAGTGTGAGGTGTGTAGTTTTTGGGCGTAGCGTGCAGTGTGAGGTGTGTAGTTTTTGGGCGTAGCGTGTAGTGTGAGGTGTGTAGTTTTTGGGCGTAGCGTGTAGTGTGAGGTGCGTAGTCTTTGGGCGTAGCGTGTAGTGTGAGGTGTGTAGTTTTTGGGCGTAGCGTGTAGTGTGAGGTGTGTAGTTTTTGGGTGTAGCGTGTCGTGTGAGGTGTGTAGTTTTTGGGCGTAGCGTGTAGTGTGAGGTGCGTAGTCTTTGGGCGTAGCGTGTAGTGTGAGGTGCGTAGTCTTTGGGCGTAGCGTGTAGTGTGAGGTGCGTAGTTTTTGGGCGTAGCGTGTAGTGTGAGGTGCGTAGTTTCTGGGCGTAGCGTGTAGTGTGAGGTGTGTAGTTTTTGGGCGTAGCGTGTAGTGTGAGGTGCGTAGTCTTTGGGCGTAGCGTGTAGTGTGAGGTGTGTAGTTTTTGGGCGTAGCGTGTAGTGTGAGGTGCGTAGTCTTTGGGCGTAGCGTGTAGTGTGAGGTGCGTAGTCTTTGGGCGTAGCGTGTAGTGTGAGGTGCGTAGTTTTTGGGCGTAGCGTGTAGTGTGAGGTGCGTAGTTTCTGGGCGTAGCGTGTAGTGTGAGGTGTGTAGTTTTTGGGCGTAGCGTGTATCAGGAGGTGTTATCTGTGGCTCTGACCGTAGCATCCTCTCCGGACAGCACCCCAGGGTTACGGCTGAGGTCCAGGTGCAAGAGGGAGTTAGAGTAATCATCACAGGAGCACAGAGCCTGGGAGAGAGACACCACACCTACATGGGAGAGAGAGAGAGAGAGAGAGCGAGTATTCTTAGTGCTATTACACTGTGGTGGTGGTTGTTATGGTTACCACGGTTAGGTATAGCAATTCTAATTAATCTCCATTCCTGTTCCAGTGTGTACTGTATTCCTGTTCTAGTGTGTACTGTATTTCTGTACGTACGCTTTGGCAATATTTACAATATTTACAATTTGCAGTGTAGGCATCAAGGTAATCTACCCGTACAGGGAGCGTCCGTGTCATTACGTCATCGCAACTTTTACTTCCTGCCGTATGAGTCAGCATTTCGGTGAAATGGAAAGCAGAGATCTGTCTGTACCATAGATATCGGAGACGAACGGCTGCATTCCGATGCTCTTTTTCTCTCACCACTTTGTGAACCAGAGGAGGCTAACAGGACATGCTGATGCATTAGCATTACTGAGACAGGAAGGATCGAAGGACAGATACATTTACTACATGTTTGTACATCACTGTGCTGTACCACAAATTGCCTCTCGGAGGACATTAAAGTTTTCTAAGTCTAAGTCTAAGGAAAGGGAACGCAGCCAGTATCTTCGGAGAGGAACAGATGGATCAATAAAATAGATCCTCTGTAAAATCCGAGTCCGAGGAGAAGGAGAGTGAGAAAGAGGACCGGAGATATGTGCGATTGGTAAAACTTTTATCAATGTCCCGGAGGAGAACAGGGAGATAGTTAACAATGCTACCTTCTGCGCAAACTGTGCCATTATAATCGCATGACTCATGAATCTATTTAAGGCAAGTGTGTTGAAGCCAAAGGCAAGGGGAGCTGCTTGCTAACGCTGCTAATGACATGCAGCTCCAGTGTTTGGCCAACAGGGGGCGCAGTGGTACTCACCCTTAGAGGATAGAGAGGTCTTGGAGAGGTTAAGCAGCCGGAGGCCTTTGCTGAGGCGACAGACTTGCTGAATGAGGTTGGAGACGCCTTTAGAGGTGGAGACAGCGTCAGAGAGAATCAATCAAACGCGCTCGTGCACACACACACACACACACACACACACACACACACACACACACACACACACACACACACACACACACACACACACGGGACCAAGTGTCAGAGCAGATCATTCAAGCACACAGATGGACACAAACGGATATATATATATATACACACACACACACAAGCACACACACCCTCACACACACACAGATGTAAACACACACATATGCGCTCACATACACACACACACGCACACGCACACACACACTCAGACACACACAGATGTAAACACACACATATGCGCTCACACACACACACACACACACACACACACACACACACACATACTCACGCACACACACGCACAAACACACATGCACAAGCACATACACACACACACACACACACACACACACACACACACACACACACACACACACACACCACACAAACACACACACAAGCACACACACAAGCACACACACTCACACACTCTCACACACACACACACACACACACACACACACAGAAATAAACACACACACACAGAAATAAACACACACACATATGCGCTCACACACAGAGGCTGATGTAATACACAGTGACATGTGTCAGAGAGACGAAGAAGAATGATCTTCACACGGAGAGGGACAGTACAATTAAGGTCACAACTCAGAATATGTGACCATCAGGCAGAGAAACGAGGGTCAACCAGCAACTATGCTGAAACACACACACATGCACGCACGCACGCACGCACGCACACACGCACGCACGCACGCACGCACGCACGCACGCACGCACACACACACACACACACACACACGCACGCACAAGACAGACAGTGGATCAGTGAGACAGAGAGACAGACAGACAGAGGAACAGACGGTCAGTACCCTGGTTATCCAGTGTGTTGTGTGCCAGGTTGAGGGAATGGACGACTGACGCTGGGTTTTCAGACAAAGCCAAAGCCATCTTCTGAGGGAAGTCTCTGCAGCATTTACAAAACTTCTCTTATTAATCATCTGCCTTGTTAATATACAGCATTTATCAAAATATAATTCCACCAAAAACAATATCAAAATATAATTCCACCAAAAACAATATCAAAATATAATTCCACCAAAAACAATATCAAAATATAATTCCACCAAAAACAATATCAAAATATAATTCCACCAAAAACAATATCAAAATATAATTCCACCAAAAACAATATCAAAATATAATTCCACCAAAAACAATATCAAAATATAATTCCACCAAAAACAATATACACATTTAGAAAACTTCTGTTATTAATCATCTGCCTTGTTAATGGGATAGTTCACCCATTTTGAATAATTTTATATTGTTTTACTTACCCCCGAAATAGTATGTTATGCTGTCGTTAAGCTGGCCTGATCTCGCCGTTGTAGCTAAATTATAGTGAATACTGAATTGGAGCAATGCTAACAATTAGCATCTTGCCATTGGATATAATTTCCCCCCGGCTAACTTGCTTTAAAATAACTGCCTAAATCCACTCGAATAAGGTTTAACAACAGCTTTACAAGTGTCGTTGTTGGAAACGAAAATGCACATGTGATTACTGAGTGCACAAAGACGATATTTTCACTGAATACACTGTATACGTTGTTTCAGATTTCGGATGCCATTGTTTAGAATTAAGAACATCCAGTAAGAGAGTCTGTAACTTTTAGCATCACTCCGCACAAGTGATACCTGTTAAGCATAACTACAGCTTAACATACTATTCTGGGGGTAAGTAAAACAATATCAAATTCTTCTATCCCTTTAATATACTGCATATATCACAATACTATTCCACCAAAAACAATATAAACGTATTAGACTGCATGCACACAAAATCCACAGGGTCTGATTGTATATATATATATATATACGTATATATACGTATATGTACATGTATATATAGTATATCAGGCATGGTGGACACCATATAATAAAATGAACCTTTAATGAACATGGATCAGATATTGGAGAGGGGGATGAGGGGTGGAGAGAGAAAGAAAGAAAGAAGAAGAAAGAAGGGGGGGGCACTCACGCTTTGAGTCCTGTGTTCTCCAGAGTGATCTCCTCCAGACTGCTGGACTTACTGAGCGTGTGCAGGATCTGCTCTATGACCTCAGAGCCCTTCAACAGGGATAGAGACAGGAAGTGAGAGAGAGGAAGACAGGAAGAGAGAGAGAGGAAGACGAGGAGAGAGAGAGGAAGACAGAAATAAAGGAAGACAGGAGCAAAAATAATACCCTCCATACTATTATCAGCGAAAACCCAGAAGTAAGTATATCATCCGGGGATATTAAGAACACTCAATTTTCAGAACTGTCGCATACTTAACAACTTTTTAAAAAGTATACTCAACTGGCATACTCAATAGTAGACAAGTGCGCTGATTCGCACAGAAGATAATCACAGTAGCTTTTGTATCAGTGCAGGTACTGAGAGAAGCAGTGTGGAGATAGTTACTATGCGCAGGTCCTTGCAGTAGAGTTTGGTGAACCAGGAGTTGTATGCCATGGAGGCCACGATCACCGCCAGGTCCCTACAAAACAAACAAACAAACAGACAGACAGACAGACAGACAGACAGACAGACACACACACACACACCGTGAGAGACAGTGAATGAGGAACCCCCCAACACTACGACCAGATCTAGTCCTAATAACGAGGGTCAAAGTTTGACCAGCTTTGCTTTCTGCATTTCATCAGTGCAGTTTGGAGTTAAATTCCGTTTCTGTGCTGCCGTATAACAGCCATGCACCCAGGGTCTGCCACTGAGCAAAAGTGGATGGGCCCCTGTGTGGCTGAGTGACATGCATACCCCTGAACCCCACACTGCAACAACAAAAAACTGTCTTTTAAAAAAACTGTGTTTTAGTCTTGTAATGAGAATCTTTTTTTCCCTCTCTAATGTAGAAGATATTAGCTTGTTTTAAGTTACATTTTGCTTGACAAGTGAAATTTTCGTACCCCGCTGGCAAATCATGGAATGAGTACACCTGTCTCACCTCATTGGTAGTCGTTTCGTCTAATCACAAAATGTACAAGAAATAAGAAGTCTAAATATAAGACTTGTTAAGATTGACTTCTTTTTTGGTTATTGCAGACTGCTCTTCTCCTCTCACTTCCTCACTGACTAACGGCCTTACGACAGACAGATCACTCGGGACAGACGGACGGCCCCAAACTTCACGCGGGGCTCGGAGCCTCTCAGAGGTCAGGTGACCCACGCTCACTGTGACTCTCATGTATACAGCCCTCCTGACTCACTGCATCATTCTCCTGACTCACTGAATCATTCTCCTGACTCACTGAATCATTCCCCACTTTCAAAGCTGCCATGGAGGCGATGGATTCATAGAATCCGAGCGTAAAAAAAATCCTTCCTCGTAACGTTCCTGCTGTAACCGGCTAACCGCTACGAAGCTCCCGGACGTGCGGGCATTAGGCTGCCAGCAGGGGGTGCCCAAAGGCCAGGGGCATTGTGGGTAATGTGAGGAAAGGGCAGCTGTTTCTGCAGGGCTGCTGGTAGCCCCGCGCAGAGCGACTGCGTTACCCGGGGGTTCAGTCGGCCAGCTTTCATCTGGCGAACCCACTTGGCGATTGGGTGCCCCATGGTCTACATGCAGCTGCGTACGGGTGGTCTTCCTTCGGTTCTTCTCTGTGCGAGTTTAGCAACGGTGTGTAGGGAGAAACAGGTGGCTTAGCCATGTGTTTCGAAGGAAAACCTTGGGTTTGCACTGAGGTAAGCTATCCATGTGTCCTGTGCTGTGGGGTTGCTCCATGAATGCGGTTGGAGGGACAATTGGACAAACCAAATTATGGCAGGAATTGGACATACAAAGCCCTGTCTTGGGTGTCAAATTATTATTAAAGAAAATAATAAAAAAATACATTAAAAAAAATTCTGAAGGGCTGATAATGATGATGTCATCAACAGAAGACCTCTAAAAATAGGGAGGAAGAGCGAGGGGGAGGCAGACAGTGCTCAGCCCTGGTTGGATGATCAGAGAGCGACAGGAAGTGACACGCTGGTTTGATTTGCCATTTCCTTTGGATTAGCCAGCTGCTCTCACCTGCTCTCAAGGTGACTGAAGTCCAGCAGGTTAAACTCTCTGTTGTCCTGAGAGTGATAGATAGTGTCCACATCCTGAGAGAGAGAGAGAGAGAGAGAGAAGAGGAGATGAGATAATGAAAAAGGGGAAGCCAGAGAAATAGAGAAAGAGGGAGGGAGATAGAGACACAAAGAGGAGAGAGAAAAAGAGGGGAGGGGGGGATAGTTACTGGGATATTTTATCACCTCTCAGACGCACAGACACAGAAACAGGAAATGATGATTGAAAGCTCATACCCACTGCACTTCCTCTTTGCACCCAATGCCATTGTAGTCGCATAGCGCAGCGTAGGTCTCTGAGAATCCCCCTGAGAAAGAGAGGGGGGAGAGAGACCTTTGACCTTTGATTCTCCTTTATTACCAACAATATAGGAGACAAACTTAATTCTCAAGCATTTCAAAAATAAAACAAGTGTGAAACCCTGAAAAAGAGAGAGAGACACAGTTAACTAAGTTAAGCATGTATGCACTTATGCATGTGTGTGTGTGTGTGTGTGTGTGTGTGTGTGTGTGTTAGTAGATGCGCATTAGTTTGTCTCACCACAAGCTCTCTGCGTTTCCACAGACGTTTCTGAGCTTGGGGAAAATTTCCTGTTCCCATCAGAAGGATCCCCCTCATACCGACAGATGGACGGACTGAGAGAGAAAGAGAGAGAGAGAGAGAGAAAATGAAAGAGATAGATGAGGGGTAACTGAATCAGATCCGTTGCATGCTATCCTCCCGTTTATCGGCTCCATAAGGAGGTACTGCTCATGCAGTACAGACAGGTTGACCCTGTTACACTGGGGCGTTTTGTCCTTTCTGTACGCTAGAAACACCATCGCCAGGAAACAAGCTTTTATTGGATCTAAAACCCACGGACCCGTGAAATGAGACAAGATAGAAATTTAGTTTAATAAAGATCGATGACTCAAAAGGAAACTCTGCCACCGGAAACGGGGACGGTGACTTATATTTAGAGGGTGTTGCATCCTGGCGCAGAGACGCTCGATAAAGTTCCGTCTAATCTGCAAAAAAAAAAAAAAAAAAAAAAAAAAACCCGCCATCCCAACTGTTAAGAAATGCTGGAGAGAGAGAGAGGAACTACACACAGATTATTTAGACTCAGCAGATACTTGCGACGGGTAAACCTGGGAGCCAAAACGCTCCAATTTGCTGTTCTGACAGGTCATTAAGGGGCACAGCCAAGGACAATACCCTGGTAATTTACACTCTTCCCTGTAATAGAAGCACCAGAAGCTACTATTAGCTACTAGGGGCCTGATTTACTAGGACTTTTAGCGCACGCGAAACTAGTAACACAACCAATGATTGGTGCAATACAAATACCATGACCAATCATTTGTCATGTTATTGGTTTTGCGTGTGCTAAAGGTTTTAGTTAATCAGGCCCCAGAAGCAGCTGTAGTTAAGAAGCTTAGAGGTCAGAAATAATGCAGGTGCTCAGGCTCTGGTGGGAAGTGCTGTTGTTTTATGTCTCAGGTGCACTATTATGTACGTTTTTATCAATCTATTTTTTATTCTAATGAGAACTTTATTCTAATGAGAACCCTTTCTTCTGATAGTGTAGATGGGGTTCTCCCATGGAGACCCAGAGGAGCCTTTTGGAACCCTTTCTTCTGAGAGTGTAGATGGGGTTCTCCCCTGGAGACACAGAGTAGCCTATTGGAACCCTTTCTTCTGAGATCTGAGAACCTCCAGTCCCGGATGAAGAATCGCAGTGACTGATTATTCACGCGGTGCGTGGACCACGTAGTTCCTCTCTATCTGATTGCATCTAATGCGTTGCAGCGAGCGGAGCCATTCCAGTAATGATGCGTCTGTAGTCTGTTCGCTGCACACAGGGCCTTAATGGGCTTCTTAAGAGCCGCCCCAATCGATCCTGGGCCCGGCCACTTCCTGCGTAAGGGATTGGATTCACCAGAGCCCCTCCTCAAACCCCCCAGCCCCTCCTCAAGCCAAGTGTACTGAGCTGAGTCCCCCTAGCCCCTCCAGCTTAACTCACAAAAAATGGCATCAAGCCAAACCAGAACCCAACGGCTGCCATCTTGTGATGTAGTCAGTGGTCACTCGTTGCAAAAGGGATTCTGTCATATAGGCCATGTGACCTTTTCTGTGTTGCATGATGCACTTACAGACTTTTACACTGATTCACTGGTTGATTTATTGATTGATTGATTGAATCAAATTGAATTGAATTTACAATGAGACAAAGAGAACCTATAAGCTCACTTACATTTCCAATGAGATATTTAAATAAAGCTGTCATAAACTACGGAGGATGCGACGCAAAAACTTGACATCTGAATTAGACGATTTCATACCCCTCCCTGCAAGAAAGTCAATATGCTACTATGGATAGTACAAGTGTTTGCCATATTATCAATGCAAGGATTTTAAAAACAATGTCTTGGATAAAATACAACCAATCTTACTTATACCCTACACACTCTATTAGACAAGCAGGTTAAGCAAAGCAAAGCAAAGCAAAGCAAAGATATTGCCCTGCTAAAAATATACTTAAAAAGGGCTTTTGCTTCAAGCTTCACGACAGTTTGTTTATAAACTCCTTGATGCTGGTGGAGATGGAAATTGTGACCTTAAATAAGATCATACAACAGTTAGTTCCGACCGTGCATTGTGATTGGCCGAGACGCATTCCATGCCGATCTGTATCACTGCAAAAAATGCCTGTCTTAACAAGTGCTTTAGTCTTGTAATGACACTTAAAATCTTATTTTTTTCTCAAAAGTGGAAAATATTAGCTTGTTTTAAGTTACTTTTTTCTTGACAAGTAACATTATCTTACCCCACTGGCGAATCTTGAAATGAGTAAAACTATCACACTCCACTGGCAGATAGTTTGTATTATTTAGCAAAAAAGTAACAAATAAGATTCTAAAGTCTAAATATAAGATTAAAATGCTTGATAAGAGTTGGTTTTTGCAGTGTAACAGCACTCCCTCTCGTGTGAAATTGCTTAATTGCTTAATCCAAGCAATACATGCAGATCCCAGATTGGACACAAAAGAACAGCTTTATTTGCATTGGGGTGTGGAGTGCGACAGGACTGCCATCTGAGCTCAGTGCTGCTTAGTATCTGTATGAATGGGTTTTGCTTAAAGGAGAAGTTCGGTATTTAGCATGTTAAGCCCTGTTATAAGGATATTTACGATCATATACAACGGTCCATATCAACATTTTGACAAACTGTGCAGTCTTGAGATATATTGCTTTAGTCTATAGCAGGGGTGTCCAATCTTACCCGAAAAGGGCCGGTGTGGGTGCAGGCTTTTGTTCTAGCCCAGCACTATGACACCTGATTCTACTTATCAAGGTCTTGATTGAAGAGTCACGATTAGTTAATTAGTTGAATCAGGTGTTTGTAGTGCTGGGCTAAAACAAAAACCTGCACCCACACCGGCCCTTTCCGGATAAGACTGGACACCCCTGGTCTATAGTCTACGTTGCTGTTGTTATGTAAAAACACACACGGTATGTACGTTTTTATTTAAAAAAAACGTGTAGCTACACTTTATTTTTTATTTCGGTTTTAGACTGTTGTTTATTTATTTTTCTATTTGTGTGCTATCAAAATAGCCTATAAAAAATTCAATATTCTAATATTCTAATTCTAATATTCAAAAAGCTTCAAGGACCCTTGATTTCTAAAACCTAACTCCTAAACACAACCCTACTGGTACTTTACAACCAAAGCCTACATGGGCTCTTTGTACTCCAAGAACTGTATTTACGGTAAAATGAATGCAATGACTGCGTGCGCTGGCATTGGTACCCGCCAAAACCCATTTCTCTGCAGCTTGCCCTACCTTTAAATAGAATAATAATTTTGTGATTTACATGTGTTATAGTGTTAATTGTGAAATGAAAAATGAGTTTTGTTGCATTAGTAACGTAATGAGAGCTCAACAGGCTGCACCTGCAGTGGTGGCAGCGGGTTGGGGTTGGGGGAGGGGGTGTGCGAGACTGTGGACGTTTGTATCGCGGCTTCGGTCTCGGTTTCAGAACCGTTACACCCATATTCAAAACACATGTAACCACCGCTTCACTAAAGCACCCCAAAACCACAGAAAAATGCACCCACAATGCAAAAACGGGAAGTTTCAACTTGGCAGTCAAAGAACTGAAAAAAAACAAACAAAAAAACTGATTTATTGTGGTCATTTTAACACAATTAATGAAGTAAATACAAAAAAAAGAAATAAAATAAAATACAGCATCTTTAAATACCCCTGAAAAATACAGCGATTCTCCACAGAGCCCTGTAAAGCCAAGACATGTGCCCAGAAAACTGTTCCAAAAACGAGTTGATCCTGAAGCTCACTGCATTAATACCAAATAACCCCAAACAGCCTCCGGACAGTCAGCGCAATATGAACACAAAGCAATTACAATCAACTGCATTATCACACAGTGAAAATACGTTTGTACTGCTCTTTGGAACCCGTGGAAATGCACAAACCACACTGACACACACTGACTAGGCCCTCGAAACAGGACGCACACTTTGCCACGCTACCTGACCACAGTGAAAGCAAATTAAATAAACAGCAATGTTCTGATAGAGCAGAAACTCGGGGAACGCAGCCCGACCATAGAGACCAACCATCATGTTCTAAGAAAAATATAAAAATTAAAAATAAATCATCTTCCAACAAATTAGACAGGCTTGGCCCCAAATACCTAAGCCTTACAGATTTGAAAAACTGCAGCTTCTTGTGGGAGACTGGGATCTGCATGAAATCATGAGCCCATAACCTGGGGGACTGTTTTACCTCCCTGGTAATGCAAATGATTTCTTTATTTTTAATACATTAAGAATGATTTGCTCAATAACAATGTATTACTCAAACATCTATTTGTATCATTTTGTTTATTTGCGGTCCAAAAATGTCCATTGGTTTCATACCCAAATGTGTTGGACACCGAATATGTCTGATAGCATGCTATTTTCATGCACATTTTGTTTGTGCTTTTGTAAAGCTTTTGGAATCCAGTCACATATGTTACATTATTTAAACTGAATTGTGTGTGTGTGTGTGTGTGTGTGTGTGTGTGTGTGTGTGTTTGCGAGTGAGAGAGAGAGAGAAAAACTTACGCAAACACAGAGTTGTTGAAGATTCGAGAGAGGGCAAAGTTGATGTGGCTGATCACATGATCAAGGTGATCACGTGACTGCAGCCTCAGGGAGGAAGTGGACTTGTCCGTTTCTATGACAACCTGTATAGGATAGATGTGTGATGAAAAAAAGACAGAGACCCCTTTTGACACTACTTGAAATTCGTAAAGACCTATACGAAACAAAAGAGATTTAGTATTTAAACAATTACCACTCCCAGTAACCCAGAGAAACAAAAAGCAATATGCAGTGTTATGATGCAATTATAATGTAATTTCTGAACATATATACATGTACATGCATTAGAGCCAGAGGGCAATGTGGCTTGTTATTAAGCTAATGAATGATGCCATTTAACAAGAAAAACATTTATTTTGCTCAAACATCTAAGATGTTAACAACTAGATGCTGCCCAACTAGTTCATACAAATAATTTCATAGAATGTCAAATAATTTTCACTTAGCAGCAAAATTACTTAATTAAAGTGATGTTAAAGTAAAAATTATGCTTCGACCATCACAGCGGCCTTCGTCAATGTTAATTAAAGCTAATTTTCCCTGTGACAATTGGGACAATGAGTTCCATTGTGGCTCAAAACTTGTGGACCATCTGCTTGAAGGAACCATGAGTAAAAATGAGCCAAAATGGCTGACGCAAGGCTACCATTTCCTGAAAATGTGGTTCTCACCTGGTGCTCGGGGTGAGTGTTCATTGCTCGAATCTCCAGGAAGTTAAAAGTTGTTTCCATCTGAAAGAGCATCAGTCATAACCATAATCAGGACTGGTACCCCAAGAATAGTACCCCCATACAGTCTTTAAAATAATTACCTATAATCCCCAAATTGTCTTACTAATAGCACACAGTACACCACACTATCCTCATAATCATATAATCACAAACAGTACATCCCGAATGGCCTTAATACGAACAAACAGGACCCCAAGCTGTCTTCATAATCATAAACAGTAAGTGGTCTTATTAATAACAAACAGTACCCCACACTGAAAGCATGCTATTTTCAAGTATGATCAGTGACCCCCCAAATGGAATAATTTTCAAGTTTTTCTCCCATAACAGCATCCTTTCTTCCCTTTCTGCTGTTTATTTACTTATTTATTTTTTAATTCTCTCAGGAATGTGCTGGCTGTGAGCCACTCTGTGGCCGCAAACGAACGCTAAACCAAAACAAAGCTCTGATTGGACGATTCAGCAGCAGTAGCTCTGCGGAAAGAAAGACGAGGATAACGACACAGCGACAGGAACGTGACGAATAACGGTCACCTTTGTCGGCACTTTGGCAGCAAGAAGGTAGAGCCTCCATGCTGTCAGCACCTGAGGGAAAGGCAGAGGCGGTGGTTAAAGGAAAAATGCAGGTAACCATTCAAATACGTCTGCAGACACCAATACAAACTGCGCGTAATGCCCTGCTTTATGAGGTGCAAACTGTTGAAAAACTACTGCCGATGTTGCAATCGGGAAGAACTCCGCGCCTGTTTAATAGTACGTGTACACTGGCATTCGTGTGGTCTGTAACTTCAAAACGTGACGTCGTTATCTCTGCAATTTGAAAACCAATTCATGTCTGCATAATGGGGGTAGTACTCTGTCCTCTATCAACTGAAAAAGTCAGCATGCCAATACAACGTTCCTGTCTTTGAAACTCAATCTTGAAAAACGGTGTATGCTGCCATTTCCCGTTTCCCTTCCCCAAAACCCCCATAGCTCATAGCAAAGAGTTTGTTTGATTATGTCTGTAAGATTCTGGTGAAAACACTTATGGATATATTACTATCACAATACACACAAATAAGTACAGTTTCTTGTAAAGGTCAAGGCCACTGTGCTAAAGATGAACTCATCGTTAGCGGAGCAGTTAGGCCACCCCTTGGCTGGCTGCAACGCTACAATATGCATTTAACAAAATAGGGTGAATGTTTCCTCGTGTGGTAAATCTAGTCTGGTCTTCTAACTTTATAGGCCAATTCCCCAGACACGGATTAAGCCTAGTCCTAGACTAAAAGAAAAATTCAATGAAAACATTTTTAGTCTAGTAGGTTACTAGGTTTCATCCATGTCTGTGAAACCAGCCCTCTATATTTGTATTGAGTATAAGACTTGTTGGGTTTTAAAATATAAAATTATTTTTCTCGCTTAACTATGCCTATTTTCCCTATATTTCTTTAGGAACTGATTAAGAAGATAACACAAACATGCTATTCATTTTTGAATTGGAGACCTTTTTTTAGCTGGAAACTTTTTGTTTTGTTTTATGTTCATATGTACACTTCCACTAAATTGTGTAATATTGTGCTAGTGTAATCTTGTGCTATTTTAATATTTTCCTTTCAGCAAATCTTGCTTTTCTGTTTTTATTACCAGAGGGGAGAGAGAGAGAGAGAGAGAGAGAGTGAGAGAGAGACTGAGGACTGAGGAAATCTACTTTAAAAGAAAAGCTTGTGCAAATCTGTGACAGTAATTAATCTCATTCATAATTTAAAGCATAATTAACAGGCTTCATCTAGGGCTTTGATGCCAAAGCCACATCTCTCTCTCTCTCTTTCTCTCTCTCTCTTTCCTGCTCCCATCTTTCTTTACATCCTGTAAAGTACACCACCCCTTCTTTTCTTGTTTCATTTCCCTCTTTTATACATTTGCTTCCGCTCTCTTTCATCACTGCCAAAGCACACACGAAGGTCTAAAATCTGAAACTATGACTCTTCCTCTGATATAAAAGAGACATTAAAAGTCAAAGTCTCTCTATCTCTCTCTCTCTTTCACTACATCTGGCTGTAGCTCATGGGTGTCAGTTTAGCAGTAAAAGTAACAGTGATCGTCTACTCACTATATTGCCTTATATAGTCTACTCACTATAACCGCCAAATAATGTGCAAATCCAATTAATGCGCTAATGTACGTGCTGATCTTCTTCGCCATCCACCAGCAACTGATCCAGACCAGTAGTGTAGTGGGGCCCTCCAGTGCTTCCTCCTCCTCCTCCTCCTCCTCCCACCCCTCATCCCCTCTTTTCTTTCCCCTCCTCTCCTCACTCTACTTCTGCTTTTTTCTCTCATTTCTCCACTCCTGTCACTCCCCATCTCTGCTTTCCTTACACTGATGCACCCTAAGGATGTGTCTGTAGACAGGCAGGCAGGCAGGGAGGGAGAGGGAGGGAGGAAGGGGACGGAGAGAGAGAGAGAGAGAGAGAGAGGGGGGGGGAGGGAGAGGGAGAGAGAGAGGGCGAGAGACGAGATAAAGAAAGATGAGAGAGAGGGGGAGGGAGACAGAGAGAGAGAGAGAGAGAGAGAGAGAGATTGGATGGGATGGGAGATGAGAAAGAATGAAAAGGGAGAGGTGGAGAAATCTGTACCATAGATATCCCTGAAGATTACGGTACACATATCATGAGGGAGGGTAGGATAAAGAGGGGTATCTGTGGTAGCGAGCCCTGAGTATCTGTACTTCCCCCGGGGCTGGCTGTCTGTGCAAGGCCGGGTACAGTGTGCACGCCCGGGGCTGGCTGTCTGTGCAAGGCCGGGTACAGTGTGCATGCCCGGGGCTGGCTGTCTGTGCAAGGCCGGGTACAGTGTGCACGCCCGGGGCTGGCTGTCTGTGCAAGGCCGGGTACAGTGTGCACGCCCGGGGCTGGCTGTCTGTGCAAGGCCGGGTACAGTGTGCACGCCCGGGGCTGGCTGTCTGTGCAAGGCCGGGTACAGTGTGCACGCCCGGGGCTGACTGTCTGTGCAAGGCCGGGTACAGTGTGCAGTGCGCAGTGTGCAGTGTGCAGTGCGCACGCCCGGGCAGACAGTTGCCGGACCCCTGATGAGGTTTTGGGGAGAGTCACGGCAAAGAGACGGCGTCTCTCTAAGTCCCGTATGGTGGCGCTGCCACAGCCTGATTATGGAGAATGCTTCATCCCGACTCCTCTCTGTTGTGTAAATACTGTCAGATCATGATGCTGAGGCTTTGCAGAGGACTGAGGATAAACAAGCGCTTTTCATCAAAAAAGGAAGTGGAGGTAAAAATCTGCATAGGAACCTGATTGATGAATAGTTGACAAAATGTGTGTGTCTGTGAGTATGTATGTCAATGAGCCTATGTGAGTGAATGTAAGTGGGTCAATGCCTGCATGTTTGCGCGCGCGTGTGTGTGTGTGTGTGTGTGTGTGTGTGTGTGTGTGTGTGAACTACCTGCCATGGTGTGTAACATTAGACAGGTGTGTTATGTTAGCTGGTGTGTAACATTAGACAGGTGTGTTATGTTAGCTGGTGTGTAACATTAGTCAGGTGTGTTATGTTAGCAGGTGTGTAACATTAGACAGGTGTGTTATGTTAGCTGGTGTGTAACATTAGACAGGTGTGTTATGTTAGCAGGTGTGTAACATTAGACAGGTGTGTTATGTTAGCAGGTGTGTAACATTAGACAGGTGTGTTATGTTAGCAGGTGTGTAACATTAGTCAGGTGTGTTATGTTAGCTGGTGTGTAACATTAGACAGGTGTGTTAAGTTAGCTGGTGTGTAACATTAGACAGGTGTGTTATGTTAGCAGGTGTGTAACATTAGTCAGGTGTGTTATGTTAGCTGGTGTGTAACATTAGACAGGTGTGTTAAGTTAGCTGGTGTGTAACATTAGACAGGTGTGTTATGTTAGCAGGTGTGTAACATTAGACAGGTGTGTTATGTTAGCTGGTGTGTAACATTAGACAGGTGTGTTATGTTAGCTGGTGTGTAACATTAGACAGGTGTGTTATGTTAGCTGGTGTGTAACATTAGACAGGTGTGTTATGTTAGCAGGTGTGTAACATTAGACAGGTGTGTTATGTTAGCTGGTGTGTAACATTAGACAGGTGTGTTATGTTAGCTGGTGTGTAACATTAGACAGGTGTGTTATGTTAGCTGGTGTGTAACATTAGACAGGTGTGTTATGTTAGCTGGTGTGTAACATTAGACAGGTGTGTTATGTTAGCAGGTGTGTAACATTAGACAGGTGTGTTATGTTAGCAGGTGTGTAACATTAGACAGGTGTGTTATGTTAGCAGGTGTGTAACATTAGACAGGTGTGTTATGTTAGCTGGTGTGTAACATTAGACAGGTGTGTTATGTTAGCTGGTGTGTAACATTAGACAGGTGTGTTATGTTAGCTGGTGTGTAACATTAGACAGGTGTGTTATGTTAGCAGGTGTGTAACATTAGACAGGTGTGTTATGTTAGCTGGTATGTAACATTAGACAGGTGTGTTATGTTAGCTGGTGTGTAACATTAGACAGGTGTGTTAAGTTAGCTGGTGTGTAACATTAGACAGGTGTGTTATGTTAGCTGGTGTGTAACATTAGACAGGTGTGTTATGTTAGCTGGTGTGTAACATTAGACAGGTGTGTTATGTTAGCTGGTGTGTAACATTAGACAGGTGTGTTATGTTAGCTGGTGTGTAACATTAGACAGGTGTGTTATGTTAGCTGGTGTGTAACATTAGACAGGTGTGTTATGTTAGCAGGTGTGTAACATTAGACAGGTGTGTTATGTTAGCAGGTGTGTAACATTAGACAGGTTTGTTAAGTTAGCTGGTGTGTAACATTAGACAGGTGTGTTATGTTAGCAGGTGTGTAACATTAGACAGGTGTGTTATGTTAGCAGGTGTGTAACATTAGACAGGTGTGTTATGTTAGCAGGTGTGTAACATTAGACAGGTGTGTTATGTTAGCTGGTGTGTAACATTAGACAGGTGTGTTATGTTAGCAGGTGTGTAACATTAGACAGGTGTGTTATGTTAGCAGGTGTGTAACATTAGACAGGTGTGTTATGTTAGCTGGTGTGTAACATTAGACAGGTGTGTTACATTAGACAGGTGTGTTATGTTAGCAGGTGTGTAACATTAGACAGGTGTGTTATGTTAGCAGGTGTGTAACATTAGACAGGTGTGTTATGTTAGCTGGTGTGTAACATTAGACAGGTGTGTTATGTTAGCTGGTGTGTAACATTAGACAGGTGTGTTATGTTAGCTGGTGTGTAACATTAGACAGGTGTGTTATGTTAGCAGGTGTGTAACATTAGACAGGTGTGTTATGTTAGCAGGTGTGTAACATTAGACAGGTGTGTTATGTTAGCTGGTGTGTAACATTAGACAGGTGTGTTATGTTAGCTGGTGTGTAACATTAGACAGGTGTGTTATGTTAGCTGGTGTGTAACATTAGACAGGTGTATTATGTTAGCTGGTGTGTAACATTAGACAGGTGTGTTATGTTAGCTGGTGTGTAACATTAGACAGGTGTGTTATGTTAGCAGGTGTGTAACATTAGACAGGTGTGTTATGTTAGCTGGTGTGTAACATTAGACAGGTGTGTTATGTTAGCTGGTATGTAACATTAGACAGGTGTGTTATGTTAGCAGGTGTGTAACATTAGACAGGTGTGTTATGTTAGCTGGTATGTAACATTAGACAGGTGTGTTATGTTGGAGAGATATCCGCTCCACATTCCTGCATGAAAGCACTAAATCAAAGCCCCGTTCAGCTAACCACTACCCTACCCTGAGGGAGCGTATTAGTGGAGGGGAAGCGATGGAGAGGAGGGAGTGAGAGAATGAGAGAGGAGGAAAAAGGATAGAGAGAGAGAGAGAGAGATCGGGTGAGAGGTGGAAAGAGGGAGGGAGAGGGAGAGAGAAAGAGAAGAACCGAGAGGGGGAGGGAGAGATGGACAGAGAGCCGGGGGAGAAGTGCGGACTGTGCAGTAGCCCTTGAGTGATGTTTAAAGAGATGTTCTATTTTCTATCCTGAGAGGGTGGCATCAGTTTCCCTCTAATACACTGAGAGATGATTGCACAGGGATGGCTATCATTTCTGCATTATGTTTATGGAGATCTCTGTGCAGTTATCCAGCTAACTCAGTAACCCTGCTTTCTGGAACAGGCCCCAGGACTGTGGATTAAATGATAAAATGCTGCTACACACTGTTCAACGCAGTTTTATAGCAGCACACAAACAGCAGAGCTTTGCTGCAGATTGACTCATCGCATTAGGCGTCTGGGAAACGAGGCAGGGGGGGGTGTAAAAAAAAAATTAATTATCAATATAAAATCAGTCTCAAAGTGTTTTAACTCCGCTTCAACCCAATTCTGACATACAGAAGTACAGTACCTCTCCCCGACGGAGCCCGCGTTAAGCACATGTTAAGAGCTCCCTCTCCAGCAATGCATGCTGGGTACAAGGGAAAATATTTAGCTCTCTATCTGCAGACACACAGTAAAATCCTCAGTGTTCATTAAACTCTAAGAGGTTTTATGAGCGGGATCAAATGTGCTCCTCCTGAGTGAAAAGCACTCTATCTAGCTGAATATTGTCAGCCAAAAATTGTATATACATACATAAGTACAACTGTGCAACCAGGGCCAGTGTTCATAAGGCGTCTTGGAACACGAGAGCTGGGGCCTGTATCACAAAGCAGGATTACTGAGTTAGCTGGATAACTGCACTGAGTAAAACCCGGAACAGCCTTTTTACTTCAGTCCGTGTTCCAGATTTGGGAGGGTTCCAGGTTCTACTCAGCGCAGTTATCCAGCTAACTCGTAATCCTGCTTCGTAGTATACCCCCCTAGACCCTGTATCACAAAGCAGGATTACTGAGTTAGCTGGATAACTGCACTGAGTAAAACCCGGAACAGCCTTTTTACTTCAGTCCGTGTTCCAGATTTGGGAGGGTTCCAGGTTTTACTCAGCGCAGTTATCCAGCTAACTCGTAATCCTGCTTCGTAGTATACCCCCCTAGACCCTGTATCACAAAGCAGGATTACTGAGTTAGCTGGATAACGGCACCGAGTAAAACCCGGAACAGCCTTTTTACTTCAGTCCGTGTTCCAGATTTGGGAGGGTTCCAGGTTTTACTCAGCGCAGTTATCCAGCTAACTCGTAATCCTGCTTCGTAGTATACCCCCCTAGACCCTGTATCACAAAGCAGGATTACTGAGTTAGCTGGATAACTGCACTGAGTAAAACCCGGAACAGCCTTTTTACTTCAGTCCGTGTTCCAGATTTGGGAGGGTTCCAGGTTTTACTCAGCGCAGTTATCCAGCTAACTCGTAATCCTGCTTCGTAGTATACCCCCCTAGACCCTGTATCACAAAGCAGGATTACTGAGTTAGCTGGATAACTGCACTGAGTAAAACCCGGAACAGCCTTTTTACTTCAGTCCGTGTTCCAGATTTGGGAGGGTTCCAGGTTTTACTCAGCGCAGTTATCCAGCTAACTCGTAATCCTGCTTCGTAGTATACCCCCCTAGACCCTGTATCACAAAGCAGGATTACTGAGTTAGCTGGATAACTGCACTGAGTAAAACCCGGAACAGCCTTTTTACTTCAGTCCGTGTTCCAGATTTGGGAGGGTTCCAGGTTTTACTCAGCGCAGTTATCCAGCTAACTCGTAATCCTGCTTCGTAGTATACCCCCCTAGACCCTGTATCACAAAGCAGGATTACTGAGTTAGCTGGATAACTGCACTGAGTAAAACCCGGAACAGCCTTTTTACTTCAGTCCGTGTTCCAGATTTGATTTCCAACCTGATTCAAGCAGCGTGCTTGTTTTGCCATATGATCCAACAACATGACCACACACACAGGAGATGAGTGTCTTATCAAAGCCGGAGACACAAAGCAGTCATTCATAATTAATCATTCATATCACTGCTGTTCTTTGATTGCTATGCACTCATTGTACCATTTTAATTTCCCTATGTGCTGTCGATTTGGGCCATTTACACTATTTATCACCTTTGGCAATACAGTACATTGTTTTTAACAAAGTTTCCTTGAATTTTAATTTGAGAAAAGATGTTCTGTTTACCCGGATGAAAATGAGAATAAAGCTAGTAGAGATACTGTGCGTTTGTGTATTTTAAACAAAGCAGTTTCTCTAATTGAATTTGTACTGTGTATATATATATATATATATATATACAGTATATACACAGTATGTGTGTGTGTGGTTGTTAGAATTATTAAAGTTACTTTAATTCCAGACATATTTATGATATGAGGGGGAAATGAGGGGGAAATCGGAGTGAAATGAAGCGACACTGTGAGATAAATAATGAAAGAACACTTGACAATGAATCCCTCTCCTCCCCTCTTTCTTTTCTCTTTCATCCCCCTCTCCCTTATGCCCTCCTCCATCCCCCCTTCTTTCACAAATCCAAACTCAGAACACAAATTGAAAACCAAATTCTGAATCAAATTAAATCTCAGCTTTGGCAGCACGACAGTCAAGGTATTGTATGGCCAACGTGAATAAACAATGAAAACAGGACAATCAATAACAATCAATATTACATCAATGAATCAATTAAATCATTAAATCAATTAATCACGTGTTTCCCTTTGTTCCTTTCCAGGTTGCTTTAGTGCCTGTGTGTGTGTGTGTGTGTGTGTGTGAGAGACAGAGAGTACAGAGGGGAGGAGCCAGTGCACTGCATGTATTATGCATATATCATATATGCATATGCATGTACTGTATTAATGTATAAAGAGTTGTGTTAGGAGAAACCTCAGAGTGACACGCCCAGTTCCCTCACTATGAAGCTACGCTGCTGCCGCTACTGCACGCCATGGGGGAGGGCTGTCAGTGTGTTTGCTTACTGATTTTAGACAATTCTCATGTCACACATGTCACATGGTCAGGGAAATCAACCCGTTTAGTGATAATGACTGATTTGGTTAATTCATTTATTAGCTCACAGTTCCAGGTTGTTGGCCCTGCCTGATGTCACAGAAGAGAGAACACTGCCTTTGATGTCACAAAAGACAGCCTTTGATGTCACAGAACACTGCTGAGTTCCTTTGGAACAGTGAACAAATTAAGATGTTTCATGTTTATTTATTTATTTATTTTAGATTCAGCATGTACAGGATGTGTGCAAGTGGCACGCCCACCTTTTAGCCAATGGGAAAGCGGAAAGAAAAATGTCCTCACCAGAATCCTGTCCTCTGATTTGCCATTCTTTGTGTCCAGCTTCACGCCTCGTACAAACTTGATGGAAGGCTTATCAAGAACTTTCTTTATGCTCTCTGTGAAAGCAAGAATATTCTACTATCAAAAACATGCACACACACACACACACACACACACACACACACACACACACACACACACACACACACACACACACACACACACACACAAATTATACAGACACAACCACACACACACGCACACACACTTACACACAAACACACACACGCTTATGGAAACCATAGACACCTTATCATGCACACGTGCACACACACACACACACACACACACACACACACACACACACACATGACAGGATGACAGGAAGTAACTGCAGACAAGTAGTATAAATTTGGCCAGAGAAATAGAGAAGTGTGGTGACTAAATAAGGATTGAAGACACTTTAGTTAGGAAGATGTGAAGACAACAGAGAGCGAGCTAGAAAGAGAGAGAGAGAGAGAGAGAGAGAAAGAGAGATGGCAATAAATGCATTAGGGACAAAGCATGCAGCATTATCCAGCCCATTCTCCTTTATGGGAGTGAAATATGGGGCCCTATATTGCACAACAAAAACTAAAAGTGGGATGAAAGTCAAATTGGAAGATTTTACCTGGAGTTCTGCAAAACTGCATTACATGTCCACAGAAATGCCCCAAATAATACATGCAGGGCCGAATTAGGCCGCTTCCCCCTCCTGCTGCCAATTTAAAAAAGAGCACTCAAATTCTAAGTTCATCTGAATCAGGCTGACCCACACTGCTACCAGCACAAGGCACTGAAAAGCAACCAGCTCTACCCAGAGAGGGACCCCCTCGGACAACTGGCATCAATAAACAATTTGAACAAAATGCTACAACCACAGCATTAAAAACATTTGACAAGATCAACAAAAAACTACATTGACAATTGGCATGAAGAAACAAAATTAAACAATAAATTGGAAATTTACCGCCCTCTAGGTCAAAATTACTCCCTGTCTGAATATCTGACACGAGTTAAAAACCCAAAACAAAGACGCACATTAACAATGTACAGACTCAGTGGCCACAGCCTTGCCGTTGAAACTGGTCGCCACAAAAAGACCTGGCTGCCAAAAGAGAACCGGCTGTGTGCTCACTGTGACCTGGCAGAGGTAGAGACAGAGGCCCACTTTTTACTCTACTGCCCCAAGTACCTCTTTTTCCAAATTCACTGCGCAAATTAATCAATTTCAATCCCAATCACAATCAAATAAATTAAAAGTACTTCTGGGGGAAGAGGATACCACAATAGAAATGGCAGCTCATTACGTCTCTGCCTGCCATCATTTAAGAGAGGGCGTGGACTAAATATATTGATATATTATATACATCTGTGTTCTTTTTTAATACTGCCAGGGGTTTTACATGCTACATTATAGACTAAATGTCTTTTGACCTGGGTTTGTGTGTGTGTGTGTTTATGTGTGTATGCATGTATGTAGGTGTGTGTGTGTGTGTGTGTGTTTATGTGTGTATGCGTGTATGTAGGTGTGTGTGTGTGTGTGTGTGTTTATGTGTGTATGCGTGTATGTAGGTGTGTGTGTGTGTTTATGTGTGTATGCGTGTATGTAGGTGTGTGTGTGTGTGTGTTTATGTGTGTATGCGTGTATGTAGGTGTGTGTGTGTGTGTGTGTGTGTGTGTGTGTGTTTATGTGTGTATGCGTGTATGTAGGTGTGTGTGTGTGTGTGTGTGTGTGTGTGTGTTTTTTTCTCCTCCTTCTTGGGTATGGGGGGTGTTTATTGTTTATTATCATTAATGTATCAATGCTTTTGCAACACTAGTGTACCTGTCATGCAAATAAAGCACATTTGAATTGAATTGAATTGAAAGAAGGAGAGAGACAGAGGTACAGACAGAAAGGTAATGCAGCTATAATCAGCTTTAATGTAAAAAAAAAAATCCAATCACTTAAACCTAATATAGTCCTGGGGTTGGGAGGGGGGAGGCTCATTAGACTGAAAGAGACAGCAGTCGGAGAGATAAAAGGGAATATATAGAAATATCCCCATTACACAGAGGGACAGGAATATGAGAGAGAGAGAGAGAGAGAAACAGAGAGATTGAGAGAGAAAGAGAGAGATGCAATTGGAGACGGAGATGCACTTCCTCCTCCTACACTCTGAGAAATATTGTGATATCAGAAAAAAACATATTTTCACAAATTTCGCAAATAAAATAAAATTAATAGTCAAATATTATTAATAGTTTTAATCATTCAATAGTTTCTCCTTATATAAAATGTATTTTATAATTATTTTTTATTATATAATGCTTTGGCAATATTTACTGTATGTATCTCATCCCAAAAAAAAACTAATTTAATTGAACTGAAAGTGAGAAATAGAGAGTAATATTACTGAGCTTGCAGTTCATTCCATCTGCACCTGCATTCCATCTGCACCTGTGAGAGAGCGAGCGGGATAATTACCGCTCTGACATCACTGAGGTTTGCAGATCAGTTTCTGTTTTAATGGTTCAGGCTGGTGGTGACACATAAACCCCTGCCGTTTATTTCTGTTATTGTTAATGTTATATTCAGCTATCTGCCCCCTGTGTATATTATATTGTATTATATTATATTATACACACATTCCCTTCTCATGCAGAAAGAGAATACTTTTCATTTTCATTTGAATTCCTGTGAGACGGGAATTATGTTAAAGCCTAAAATGAGTTCTCAGATTCAGGACGTGTGTCAGATGAATTCTCCGGAGTTTACTGATGCTAAGAGCAGAGCCCCATAAACAGCATCGCAGTCAGCAGGTTCTGTCGCACAAAACACACACCTCTCTCTCTGTCTCTCTCACACATACACACGCACATGCGCACACACAAACATACATACACACACAGACCTGTCTCTCTCTCTCACACACATGCACACAGCAGAAGCAGCCGTGTAAGACAGGTGGTTCCTGAGACAAGCTTCTCACACCCCAGTATAAATACGAGTTTTGACACCCCAGGAAATGTCCCGAAATGACCCTCGCCCCAGAAGTGCTTCCCTCATTAACACGGCCATTAGAGGACTCTTCGTTAGTGAGCATTAATGAACAGCTCAAGGGGGAGAGTGGCATGGCTGCTGGAGGACCTAACACTTCTTCTGTGGTACGGGAGGCCATGGATCAGCTCCTGCCCCTGGAGATAGCCCACCACCTCCTCTCCTCCCCCAGTTGTTTCATACAGTGTTATTAATCATTAGATCATTTAAATACCCTCATGTCTGTTGACTGGCACCTTGATTCATTACACACAGTATAGTATATGGAATGGAACCACATGCAGCTAAATAATGAACGGAAACCAGCTGAATGGCCTGTTCTCCTCTTTACATATTGGTATATATGCAGTTTATGAACTGCACTGAGCGAGATGTAAGATGAAAGAATGGAAGGGAGGAATGGAGGGGTTGAGGGGAGGGGGGAGGGAGAGAGGAGAGGGAGAGAGAGAGAGGGGGAGGGAGAAAGGCCGTTTTTCCGTATCACTGGGATTAGGATAACTCATAGTGGGCTGTTAAAATAAAATCTCATTCTTATTCGGTTTTTGCAATGTTTTTTGTTGTTGTTGTTGTTGTCTGTTTAAATAAATGATTTGCTTTGGCAGTACATTATTAGCACAGATGCAGAGAGAGAGAAAGAGACAGACAGAGATTGTTGTTGTTATTAATAATTATGTAATAGTATTATTACTCTGGTATAGTGGTTGTTGTTACAGTTGGATATAGCAATTATTCAGATTTATTTACATCCATGTTTTAGTGTATTTCTGCATGTACACTTTGGCAATATTTTAAAAAGTGTATTTCATGCCAAAAAAGCATTTTGAATTTGAGAGATAGAGAAAGACAGAGAGAGAGAGGGAGGCAGAGAGGGAGGCAGATAGAAAGAGAGAGAGAGAGAGAGAGAGAATAAAGACAAAGCTAGGGACCAGAGAAAGAAGAGAAAGGGAGTTTAATTAAGAGAACATTAAATCTAAATTAAGGCATGGAGTAATCAACACTGAGACACTCTCCACTGACCTCTTCTTTCAGCTTAGTAACATGGCCCTAAATGTGTGTGTGTGTGTGTGTGTGTGCATGCATATGTGAGTGTGTGTGTGTGTGTGTGTGCGTACATGTGTGAGTGTGTGTGTGTGTGTATGTGTGTGTGTGTGTGTGTGTGTGTATGCATGCATATGTGAGTGTGTGTGTATATGTGTGTGTGTGAGTGTGTGTGTGTGTGTGTGTGTGCATATGTGAGTGTGTGTGTGTGTGTGCATATGTGTGTGTGTGTGTGTGTGTGCATGCATATGTGAGTGTGTGTGTGTGTGTGTGCGTGCATATGTGAGTGTGTGTGTGTGTGTGTGCATATGTGAGTGTGTGTGTGTGTGTGTGCGTGCATATGTGAGTGTGTGTGTGTGTGTGCATATGTGAGTGTGTGTGTGTGTGTGTGCATATGTGAGTGTGTGTGTGTGTGTGTGCGTGCATATGTGAGTGTGTGTGTGTGTGTGCATATGTGAGTGTGTGTGTGTGTGTGCGTGCATATGTGAGTGTGTGTGTGTGTGTGTGTGTGAGTGTGTGTGTGTGTGTGCATATGTGAGTGTGTGTGTGTGTGTGCATATGTGAGTGTGTGTGTGTGTGCGTGCGTATGTGAGTGTGTACGCAGGGGCTGGTGTGGTGAGTAGCATCATACCCTCGGGATATCTCTGCTGTCTCTTTCATTTAAAGACCAGACAGTCACTCCTGGGCACTTCAGAGCCCCAGAGCTGCGTGTTTATTTCACAAGGAAGTGATCAAGCACACCTCAAAGCAAACTTTGACACACACGCACACACACGTAAACACGCACGCACACACACACACACACACACACACACACACACACACACACACACACACACACACACACACACACACACACACACACACACACACATATACATATATATATATATATAAATGTCAAAGGCATTTTGCATATTTCCTTACAAAAAAGAGCGCGGTTTCCCCGCTTTATCCCAAAACTAACTATATGATGGGTGTGATCAATACGAGTGTTGCAATCATGACGTATGCAGAGGGACGTAAATTACTCGGCTCTAGGCCACGGTCTTTTACATGCTTGCGGTATACAATCCACCTGCTCTGTATAGACATATAAATATACTGCAAGGAGGAAAGGTATGGTCTCAAATAACCACACAGCACAGCCAGTACGAAACGGTAACGCGTATAGCCTACAGTCGGGCGACATGTACTGGAAAACGTCTTCGCTCGTGTAGCCTATATCGCAAAATAGCCTGCACCCGGCAGTGTTGTTATGGTTATGATGATTCTGATGATAATCATGATAACTGTGAAAATAATGTTTTCTTATTCTTACCTGTTATTTCCCTGCTGATGTTGACGAAGCAGGAGGCGGCAAGTTCTTTTGAAGCCATAGCGGTCTTTCTCTGTTTTCTGTGATCAGGGAAAGCGAGCTAATTCCTGTAGCACTGGCATTCCGACAGTAGAACCGTAGAATGCTCATATACAAATCATATCACAGAGAGAGAGAGAGAGAGAGAGTGAGAGAGAGAGAGAGAGAGAGGGGGTGAGATGGAAAGAGAAGACGTAGCTATGCCAAGACACATCACAGAAAGAAAAAAAAAATCCCAGAGGCGACAGATAATGAAGTTACTGTGTATGATGCCCGTGGTCGGAAAATGAAATCGCCTTAACCTCTCAGCGCTCGCTTTACTGAATAACAGGCTCTATAACGTTCTCACTGCGCTTGAGCTGGCAGGCGCGGAAAAAAAATTCACAGGGAAATGCGGGGGTTCAATTAGGGAGATGTCAATTGTCCCGATTTGTAGTTGTAGCGTGTAAAGTGCTGGAATGTGTCACGTTTCTGCTACTACCTGTCGTAGTCTGGTCGCCATCCTGTAAGAAAAACTGGCATAAAAGCCGAGTTTTAAAACACACATTGCTTCCTAACTAGGATGACCACGTGATTACTCTGACACATATTTTTAAGACAAGTCGGTTCCATCCTAGACCACGACTTACTGATTTAAAGGCTATACAAGTATCGAATCTCGAAAATGTTCTGCCACGTAATTGGCGAAGTGTGTACAGGACACACGGTTAGGCTATATAACAAATTCATCTTTATTTAAACCCACTTTTAGGAGTTAATTATTTTGGCATTTCTATGTATTTTTATACAATATCACTGTGCAGTTACTGGTACACGGGCAAAAAAGGCTGTCACTCACAACTTAAAATTAGGAAGATTTCTCTACATTTTTGTTTCTTGAACAGTTCGCCAGTAGGCTCTGCACGACTCCATATTGATATTTATTTTCATGCATTCTCGTTTTGAAAATGTTTTGTTAAAAGCAACCAATCAATTAAAACAGCCAAGATGGGCCTTCTGCAAATGTGTGCCATGTTTAATTCAGGACAGGATATAAAGTAGTCGTTAAAAGGATATTTGAATAAAGGCAAAAACGATGAAATGAGAACACTGCGATCTCAGGAGAGCCCAGCTGTACTGTATTCTAACATATTCTCGTTTAATTTACACCATAGAGATCAGGCTGTGTGTCATATCCAGATGGCCAGTGGTGTGTGTACGATTCAACAGGTAAGTGGTGTGTGTAATATTCTACAGGTAAGTGTTGTGTGTGATATTCTACAGGTCAGTGCTGTGTGTGATATTCCACAGGTCAGTGCTGTGTGTGATATTCTACAGGTAAGTGTTGTGTGTGATATTCTACAGGTCAGTGCTGTGTGTGATATTCCACAGGTCAGTGCTGTGTGTGATATTCTACAGGTCAGTGCTGTGTGTGATATTCTACAGGTAAGTGCTGTGTGTGATATTGTACAGGTCAGTGCTGTGTGTGATATTGTACAGGTTAGTGCTGTGTGTGATATTCTACAGGTAAGTGCTGTGTGTGATATTGTACAGGTCAGTGCTGTGTGTGATATTGTACAGGTAAGTGCTGTGTGTGATATTGTACAGGTCAGTGCTGTGTGTGATATTGTACAGGTAAGTGCTGTGTGTGATATTGTACAGGTAAGTGCTGTGTGTGATATTGTACAGGTAAGTGGTGTGTGTGATGCTCTACAAGTAGGTGCTGTGGGTGATATCCTACAGGTAAGTGGTGTGTGTAATATTCTACAGGTAAGTGTTGTGTGTGATATTCTACAGGTCAGTGCTGTGTGTGATATTCCACAGGTCAGTGCTGTGTGTGATATTCTACAGGTCAGTGCTGTGTGTGATATTGTACAGGTAAGTGGTGTGTGTGATGCTCTACAAGTAGGTGCTGTGGGTGATATCCTACAGGTAAGTGGTGTGTGTAATATTCTACAGGTAAGTGTTGTGTGTGATATTCTACAGGTCAGTGCTGTGTGTGATATTCCACAGGTCAGTGCTGTGTGTGATATTCCACAGGTCAGTGCTGTGTGTGATATTCTACAGGTCAGTGCTGTGTGTGATATTGTACAGGTCAGTGCTGTGTGTGATATTCTACAGGTCAGTGCTGTGTGTGATATTGTACAGGTAAGTGCTGTGTGTGATATTCTACAAGTAGGTGCTGTGGGTGATATTTTACAGGTAAGTGGTGTGTGTAATATTCTACAGGTAAGTTATGTGTGTGATATTCTACAGGTGAGTGTTGTGTGTGATATTATGTGCTAGTATGATGCGGGTCAGTGTTGTCTGTGTTATATTCTGCAGTAGCAGTGCTAGTGTGATGCGGGTTATATTCTGCAGCTGGTGTCAGTGCCTATACTAGACCCGAAGGGCTCCTGAAGCTACTTTGTGTGCTCATGCACACACACACACACACACACACACACACACACACACACACACACACACACACACACACACACACACACACACACACACACACACACACACACACACACACACACACACACACACACACACACACACACACACACACACACACACACACACACACACACACACACACACACACACACACACACACACACACACACACACACAAAACAGCCACTTTGGGGTGAATCTATTAGGTGAATCTAGAGTGAGCATTCTTCGAGAATTCCTACAAAATAAAAAAAATGTCACACATAAGTGTAAATATTTCCGCACTTAACCATTTAAGAATTCCAAGAGAAGCTTTTTTTTTTTTTTTAAGCACCTTTGTGTTAAAGAATAAGAGTCTAAGCCTGTCTATCACCTTATGGTCACAATTATTGCAGATTTCTTCCACAACGTCTGCACCAAAGCCAGCGCTCACAAGTACAAATGTATCCGGAATAAAGAAGGTTCTGCTTCCATCTTGTGGTCGTATGTAAATATTGCACCCATTCGCTCCCAGTCAGAGTAAAGGTGCAGTCCTATATTACCTTACATTACATTCATTTGGCAGACGCTCTTATCCAACGCGACATAGAAAAAGTGCAAACCGAAGGTCATTGAAGCAATCACAAACAGGTCAGATAAGGTACACTTCTATCATAATGTAGCAGCTATCCACAGACATGAACATAAGTCTAGTGAACACAGTAAGCTATGGCTAAGTCTTAAGGCACAATTAACTACGACATCACAAACACAAGAGTTAAGATACAAGCAAAAAGGCAAGAAACAAGTGCTATATGAATATGGTACTAGAGGTGGGTCAGCCAAGGTAGAGTCTGAAGAGGTGTGTCTTTAGGCCACGACAGAAAGCAGGCAGTGACTGACCGGGTAGCAGAGGAGGGGGGAGTTTGTTCCACCATTGGGGAGCTAGGGAAGAGGAGCTCCGCAGTCGGGGTGAGCGAGAGCCGTTGCTACGGAGGGCAGGAAGTGCGAGTCGCCCTGCTGTAGCAGAGCGGAGTGGTCGAGCTGGAGTGTAGTTATATTATGTCCTGCAGGTAGGAAGGGCCTGTCCTTTCGGCTGCATCGTAGGCCAGGGTCAGAACTTTGAATCAACAAGTCTAGGCGTGCCTTTAAAAGTATTGATGTCAAAATGATGCCAGTTACAACAAACAATACTGCTACCGAGTGTTTCCTAAATGATGTCATGTAACTTGGCTCTGTGTTTTTTCCTCTTGCCATCTGAAGAGAATGTGGTCATTCAAACTATGTTTCATGTGAAAGTGTCAAATGGCAATTATTTATAGTGGAAATAATGTGCAATTCAGCGGTGGTACACTAATACCCTTCCAAACCCCCAGCCACCACCCATCCCTGACTTACCCCCAAACCCCCAGCCACCATCCATCCCTGACTTACCCCCAAACCCCCAGCCACCACCCATCCCTGACTTACCCCCAAACCCCCAGCCACCACCCATCCCTGACTTACCCCCAAACCCCCAGCCACCACCCATCCCTGACTTACATAATACAATGTTATTTTTAAAATGTGTTTTGAAACACTGGAAGCTATTACTTGCAGGCCTTTGGCATACTTCTAAAGTATTTTGTAAAAGTGGATGATTTCAGAAGAATAATTACAAACTACAGCCTTCATTTCAACACAGGCACCCAATTAGACTGCAGTACATACAGTCAACGGAAATGTAATTGAAAAAGGATGAAGCTAGTAAATTAATTAATTAATGCTTTGGCCCTTTATTGAGTCACAGTTATCCATCCAGCTAACTAATTAGCTTCACGTTAATGATATTCCTAATATTTTTGACATATCTTTGATTTCATTAACATACAATACATTACAGTGAGTAATAATAATTATAAAAGTAAAAATGAGCTGAAGCAAAGTTTGTCCTGTTGGAAGGAGTAGAAGATCGTAAAGAGAATAACTGTACGGGCACACACACACACACACATCATATATATATATATATAATTGTCCATTAAATATGTTGCTAATGTGAAGCAAACAGATCAAGTGTATGACAAACAACTACAAAGAACTATTTACGAAAATATTTTTATGAAACATTTTAATGAAAAATCAAAAATACAAATAAAAGTGATTTTGAAGAAAAATGCCTCCCTCTTTAAATCTGACAATAATTTACAAATAAAAGACTGGGTCTACCATGGCACCAAATTACATACATCTATTCATGGTCAGGTGTGTTTATGGTTCCAAAGGTATTAAGTATTGGGCAGAATACATTGTTTACACACATTTTTTTGTAGTTTTTGCGGGAGAAGAGTAATAATTTGATGACTTTTCTTGAATAGCAGTGTTCATGATTTAAAAGAAAACAGAGAGAAAGTTTTTGGATGCTTCTTTCTTTTTATTTATTACTTACTTTTTATTCTTTTTATTTATTTTTACATCAACAGCCAACCGAAAAAAATTTATTTGTTAATTGCAAATAGTTCCATCCCTACACCCTGACTCGTGTGAGGGGAGAGTCGGGTTCGGAGGACCAGACGCGACAGAGAAGGAATCTAAAAGCTATCTATATAATAGACAACCAAAAGAACGGAAGGTTTCCGCGAAATCAGAGGAAGAAATAAGGAAAAGGGACAAAACTCCCGCCGAAGCGCCAACAAAAATCAACCCGGCAAAACAGGACGGAAGAGCTGAGCAGAATAAGAAAGAACACTAAAGAGAGGAGGAGGAACCTCTAACCCTCAATAAGAGAGAACACTAAAGAGAGGAGGAGGAACCTCTAACCCTCAATAAGAGAGAACACTAAAGAGAGGAGGAGAAACCTCTAACCCTCAATAAGAGAGAACACTAAAGAGAGGAGGAGGAACCTCTAACCCTCAATAAGAGAGAACACTAAAGAGAGGAGGAGGAACCTCTAACCCTCAATAAGAGAGAACACTAAAGAGAGGAGGAGGAACCTCTAACCCTCAATAAGAGAGAACACTAAAGAGAGGAGGAGGAACCTCTAACCCTCAATAAGAGAGAACACTAAAGAGAGGAGGAGGAACCTCTAACCCTCAATAAGAGAGAACACTAAAGAGAGGAGTAGGAACCTCTAACCCTCAATAAGAGAGAACACTAAAGAGAGGAGGAGGAACCTCTAACCCTCAATAAGAGAGAACACTAAAGAGAGGAGGAGGAACCTCTAACCCTCAATAAGAGAGAACACTAAAGAGAGGAGGAGGCACCTCTAACCCTCAATAAGAGAGAACACTAAAGAGAGGAGGAGGCACCTCTAACCCTCAATAAGAGAGAACACTAAAGAGAGGAGGAGGAACCTCTATCTCTCAATAAGAGAGAACACTAAAGAGAGGAGGAGGAGCCTCTAACCCTCAATAAGAGAGAACACTAAAGAGAGGAGGAGGCACCTCTAACCCTCAATAAGAGAGAACACTAAAGAGAGGAGGAGGCACCTCTAACCCTCAATAAGAGAGAACACTAAAGAGAGGAGGAGGAACCTCTATCTCTCAATAAGAGAGAACACTAAAGAGAGGAGGAGGAGCCTCTAACCCTCAATAAGAGAGAACACTAAAGAGAGGAGGAGGAACCTCTAACCCTCAATAAGAGAGAACACTAAAGAGAGGAGGAGGAACCTCTAACCCTCAATAAGAGAGAACACTAAAGAGAGGAGGAGGCACCTCTAACCCTCAATAAGAGAGAACACTAAAGAGAGGAGGAGGCACCTCTAACCCTCAATAAGAGAGAACACTAAAGAGAGGAGGAGAAACCTCTAACCCTCAATAAGAGAGAACACTAAAGAGAGGAGGAGGAACCTCTAACCCTCAATAAGAGAGAACACTAAAGAGAGGAGGAGGAACCTCTATCTCTCAATAAGAGAGAACACTAAAGAGAGGAGGAGAAACCTCTAACCCTCAATAAGAGAGAACACTAAAGAGAGGAGGAGGAATCTCTAACCCTCAATAAGAGAGAACACTAAAGAGAGGAGGAGGAACCTCTAACCCTCAATAAGAGAGAGCACTAAAGAGAGGAGGAGGCACCTCTAACCCTCAATAAGAGAGAACACTAAAGAGAGGAGGAGGAACCTCTAACCCTCAATAAGAGAGAACACTAAAGAGAGGAGGAGGAACCTCTAACCCTCAATAAGAGAGAACACTAAAGAGAGGAGGAGGCACCTCTAACCCTCAATAAGAGAGAACACTAAAGAGAGGAGGAGGAATCTCTAACCCTCAATAAGAGAGAACACTAAAGAGAGGAGGAGAAACCTCTAACCCTCAATAAGAGAGAACACTAAAGAGAGGAGGAGGCACCTCTAACCCTCAATAAGAGAGAACACTAAAGAGAGGAGGAGGAATCTCTAACCCTCAATAAGAGAGAACACTAAAGAGAGGAGGAGGAACCTCTAACCCTCAATAAGAGAGAACACTAAAGAGAGGAGGAGAAACCTCTAACCCTCAATAAGAGAGAACACTAAAGAGAGGAGGAGGAACCTCTAACCCTCAATAAGAGAGAACACTAAAGAGAGGAGGAGAAACCTCTAACCCTCAATAAGAGAGAACACTAAAGAGAGGAGGAGGCACCTCTAACCCTCAATAAGAGAGAACACTAAAGAGAGGAGGAGGCACCTCTAACCCTCAATAAGAGAGAACACTAAAGAGAGGAGGAGGAACCTCTAACCCTCAATAAGAGAGAACACTAAAGAGAGGAGGAGGAGCCTCTAACCCTCAATAAGAGAGAACACTAAAGAGAGGAGGAGAAACCTCTAACCCTCAATAAGAGAGAACACTAAAGAGAGGAGGAGGAACCTCTAACCCTCAATAAGAGAGAACACTAAAGAGAGGAGGAGGAACCTCTAACCCTCAATAAGAGAGAACACTAAAGAGAGGAGGAGGAACCTCTAATCCTCAATAAGAGAGAACACTAAAGAGAGGAGGAGGAACCTCTAATCCTCTATAAGAGAGAACACTAAAGAGAGGAGGAGGAGCCTCTAACCCTCAATAAGAGAGAACACTAAAGAGAGGAGGAGAAACCTCTAACCCTCAATAAGAGAGAACACTAAAGAGAGGAGGAGGAACCTCTAACCCTCAATAAGAGAGAACACTAAAGAGAGGAGGAGGAACCTCTAACCCTCAATAAGAGAGAACACTAAAGAGAGGAGGAGGAGCCTCTAACCCTCAATAAGAGAGAACACTAAAGAGAGGAGGAGGAACCTCTAACCCTCAATAAGAGAGAACACTAAAGAGAGGAGGAGGAGCCTCTAACCCTCAATAAGAGAGAACAATAAAGAGAGGAGGAGGAACCTCTAACCCTCAATAAGAGAGAACACTAAAGAGAGGAGGAGGTACCTCTAACCCTCAATAAGAGAGAACACTAAAGAGAGGAGCAGGAACCTCTAACCCTCAATAAGAGAGAACACTAAAGAGAGGAGGAGAAACCTCTAACCCTCAATAAGAGAGAAGACTAAAGAGAGGAGGAGGAGCCTCTAATCCTCAATAAGAGAGAACACTAAAGAGAGGAGGAGGTACCTCTAACCCTCAATAAGAGAGAACACTAAAGAGAGGAGGAGGTACCTCTAACCCTCAATAAGAGAGAACACTAAAGAGAGGAGGAGGAACCTCTAACCCTCAATAAGAGAGAACACTAAAGAGAGGAGGAGGAACCTCTAACCCTCAATAAGAGAGAACACTAAAGAGAGGAGGAGGAACCTCTAACCCTCAATAAGAGAGAACACTAAAGAGAGGAGGAGGCACCTCTAACCCTCAATAAGAGAGAACACTAAAGAGAGGAGGAGGAACCTCTAATCCTCAATAAGAGAGAACACTAAAGAGAGGAGGAGAAACCTCTAACCCTCAATAAGAGAGAACACTAAAGAGAGGAGGAGGAACCTCTAACCCTCAATAAGAGAGAACACTAAAGAGAGGAGGAGGAACCTCTAACCCTCAATAAGAGAGAACACTAAAGAGAGGAGGAGGAACCTCTAACCCTCAATAAGAGAGAACACTAAAGAGAGGAGGAGGAACCTCTAACCCTCAATAAGAGAGAACACTAAAGAGAGGAGGAGAAACCTCTAACCCTCAATAAGAGAGAACACTAAAGAGAGGAGGAGGAACCTCTAACCCTCAATAAGAGAGAACACTAAAGAGAGGAGGAGGAACCTCTAACCCTCAATAAGAGAGAACACTAAAGAGAGGAGGAGGAACCTCTAACCCTCAATAAGAGAGAACACTAAAGAGAGGAGGAGGAACCTCTAACCCTCAATAAGAGAGAACACTAAAGAGAGGAGGAGAAACCTCTAACCCTCAATAAGAGAGAACACTAAAGAGAGGAGGAGGAACCTCTAACCCTCAATAAGAGAGAACACTAAAGAGAGGAGGAGGAGCCTCTAACCCTCAATAAGAGAGAACACTAAAGAGAGGAGGAGGAACCTCTAACCCTCAATAAGAGAGAACACTAAAGAGAGGAGGAGGTACCTCTAACCCTCAATAAGAGAGAACACTAAAGAGAGGAGGAGGAACCTCTAACCCTCAATAAGAGAGAACACTAAAGAGAGGAGGAGAAACCTCTAACCCTCAATAAGAGAGAACACTAAAGAGAGGAGGAGAAACCTCTAACCCTCAATAAGAGAGAACACTAAAGAGAGGAGGAGGAACCTCTAACCCTCAATAAGAGAGAACACTAAAGAGAGGAGGAGGAACCTCTAACCCTCAATAAGAGAGAACACTAAAGAGAGGAGGAGAAACCTCTAACCCTCAATAAGAGAGAACACTAAAGAGAGGAGGAGGAACCTCTAACCCTCAATAAGAGAGAACACTAAAGAGAGGAGGAGGAGCCTCTAACCCTCAATAAGAGAGAACACTAAAGAGAGGAGGAGGAACCTCTAACCCTCAATAAGAGAGAACACTAAAGAGAGGAGGAGGAGCCTCTAACCCTCAATAAGAGAGAACACTAAAGAGAGGAGGAGGAACCTCTAACCCTCAATAAGAGAGAACACTAAAGAGAGGAGGAGGTACCTCTAACCCTCAAAAAGAGAGAACACTAAAGAGAGGAGCAGGAACCTCTAACCCTCAATAAGAGAGAACACTAAAGAGAGGAGGAGAAACCTCTAACCCTCAATAAGAGAGAACACTAAAGAGAGGAGGAGGAGCCTCTAATCCTCAATAAGAGAGAACACTAAAGAGAGGAGGAGGTACCTCTAACCCTCAATAAGAGAGAACACTAAAGAGAGGAGGAGGTACCTCTAACCCTCAATAAGAGAGAGCACTAAAGAGAGGAGGAGAAACCTCTAACCCTCAATAAGAGAGAACACTAAAGAGAGGAGGAGGAACCTCTAACCCTCAATAAGAGAGAACACTAAAGAGAGGAGGAGGTACCTCTAACCCTCAATAAGAGAGAACACTAAAGAGAGGAGGAGGAACCTCTAACCCTCAATAAGAGAGAACACTAAAGAGAGGAGGAGAAACCTCTAACCCTCAATAAGAGAGAACACTAAAGAGAGGAGGAGGAACCTCTAACCCTCAATAAGAGAGAACACTAAAGAGAGGAGGAGGAACCTCTAACCCTCAATAAGAGAGAACACTAAAGAGAGGAGGAGGCACCTCTAACCCTCAATAAGAGAGAACACTAAAGAGAGGAGGAGGAACCTCTAATCCTCAATAAGAGAGAAAACTAAAGAGAGGAGGAGAAACCTCTAACCCTCAATAAGAGAGAACACTAAAGAGAGGAGGAGGAACCTCTAACCCTCAATAAGAGAGAACACTAAAGAGAGGAGGAGGAACCTCTAACCCTCAATAAGAGAGAACACTAAAGAGAGGAGGAGGAACCTCTAACCCTCAATAAGAGAGAACACTAAAGAGAGGAGGAGGAGCCTCTAACCCTCAATAAGAGAGAACACTAAAGAGAGGAGGAGGAACCTCTAACCCTCAATAAGAGAGAACACTAAAGAGAGGAGGAGGCACCTCTAACCCTCAATAAGAGAGAACACTAAAGAGAGGAGGAAGAACCTCTAATCCTCAATAAGAGAGAACACTAAAGAGAGGAGGAGAAACCTCTAACCCTCAATAAGAGAGAACACTAAAGAGAGGAGGAGGAACCTCTAACCCTCAATAAGAGAGAACACTAAAGAGAGGAGGAGGAACCTCTAACCCTCAATAAGAGAGAACACTAAAGAGAGGAGGAGGAACCTCTAACCCTCAATAAGAGAGAACACTAAAGAGAGGAGGAGGAACCTCTAACCCTCAATAAGAGAGAACACTAAAGAGAGGAGGAGAAACCTCTAACCCTCAATAAGAGAGAACACTAAAGAGAGGAGGAGGAACCTCTAACCCTCAATAAGAGAGAACACTAAAGAGAGGAGGAGGAACCTCTAACCCTCAATAAGAGAGAACACTAAAGAGAGGAGGAGGAGCCTCTAACCCTCAATAAGAGAGAACACTAAAGAGAGGAGGAGGAACCTCTAACCCTCAATAAGAGAGAACACTAAAGAGAGGAGGAGGTACCTCTAACCCTCAATAAGAGAGAACACTAAAGAGAGGAGGAGGAACCTCTAACCCTCAATAAGAGAGAACACTAAAGAGAGGAGGAGAAACCTCTAACCCTCAATAAGAGAGAACACTAAAGAGAGGAGGAGAAACCTCTAACCCTCAATAAGAGAGAACACTAAAGAGAGGAGGAGGAACCTCTAACCCTCAATAAGAGAGAACACTAAAGAGAGGAGGAGGAACCTCTAACCCTCAATAAGAGAGAACACTAAAGAGAGGAGGAGAAACCTCTAACCCTCAATAAGAGAGAACACTAAAGAGAGGAGGAGGAACCTCTAACCCTCAATAAGAGAGAACACTAAAGAGAGGAGGAGGAGCCTCTAACCCTCAATAAGAGAGAACACTAAAGAGAGGAGGAGGAACCTCTAACCCTCAATAAGAGAGAACACTAAAGAGAGGAGGAGGAGCCTCTAACCCTCAATAAGAGAGAACACTAAAGAGAGGAGGAGGAACCTCTAACCCTCAATAAGAGAGAACACTAAAGAGAGGAGGAGGTACCTCTAACCCTCAAAAAGAGAGAACACTAAAGAGAGGAGCAGGAACCTCTAACCCTCAATAAGAGAGAACACTAAAGAGAGGAGGAGAAACCTCTAACCCTCAATAAGAGAGAACACTAAAGAGAGGAGGAGGAGCCTCTAATCCTCAATAAGAGAGAACACTAAAGAGAGGAGGAGGTACCTCTAACCCTCAATAAGAGAGAACACTAAAGAGAGGAGGAGGTACCTCTAACCCTCAATAAGAGAGAGCACTAAAGAGAGGAGGAGAAACCTCTAACCCTCAATAAGAGAGAACACTAAAGAGAGGAGGAGAAACCTCTAACCCTCAATAAGAGAGAACACTAAAGAGAGGAGGAGGTACCTCTAACCCTCAATAAGAGAGAACACTAAAGAGAGGAGGAGGAACCTCTAACCCTCAATAAGAGAGAACACTAAAGAGAGGAGGAGAAACCTCTAACCCTCAATAAGAGAGAACACTAAAGAGAGGAGGAGGAACCTCTAACCCTCAATAAGAGAGAACACTAAAGAGAGGAGGAGGAACCTCTAACCCTCAATAAGAGAGAACACTAAAGAGAGGAGGAGACACCTCTAACCCTCAATAAGAGAGAACACTAAAGAGAGGAGGAGGAACCTCTAATCCTCAATAAGAGAGAAAACTAAAGAGAGGAGGAGAAACCTCTAACCCTCAATAAGAGAGAACACTAAAGAGAGGAGGAGGAACCTCTAACCCTCAATAAGAGAGAACACTAAAGAGAGGAGGAGGAACCTCTAACCCTCAATAAGAGAGAACACTAAAGAGAGGAGGAGGAACCTCTAACCCTCAATAAGAGAGAACACTAAAGAGAGGAGGAGGAACCTCTAACCCTCAATAAGAGAGAACACTAAAGAGAGGAGGAGGAACCTCTAACCCTCAATAAGAGAGAACACTAAAGAGAGGAGGAGGAACCTCTAACCCTCAATAAGAGAGAACACTAAAGAGAGGAGGAGGCACCTCTAACCCTCAATAAGAGAGAACACTAAAGAGAGGAGGAGGAACCTCTAATCCTCAATAAGAGAGAACATTAAGAGAGGAGGAGAAACCTCTAACCCTCAATAAGAGAGAACACTAAAGAGAGGAGGAGGAACCTCTAACCCTCAATAAGAGAGAACACTAAAGAGAGGAGGAGGAACCTCTAACCCTCAATAAGAGATAACACTAAAGAGAGGAGGAGGAACCTCTAACCCTCAATAAGAGAGAACACTAAAGAGAGGAGGAGAAACCTCTAACCCTCAATAAGAGAGAACACTAAAGAGAGGAGGAGGAACCTCTAACCCTCAATAAGAGAGAACACTAAAGAGAGGAGGAGGAACCTCTAACCCTCAATAAGAGAGAACACTAAAGAGAGGAGGAGGAACCTCTAACCCTCAATAAGAGAGAACACTAAAGAGAGGAGGAGGAACCTCTAACCCTCAATAAGAGAGAACACTAAAGAGCGGAGGAGGCACCTCTAACCCTCAATAAGAGAGAACACTAAAGAGAGGAGGAGGAACCTCTAACCCTCAATAAGAGAGAACACTAAAGAGAGGAGGAGAAACCTCTAACCCTCAATAAGAGAGAACACTAAAGAGAGGAGGAGAAACCTCTAACCCTCAATAAGAGAGAACACTAAAGAGAGGAGGAGGAACCTCTAACCCTCAATAAGAGAGAACACTAAAGAGAGGAGGAGGAACCTCTAACCCTCAATAAGAGAGAACACTAAAGAGAGGAGGAGGAACCTCTAATCCTCAATAAGAGAGAACACTAAAGAGAGGAGGAGGAACCTCTAATCCTCAATAAGAGAGAACACTAAAGAGAGGAGGAGGAGCCTCTAACCCTCAATAAGAGAGAACACTAAAGAGAGGAGGAGAAACCTCTAACCCTCAATAAGAGAGAACACTAAAGAGAGGAGGAGGAACCTCTAACCCTCAATCAGAGAGAACACTAAAGAGAGGAGGATGAACCTCTAACCCTCAATAAGAGAGAACACTAAAGAGAGGAGGAGGAACCTCTAACCCTCAATAAGAGAGAACACTAAAGAGAGGAGGAGGAACCTCTAACCCTCAATAAGAGAGAACAATAAAGAGAGGAGGAGGAGCCTCTAACCCTCAATAAGAGAGAACACTAAAGAGAGGAGGAGGAACCTCTAACCCTCAATAAGAGAGAACACTAAAGAGAGGAGGAGGAGCCTCTAACCCTCAATAAGAGAGAACAATAAAGAGAGGAGGAGGAACCTCTAACCCTCAATAAGAGAGAACACTAAAGAGAGGAGGAGGTACCTCTAACCCTCAATAAGAGAGAACACTAAAGAGAGGAGCAGGAACCTCTAACCCTCAATAAGAGAGAACACTAAAGAGAGGAGGAGAAACCTCTAACCCTCAATAAGAGAGAACACTAAAGAGAGGAGGAGGAGCCTCTAATCCTCAATAAGAGAGAACACTAAAGAGAGGAGGAGGTACCTCTAACCCTCAATAAGAGAGAACACTAAAGAGAGGAGGAGGTACCTCTAACCCTCAATAAGAGAGAACACTAAAGAGAGGAGGAGGAACCTCTAACCCTCAATAAGAGAGAACACTAAAGAGAGGAGGAGAAACCTCTAACCCTCAATAAGAGAGAACACTAAAGAGAGGAGGAGGAACCTCTAACCCTCAATAAGAGAGAACAATAAAGACAGGAGGAGGAACCTCTAACCCTCAATAAGAGAGAACACTAAAGAGAGGAGGAGGCACCTCTAACCCTCAATAAGAGAGAACACTAAAGAGAGGAGGAGGAACCTCTAATCCTCAATAAGAGAGAACACTAAAGAGAGGAGGAGAAACCTCTAACCCTCAATAAGAGAGAACACTAAAGAGAGGAGGAGGAACCTCTAACCCTCAATAAGAGAGAACACTAAAGAGAGGAGGAGGAACCTCTAACCCTCAATAAGAGAGAACACTAAAGAGAGGAGGAGGAACCTCTAACCCTCAATAAGAGAGAACACTAAAGAGAGGAGGAGGAACCTCTAACCCTCAATAAGAGAGAACACTAAAGAGAGGAGGAGAAACCTCTAACCCTCAATAAGAGAGAACACTAAAGAGAGGAGGAGGAACCTCTAACCCTCAATAAGAGAGAACACTAAAGAGATGAGGAGGAACCTCTAACCCTCAATAAGAGAGAACACTAAAGAGAGGAGGAGGAACCTCTAACCCTCAATAAGAGAGAACACTAAAGAGAGGAGGAGGAACCTCTAACCCTCAATAAGAGAGAACACTAAAGAGAGGAGGAGAAACCTCTAACCCTCAATAAGAGAGAACACTAAAGAGAGGAGGAGGAACCTCTAACCCTCAATAAGAGAGAACACTAAAGAGAGGAGGAGGAGCCTCTAACCCTCAATAAGAGAGAACACTAAAGAGAGGAGGAGGAACCTCTAACCCTCAATAAGAGAGAACACTAAAGAGAGGAGGAGGTACCTCTAACCCTCAATAAGAGAGAACACTAAAGAGAGGAGGAGGAACCTCTAACCCTCAATAAGAGAGAACACTAAAGAGAGGAGGAGAAACCTCTAACCCTCAATAAGAGAGAACACTAAAGAGAGGAGGAGAAACCTCTAACCCTCAATAAGAGAGAACACTAAAGAGAGGAGGAGGAACCTCTAACCCTCAATAAGAGAGAACACTAAAGAGAGGAGGAGGAACCTCTAACCCTCAATAAGAGAGAACACTAAAGAGAGGAGGAGAAACCTCTAACCCTCAATAAGAGAGAACACTAAAGAGAGGAGGAGGAACCTCTAACCCTCAATAAGAGAGAACACTAAAGAGAGGAGGAGGAACCTCTAACCCTCAATAAGAGAGAACACTAAAGAGAGGAGGAGGTACCTCTAACCCTCAATAAGAGAGAACACTAAAGAGAGGAGGAGGAACCTCTAACCCTCAATAAGAGAGAACACTAAAGAGAGGAGGAGAAACCTCTAACCCTCAATAAGAGAGAACACTAAAGAGAGGAGGAGGAACCTCTAACCCTCAATAAGAGAGAACACTAAAGAGAGGAGGAGGCACCTCTAACCCTCAATAAGAGAGAACACTAAAGAGAGGAGGAGGCACCTCTAACCCTCAATAAGAGAGAACACTAAAGAGAGGAGGAGGCACCTCTAACCCTCAATAAGAGAGAACACTAAAGAGAGGAGGAGGAACCTCTAATCCTCAATAAGAGAGAACACTAAAGAGAGGAGGAGAAACCTCTAACCCTCAATAAGAGAGAACACTAAAGAGAGGAGGAGGAACCTCTAACCCTCAATAAGAGAGAACACTAAAGAGAGGAGGAGGAACCTCTAACCCTCAATAAGAGAGAACACTAAAGAGAGGAGGAGGAACCTCTAACCCTCAATAAGAGAGAACACTAAAGAGAGGAGGAGGAACCTCTAACCCTCAATAAGAGAGAACACTAAAGAGAGGAGGAGAAACCTCTAACCCTCAATAAGAGAGAACACTAAAGAGAGGAGGAGGAACCTCTAACCCTCAATAAGAGAGAACACTAAAGAGAGGAGGAGGAACCTCTAACCCTCAATAAGAGAGAACACTAAAGAGAGGAGGAGGAACCTCTAACCCTCAATAAGAGAGAACACTAAAGAGAGGAGGAGGAACCTCTAACCCTCAATAAGAGAGAACACTAAAGAGAGGAGGAGAAACCTCCAACCCTCAATAAGAGAGAACACTAAAGAGAGGAGGATGAACCTCTAACCCTCAATAAGAGAGAACACTAAAGAGAGGAGGAGGAACCTCTAACCCTCAATAAGAGAGAACACTAAAGAGAGGAGGAGGAACCTCTAACCCTCAATAAGAGAGAACACTAAAGAGAGGAGGAGGAACCTCTAACCCTCAATAAGAGAGAACACTAAAGAGAGGAGGAGGCACCTCTAACCCTCAATAAGAGAGAACACTAAAGAGAGGAGGAGGAACCTCTAACCCTCAATAAGAGAGAACACTAAAGAGAGGAGGAGAAACCTCTAACCCTCAATAAGAGAGAACACTAAAGAGAGGAGGAGAAACCTCTAACCCTCAATAAGAGAGAACACTAAAGAGAGGAGGAGGCACCTCTAACCCTCAATAAGAGAGAACACTAAAGAGAGGAGGAGGCACCTCTAACCCTCAATAAGAGAGAACACTAAAGAGAGGAGGAGGAACCTCTAACCCTCAATAAGAGAGAACACTAAAGAGAGGAGGAGAAACCTCTAACCCTCAATAAGAGAGAACACTAAAGAGAGGAGGAGAAACCTCTAACCCTCAATAAGAGAGAACACTAAAGAGAGGAGGAGGAACCTCTAACCCTCAATAAGAGAGAACACTAAAGAGAGGAGGAGGAACCTCTAACCCTCAATAAGAGAGAACACTAAAGAGAGAGGGAGGAACCTCTAATCCTCAATAAGAGAGAACACTAAAGAGAGGAGGAGGAACCTCTAATCCTCAATAAGAGAGAACACTAAAGAGAGGAGGAGGAACCTCTAACCCTCAATAAGAGAGAACACTAAAGAGAGGAGGAGGAGCCTCTAACCCTCAATAAGAGAGAACACTAAAGAGAGGAGGAGGAACCTCTAACCCTCAATAAGAGAGAACACTAAAGAGAGGAGGAGGTACCTCTAACCCTCAATAAGAGAGAACACTAAAGAGAGGAGGAGGAGCCTCTAATCCTCAATAAGAGAGAACACTAAAGAGAGGAGGAGGTACCTCTAACCCTCAATAAGAGAGAACACTAAAGAGAGGAGGAGGAACCTCTAACCCTCAATAAGAGAGAACACTAAAGAGAGGAGGAGGAGCCTCTAACCCTCAATAAGAGAGAACACTAAAGAGAGGAGGAGGAACCTCTAACCCTCAATAAGAGAGAACACTAAAGAGAGGAGGAGGAGCCTCTAACCCTCAATAAGAGAGAACACTAAAGAGAGGAGGAGGAACCTCTAACCCTCAATAAGAGAGAACACTAAAGAGAGGAGGAGGTACCTCTAACCCTCAATAAGAGAGAACACTAAAGAGAGGAGGAGAAACCTCTAACCCTCAATAAGAGAGAACACTAAAGAGAGGAGGAGGAGCCTCTAATCCTCAATAAGAGAGAACACTAAAGAGAGGAGGAGGAACCTCTAATCCTCAATAAGAGAGAACACTAAAGAGAGGAGGATGAACCTCTAACCCTCAATAAGAGAGAACACTAAAGAGAGGAGGAGGAACCTCTAACCCTCAATAAGAGAGAACACTAAAGAAAGGAGGAGAAACCTCTAACCCTCAATAAGAGAGAACACTAAAGAGAGGAGGAGAAACCTCTAACCCTCAATAAGAGAGAACACTAAAGAGAGGAGGAGAAACCTCTAACCCTCAATAAGAGAGAACACTAAAGAGAGGAGGAGAAACCTCTAACCCTCAATAAGAGAGAACACTAAAGAGAGGAGGAGAAACCTCTAACCCTCAATAAGAGAGAACACTAAAGAGAGGAGGAGGAACCTCTAACCCTCAATAAGAGAGAACACTAAAGAGAGGAGGAGGAACCTCTAACCCTCAATAAGAGAGAACACTAAAGAGAGGAGGAGGAGCCTCTAACCCTCAATAAGAGAGAACACTAAAGAGAGGAGGAGGAACCTCTAACCCTCAATAAGAGAGAAGACTAAAGAGAGGAGGAGGAGCCTCTAACCCTCAATAAGAGAGAACACTAAAGAGAGGAGGAGGAACCTCTAACCCTCAATAAGAGAGAACACTAAAGAGAGGAGGAGGAACCTCTAACCCTCAATAAGAGAGAACACTAAAGAGAGGAGGAGGAGCCTCTAACCCTCAATAAGAGAGAACACTAAAGAGAGGAGGAGGAACCTCTAACCCTCAATAAGAGAGAACACTAAAGAGAGGAGGAGGAGCCTCTAACCCTCAATAAGAGAGAACACTAAAGAGAGGAGGAGGAACCTCTAACCCTCAATAAGAGAGAACACTAAAGAGAGGAGGAGGAACCTCTAACCCTCAATAAGAGAGAACACTAAATTGCTAGCATGGCACGGCTGGGCTACCTTGCCCAGCGGGTTGAGTCTCGGGGACTCCAGCACAACAACAACAACATCACCCCCCCCCTCTGGCTCAATGCTACCCAACTCGTAGCCTATCAGTTACTACTCACTGTCAATCTACTCCCTGGATTACTCCCCTCTACACTCATGTCTCAACTTGGATTTCCACTCTTCCTACTGCTGTTTTTTTCCTCTGGACTACCACTTTTTTCACCTACCCCCCCAAGTCCTATTTTTGCCCCTAGACACACCTATGCCCCTTCAGACCTTCATGCACTGAACAACAACCACCGCCTCACTACCGCTGCTGCTACCGCTGCCAGTAATGCTGGCATCCTCAGCCGCCGCCGCTACATCCACCGAGGCTCTGGCCACAACCGACACCGGACTCTACACTATCCTAAAGGCACAAACATCCCCTCACTCTGGACTAATTCCCGCCCCCACGTCAACACCACGCATCGCACCTCTAACCTCAGCAACCTTCGTTCCCCCCCCCCAGCCCCTCTATCCATCACCTTCGCACTGCTGAACACTCGTTCTCTCACCAACAAATCACCTGTAATTTCTGAACTAATACTGGACAATAACATTGACTTCCTCCTTCTCACCGAAACCTGGCAACAACCCTCCGACTACTACGCACTCAACCAGGCCACCCCCACCAACTACTGCTACATCGCCAAGCCCCGCTCCTCTGGCCGAGGGGGGGGCATTGCTGTTCTCCATAAACAATCCCTATCTGTTACTGAACTGGACCTCAACCTTCCACCCATGTCAACCTTTGAATATCTTGCTCTCTCCCTCCCCAACTCCATCACTGCAATACTACTCTACCGCCCCCCGAAGACACACCCCTCTTTTCTCTCTGAACTCTCTGAACTCCTCACCATCGCCTCTTCTCTCTCCAACCGCCTCCTGCTCACTGGCGACTTCAACATCCACGTTGACCTTCCAAACTCTCCCCTCACTCCTGACTTTCTCTCCCTCCTTGACTGTTTTCACCTCACCCAGCACATCAACTTCCCCACCCATGCCAAAGGCCATACCCTTGACCTTGTTTGCTCCTCCTCCCTTCCCCTATCCAACCTCCGCCCTCTCCCCTTCCCACTCTCTGACCACCATTGTATCCTTTTCTCTGCCCCTCTCCCCTCACCCCATCACTCCACAAAACGTTCAATCTCCTTCCGTAATATTAAGTTTGTCAACCCACTAACTTTTTCCCAGCTCATTTCCTCTGCCCTTCCCCCTGACTCGGCCCCCCCCCTCTTCACCTGACGACTATGCCATCTTACTTGACACCATCCTCTCTGACTCCCTCAACTCCATGGCCCCCTGGAAAACCATCACTGTTTCTTTCACCACCTCCTCCCCCTGGTACACTTCCGAACTTCGTACTATGAAGCAAACCGGTCGGCAGCTGGAGCGACTCTATAAAAAAACCCACCTTACCGTCCACGCTGAAGCTTACAAACAGCACATCTCCTCTTACCGCGATGCTCTCCTTGCTGCCAAATCTGCTCACTACTCCACTCTCATCAACAGCACAAATCGCAACCCCCGGATCCTCTTTTCTACTGTTAAGACACTACTCCAGCCCCCCGACAATAACCCACCCTCCTCCACTGACCTCTGCAACTCCTTTCTCCACTCCTTCAATAATAAAATCTCCCAAATAAACACCTCCCTGACTGCCTCCATCACTAACTCCTTCACCCCCCCTCCCCCGACTTTCACCCTCCCCCTCCCTGATCGCCCACCTACCCCCCCCCTCACTGCCTTTTCCCCTGTTGATTCCTCCCTCATCTCTGACATCATCACCGTCTCCAAGACCACCACCTGCTCCCTCGACCCTCTCCCCACTACCCTAACTAAGACCTGCCTCCCCGTCCTCATCCCCCACCTCACCACCCTTTTCAATCAGTCCCTAGCACTCGGTCATGTTCCCTCGGCCTATAAACTGGCCGCTGTCACTCCCATCCTTAAAAAACCCTCCCTCGACCCAACCATCCTCACCAACTACCGCCCCATCTCCAACCTACCATTCCTGTCCAAAACCCTAGAACGTATTGTCGCCGCCCAACTTCACTCCCATCTTCAGTCCTACAATCTCTATGAACCCCTTCAGTCTGGTTTCCGCCCCCTCCATAGCACTGAAACTGCTCTTGTCAAAGTCACCAATGATCTCCTCACCTCTGCTGATTCAGGTGCCCTCAACATCCTGCTGCTGCTGGACCTTAGTGCCGCTTTTGACACTGTGGACCACTCCATCCTCCTTCAAAGGCTGGGGCAGCTGGGTGTTGAGGGCACCGCACTTGACTGGTTCACCTCATACCTCTCTGGCAGACAACAATTCATCTCTCTCTCCGGTCACACCTCCTCCCTTTCCCCTGTCACGCAGGGGGTCCCCCAGGGCTCGGTCCTCGGGCCCCTGCTCTTCATCTGTTACATATTTCCCCTTGGTCACATCATCCGCAAATTTAACATGGACTTCCACTGCTACGCCGACGACACTCAGATTTACATTAGCACAAAATCCACTCAGAACCCACCCCTCACCCACATTAATACCTGCATCTCCACAATTAAAACCTGGCTGACCCATAATTTCCTCAAACTCAACAGTGACAAAACTGAACTCCTACTCATTGGCACCAAATCCACACTTTCAAAGACCGGCCCCATCTCACTCATCATCGATGACTCAACCATCACTCCCTCCCCCCTGGCACGCAACCTTGGTTTCATCCTTGACCCCACCCTCTCCTTTGTCCCCCATGTCAGCTCTGTCATCAAGACCTCATACTTCCACCTCCGCAATATTGCCAAAATCAGACACTGCCTCTCCCCCTCTGCTGCTGAAAACCTCATTCACGCCTTTATCTCCTCCCGCCTTGATTATTGCAACTCCCTTCTTACTGGCATCACCTCCCACTCCCTCCATAGACTCCAAATGGTCCAGAACTCCGCTGCCCGTCTACTCACTCACACCCGGTCCCGTGAACACATCACCCCTGTACTCCAATCTCTTCACTGGCTCCCCATCAAAGAGCGCATTAACTTTAAAGTTCTCCTCCTCACCTTCAAAGCCCTCCACAGCCTGGCCCCCCCCCTACCTGACTGACCTCCTCCTGCCCCTCCGCCCCACCCGAACCCTCCGCTCTTCCGCCACCACCACCCTCTTCATACCATTTTCCAAACTCAAAACCTTTGGCGATCGAGCCTTTTCCAGGACTGCACCCCGACTCTGGAACTCACTCCCACAAACCGTCAGAGACTCACCCACACTCCCCATTTTCAAATCCCGGCTAAAAACATTTCTTTTCTCCCAAGCCTACAACCTCCCCTACCCCTAAATGACCCTCCTCCGTTTCTCCTCCCACCCTAACCATCTGCTCAGCCTCCCCTCTTCTTCTCTCTCTTCTCCTCTCACCCCGTCCACCATGTTATTTTCTGTGATTTTTGTACATGTTTATTTACTGTCCCAGTTGTTTTTTGTTTATTTTGTGTGCTCCACCAGCCAGTTACTTCACCTTCATCTCATTTGTTACCATCTCTCCTTTTGTCTTGTTGTCTTTTGTGTTTCTGTTCCCCCCTCTCAAATTCTGTAAGCGACCTTGGGTTCTGAAAGGCACTATATAAATAAAATGTATTATTATTATTATTATTAAAGAGAGGTAAAATAAATTAAATTAAAGCGACTCAAAACTGGGTGAATTAGACTCGAAGGCTCGAGTAGGACAAAGATAAAATAAAACAGAAAACACCTCTCGCTCTCAATAAAGAAAGCAGATACGAGGAGTAAACAGAAAAAAACGACAAAGACAAGACTGACTCGGCGAAACGAGAAAGGAAAACCAAAACGAGGGACAGATAGCAGATAGCAAGGAAGGAATCCTAAAATCTAAATGCACAAAAGGCAAGTCCCGCGTTACTCCAAAAATAATACTTTGGAGCAAAGTGGTCTCCTTAGGTGCCTAAGTCCTATACCGTACCGGCTCTGTGTAGCAGTGAAATACAATACAGAAGCACCGGAAGAAGGAAGTACGGAGCTTAAATAGCCGGCAGGTAACCTGAAACAGGTGTTACGACTTCTTCCCGAGACAGAATGAAAACCCGGAGCGGAACAGAAAAGTAAGACAAGAGCGCCCTCGCGCTGCTCCGAAGGGGAATGAACGCGGAAAGAAAAAGAGGCTGCCAAAACCATGACAAATAGGGGATTACCTCTCAGCCAATTGGACAGAATAAGCAGGATCTGCTGCAAAGATAATTGTCATGAAAAACAAGAGGATATGGTTGACTATTTTACAATAGAGGCTTCCGTTAAACTTGATTTCAGAAGCGAAAAAGTACTGATCCATTCAAGAAATCTGCAAAAGAAAGGCAAAGGTTTTCAGTCATATTTTTCTTTGACTTTGTTTCCCTTTCTTCCCTTCTCTCTAGAATATTCTCTTTCTGAACCAACTTAACTGCTGTTGCATATGAGGTGTCTTTTTGTACCCTAACTTTCTGCACTTCCATTGCCTTCTTTCTAACAACACAACCTCCGTTTACCACACTATGTGCACCGTCACAGTTAGCACATTTCAGTTCTGCCCCCTTCTTCACACTTCCCATAATCCTCCACACCTACCGCACCTCTGCCTTCCTCTACATGCAGCTGCAATATGCCCATACTTTTGACATTTATAGCATCTAAGAGGTGGTGGTACATATACTCTGACATAGTAGCTCATGAATCCTGCCGTTACTCTCTCTGGCAACACTTTGTCTTGAAATTCCAGCAAGACTGACAAACTATCCATCTTTTCACCTCCTCTTCTTGCTTGTAAACGCTTAATGCTTGTCACCTTACCTCCTTTTAGATTTACCTTCAAATCCTCCAGGTTTTCTTCCATTGGAATGCCATAAATCACACTCCTCCACCTGTATTCCTCACTTTCTCCACCATTTTATTGCACACTTCCTTTAACTTAAAAGCTTTGCCTCTCTCTCTGCTCCTTACTTTTGCACCATCAGCCATCACCTTTGCCATCACAATGTCACCAATCTTCTCTTTTAGACCTCCAGTCAAAGCAAACAGGCTTACTTTCCTAATATCATGCCCTTCCTTCAACTTTATAATAATTTTTAATCCCTGATCCTCGTCAACCTTCCACCTACCCACCCTGGAATATTACTATTATTTCTCCTAGTTCTTTTCCTTTCCACTTTAGACCAATTATTTGTGTCCGTACCCTCCTCTAAATCCCCCTCCTCCCTCCCCTCCCTAGCCCCTGCCATCCCCAGTCCAGTCACAGACCAGTTTATGCACAATCCGACAAATTATTATGATTTTTCCCATTATAATTGCTATTTTGTTTCAAACTCAATGTGTAGAACTCCCGCCGAAAATCCGGGAACCTATTCCGACCAGTTCCAACCTATTCCGCATCCGCAGCGGTCTCTGTCTCCTGCCTCTTTTCCCTTACCCCCTTTAATTTAATTTCTGGTTGGCAGCATATTAAAAGAACACACCTCTGATTGGGTAAAAAGTAAATCACCATGTGACTGACATACTGACAATATGGTTTCCCAGCCAATACCAAATCCTGCAGTGGTGGGATTCTGTGGGAAGTATAAAAAACTTTGCTGCTTATTGGACAAAAATAATTTGAACACTAAAATGAATAACTATGACTTTGTATCATATAGTGTTTCCTTTGGTTCCTTATGTAAAACTACTTAAAAATATGTTTTAAAATATCTAATACATGATAATGTAAGACAATAAATGTAAAGTTTAAAAAAGTTTAATAAATAAATCAAGTTTTTTTAATAAATAATCTTTGTTTGAACTTTTCTAAACAATATTTTTGCATATTTGTTCTCCTCATTGTTATTGCATTATTCTTGATCAACTTTGTCAAAAAAAGAGCTTTTAATTTGAAACGATGCAACTGGATGTGTTACAAAGGAGCAAGGTTTGCTCCAGACGTTGTTGAGCGCAGGTCAGGACTGTATAAAGACAACACTAGAAAGACAAGATGGTTTTGTGATTACATCAGTTTATTAAGCAGCAGAACAAAAAAAAGATGAAAGGTTTACAGATATTTGGACACCATCCACCAAATGCCAATCAACTCTGCTGTGATATAAATGGAAATCTCTCTGTTACTGACTGATTTCCAGCTCTTGCACAGTGTGGTACAGCATGGTAACACTGGCTGTGTCTTTCTGGTTAAGTCGGAACAATGGTACCGGCACTTGTAACCTGGACTATGCCTCCATCAGTGATGACAAGAGAGTGCTTTTTGTCAAGAAAGAATGACTCCTTCCCCACTCTGACATTAACTGCATCATCTGAGGTAACGTAAGTTTTGGGTTGGAGCACTGTGTTTGCTCCGGGTGTATTCTTGCCATATAAGACATTCACTGGTGTTGTCCTAACATTGATTATTTAGACGGTTTTGTTTTGTGCCATATCTGCTGCTGGAGAGAGAAAGAGAGAGAGAGAGAGAGAGAGAGAGGGGCGGGGGGGTACATACTCATTACATGCATACTCATTAACAATTATGCTCTATGCTCTATGCCTCGCACCAGGAGGTCCAACCACCGCAGGCGCTGCCCGGCTAACCTGGTCTGCCCAATCCTGTCCTCTTATAAGGAACTTTCAGTGGTGGGTGGACTATGGAACTGCCGGTCAGCCGTCCAGAAAGCCGACTTCATCACTGCCTACGCCAAGATGAAGTCCCTCCACTTCCTGGCTCTCACTGAGACCTGGATCACCCCAGATAACACGGCCACTCCAGCTGCTCTTTCTGATGGCTACTCCTTTTCGCACACCCCCAGGGACTCTGGCCGAGGTGGGGGCACTGGTTTGCTTATATCTCAGTCCTGGAAATTCTCCATGCTCTCTTTACACAGCCTAAATATCTCCTCCTTTGAGTTTCATGCAATCACTGTAACTCACCCGTCTAAACTCAACATTGTTGTTCTCTACCGCCCTCCAGGTCCACTCAGCGCTTTCCTGGATGAACTAGACACTCTCCTGAGCTCCTTCCCTGAGGATGGCACCCCTATAATTCTACTGGGTGACTTCAACCTCCAGCCAGAGAGCTCCCAGTCATCCAGTGTCGCCTCACTCCTCCAGTCCCTCGCCCTCACCCAGTCCCCATCGCCCGCCACCCACAAGGCTGGTAACCAACTAGACCTTGTATTCACCAGGAGCTGCGCCACGTTTGAACTCACGGTGACTCCGCTCCATGTATCGGACCATTTCTTTATTTCATTCTCTCTCTCCTACCCACTCTCCCACATCTCCCCTAACAACCTACCCCCTGTAACTTTCAGGAGAAATCTCCGCACTCTCTCACACTCCTCTCTCTCTACCTCTGCTCTCTCTGTACTTCCTCCTCCTGCATCTTTTGTTAATTTACCTATTGAAGTTGCCACCTCCACCTTTAACTCCTGCCTCTCTCAGTCTCTCGATTCACTATGTCCTCTCGTCTCCAAACCGGCCCGATCATCACCCCCCTGCCCGTGGCTGACGGATTCTCTCCGATCCAGCAGAACCACGCTGCGAGCTGCCGAGAGAAAGTGGAGGAAATCCAGATCCCCAGATGATCTGGCCTCGTATCACACTCTGCTGGCAGCCTTCACATCAGCAACTACGTCTGCTAAGGCAACATTTTATCAGTCAAAAATTAATGCATGCATGTCTAACCCCCGTAAACTCTTTCCCACCTTCTCTTCCCTGCTGATCCCTCCTCCACCCCCCTCACCCTCTTCCCTCTCTGCCGATGACTTCCTGATCCACTTTGAGGAGAAGGTAGCCGTGATCCGAAACTCCTTCACACATCCGGTAACGCCTCATATGCCCCATAATGAACCCACCGCTACATTTTCGTCCTTTAAGACTCTGGAGGACACAGATGTACTCCAACTTGTAACGCGCCAGCGTGCAACCACCTGCCCACTGGACCCCATCCCGTCAGCAGTCCTCCAGTCTATATCCGGTGAGGTCCTTCCATATCTTTCTTCCATTTTAAACACCTGCTTATCCTGTGGCTATGTTCCTGCTGTTTTCAAAACTGCCCGTGTTACCCCACTCCTTAAAAAACCTAGCTTAGACCCCTCTGATGTTAGAAACTATCGTCCTGTGTCTCTCCTGCCCTTCCTGTCCAAAACTCTTGAACGAGCTGCCCTTAACCAACTGTCAGTTTTTCTCCACCAGAACAACCTGCTCGACCCTCATCAGTCCGGCTTCAGAACCGGGCATTCCACTGAAACTGCGCTCCTGGCTGTGACTGAGGCACTCGCCACTGCCAGAGCCTCCTCCCTCTCCTCTGTCCTGATTCTCCTTGACCTGTCTGCAGCGTTTGACACGGTCAACCACAAACTCCTGATCTCCACACTAGCTGAGATGGGCATCTCTGGAACTGCCCTCTCTTGGTTCACATCCTATCTCACTGATAGATCCTACCAAGTCTCCTGGAAGGGCTCTGTCTCTGCACCTCATCCACTTCTTACAGGAGTCCCACAGGGATCTGTACTGGGTCCTCTGTTGTTCTCCATTTATACTAAGTCTTTTGGTTTGGTCATTAATTCACATGGCTTCTCTTACCATAGCTATGCTGATGACACTCAACTCTTCCTCTCTTTCCCTCCCTCTGCCCCACAGGTAAAGGAAAGGATATCTGCTTGCCTGGCTGACATCTCTGAGTGGATGTCTAGCCATCACCTGAAGCTCAACCTTGACAAGACCGAGCTGCTCTTCATGCCATACAAGACCTCCCCGCTCCTAGACCTGTCCATCACCGTCGACGGAACCATGGTGACCGCCTCCCGCTCTGCAAGGAACCTGGGGGTGGTCCTGGACGATCAGCTGGACTTCAAAGAACACATCAAGGCGACGGCACGGTCCTGCAGGTTCCTCCTGTACAACATCAGGAGGATTCGACCGTACCTGACCACCTACTCCACCCAGCTTCTTGTCCAGACCATGGTCACCTCATGCCTGGACTACTGCAACTCCCTTCTCGCAAGCCTACCAGCCTGTGCCATTCTGCCCCTACAACTGGTCCAGAATGCGGCTGCTCGGCTTGTGTTCAACCTCCCGAAGTTTTTGCACGTCACCCCCCTGCTGAGGTCACTCCACTGGCTGCCGGTCGTGGCCAGGATCAGGTTCAAAGTTCTGACCCTGGCCTACACTGCAGCCAAAAGGTCAGGCCTCTCCTACCTACAGGACTTAATCCAGCACTACGCTCCTGCTCGACCACTTCGCTCTGCTGCTGCAGGGCGACTTGCACTTCCCCCCCTCCGTATTAAAGGCTCCCGCTCGTCCCAACTGCGGAGCTTTTCCACCCTAGCTCCCCAGTGGTGGAATGAACTCCCCACTCTGCTGCGCTCAGCTGAAACACTGTCTGTTTTTCGGCGTGGTCTGAAAACGCACTTTTTCAGACTCCACCTCGACTAAAATTATACCCATAGGGCCATTCTATAGTATTCGCTTCCTGTTTTCTATTTAACTTGTGTTTTTTGGTTATTCTATAGTTCAGAATGTATAGCTGACTGTGTACTTCTCATGTTTATTACTAGCGATAGCTCCTACGCTGTGAGAAAGCTGTGCTTTGTTGGATTTGCTTTGTAGTCGCGTCAATGACCTTCAATATGCACCTACTGTACGTCGCTTTGGATAAAAGCGTCTGCCAAATGATTGTAATGTAATGTAATGTAATGTAATTACACAAAAACAGAAAGGGAATTTGTGTGTGTTTGTGTGCACATGTTGCTTGTGTGTGTGAGGGAAACAGTGAGAAATCTTTCAATTTCAGCACAGTACATTTCTCACGTTTCCTTTCGACTTCGGTTTTCCCTGGTTTCAAAATAAAAGCCCAGTTTATACACCTTCAGAATTCCTATTTTCAGACACTCTTATTGCACCTCTCTCTCTCTTTCCTCCACTGGCTGTCCTCTTTCTGGGTTTCAATATGCATTCAATGACACATAGTATTCAGACAAATATAGATATTTGATAAATATATTCTTCATAAAACATTTCATTTATAAAATTTTTTTAATTTGCCATGTTGTTTCACATATAGAATTGTAGAATACATACTTCAACTACACATAACTCAATATTTTTTTACCACATGGTGAATACTTTGCTGTTTTATTAAAACGATGCATTGTAAGACGGCTTCTCTGCACTTGATCTCACCTGCTCAGGTAAGTGGCTGGGTGTGGTCACAGGTGGAGGTCCCAGGCTGGTGTAGAGCTGAAGATGAGAGGTGTTCTGAATGTCCCTCTCTCTGTGCACCTGGGCTTATATTCTCTCTGGAGGTAAAGGTGTGGCCAGTAATTGCTCATCCCTTTGGGGGAAGTTACTATTTCTCAACTAACAGGTTTTTAAGTAATCACAATGATGGTTTCACTGGAAATGTAGTGCATGAGAAAAGTAATATTTTTATACTATTACATCATAACATACTTTGATGCATATCCATCCACATATTTGGTACTGGAGTTGCATTTTAAATGCATTTGGAGCTTGCATGGTAGAAATAGTACAAGAATAACTTTTGAAATGTGTTTTGAAATGAACTGGAAATGATCACTTGCATGCTAGAGTATTGGCATTCTAGTTCTAAAGTATTTTGTAAACTTTCCTCTTTTCAGAATCATAATTATAAACAACAGCCCTCATTTCAATGCAGGCACCCAATTACACTGCAATTCATACAGCCAATGGAAATGTAATTGAAAAAGGATGTTAGTTCATTAATTCATTAATGCTTTGACACTTTATTGAGTCACCGTTATCCAGTGACTAATAAATTAGCTTCATGTTCATGAGATTCACATTATCTAACTTTGACTGGTACAGTACTGTGCAAAAGTTAAGCGCAAAACGTTCTGTAATTCTGTAAAGCGAAGATGCGTTCAAATATAACGAAATGAAAAACGCAAATACACTACACTGCAATGCATAATAATACTAATTATTATTATTATTATTATTATTTAAAATAAATATTTGTGTCCTGACGGTTCAGGGTGCTTTCAGGATGAGAAGTAGATTTTCCCTCTAATTGTTGTAAAAATATTGTACAAAATGTATCAGGTTCATAAAAACATTTAGATGGAGTTGAAACAGGATCATAGAGAGAAGTACTGTACGTACTGTACATACACACATAAACACACACACACACACACACACACACACGCACATGCACAGACACACACACACACACACACACACACACACACGCTCACACATAGACACACACACACACGCAAGCACACACACACACACACACACACACTACCGCTAAGTTTTAGCACACTTTACTCGTGTTTGATTGCTCTGCTTTTAGCTCAGTTTAACTTTTGGAAGTAAAATCTAGTCTGGGAGGAATTAAACAGAAAGCTCAAGGAGAAGCAACCCACAAGTGCAGCACATCTGTGGGAACTATAGCAGCGTTGGTGTGAACATTAAGAACATTTTTCTAAGATAAAAGGCATTTATTTATTTTTAAAATTTGTGATTACTTGAAACTTGTGGGTCTACTAAAACATTTGACCTACTCTTTCTAGCTTTTCATCAGAACAACTTCAGTCCTTCTTGGAATGCTGTCATACAAGACCAGAACTGTGTGTACTGATACAGGAAATAATGCATCTGGTTCATTCAGGGATTAAGCAGGGGGAAATCCCCTCCACACTCAGTAACAACAGGTAACAACCTTCGACCGAGCACATCCTCATGCTTGCATGCCACTCACAGGCTGCCAACCTCGTGAGGCCCCGCCCTGTCCATTGAGGCCCCGCCTTCACTGCTGACACCCGGCAAGATTCTGGCTGGGCTCGAACACGGGCCTACCGGGGGAAAGGCTGTTATGCTATTCACTGTGCTAAAGATGAATTCACCTGCTCACCTCGTAAAATGACTATATTTCTTATCTATTGCAAGTCTTGTCTTTTTTAAAGTTCAATCCTTTTTTGTGCACTTCAAAAGTGTTAGGACAGTGACACATTTTTTGTTGTTTTGGCTCTGTACTCCAGCACATTGCATTTGAAATGGAACAGTGACCATGATGTTAAGGTGCAGACTTTCAGCTTTAATTTGAGGGGCTTTAGATCCATATCTGGACTCATTATGGATCCCTGTGTATTGTAGCCATTTTTACGTATCCCTCTTGGAATGCTGCCATACAAGATCTGAACTGTGTATAGTGAGATATTTATCGTCACCTTGGCGGATTGCTTATGATGGCGAAACAGACATGCTCGTGCGTGTTTAGTGCGATCAAGGAATGGGCTATATGGATCAATAGTTGCCTATGATCAATATTATTCGGGCTAACCATTATGAGTTCCTGGTAATTCCTGACAGTGCTGTTTACAAAATATATGCAGTTAAATTTTGTTAAAATGGCAAAATGGCCGACGCAACTGGTTGTGGGAGCATGTTGCTCCCAAACAATTGATGTCTGACTGACTGATTAAGATTCAACTAACGAAAGCAATCATAACTACCAAGAGCAAGATGGAAAAGAACATTAAAGAAATGAGTAAAACACTGGAGCGTTTGGCGAGAGAGGTGAGAGAAGTAGCGACAAAACAAACTGAACTCGTGAACCTCTTGACCGAAGTTAAGGAACTCAGGAAAATGCTGGAGGAAAGAGAGGTGAAAATAAAGATACTAGAATCAAAAGTGAACAATCTGGAGCAACTGGAACGGAGAGTCCAGGAACTGGAGCTTTTCACAAGAAAGGACGATGTTATCATAAGTGGAATGGAGGTGAAGCCGAGGTCGTATGCGGCAGCGCTGTTTGCGAGAGGCGGCGAAGAGCCTCGCCAGGAAGAACAACAATCGCTGGAGATGCAAGTCGCTACCTTCCTGAGAAGCAAGGACATCCACCTTGACAAGAACAACATTTCTGCTTGTCACATTCTTCCGAGAAGAGATCGAGAGGCCAAACCTGCAATCATTATTCGGTTTGTTAACCGCAAGCACAAGACGGAGCTGCTAATGCAAGGGAAAAAGCTGAAGGGAACCAACGTTTATATGAATGAACACTTAACAGCAAAGAATGCCGAGATTGCCAGAGAGGCACGTCAAATGAGAAGAAACAACAAGATCAAAGCAACGTGGACTAGAGACTGCAAAGTGCTGATTAAGTTAAATGGAGCTTCGCCCGAGACAGAGAAGGTGATTATGATAAGAGAGCTAAAAGACCTTGACCCTTATAAATGACTGTGTTCTTTTTTTTGACTGTGTTTTGGTTTGGCTTCTGGGTCAAAGTTCTCTGCATAGCTCAATGCTACGCGAACTCTAGTCCTATGTTGGCTTTTTTGGGTCTTGCAAGCCTAATGCTTAGACAAAGGGCTGAGTATGAAATATTATCTTTTCCACATGCTGCTTCCAAACTCGCGTGTGTCATAGGCTATGCCTTGTTCCTATTTTGTTCAATTTTTTTTTTCTCAATTTGTCTGGAGTACATGCATCAGAGTGTCTTGGTTACTTTTTTGGGGTCTGTAAACAGTCACTGCATGAGAAATTGGACTGCGTTAAGCAAACTGTCTCATGATGGTGATGATATTATGATTGGTATTATGGGCTATTTTGTTAGAATTTGTTTTGTTGATGATTTAACTTCTCCTCATGCATGATTTAAATGTAGACATCGACCCTGAGATAAATTTCTTCAATATTATTGATACAGTTTGCGACTACTATACAGAAGAGCAAGTAAATGGTGAAGTAGATTATGCCAATCGATTTTCAATCATACACTTTAACAGCAGGAGTATGTATAAGCATTTTTCACATATCAAAGACTATCTGAGCCAATTTTCGACACAGTTTAGCTTAGTAGCCATCTCTGAGACCTGGATTGCCCAAGAGAAAGAAGAGGTTTATGAGTTGGAAGGGTATGACTTCAGATGCAGGAACAGAATCCACAAAGGGGGAGGCGGGACTGCTTTATTCATCGATAAAAAACTAAAGCATATGGTTATTGATCACATGAGTGCTGCTATTGAAGACCTCTGTGAGTATATTACTGTGGAGATTGAAAGGGAAAAGCAGAAAAACATCTTGGTTAGCTGTGTTTATAGAGCGCCTAGTTCAAGCATTGAGAATTTCAGAGTAAAGATGGAAGAGCTATTTAATAACATAGAGAAAAAGGATACATTCATTTGTGGTGACTTTAATATCAATCTTTTAAACCCAAACAAAAATACAATTATAGATGATTTTACATCAACCATGCATAGCCTAGGCCTTTTCCCGATAATTAATAAGCCTAGTAGAATAACCTCTCATTCTGCTACTTTGATTGATAACATTTTCACTAATGTTATTAATAATAAAATTGTGTGCGGACTACTGATAAATGATATAACAGATCATTTACCAGTTTTTGTAATAATAGAAGATAAAAATCAGCTCACGAGGGAATCTCAGAGAATTAGTAATAAAAGACACCTTTCAGAGGACTCAATAGAAGCACTCAAAAGGGAACTGGCTCTTCAGAAATGGGTTGAGGTGTTTGAAGCAACTGATGTGGACTCAGCATATGGCTGCTTTCTGAATACATTCATGACTTTATATGATCGTTGCTGTCCTGTTGTGCAGCAGAGTAGCCGACGAACAAGGAAGCCAGATAAACCATGGATAACAAAAGGAATTTTAAATGCCTGTAAAAAGAAAAATGCTCTTTATAGAGATTTCATCAAGCATAGAACTAAACAGAAAGAAATCAAATATAAAAGATATAAAAATAAATTAACAGATATTATAAGAAAACGTAAGAAAGATTATTATAATAACTTACTAGAAACTAATAAAAATGATATTAAAGGAACATGGAAAATTATTAACACAATAATTGGAAATTCAAATAACAAACCAGGCTATATTGATCATTTTTCTGTAAATGGAATGGAAATAGCCAACATGCATGAGGTAGTGGAGGAGTTTAATAATTTTTTCGTAAATGTTGGCCCAGATCTTGCAAGGGAGATCAAGTCTCCACAAGGGGGAGCTATTGCAGAACAATACATTGATAGGAATCCATCCACAATCTTTTTATATGACGTATCTAGTATGGAAATAATTGATACTGTAAATAATCTCAAGAATAAAACATCTACAGACGTGAAGGGGATAGACATGTCTCTTATTAAAAAATGTATAAAAGAAATTGTAGATCCCATTACTTTCATATGTAATCTATCTTTTAGGCTGGGGACCTTTCCAACTGAAATGAAAACAGCCAAAGTAATTCCAATTCATAAAACAGGAGAACAAAATGTATTTACAAATTACAGGCCTGTTTCTTTACTTTCTCAATTTTCTAAAATTCTGGAAAAACTTTTTGCTGCACGTCTGGACAGTTTTATTGAAAAAAATGAAATATTGATTCATAGCCAGTATGGATTCAGAACTAACAGATCCACATCAATGGCTCTCGTGCAGGTAGTAGAAGAGTTAACAAGGTCAATCGATAATAAACAGTATGCAGCTGGAGTTTTTATTGATTTGAAAAAAGCTTTTGATACCATTGATCATGAAATCTTACTCAGGAAATTAGAAAAGTATGGAATTAGAGGGGTAGGGCTTAGTTGGATAAAAAGTTACATAGAAAATAGGAAACAATGTGTGCAGATGGGGGAAATCAGATCATCCTGCAAAGAGATAACATGTGGGGTACCGCAAGGATCCATTTTAGGTCCTAAATTATTTATATTGTATATCAATGATATTATTACTGTTTCTGATAAACTTAAATTTGTCATTTTTGCAGATGATACTAACATTTTTTGCTCAGGTGCAGACCTTCAACAGTTGCTAACAGATATTACAGGTGAACTGGGGAAGATGAAATGTTGGTTTGATATTAACAAACTCTCCTTAAATATAAGTAAGTCTAAATTTATTTTGTTTGGTAATAAAAAAATACTTCCGGATACTCGAGTAGAGATATGCATAGATAATGTTCATCTTGAAAGAGTAAATGAATATACTTTTTTGGGTGTCGTGATAGACAATAACCTCAGCTGGAAAACTCATATTAACTATGTAAAGAAAAAAACAGCACGTAGCTTAGGTATCTTAAGAAAAACCAGACACATATTAAATTTGAGATCATTATACACAATTTATTGTACTCTTTTATTACCATATCTAACTTACTGTATAGAAACTTGGGGAAACACATATAAAATTAATCTGAATCCTATTATTATTTTACAGAAAAAGGCAATAAGGGTTGTGAACAATGTTGGTTATCTCCATCCTACAAACACACTGTTTTTTTATCTAAGGGCATTAAAGTTCCTTGACCTAGTTGACCTCAAAACAGCAGAGATAGTTTTTAAAGCTAGAAGTAATCAACTACCAAGTAACTTACAAATTTTGTTTATAGAACGAGAGGGGAGGTATAACTATAGAAGACCACTCAATTTCCAACAGCCTAGAGCACGAACCACACTTAAAAGCATGTCTGTGTCAGTTAAAGGAGTGAAACTCTGGAACAATCTACCAGATGAGATAAAAAACAGCAAGAATATTTTTACGTTTAAAAAGATGTTTAAAAACAGGGTTCTAGAATCTTATGGTCAGACTTAACTTGACCAGCGCCCCTGGTTTTTGGAGGGGAGCGCCGGTGATGGTGTCCGTATTGATTATCCTATGTTGGCTTAATGTTTTTTTTCATGATTGTTTTTGTTGACTGTTTCATTTTGTAAACTTTACCTTTTTTAAAAATTGGCCTTTTTTTCTTTCTTTAATTTGTTTTTGAATTAAGGGTAGGTTGTTTTATAAGCCAATGGCTTCAAACCTATCCTTTTCGTTTGTTTATGTGTAAACATTCGAAATAAAAAGGAATCATCATAAAAGCAACAGCTGAGAATAAGCGAACAATTGCTTCCGTCTCACCTTAGAAAACGCCAAATTAGCCTGCTTGTTTAACGAATTTCGTTTGATTATGCAATGAACTCATGTTCAAGCTTCATCCGAAGTTCATTAGGCTACCTGCATTCTAATTTTGATTAATAACATAAAAAACGTTATTTTGCCTTAATGATGACACTAAATACAATAAATCTGTCAGGTTGGCAACCCATAGGTTCAGCATATTTTCCCTTGTTTTATAATGTCCTGCTTATGGAAATGTGACCAACCTGTTATACTGGTATTGTAATATGATGAACTGTGAAAAGTGCGATTTACAGCAGGGGAAACAGACCTGCTCCCGTAAAGCGCACATGCAGATAATGGAATTAAAATTAATTGTAAATGAATTGTGTAACGTGCTGCAAATTTCGTTTCTAATTAGACGCTTAGTTCTCTTTAAAATCTTTTGTTCAGTTATGGAATAACAGGTGAAATCAGCGGGGTTTTAATAAGCTGAGGGTATAGAAACCTTGTCACTGCAATTAAAAAAATATGAAGGACGAAGAATAGCTAAGGTTACAATTCAGTTAACATGATGACATTTATCTCTGTTTTTTAACCATAGGCTATCGAAAAAAACCTCATGCACAGCGAATCCGGTATAGCCTAGGCCAGTGGTTCCCAACCCTGGTCCTGGGGACCCCCTGTGTATGCTGGTTTTCGTTCCAACCACAATTGCAATACCAGAATTTTAACAAGCTGCTATTTTTTCTTAATTAGGTGTTTTTATTATATAGAGAGACCACTTTAAACTCTTTACTCTCTTAAGCCACGTTATGTTAGCAATAGCTATGCATGCCATGAAGAAAAAAAAACCCATGTTCATTATGCTCATTGTGTTATATTGCAAACAATTACAAAGAAGAAGTAACAACTCAGGTGATTAGGCTCCTAATTAGGTAATTGAACGCAAGTTTAAGTTCCTTCATAATTTTTTCCTTAACACAATGCAGGTTTGGCTCGTTATCATTTGCTTTGTCTTTGAATTCTTCATTATTTACCAAACGGTTCGTTTTATTGGCCATGTGTCGACAATTTCACCAATTATGAGCCTATTGATTCACCTCAGTCTTTAATTTGATCAGTTAAAACATCTTTTAATTGTTTACAATACAACACAATGTGAATCTTGGACTTTTAGTCTTCATGGCATGCATAGCTATTACTAACATAATGTGGCTTAAGAACGTAAATAATCCCTCTAAACATTAAAAACACCTAATTAAGAAAAATTAACAGCTTGTTAAAATTCTGGTATTGCAATTGTGGTTGGAACAAAAACCAGCATACACAGGGGGTCCCCAGGACCAGGGTTGGGAACCACTGGCCTAGGCTATTTGAAAAACAATAAAAGCAATATTCACTGGACAAGGTTTTTAACTTTTTTCAGTCACAAACCATTCTATTTTCTAGAACATTTTTCTAAGATAAAAGGCATTTATTTATTTTTGAAATTTGTGATTACTTGAAACTTGTGGGTCTACTAAAACATTTGACCTACTCTTTCTAGCTTTTCATCAGAACAACTTCAGTCCTTCTTGGAATGCTGTCATACAAGAGCAGAACTGTGTGTACTGATACAGGAAATAATGCATCTGGTTCATTCAGGGATTAAGCAGGGGAAATCCCTTCCACACTCAGTAACAACAGGTAACAACCTTCGACCGAGCACATCCTCATGCTTGCATGCCACTCACAGGCTGCCAACCTCGTGAGGCTCCGCCCTGTCCATTGAGGCCCTGCCTTCACTGCTGACACTCGGCAAGATTCTGGCTGGGGTCGAACACGGGCCTACCGGGGGAAAGGTGTTATGCTATCCACTGTGCTAAAGATGAATTCACCTGCTCACCTCGTAAAATGACTATATTTCTTATCTATTGCAAGTCTTGTCTTTTTTAAAGTTCAATCCTTTTTTGTGTACTTCAAAAGTGTTAGGACAGTGACACATTTTTTGTTGTTTTGGCTCTGTACTCCAGCACATTGCATTTGAAATGGAACAGTGACCATGATGTTAAGGTGCAGACTTTCAGCTTTAATTTGAGGGGCTTTAGATCCATATCTGGACTCATTATGGATCCCTGTGTATTGTAGCCATTTTTACATGTCCTTCTTGGAATGCTGCCATACAAGATCTGAACTGTGTATAGTGAGATATTTATTGTCTCTATAAGGAAATAAAGCCTCTGGTTCTTTCAGGGATGAAGCAGGGGAAAATCCCCTTCACATTCTAAACACCAGAACATCTTGTTAAAGTTCACAACAGGTAAACACCTTCGACAGAGCATGTCCTCACACTCGCATGCCATTCACAGGCTGCCAACCTCGTGTGGCCCCGCCCTGTCCATCAAGACCCCGCCCTGTCCATCGAGGCCCCGCCCTGTCCATCGAGGCCCCGCCTTCACTGCTGACACCAATGCAACGGCAACGTTCTGGCTGGGCTCAAACATGGGTCTACTGGGGGAGAGGCCGCTGCGCTATGAATTCACCTCCTCACCTCGTACAATTACTATATTTCTTGTCCGTTGCAAGACCACGTGAACAATCATGGGACCAAATGGCTCCTATGAGATGATTGTCTATACCATTACAGATCCATTTCACCCTCAGCACTCCACAACTTCCTATAAAAGTTCAATTATGTTCAGAAGAGGTATTTGTGGACCCCATGGAATGTGTTTGACATCATCCTGGTGTTCATGAAACAACTCCTGAATTTTGTTTTCCCAATAGTGGAACAAGAGTATTTGGTGTGGTGTATAATATGATTTTTTTGTGATACTTTGAAGATTTTTTAATGAGTCCATAAAGGGGAATGCATATACTGGAGTAGGGTACACTATATTCATTTCCAAATGTGTCCTTGTAGCAGAACATGTTTTCTCACAATTGAGCCAGCTCCATATGTTAGAGGTTTGACAGGCCAAGTAATATAGTTTGAAATTAAGGAGATTAGGACCTCCTTTATTTAGGGGAGCTTGTAGTGTTGTTCTCTTAATCCTAACACGTTTCTGAGACCATAAAAATGTTTTAATTATTTTATTCAATGAAATAAACAGTCTGGCTGAACAATTAAAGCAAAACTGAACTTTGGTAGAACTTTGGGTTGTGTAGTTACCTGGCCACGATAGGAGTCCAAATGGTGGTGAAGTACACTGCTTAAAGAAATTAAGGGAACACTTAATCATCACAGTATAACACCAAGGGCCCTATCTTGGCGATCTTGGCGCTTGGTCTAAGCGCATGGCGCTAAGTCCATTTAGGGCGTGTCCAAGTCCACTTTTGCTATTTTAGCGGCGTGTTTTTTGGGCGCAAGGTGCAACTGGGCTGAACCTAGTCTCTTCATTAATTATAGGTGTGTCTTGGGCGTGACATGCAATAAACCAATCAAAATGTCATATCCCATTCCCTTTAAAAGCCTGCTTTTCCACCTTGGCGGATTGCTTATGATGGCGAAACAGACATGCTCGTGCTTGTTTAGTGCGATCAAGGAATAGGCTATATGGATCAATGATCAATATTATTTGGGCTAACCATTATGAGTTCCCGGTAATTCCTGACAGTGCTGTTTACAAAATATATGCGGTTAAATTTCGTTAAAAGCAACAGCTGAGAATAAGCGAACAATTGCTTCCGTCTCACCTTAGAAAACGCCAAATTAGCCTGCTTGTTTAACGAATTTCATTTGATTATGCAATGAACTCATGTTCAAGCTTCATCCGAAGTTCATTAGGCTACCTGCATTCTAATTTTGATTAATAACATAAATAACGTTATTTTCCCTTAATGATGACACTAAATACAATAAATCTGTCAGGTTGGCAACCCATAGGTTCAGCATATTTTCCCTTGTTTTATAATGTCCTGCTTATGGAAATGTGACCAACCTGTTTTACTGGTATTGTAATATGATGAACCGTGAAAAGTGCGATTTACAGCAGGGGAAACAGACCTGCTCCCGTAAAGCGCACATGCAGATAATGGAATTAAAATTAATTGTAAATTAATTGTGTAACGTGCTGCAAATTTCGTTTCTAATTAGACGCTTAGTTCTCTTTAAAATCTTTTGTTCAGTTATGGAATAACAGGTGAAATCAGCAGGGTTTTAATAAGCTGAGGGTATAGAAACCTTGTCACTGTAATTAAAAAAATATGAAGGACGAAGAATAGCTAAGGTTACAATTCAGTTAACATGATGACATTTATCTCTGTTTTTTAACCATAGGCTATCGAAAAAAACCTTATGCACAGCGAATCCGGTATAGCCTAGGCTATTTGAAAAACAATAAAAGCAATATTCACTGGACAAGGTTTTTAACTTTTTTCAGTCAAAAACCATTCTATTTACTTACAGGCTGTATTCCTAGATAAACAGAGCTGTATTGTAATGACGTCTGAAGCGCATTTTCAGAACTCAAATGTCCGTCTTGTAATGGGGCGTGCTGTGTGAGGTAGGAGGAGCCAGACGCAGCAAGGGGATTCTTCAAGCCCTAAGGCCACTAAGGCAGGATACCCCGCAGTTAAGGGAGGAGACAAGACAACGAACATGACTACAGACGCTACTAACCAGCTCACTGTCACACGCCAATAAGTAGAGCGCAAGAACAGGTCTCTGAATAGCCAGAAATAATACGCGCCCTGTCTCGGAAACGAGACGCATAAGAACGGGCGAGTAGCGTAATGGCAAAAATAAACAGATAACAAACACTGCAAAAATAACAAGATAGAATGAGGAGGCGAAAGGAACAGATCCAACGTTCCAAGGCTACTCTCAGACTCGCGGTCACACACAAACATGTCCACAACATCGCCCAATCTTCCCTATAGGAAGACATGCACTGAAAGACGAAACAGAACAGCAGTTCCAAACAAAATCGTCAAAACTCCATGTAAGGAGAAAGGTACCGAAAGGAACAAACAGGACAGGCTGCACCGGACATTTACCGGCTAAAGACCAAAGCGAGATTAGTTGAAAATAAACGCCCTACCTCTCCATAAAGAGGAATGTAACGAGGCATACAGGAACAGAGATTTAACGTTCCATGGCTAGTTTCATAGGCTCGCAGTCACATGCAGAAAACATAAAGGGGTAAACGCCCGATCTCCCAGGAGAAACATTTTACAGGCGAGCCGACGGAGCACCGTCGTCCCATAACTTTACGATTAAATATGACTAACGCAAGCTCAATTGAAAAGACCCTAGCCTCTCAGTAAATAAATATGTAACGAGGCGAAGGAACAGAGCTAATGTTCCGAGGCTATTTTCAGAAACACGCAGTCACACACAAACATGTCCACAACATCGCCCAAGCTCCATATAAGGAGAGACACACCCGGAGAACGAACAGAACAAGTTCCGAACAAAATCATCCTGCAGGTAAAAGGGCGAACAGGACAGCTGCCTCAAAAGACCAACGCAAACTTCAAAATAGCAAGCACTGCCTCTCAATATAATATAAAAACCCTGACTCACAACAAAGGGGAACGTAGTCCACGAGAAGGAGACAAAGCAGGGAACAAACGTACCAAAGCTACTAACTGGCTCACCGTAACCCGGAAATGAGTAGAAGCTAAAACGCCAGGCCTCTCAGTAAGAAAACAGACAGAGAGAGGAGAAAGAGACATAGAAAGGCAAAAATCTAGGCAACGGACTAACAAGGAAAAAACCAGGAAGCGAGGACAGAAAAGAGCCAGGGGGGAAGAGTCCGAATAACTACATCCACATAGGCAGGTAAGCCAGGGGGGACGAGTCCTAAAAGCTACTTCCACATAGGTGAGTCCCGCATAACTCCAATGAAGCACAACGGAGCAAAACTGTCTCCTTAAAAACCTAGACCAAAATAATACTGACTTAAACATACAAAGGGCTGAATAATACCACACAAAACAGCATAAATGAACAATCAATATAGAAGCCTCAACTGAAGGAAACGGGAGGCTTATATAGCTCTCAAGGTGACCATGCACAGGTGTGGATGCTAACAGAAGCTCCGCAATCCAAGCAGGGTGGAGCAAGCATCTACCAAAAGAGCAGCGCCCTCGCGTGGCCACTGAGGAAAACGACCGCATAGGGAAAAAAGGTTAAAAACCATGACACGTCTATTGCAGTGCGCGAGTTTTCCATTGAATGACAATTCATGCATTAGGTGTAAATGACAATTCGCGCATTAGGCTTGATATAGGTGTTATCAGCTCCTTTTTAATGGATAGCCATTGTCCCGTACCATCGCACATCGTCTGGATGTTGATGGAGTGGGCTGAGAGCAATGCAATGTGGCATCGTTTCCCTTCGCTGAGGGAAAGGTATGTGGACCTATGGAACCTTAGTTACTACTATGCATTTTTGATATAGCCTACCCAATAATAATATTTCACATTGTGATCTAGATATTTTAGTCATGCTTGTGCGCGCCCCTGTGTGTAACAGACAGGAGGCTACGCGCGTTGTGCACACGCCTATGTAGACGCACTTATATGCGCCGTTAAAATAACATGTAAACAACTGCGATATGACTTTAGACCAGGTTTGTGGTGGTTCTAGCGCAAGCGCTTTCTGCTGGCTCAAGATAGCAATACGCCAAAAAGAATCCTGGCCACTCCTCATCTTAAGACCAACACACCCAGTTCACTTGTAATGGGCACAAGAATACACGCTAGTTAAAGGACGTGAGCGTTAGGCGTTATTATGAACCTAGCGCCGGGATAGCAAAGACACTTGCGTTTGGGTTAGCGCCGCTTTGCGCCGGGTGTAAGATAGGGCCCCAAGTCAATTAAACTTCTGGGATATCGATCTGTCCACTTAGGAAGCGTAAACGATTGTGAATCAATTTCACCTGCTTTGGTGCAAATGAAAGTGACAACAGGTGGACAGCAGAGGCAACAGCAAGACAACCCCCAAAAAGGAAATGGTTTTGTAGGTGGTGGCCACAGACCATTTCTCTCTCCTTATCCTCCCTGACTGATTTTTCTCTAGTTTTGCATTTTGCTAGTGCCCTTGTCACTACTGGTAGCATGAGGCGGTACCTGCAGCCCATTCAGGTTGCACAGGTAGTCCAGCTCCTCCAGGATGGCACATCCATACGTGCCGTCGCAAGAAGGTTTGCTGTGTCTCCCAGCACAGTCTCAAGAGTGTGGAGGAGATACCGGGAGACGAGCCATTACACGAGGAGAGCTGGACGTGGCCGTAGAAGGGCAACAACCCAGCGGCAGGACCGGTATCTGCTCCTTTGTGCGAGGAGGAACAGGAGGAGCACTGCTCCTGGCGGCAGGTAGAGCGTTAGGTAGAGCTGGAGCAGCGTCAGCTCTACTATTTAACTGTTTGTTTTTAAGTTTTATACGACCGGCAAACGTTGATGTAAATGTGAGCAATGCCACACTGAAATTAGTTCACATAAATCCGTTCCCAAGTTTTTGGGGGCAAATTAGTTTGTTTGCAAAAGACGCTGATCAGCTGGACCAAACAACCAAACATTTTGGAAACTTCGGCTTTGGCAAACATGCCCTGGCTACAACGTTTATTTTCCCTTCCCTTTACGATTGGACTAAAAGAAGGTCTACTAAACAACCACCTAGATGCCAACAAGGGACTGCACTTATAATCGCGATGTGTTTGCTGCTGTCGGGTGATATTCACCCGTGCCCCGGCCCTCTCCACACGGAGTGGGGGAATGGAACCTGCGACTCAACACCGGAGGCAACGCGGAGTACAGCTGTCATTCAGGTACGTGATCTATGTCTGGACAATCTTCCGTTTGGTTATGAACAACAATTTAACATCTACCTCTCGGGCGACGGGGGGGATGCGCTGTCCTTGCGGAGTGTCGGGGCTGGAGCGGCGGACCTGGCGATGGAGTCAGCCGGGCAGCGGACCTCCCGGGCCGGGGCGGAGAACCCGAACGAGAGCATGCTGTGTCCGGGCTGCGCACCTACAGCGAGCCTCGGCGTGCCGGTCCCGGGAGGAGCTGGCGGTGTGGGAGCTACCCGAGCGAAGACTACAGCGAGCCTCGGCGTACCGGTCCCGGGAGGAGCTGGCGGTGTGGGAGCTACCCGAGCGAAGACTACAGCGAGCCTCGGCGTACCGGTCCCGGGAGGAGCTGGCGGTGTGGGAGCTACCTGAGCGAAGACTTCGGCGGCCGGGGGCGTCGGTGGAGGCCCACCCGCTGATTCCTCGGGGCAGCTGCGGGGGCTCGCGCGGGGTGGCGGCGTCCCGGAGAGGGCTCCGAACACCGAAAGTGACTTCGTAAACACTGCATGTAGTCCTAGTAGGCAAGCACCAGCTGTGCCAATCAATCAAAATAGCGCGATAAGTCAACAGCTAATCAGAATGAAGAATAGAACCATAAATCCTGCAATCATCAAACGCAGGAAGCGGGACTTCTTCCAAACCGTCAATCAAGCAAAAATACTATGGGATCCAAGTGCAAAACCGAAGGGGCTACTTGGAGGTCACAAACATTCGCAGTATCACTGGGAAATGTGAACAAATCCAACATCTCATTAAAGACTCTAATTTGGATTATTTGTGTTTGTCAGAGACCTGGCTACATAAAAATTCTCCAAGTGCAGCATTAAGCTACAATATGTACAGGAGGGATAGACCTATAGGAAGAGGGGGAGGCATAATGTGTTATGTCCGAGACACCATCAGCTGCAGTCAAATTGAGTGGCGATGTGATAATGAACTTGAGTGCATTGGACTGAATATCACACTATCTCCTCAAATGTCCTTCACTCTTGTTGGGTTGTACAGACCACCCTCGCCCAAAGTCTCATTTTTCGACCAATTAAACAATCTTCTAAAAGAATGTGATTTTGGTTTAGAGGTATTACTAATGGGTGACATAAACTGCAATTGGGAAGACAAACACAGCAGAAGTGCTCTTAAACGAATCACAAAGACCTTTGATTTGACACAGTTAGTTAAGGGACCGACAAGAATAACCCAGTCCTCCAGCACACTGATCGACCTAATATTCACAAATAAGCCAGAGAGAATTGTTAAGACTCTCAATATGATCACGGGGTTATCTGACCTTAATTTAACTCTTATTGTTAGGAAACTGTCCAAAAAGCGTTTTAGCCCTGGGGCAAGAAAGCCTAGCCAACTTAGAATACCTAAAGGGGAACAAACTAATTTTGAATATGCAATTAAAGGGATCAAATGGAATGAGGTACTGTCCTACTCTGATGCTGACTCTGACTGTCATACCATTTTGTCTACCATCCAACATGTAATGAATACTTTTATGAGGAAAACAAAACCTAGTTGTGGACAGAAAAACACTCTTCCATGGATAGGAGGTGATTTACTTAAAATGATGAGGGTGTAATGTTCCGCTCCCTTCCTGTTCGTTTTCCGTGTTTTCCTGTTTTCCCTCCGTGTCATGTTGGATCCTTTTGTCCGTGTTTTCCCCGCTGCTGCGGACTAGGCGTGTCCTTCCCTGTCTTGTTCGTCTGGTTGTTTTGTCTTACTTCCGCCTTTCACTCCTTCCCCCTCGTTGCATGCATTTCCTCACCTGGTGTTTCGCGATCACTCCCGTTTTATTTCCACACCTGTTCCTTATTTAGTTCTGTCATTTACCTCACTATATAGTCTTTCGGCTGGCTGCCAGTCGGCGCCAGTTCGTTAACTATCGTCACTTGGTGTTAGTGCTCGTTTTGTTATCTGGTCTTTTACTTCGAACTACTCGCTTGGTTGTGGGATATTATCCCCTTACAGCATTTGGTTCCGCTCGAAACTACGGATTGGTAGTTTCCCTCCCCAGTTATTTCCTGTTGTGAATGTAGCTAACCTGTTTCCCTTCTCCTCCACCTAACCCAGCTCCCACTCTTCAGCAGCAGTGTTCGTAAGCCCGGTGTTCGTTGTGTGTGTTGCGGTACCTCCACCTCCTGCTCGCGTAGGCTCCGCGGTGGCGTTATTCCTGGCTACCCTCCAGCTGTTCCTGTCCGGCCGAAGAAGCCACCAAAGTCTTCGGTTACGGTTCCGGGAGCTCTGGAGTCCAGTCAGCTCCATCCGGACCTACCGCAGCTACGCCACACTACCCTGCCCTGCCGTGCTTCTTCATTCACCTACCTGCCAAGCCCTACACCTCCGTGAGAACCTCCCGGTCCTTCCCGTGCCTTTCCTTGCACTAATCCCCCTCTGTTTTTGTTTGTCCTGTACCGGTGCAGTCATTCCGGTCCAGTTCCAGCCCTGCCGTAGTGAGTCGCTCCCCTGCTAGTTCCAGTCCAGTCCAGGCGTGAGTCGTATCACTACCTGTTCAAAGTCCAGTTCCGGTTTGGAACATTCCGTTCCAGACGCGGATTCCTGTGTGGACCTCCCAGTCCAGTTCCAGCCCAGTCCAGTTCCGGTTTGGAACATTCCGTTCCAGACCCTGGTTCCAGTGTGGACCTCCCGGTCCAGTTCCAGTCCAGTCCAGTTCCGGTTTGGAACATTCCGTTCCAGACCCTGATACCAGTGTGGACCGCCCGGTCCAGTTCCAGTCCAGTCCAGTTCCGGTTTGGAACATTCCGTTCCAGACCCTGATTCCCGTGTGGACCTCCCGGTCCAGTTCCTGTCCAGTCCAGTTCCGGCTTGGAACGATAAGTTCCAGATCCTCCAGTCCAGCTCCGGCTTGGAGCAGCCCGCCCCGGGCTTCCAGGCAATACCTGTGTTATTCTGTGTGTTGCCATTCCTGTACAGTGTTGGGACTACCCCAACACTTAATTTATTAAAAAACTCCTTTTTTGTGAATCTGTCTCCTGGTCGTTGCACTTGGGTTCGTCCCGTATCTGATACGTAACAGAACGAACTGGCCAAAAACATGGACCCAGCCGACCTGGAGCAGATTCGGCACGCCTTCTCCTGCCAAACTGCGGTCAGCGACCAACAGGGCCGCCGTTTGGATGACGTGTTGGAGGTGCTGAGGGGCATCACGGAACAAGTGACGCAGCTGACTCTTCACCAGCCGCTTCCGCGTATACCTTTGGGCCCTACACCGCCCGCACCGGATCCACCGGTGGACCCTCCTGTGTCTACTTCATTTCGTGAGCCCCGCGTTCAACATCCAGAGTTATACCGCGGGGGATTGGGAAAATGTCGCAAATTCCTTATGAAGTGCGACATTGTATTCCGGATGCAGCCCTCCTCCTTCGCCTCCGACCCATGTAAGATCGCTTTTATTATGAGCAGCTTGGGAGGAGGTGCCCTGGAGTGGGCTACATCCATCTGGAATAGCCAAGTCGCGCTCTGCAACAACTTCGCTGCCTTCACCGCCGAGATGCGGCGTGTGTTTGATCACCCTGCCTGTGGGCGAGATGCAACTCAGCGCCTACTTCAGGTCCGTCAAGGGAGTCGTAGCGTCGCTGAAATGGCCATCCAATTCCGTACCCTCGCAGCGGAGTCCGGATGGAACGACACCGCCCTTCAGGGGGCCTTCCGCCAGGCACTCAGCGAGGAGCTTAAAGACCAACTTGCCACCCGTGAAGAATCCACCTCACTCAATAGCCTTATTAGCCTGGCCATAGCAATTGACAACCGTCTCCGTATCCGGGCCCGTGAGCGAGGGGGGAACCCCGGTCATCTACCACACATACGCTCTCACCCTTCTGCTTCTGGATCCAGGGCGGCGTCTGGGGTCTCCGAAGAGGAGCCCATGCAACTGGGCAGAGTTGCGGTCAACTCCGAGGAGCGCCAACGTCGCCTGCGATCTAGATCCTGTTTTTATTGTGGCAAACCTGGCCACCAGATCGCCTCATGCCCCATTCGCCCAAAAGAATAGGCTCGCCAGTTAAACTGGGCGTACTGACGAGCCCTATCATACCCTGCCATGCAGCCCAGAATCGCCTGGTCTTTAAAGCCACTCTCCTGTGGAGGGACAAGTCCGAAGTCTCGTCGGCCCTCATCGACTCTGGGGCCGACGCCAACTTTATGGACACCACCTTCGCCAGGAGGGCCGGCATCCCCACGGAACTACTACCCTCTCCCATTACTGCCTTCGCCTTAGACGGTAGGAGTCTGGGGTTAGTGACCCACTCCACCGTTCCCCTACAGCTCGTCTTATCCGGCAATCATCGGGAGAGCATCCAACTCCTACTCATCAACTCAAAACAATCCTCCATAGTTTTGGGTCAGACCTGGCTCCGCCTTCATAACCCTCATATCGACTGGCAGGCCGGTCGCATCCTGGCGTGGAGTGGCCACTGCCTGGCTAGCTGTCTCCGTTCCGCTCTCCCCCCTCCGGGGTCCAAGAATCCCAGCACCAACCTACCCGAACCCGATCTGTCCAACGTTCCCAAACAATATCACGACCTCTGCCTGACCTTTTCCAAATCACGCGCTCTGTCCCTGCCTCCTCACCGACCTTACGATTGCTGTATAGACCTGCTGGCGGGAGCCAAACTTCCGTCTGGCCGTCTCTACAGTCTGTCGGGGCCAGAAAAACTCGCCATGGAGGAGTACATTCATGAGTCCCTCGCCTCGGGCATCATCCGTCCCTCCTCTTCTCCTGTTGGTGCTGGGTTCTTTTTTGTAGGGAAGAAGGACGGCTCACTACGGCCCTGCATCGACTATCGGGGGCTCAATCAAATCACCATCCGCAATAAATATCCTCTCCCCCTCATTAACACTGCTTTTGAACCCCTCTCGCAGGCCGTCATTTTCACCAAGCTCGACCTCCGTAATGCGTACCACTTGGTGCGCATACGGGAGGGGGATGAATGGAAGACTGCCTTCAATACCCCGTTGGGCCACTATGAGTACCTGGTGGTCCCCTTCGGCCTTACTAACGCCCCGGCAGTCTTCCAGGGCATGGTGAATGACGTGCTGCGAGACCTGTTGGGGAAAACTGTTTTTGTTTACATAGACGATATTTTGATTTTTTCCAAGTCTCCTCAGGAACACATTCTCCATGTCCGGGAGGTTCTCCAGCGTCTCCTTGAGAACCAGCTCTTCGTCAAGGCAGAGAAGTGCTCCTTCCACGTCTCTTCAGTCCCGTTCCTCGGCTTCATCATTGAGGAGGGCAGTATCCGGGCGGATCCTGTCAAAGTCAAGGCGGTGACGGAATGGCCCCAACCCACCTCTCGTAAGCACCTGCAACAATTCCTTGGTTTTGCTAATTTCTATCGTCGTTTTATCCGTAATTACAGTGTCATTGCTGCTCCCCTTACCAAACTCACCTCCACTGTTTTTTCTTTCTGTTGGAACTCCGAGGCTCAGCTCGCTTTTGAACAGCTTAAAGCTCAGTTTTCCTCGGCCCCTATTCTTTGTCACCCTGATCCCACCCGTCAATTTACGATTGAGGTGGATGCCTCCGACACCGGCGTGGGGGCCATTCTGTCCCAACGTGCCGCCTTGGACAACAAACTCCATCCCTGTGCCTTTTTCTCCCGGAGGCTGTCCTCCGCCGAGCGAAATTATGATGTCGGGGATCGGGAGCTTCTTGCCATAAAGCTGGCTCTTGAGGAGTGGCGCCACTGGCTGGAGGGGGCAGGTACCCCCTTTATTGTTTTAACTGACCACCAAAATTTAATTTACTTGAAGTCTGCTAAGAGGCTTAATGCCAGACAGGCTAGGTGGTCACTTTTCTTTGCCCGTTTCAATTTTTCTGTTTCCTTCCGCCCCGGTTCCCGCAATATTAAGGCGGAATGCTTTTCCCGTGTGTTTTCCCTTCCCTCCAGTCCTGCTGACCCCGAGCCTATTCTACCAGCGTCCTGCGTGGTGGCTGCGGTCTCCTGGAGGATTGAGGAGATTGTGAGGTCCGCCCAGACTTCCCACCCTGACCCCCGTAGTAACCCTAACTCCTCCCTGTTTGTTCCCAACTCCGTCCGCTCCCAGGTCCTTGAGTGGGTTCACGCCTCCTGCCTGGCGTGTCACCCAGGTGTTGCCAGAACGACCACCCTCGTCAGGAGGAGCTTTTGGTGGCCCACTCTCAAGGAGGATACCCGTGCTTTTGTCCTGGCCTGCGCAGTGTGCGCCAGGAGCAAGGCTTCCCACCAGCCTCCCTCTGGTCTTCTCCTTCCCCTCCCTGTCCCGGGCCGTCCTTGGAGCCACATTGGCGTGGATTTCGTCACCGGTCTGCCTTTGTCAGAGGGCAACTCTGTCATTCTGACAATTGTGGATCGGTTCTCCAAGGCGGTTCACTTCATTCCCCTCCCTAAGCTCCCGTCCGCCCTCGAAACTGCGGAGCTCCTGGTGGTACATGTGGTCAGGCTGCACGGGATCCCATCCGACATTGTTTCGGACCGTGGGCCCCAATTCTCCTCCCAGGTTTGGAAGGCGTTCTGTGTAGCCCTGGGGGCCTCGGCCAGTTTGTCGTCTGGCTTCCATCCCCAGTCTAACGGCCAGGCAGAGAGGGCGAACCAGGACCTGGGGGCCACCCTGCGGTGCGTCACTGCTCGCAATCCCGCCTCCTGGAGCCGTTTTCTCCCCTGGGTAGAGTACGCTCACAACTCCCTTAAAAGTGCCTCCACTGGGTTATCCCCATTCGAGTGCTCATTGGGTTACCAACCCCCTCTCCTATCGGCCCAGGAGGCCGAGGTAGCAGTTCCCTCCGTTAATTCTCACATCCTCAAATGCAAGCGCATTTGGAGACTTGCACGCACCGCACTCCTGCGTTCTAATTCCCGTTCGCAGCGTCTGGCGGACCTGCACAGGACCGCAGCCCCCAAGTACAGGGCCGGTCAGCAGGTCTGGCTATCCACATCCAACATTTCCCTTCCCTCCTCCTCTAAGAAACTTCGGCCCCGGTTTATTGGTCCCTTCCCTGTTGTATGTCTCATTAACCCAGTTTCTGTTAAGCTCTCCCTCCCTGCCTCCCTCAAAGTTTACCCCGTTTTTCATGTGTCACAAATCAAGCCTGTCGCCTCCAGCCCCCTCAGTGCCCCTACCCTCCCTCCTCCACCTGTCCGAGTCATCGACAACGCCCCGGCCTACACGGTGGACCGCATCATCGACATCCGCCGTAAGGGTCGGGGTTTCCAATACCTCGTGGACTGGGAGGGGTATGGTCCTGAGGAGCGGTCGTGGCTCCACAGGGGCCTCATCCTGGATCAATCACTGATCCAGGATTTCCACAGTCGCTTCCCATCCAAGACCAGGCCGCCAGGTACGCCAGGTGGCGTACGTTGAGGGGGGGGTACTGTAATGTTCCGCTCCCTTCCTGTTCGTTTTCCGTGTTTTCCTGTTTTCCCTCCGTGTCATGTTGGATCCTTTTGTCCGTGTTTTCCCCGCTGCTGCGGACTAGGCGTGTCCTTCCCTGTCTTGTTCGTCTGGTTGTTTTGTCTTACTTCCGCCTTTCACTCCTTCCCCCTCGTTGCATGCATTTCCTCACCTGGTGTTTCGCGATCACTCCTGTTTTATTTCCACACCTGTTCCTTATTTAGTTCTGTCATTTACCTCACTATATAGTCTTTCGGCTGGCTGCCAGTCGGCGCCAGTTCGTTAACTATCGTCACTTGGTGTTAGTGCTCGTTTTGTTATCTGGTCTTTTACTTCGAACTACTCGCTTGGTTGTGGGATATTATCCCCTTACAGCATTTGGTTCCGCTCGAAACTACGGATTGGTAGTTTACCTCCGCAGTTATTTCCTGTTGTGAATGTAGCTAACCTGTTTCCCTTCTCCTCCACCTAACCCAGCTCCCACTCTTCAGCAGCAGTGTTCGTAAGCCCGGTGTTCGTTGTGTGTGTTGCGGTACCTCCACCTCCTGCTCGCGTAGGCTCCGCGGTGGCGTTATTCCTGGCTACCCTCCAGCTGTTCCTGTCCGGCCGAAGAAGCCACCAAAGTCTTCGGTTACGGTTCCGGGAGCTCTGGAGTCCAGTCAGCTCCATCCGGACCTACCGCAGCTACGCCACACTACCCTGCCCTGCCGTGCTTCTTCATTCACCTACCTGCCAAGCCCTACACCTCCGTGAGAACCTCCCGGTCCTTCCCGTGCCTTTCCTTGCACTAATCCCCCTCTGTTTTTGTTTGTCCTGTACCGGTGCAGTCATTCCGGTCCAGTTCCAGCCCTGCCGTAGTGAGTCGCTCCCCTGCTAGTTCCAGTCCAGTCCAGGCGTGAGTCGTATCACTACCTGTTCAAAGTCCAGTTCCGGTTTGGAACATTCCGTTCCAGACGCGGATTCCTGTGTGGACCTCCCGGTCCAGTTCCAGCCCAGTCCAGTTCCGGTTTGGAACATTCCGTTCCAGACCCTGGTTCCAGTGTGGACCTCCCGGTCCAGTTCCAGTCCAGTCCAGTTCCGGTTTGGAACATTCCGTTCCAGACCCTGATACCAGTGTGGACCGCCCGGTCCAGTTCCAGTCCAGTCCAGTTCCGGTTTGGAACATTCCGTTCCAGACCCTGATTCCCGTGTGGACCTCCCGGTCCAGTTCCTGTCCAGTCCAGTTCCGGCTTGGAACGATAAGTTCCAGATCCTCCAGTCCAGCTCCGGCTTGGAGCAGCCCGCCCCGGGCTTCCAGGCAATACCTGTGTTATTCTGTGTGTTGCCATTCCTGTACAGTGTTGGGACTACCCCAACACTTAATTTATTAAAAAACTCCTTTTTTGTGAATCTGTCTCCTGGTCGTTGCACTTGGGTTCGTCCCGTATCTGATACGTAACAGAGGGAGCATGATGCGACACTGAAAGTAGCCATAAAATCAAAACTGACCACTGATAAATTAAAGTTTATAGGACTGCGAAATAAGGTGGCAAGAGAAATAAGGAAAGCAAAGGCTAATTTTTTTGTTAATATCATTGACCAAGCAAAGGGAGACTCCAAATTGATTTGGGAGAACTTGAATAAGCTGACAGGGAAACACACTGGGGGAAAAAAGTGCCTAGAAATCTGTGTGAATGGCAATATTACACAGGATGGACCTCAAATTGCAACAAGCTTTAATTCCTATTTTGTAGAGTCGGTGCAGACTCTGCAACAGAGCTCCCCTACTAATCTGAGTATGTTTCCAGTGGATCAAAATCAGCCTGTTTTTGAGCTGTGCGAAATCACTGTAACAAAAGTGACAACAATTATTAATTCCTTGAAGAACTCCAAAGCCAAGGATGTATATGGTCTAAACACTATGCTACTAAAAACATTTAATGAATGCTTATCCGGACCAATATCAAATATCATAAATAGATCCTATAGTGAAGAGGTTTTTCCAGGAGCATGGAAGGAAGCTATAATAACCCCCATCTACAAAGCAGGTAAATCCTCTGAGGTAGCTAATTATAGGCCAATTAGTATACTACCTGTTATGTCCAAAATAGCAGAGAGACATATAGCAGAACAACTGACAAGTCACCTTAACACCAGCTCCGTCGGATTGCACCCCATGCAGTTTGGTTTTAGGTCGAAATATTCAACAGAGACTGCAATCTGCTTCCTCTTGGAGAATATTAGATCTAAGCTTGATAAGGGGGGAGTTGTTGCAGCCGCATTTTTAGATCTAAAGAAAGCCTTTGACACTGTGGATCATGGTGTCCTGCTCACCAAACTTTCTCGGTACAACTTCTCCCCTAATACCATCACATATATGAAGTCTTATCTTGAAGGTAGAACTCAGAGAGTAAGGGCAAATGGTGAGCTATCCTCTGCCCTTAGCTGTGGTTTTGGTGTCCCCCAGGGATCTATATTGGGACCGCTGTTGTTTAGTCTCTACATTAATGATCTTCCATCTGTATGCAATGAGTCTGACATCCAGATGTATGCGGATGATACGGTCATTTATGTTCATGCAGCAACCAAGCAGCAAGCTGCAAACAAGTTAACAGCGGCGATGACATCGGTCACTGAATGGTTGACTAACTCATGTCTGCATTTAAACACCAAGAAAACTGTTTGCATGTTTTTCACACTAGTATAGCCGCATTTTGCAGTTACAAATGTTGACTATATCCATTCAATTTTTTCTACAAGGGCAGTCATATGGTTCTGAAAGTTCACAGCAACACTGCTATAGTTCCCACAGACATGCTGCACTTGTGGGTTTCTTCTCCTTTAGCTTTCTGTCAAATTCGTCCCAAAATCTCTTGACTTTACTTCTCTTGTTGGAAAATGGAAATAATTTGTTCACCTGTTGATTTAGCAAAGTATGCTTTTTTTATGAAGTCCAAAATTTATGTCACTATCCTGTGAAGTTAAAGATTACACTAAAAAGAGAGTACTAAAACACAAGTGTGCTAAAACTTTTGAGTGGTAGTGTATGTATGTATGTATGTATGCGGCAGTGTAGTATAATGGTTAAGGAACAGGACTTGTAACGTTGCAGGTTCGATTCCCAGCCGGACACTGCCGTTGTACCCTTGAGCAAGGTACTTAACCTGAATTGCTTCAGTATATATCCAGCTGTATGAATGGATAAATGTAATAAGAAGTTGTGTAAGTCGCTCTGGATAAGAGCATCTGCTAAATGCCTATAATGTAATGTATAATGTAATATGTACAGTATGTGTCTGTGTGTGTGTGTGTGTGTGTGTGTGTGTGCACGGTACTTCTCTCTACGATCCTGTTTCTACTAATTTTAAATGTTTTTATGAATCTGATACATTTTGTGCAATATTTATTAGAATAGTAAGAGGAAAAAATCTACTTCTCATCCTTAAAGCACCCTGAAATGTCAGGACAAGCTTTACTAAATTTCAGTTTTTTATTTAAAATTATTATTATTATTATGCTCTGCAGTGTAGTGTATTTGTGTTTTTATTTCATTATTTTTGAGAGCATCTTCACTTTACAGATTTTTTTTGCATTATGCTTTTTGCACTTGACCTTTGCACAGTACTGTACCAGTCAAAGTTAGATATTGCGAATCTCATCAACTTGAAGCTAATTTATTGCAGTTACTGGATAACTGTAACTCAAAAAATGGACCAAAGCAGTAATTCATTAACCAAGTAGCTTCATGAAGTATGCCAAAACCATAGCTGGTGAGTAATCATTTCCAGTGTATTTCAAAACACGCCAAATAGGTGGCATGTTATCCAATATTATTAAAATATTTAATTTATCATGCACTACATTTCCACTGAGATAATTGTGAATAAAAAAATATTCTTGTGAAGTGAATAAGCCTGTCCGTTTCCACCCTTCTGGAGAAATAGTAACTTCCCCAAAAGGATGAGTGATTACTGGCCACACCTTTACCTCCAGAGAGAATATAAGCCCAGGTGCACAGAGAGAGGGACATTCAGAACACCTCTCATCTTCAGCTCCACACCAGCCTGGGACCTCCACCTGTGACCACACCCAGCCACTTACCTGAGCAGGTGAGATCATATGATTTCAATTAATGTTTTTAACAGTTGATGAATAATTACACTCCAAAAAGGATATGGTTGTACTTTGTTGGCAAGTTTACTTTAGAAAATGTACAGGTTTTAAAATGTTAACTGCTGCTACAGCATTCTTTACAATTCACAAACAGACATTTATATGAAGAAACATCATGTACAATAGAGAAAGGGGTGATGAATAAATAAATGCAGATAAAAATGAGTAATATTTTTACCTAGAAAATAGCGTACATAAAGCATTTTTACAAACGTATCCAGACATGTTTGTGGGTCAGATGGTGGCAAATAAGTAATAGTACCAATTTTCTTAACATAATAGTATTTATGATATTTGCAAACAGAATTTTGTGAACACAAGGATATCTATGCTCTGTAGGACCACACAGGTTTTGATAGAAATCCAAATAAATAAATCAATAAATACATAATAATAATAATAATAATAATACATTTTATTCATTCTGTGCTTTTCATAGACCCAAAGCAGTGGATACAGACAATTGTTAAAAAATGCCCTATAGTGTAGTAATTTTTCTGTTTAATTTCTAAGTGCAACACATCTGAATCAGAGTATTTCCACTATAAATTATTTTCATTTTGCAGTTTGATGTGGCACATAGTTTCATTGACCACATTCTTTTGAGATGGTAAGATGAAGAAACACAGGGCCAAGTTGCATTAAATAATTTAGGAAAGTTTGGATAGCATTGCTTTGGAATAGAGCTAGTTTATTTAGTGTGAGCTACGATAGGCAATATTGTTAGTTGTAACTTGGCCACATTTTGATATCAAGACTTTTAAAGGCAGGCCTAGTTTTTGCAAGTTAGAATTAAGAACTTATGGACAGCGCTATGTAGGCTATGCGTGAGTAACTTGGCTTTTTTTACGTCGTAGACGTTTTTGATCTGATATCACTTATTTTTTATAGCTAACTAATGATGAATAATGCATGAAGATAAACACGGAGAGAGACATGCATTCCAAAGAAATGTATGCAGACATTCGCTTAACCATAACGCCCTCTATTGACAAGAATGAGAACAGTTATCCTATTTCAGACAGCACACAATTACATTAAAAGAGTTTGTAGATGAGCAGTATTTCATGTGTAATGAAATACAATGAACAGCACCACCTGAGCTATGGATCATGAAGAAGCATGTAAATTAATGAACCAAGTGTACATGGAGACATACATGCACAATGGGCTAGACGCAAACACATTTTAGCTGAAAGACATACAGCCTAAATAGCTAGTACAGCCTAAATAGTTTGCATCGGTAAAATATGGAAATACAGTTTTAAAATAGGGCTATTAGTATTCTATGAAATACATTTAATGTTAGGCTATTCAACACTGGATTGCCGGATGCGTAACTCCAACCTTCCATGTGTGGGCTACGAGCTTGCGAGCGAGCTAGGGAGTTTCTGCACTGGAGAGTTTTTTTCCGGTAGTGTAGAATGTTACCTGCGTGAAATGTTTTGGTACCGGACAGCTAGGTTGAGTTTAGTTTTCTGTAGTGCAATGAATGTAGACTATAATGCATGTTGATTCGCTTCGTAGTAGCCTAGCTTGTTTCTGCTTCCTGACGAGAAGTTGGCGAACAAGCTTAATTGGACAACGCATATTTCCCAGGAATCTTAGCCAGAAAGAAAACAGTAGATACTACTAAGAAAGTACATACCAGAGATTATTCTTCTTCTTCTTCTTCTTCTTCTTCTTATTATTATTATTATAATAACGAAAAGTGTTTGCAGTAAGCTACATTATCAGCAGAGTAGCGTAGACTAGAGCCACATTCGGAGGCTATCTATTTATTTATAAGTGACTAACCATGAATCAGATATGTTTGAGGAATTGGCGGTTTATAAATCCGATCGCTTAAAGGCTTGCAGCATAAAAGAGGCTATCCTCAATTCTTAATGTAGGCTATTATCGTAAATTCTTAATTTTCCTAGTAGTTAATTTTGTGGTGACCTTGTGTTATGTGTGAAAAGGATAAAGTGAACAGAGCTGAAGTGAAGAAATTAATGAATAAAGAAATGTTGGCCGAGGCAAGGGGTTTCCACAGTCAGTCAGTCATGACCGCAAGAGCAGAGTGTAACACCCTCCCCAAACCAGACAAAAGCGAGCGTCCGATTTGGGGACGGTGTGATATAAACTCCTCAAAAAAAGTTTGGAAACATTATTTCGGTCGATTATTCCTCCCTTTTAATAATACCAATTGGTATTGTATTTTATATCGCTGGAAAGCCTGATTAGTCAACTTTACAACGAGGTACAACTTGTAAGGATCATGCATTCGTGGAATGTGTGTAATTTTAAACTGTAAAGCACTTTGAGTACCTAGAAAAGCGCTATAGAAATTGAATGTATTATTATTATTCACTGAACTAACCAGAAAGACACAGCCAGTGTTACCATGCTGTACCACACTGTGCAAGAGCTGAAAATCAGTCAGTAACAGAGAGATTTCCATTTATATCACAGCAGAGTTGATTGGCATTTGGTGGATGGTGTCCAAATATCTGTAAACCTTTCATCTTTTTTTGTTCTGCTGCTTAATAAACTGAAGCAATCACAAAACCATCTTGTCTTTCTAGTGTTGTCTTTGCACAGTCCTGACCTGCGCTCAACAAGGATGTCTGGAGCAATCTTTGTTCCTTTGTAACACATCCTGCTGCATCTTTTCAAATTAAAAGCTCTTTTTTTGACAAAGTTGATTTAATCAAAGATGATGTAAGAACAATGAGAACAAATATGCCAAATATTGTTTAGAAAAGTAAAAAACAAGATTATTTATTTAAAAATTTGATGTTACAGTTGATGCTACATTTATTATCTTGCATTATCATGTATTAGATATTTTAAGTCATAGTTATTCATTTGAGTGTTCAAATAATTTTTGTCCAATAAGCAACAGAATCCCACCGCTGCAGGATTTGTTATTGGCTGGGAAACCATTTTGTCAGTATGTCAGTCACATTACTTTTTACCCAATCAGAGGTGTGTTCTTTTAATGTGCTGCCAACCAGAAATGAAATTAAAGTGAATATCTATTACTGAACAGACACAACATATTTTTCGCAAATCCAGCTCGTTTTTATAAATTATGTTATTTATATCAAAAGCAAAGTAAATTTTTATTTCTTCCTTTTTAATTTGGACAATGGTAAATGTACAGTATACAACAGAAGTGAGTACACCCCTGTGCAAAGCACAACTGGACTTTGGTAGAACTTTGGGTTGTGTAGTTACCTGGCCATAATATGAGTCCAAATGGTGGCAAAATATGTTCGTTAGTTCCTCTGTGCTCCCCTGGGGTGATAATTAAAAATACGGTTTTTGTCGCTCTCCATTCACTTCTATGGAGAAGCTTAAACGGTCTCAAAATGACACTTCTAGCACGTATATGACCGGGAAAGAAGCGCATTCTGTCAATACAAAAAATAACCAGTCCTCGTACGTATTTTTTTAGTGTCATTCAAATTACTTATAAAGTACTATTTTCTTCAATGTTGTTAGCAAGCTACCAGAAAAGACTATCAAAATGTCGGCAGGTCGGACCATAGATATGTACTAGTACTAGGAACGTTTGCTTCTGTGGAAATTTTGAACAATGAGTGGTTTCTTGACGCATCGGCGCATTAACGCTGTTTCTGGCACAACAACATTGCCTACCTCCCGGATCTACGTTCCAAATAAAATACGAAAAGGGCCATTGAATTAAAAAATAAAATACGTACGAGTGGTTATCATTTGTATTGACAGAATCCACTTCTTTCCCGGTCGTATACGTGCTAGAAGTGTCATTTTGAGACCGTTTTAGCTTCCCCATAGAAGTGAATGGAGAGCGACAAATACCGTATTCTTAATTATCACCCCAGGGGAGCACAAAGCAACTAACAAACATATTTCGCCACCATTTTGACTCATATCATGGCCAGGTAACTACACAACCCAAAGGTCTACCAAAGTCATGTTGTGCTTTAAATGTCAACTGATTCTAAATTGTATCACCTTACAGTAATTGCATTACTTCTAAGTTGAACAGTAGGGCATTTGCTCTTATGTAAAATGAAAAACTAAGTTTAAATTCACTATATTAAAAATTCAGGCCCCACAGAAGGAACTTAATGCAACAAAAGTCAGTACACCTTTCATTCCTGAGATTCAAATCTTTTATTTTTTCAATACTTTGTATGTCAACCTTTATTTTTGATGACTCAATCCTCCTTGGCATGGAGGATACCAGTGTTGCACAAATTTCTGGAGCCATTCTTCAGAGACAATTGTTTTCAGCTCCTCTTTGCTGGAGGGGTTGTGTTGCTCTACCTTTCTCTTTAACCTCTTAATGCCAAACGCCCCCTAGCGGTCACGCCGGCGTGACGGAAATTATTACATTATACATTTCATTAATTTAATAATATATAATAAACTGCTCACCTCAATATTTTGATTAAATATCCTTAAGATATATCCATTCCTTCTGGGAAAGTGGTTTTTAAGCCAAAAACGTCGGGATAAAACTTCGTAAATAACGTTGGAAACTCGGACCTAATTCTCAAACATGTATTGCAGCTTGATGTCACACCATAAACAATGTGCTGGTAAACTGTTCTGCTTAATTGTATTTCACAAAACTTTGGTTTGAAAAATCATTATACCTTTAGGCTTCAAGAAAAAATACTTTAAAACTTTCATACGGCTGTACATTATTTTTTTCCAATTTTAAACCGACTTGTGCTTTTTTGCACTTGATTACGACTCGTTCGGCTGTGTTCACTTTGGCGTTGTGAAACTCAGCCAGTTTCTGGAGTACCAATCCCATGGCTTAGTATATGTTAGCCAGAGTAGTTGTGAACATGCTTGCAGAGATTTATGCAAAACCGTCGTCAATTGGGTGTATTTCTTTGACTGATAGCACAATAGGCCTATCTGAAGTGGGAAAAACCGTCTTCCACCCGCCTCCACTCTGAGTATCATTAGCTTTCCATTGGGTTTTAAAACTGTCTGTCAAATATTCCAGGAAATAGCCAAGACTCTTATCTTTGAAACAAGCCGGCTATTGAATACAATAGCCGTCGTAAAAAAGCAAATCGAGCCGTGCGTATGAGGAAGTGGCGAGCCACGCGTAATTATCGAACCAAAATGGCGCAGTGTTTTTACCTTGTAGCGTAGCTCGCTACATTCCGTTTAGCAAAGCACAATTAATTAGGTAAGGCCCGCAGTTACATTTTTTACTTTAGAGTATTTTTGATACAGTTTTTGTGTAGTTATGTCGAGATTTTTGAGGCGTTTATCCGTGCACCAAGTGCTAGACGAACTGGATAAGCCAGAAGATGTTTTTGCCGAGGGAGACTCATCCTGTCTCAGTGACGCTGAATCCACTGATGACCGAGATGATGTTGCTGCATGTAAGTTGTTTTATCATACTAACAGTGTTATGCTATAAACGCATTGAATTTCGCCATGGCAGGTAACGTCGTTAGGGCTGGTGGTATTACCGATTTTTCGATATACCAGTGTGAATTCACGCAATGCCATGCGGGTTCGTAATTACATTGTCAACTGTATTTTATTGTTTTTCATACAATTAATATTACAAATTGCACATTCCAACGGTATGATACATAATTTATGAAGTAAACTTAGGGTGTATTGGTGTAAGCATCGAAGGAAATTTAGCTGCAATGCGTGAATCCCTGTGTTTCTTCTGTGAAGCTAACTAACCTTATATACTTATGCATAAAATCGGTCCCTCTCAGCTAAATTAATATAGATAGTATTGCCTTTACAGTGGCAAGCTAGCAAGCATCCCTGTGTTTTCCTGTCTGTTTATTATAGTTTATACGAGTATTAGGAATGGAAGTGTGGTGTTGCTGATTTGCCCACAGCTTACTGTGAACTACAGTCGACGTTCATTGCTAGGGATAGCTGCTACATTATGCGAAGGATGTGCTTTGCCTTGTCTGTTCTGTAGTGATCTTGATGTCTCTGTGCGCACTTACTGTACGTCGCTTTGGATAAAAGCGTCTGCTAAATAAATGTAATGTAATGCAAGCAAAATTACAGGTAACAAGCAGCTAGCTATCTATTTGTGTCTGAGATGAGCTACTAAAACGATTTTTTTGAGTGTGAAATGGCTTCTGGAAGTGTTTAGTAAAGTCATGAGTAAATTGTTCTGTATGCAGTACAGAAGGCTGTGCAGGTAAACAAAATGGTAATTTATGCATGGTATGAGGGAGAGAACATGATAACATGAGGGAGTACTTGTTGATTATTATTATTGTTGATTGTTGTTGTATAAGGGGGACTAATGGGTATATCAACATGGTGGACAATTCCATGGACAGGGTTAGTGGGATTTGTAATGATGCAGATTGCTCTCCTGAGGGAATGTGTAGTCTAAATGGCTTCTGTATGAATGGTTAAATAATCTCTCCTCAACCTCCACCCCGATGTTTTGATCCTTTACCTTTTTTTGTTTTTAGTTCATTTTTTTTAGCTTTTTGGACCCTGCCATTTTGTACTTTCTTTGTGTAAATACGGTAACTTCAGCAATTAGAGGCAAGGATCTTTTTATTTGTTACAGCAGGGGTGTTTTTATTTTTTATCTAGGAAACTGGTGGACTTTTGATTTTTTATCCACTGCACTTTTAGTAGTACACCTTAGTGCACTTGTATATAGTTGATATATGTTTGTCATGTATAAAGTTTTGCCTCCTAAAACCCAACCCCAACGTCCCTGTCATAGGAGGTGGCAACAGAATAAAGGACATGACTGGCAAGCATTAATGTGTAGGGAAGTTTCATACTATTCCCATTATTCATTTGAAAACCTGTTTGCACATTCCTGGACTCATTTCTGGCTAATGGGGCTCTGGTGAAATACACAAGATTCACTGTGCTGCTACATGGGTTTTGACAGCTTTTTGTAACCTTGGGTAGTTAGTTGTGTAATATGCAGAACACCAAGAACACGTCTAAAAATGAACTTTTATTGCCAATATTGACAAATTATCTCATTTTATTGTAAAAACCTAAAAAATAAATCATATTGAGACCTTTCTGGAACATTGCCATTTTTGGCACATTTGGCACCATTTGGATAACGAAAAAGGTTCACCTGAAAAAAACCCTGTAAAATTTGAATGGTTTGAGATATTGACAGATATTGATTGCATTTGTAGCTCCCCAGGTAAAAATTCTTAAACTTGAATGTAGGTACCCGTTTTTTAGTTTTTTTATATTTTCTGTACATAAATTGTTGTAGTTAAGTATCAAAAACTGGATTTCTATGAGTTCTCACTGCTTAGTCGTAATACTGCAGGTGTCTGCTTTAATAAAAGCCATGAACCATATTTGTACCATTTATAGTTTTTGAGATAACCACCTTTGTTTGTCACTAGTGAAAACAGGCAAAATTTGGCCTATTTTGCCCTCGGTAGGAAGAGGTTAAAATACCCCAAATGTGTTCTATTGGATTCAAGTCAGGTGACAGTGTTAAATTTTTTCTTCTTTAGAAACTCTTGCGTGACTTTGGCAGTGTGCTTTGGATCGTTATCATGCTGGAATATTCCTCTTCTGCCAAGCTTCTGGAGACTGGGAGTCATCTTGTCAGCCAGTATTTTGGTATATCCACAGGCATTCAGAACAGAAGGAAGAGAAATCACACGGAGAGGCAGGAGACAGAAATCTTACAAACTATCGGAGGATATCTACAAAAACGTCCACAACCAAAGGAAAAAGATGAGCTATCGGCATTTTGCAATAACCTGGAGCACAAAATGAGAAGAATCAAAGATGAGACTATACGCCTTGAGCTGGAGCATCAGCTTGAGGAGGCATGCTACCATGCAGTCATGAGAGACCGGGCAGTGCACACCCTCACCTCCTCCCCATCTCCTCTTATGCACCCTGTTATCCTCCACCCTTCCACCAGTTCCCATAGGGAAACTAGTATTCCCATTATGGAGATCTAGTTTTATTTGTGTAGTCAATTTTATTTATTTGTGTATTCTATGTGATAAATTTTCTATTACTGTGTAGCCATTCCATTACTACTCTGCTCGACTTTGTTGAAATACTTGTGATTGATTCTGCTGTGGAGGGATATGGGTGTACTATGGTTAGAGGGGAAGTTTCCCTGTTTGGTATGATTAATAACTCTAATGCTTCTTGAACACATAATACATTTCTACAGATTTTTTATTTCCTTTTCTGATTATTCCTGTAGCTAAAATTAAGTCTGTCACTGGTGGTAAAGATAATAGTCCATGTCAGTGTTTACAGTTAATAGATGGATTCTTCATCAGCTAATAAAGCAAAATCTGTGGGTCCATTTAGTTGGTTAAGGTACATAACCATGGTCTTACTTTTGGTGTCTTCTGGAGGACGTTTCCTACAACCCACCAACCGTGCAACAGCAGCATAGCTTCTAGCTCGCCACCGAAACTAATTTCTGTCACAAATACCACAAACCCTCAAATCAGCACCACAGCGTTCAATAACACATAGCTAAGACTGTTCATCTATAATTAATTTTTAACATCACTAGATCATGACATAACCACTACACAATCACCATATATGCTATTCACGCAAGCAAAAACTATTCTATATGACACCAACATGGACATAATCAATATAGTCAACTTTGCCTGAAAAGATTATTCTTCTAAAATTCAATTATATCATTAGCAGCAAGTTACCTCACAAAATCATGACAAAAGTGTTCCACAATTTCCCCAAAATACATGTAACCTCCCATTCTCTTTACACATTAGCAGTAACCCACAGCAACCAGCAACCTACAGAAAAACTATCAAACGCCACAGAGCCTAATTCTAAATATAATCTTTACTCCTCATCAACAATCCTCACCTGGCATAAACAACCATCTCCACATAGCCATAAACAGCACAGCTGCACCACTGAAGGTGCATATTAGCCATGGTCTTATTGGATGTTGACCGAATGACCCTGGTAAATGCGAAGCTCCCTATGAATGTAAAACAAGCAGATGATAAATGTAAAAATTTGTAACGGTTACAAATAAGATTTACGGTAAATAAACTCAATAAATGTAAACCTGACTACTGAATTAGCTCCTGAAGTGTTTATATTTTGTAGTAGAGCTTGTATGTAGAGGCTGCCATCATTTAAGGGCTCACATTAAATGAGTCTTTGCGTCTAGGTCATTTCATTGATTTCCAGGGGGAAATGGATCCTTTTAAAACTTGACCTCTCGGGTCTTTCTGATATTTGACACCCATAATATAACCTCAGAGTGATGACCATTGTTAAACTTTTGAGGAAAAAAAAGAAAGAAACCAGGGACAAAGTGTGACATTTTTGGCCTACTAATCTCTACTTTTGAGACCTACAGTTTGACAACCGTGAATGGTAAAGACAATATCTCGGTCTCGTTGCAATCACAAATAATTTCTCTACAACACTGGTCATGTTTGAATACTCTGACTTAATTCTTTACATCAAATAATAGTTAAAATTAATAATCTGATTACCTCAAAACTACTTTTTAAAATTTAGCTCAGTTTTTCTTTGTTTCTTAGATACAGTCCGATGTATGCACACGCCTTGTGATGGGTGCATAGCTCCGGTCCTGGTTTTTGTTCCAACCAGTTTACTTTAGTTTTAGTCACATGATATTCAAATATGCAAGTTATATCATCTTGATTTGACAGAACTTGTGTCATTGCCCTGTTCTCTCTTATCCAAAACAACACTGTCCTGTTCGTAAATTCACTCTGATCACCATGCAGGCGATGTGTGGAGGACTAGGAGCGACACAGGACGCCACTCCTGAGGTGCAGGACATCTGTGATGAGGTTAGTGAATCTCCAATTGATTCCCTGAACAAATGGGATACTTTTTATTCTATGAGATAGTATGTGAAAGTGGATTTTCAACCCTTGACATAGCTACGGACTGCATGTAATTGCATCTCACTCATATTTTTTCACCGTGCGAAGATCTGTCCGTGGTCACTAGCCTACTCGCATATGCTAGTGATTTGTTTTTTGAAGGTATTATGAATGTTTAATGCTCTCACAGTTCGGAATATGGTTAGTTTTATGAAATACAGTTGAGAAGAGTTGTTTAGATGGGCGCGGCTGCAACACGGGACTTGGTGGATCATGATCAAAGTATGGACGTTGCTCTTTCAGTTTTCATGGAAAAAGAGATGATCACGGCTTCCCAGTGTGGGATCAGGAAGGTTTGAGTTATTGAAAAAAAAAAAACAGTTTGCTTCTCTTTTTAGCCATTGTGTGGCGGAATCCGTAAGGCAGCTGGCTTTCGAGCCCTCTACGATTCCCCTGTCCAGTGGGGAGTGGATGTAATGTAGACTACTGCTGTTAAATTGGGTTATAATGGCATCACTGTCCTCCTCTTTAATGCTCATAGAGCACATTGTTGCTTTTGAGACCAAAATGGCCGTATATTTCTGACACTACGGAATTTAGTAACTAATATAAAACTTTTGTAAATTAATTATTGTGTGTGCGTGCGTGTGTGTGTGTTCAACAAGATGAAGCCCCAGGCAGAGGATATGGCTGCGAAGAAGTTTGATGATTTCACTGCAAAGTTGTTCAGAAGCCAATTGGTGGCCGGAACCAACTACTTCATTAAGGTATGTTCAATTACAGTTCAGTTACAGTGTTCAAAAGTATTTTCAGAGTATTGCCATAACCAATAATAAACACAGTATGACAGCAACAAAACGGCTAGCTAGTCTACCTAGTTTTCACCAAGTTGGCTTTCTTAAGCCATATAAGAGCCAACTTGCCAGCCAAACTGATCACTTCTGGCTGAAAAGCTCTGGCAGGCAACAACTGAAAAAGACGCAGCGATGCAGGCGCTCGTAGAACATGCTATGTGGACATAATTGCATTTTTTAACTGTCCACAAAAAGTGTGAGGAACTCTGCATTACACCTTTATGTTAGCCTGAGAAAAATCGTACACTGTTAGGCTAGTCCATAACATGTATGTAAGGCTATAGCTAGGCTACTGCAGACAATAGCAGGAAATAACAGAACATTTACCAAAATCTACATTTGCACGGAATTGCTATATCCTGGGTTATTTTTACACGGCTTTTAACAGTTGGTAAAAGCTGCCAGAATCTTTACTGGTGCGGGAGTGCACAGTCCGTAAAAGTTACTGACATGGCAGACTTGGATGGGACTAATATAACGGAGATGCTGCAGTAATGATTACATTACCCCACCTCCCCCCGTGAAACTTATCCCATCCGAATAGGGCTTTAGTGTTTCAATTCAAACACTTATCATGCAATGTTTTTATTTCACACTCACTGATACATAGTAATAGGAACGTTCATTAAAATGGCTAAAATGTGAAGAACTGTGTTTTTTGTGTGTGAGTGTGAAAGAGAGAGTATTGTATTAAGTCATACATATGACAGTATATGTATGTTGTTTATGTTTTATGCGTGTTATGTGTATATTTGCTAACAGGTTGTGGAGTTAATTCTTATTTATTTATTGATTATTATTATTATTGTTTGTAACATTTGCTTTGGCAACACAGTACACGGTATGCCAATAAAGCAAATTGAAATTAGTAATAGAAATGTGTATAAAAATGGTTTTATGTGTGTGTGTGTGTGTGAGAGAGAGAGAGAGAGAGAGAGAGCCCATCGCCCTCATTGCTCTACACTTCTCCTGCAGGTCCATGTAGGCGGAGATGAATATGTGCATCTTCGGGTATTTAGACCTCTTCCCTGTACAGACATGCCATTACAACTGGCTTCTCTACAGACAGGCAAGACTGCCCATGAGCCCATTGTCTACTTCTGACCACCCAAAGTCCCTCTGAATGCCTCGTACGTCTGAATGCCTCGTACCTGGACAAAAAATGCCTCCTATATTTACTTTTCTGTATTTGTAACTTTAGTAATTCAAGCAGCTTTTTAAAACTACGAGCAAAACGTTCTGCTAGGGATAGCTGCTACATTATGCGAAGGATGTGCTTTGCCTTGTCTGTTCTGTAGATCTTGATGATGTCTCTGTACGCACTTACTGTACGTCGCTTTGGATAAAAGCATCTGCTAAATAAATGTAATGTAAATGTAATGTAATGTTCTGTCCTGCACGTGTATTTTATAGCACATTGATGTTTACTGAAAAATTTAATTGCAGTGACATTTGGAGTTTTTTTTTCTCAAACTAATAAACTTTAATCTTGTAAACATGCTCTGAATAAATGAAAATAAACATAATAATCGCTTCAGTTCTCTTTTCACTCTTTAATTGTCTCCTTTCCTCCTGTTATTGGATAAGATTTAAGAAATCATAGTTTTGAGCACCTGATGGGTCAGGACTTGAACATCCTAAATATGCACTCATGAGGGCTCCTCCAGTGTTTTAATTAAATTATTTTACTGGAATGTACTTTTTAAAAGCCGGTCCTGGTTTTTGTTCCAACCAGTCTACCTTAAGCCGCCCTTCCACTGAATACGACTACGCAAGCGACAGTTGGATTGAGTCCCCTAGTGTCAGTCGTTCCACACTATTGAGTAGGTTGTACTGGTACTAAATATCATGGCCCTGGAGGGCTACAGGGACATAAACCATAAAATGGAGCTAGAAAAAGTTCAGGGAGAATAAATTAAACAATTCTAAAGAGCATTTAGTCAGCAGTATGTGAACAACCTAGCTGACATTAGCTCGTGGTGCACGAATGGATGACAGAACCCCGGAGTTTACAGTGGGAAACTGACCGCAGGAGGGAACACGTCAACATAAAAACTTTTAGGCTACACAAACAACACAGAGTTAGTCACATAGGCATAGCCTAGCTAACTCACCTTAGTTCCTTAGTGGTGCACGAATGGATAACAGAACCCCGGAGTTTACAGTGGGAAACTGACCGCAGGAGGGAACACGTCAACATAAAAACTTTTAGGCTACACAAACAACACAGAGTTAGTCACATAGGCATAGCCTAGCTAACTCACCTTAGTTCCATTTACCGTTGGCTCAAGTACGCTAACGCTATACTATACAATGCAAAGAAATGTTCAATATTCAGTGGCAGCAAACAGTTTGGCAAAGCTAGGATAGCATATGCATTGTCTGTCGCTACTGTATTGATTCACTGTAGCTAGCAAACGCCAGCCTGATAGCTAGGCTACTTATAACAGCACGTTTTCATTTAAAAATAACACAAACACGGAAAATCGATTAAAATATCCTTATTTATTAAGCAAAATGCTCATCAAAAAGCATCAATCAATATTTATCGTGCTTATTTTGCTTACTGGTTTATTTTGTTGGAAATAGGCTACTTCTTCTTCTTCTTTGTGTTTTTTGGCGGATTTCAATACCAACTTTAGGTGCATATAGTGATGTTACGGATGACACCGAAGCTCCGAGGTGTGTGTCGAGTACGTAGGGTAGTTTCTGGAGAAGCCTCGCACCGAAGCTTGTATCACTTTCAGAGAAGCACGTGATCGATGACAAACGAGGCCTCGGGTGCTGTAGAACCACGTGATCGGTTTGTTTTGCGCTTTGGGCGGGATTGGGGGTTTTGAATTGTAGATATAAAGGAGTGATACCCACCCCTATTTCGAGGGTTGTTGTCGTTGGTTGGTTGTTGCGGAGATTTAGTTATTATTGCTATTATTGCTATTGAAAGTTTTTGGAGGATTTTTTTTAGGGTTTTTTTTTTTTTGTACAGCTTTTGTACAGTTCCGTTGGCTAATGGAACCTGCACGGAAGCGAAAATCTTCTCCTGCTTGGGAATATTTTGACCTGATATCTCCCAATAAGGCAGGCCTAAGTGTCGTAGATATAAAAACACACTGAAACGCTATTCGAACATTGGGCTAGCAATTGACTGTGCATGTAGTTCGTTGGTTGTTATTTTAACGTAACTACAGCAGATTATTACGATTTGTGTAATATTATTATGATTTGATTGTTAATTCTTATTCTTTCTTATTATCATTATCATCTGCATTCCTTCTCAAATGGCATATTATTTCATTTTGAAGGTAAAGTGCTTGCTGTGCCTGAAGGAGCTGGCTTACAGCAATAATACCTCGTCCATGCTGAGGCATTATCGGGCCATGCATGAAAATGCACCTGCCAATGAGCCAGAATCCAGCAGAGGTTATTTATTTATTTATTTTACTTTTTAATAACAGTTATGGTTGCTTTATCATAATCATACTGACATACATGTTGATAAAAATACATTTGCATATTGTTATTTTGCCATAGGTTCCAGAAAGGCAGGGGAAATTGTTTCCAAAAAAGAGGAACCGTCTCAGCCCCAACACTGTGAAACAGCTATTATTTCTGAATAAAAATCTATAAAAACTTCCCCTTCTCAGTCACAAAAGCACCTTCCCTTTCACTGCCTGGTTACAGAAGCACTCCCAGTCCCCAGTTCCAGAAACACTCCCAGTCCCCAGTTCTGAAACACTCCCAGTCCCAGACCAGAAACACTTTTACTGCTCAATAGAACCCCACGCAAATGTTGTCCCCCTTTATATCAATCTTCCTGTTTTTTTCATTTTCAAAGTTAATATAATATTATTACATATATTATTTTATAATATATCTTAGTAAAAAACAAATCTAGCCTAATGACAGTTACAAATAATGTTATAAATATTAAGTACGCTAGAATGTGTATTGCGGGGTTTCGAACTTGTTCTTTCTCTTACACCAATGGCTCTGAAATCCGACGCGTTATCAGTGAGCTAAAGGGCTGTTTGTTGCTAGCACACAGCAACTTCGTTATTTTGAACCTGAGGTGGAATTTGTAATGATTTCGTTGCTCTACATTATTTTTACCAGCAGGTGTCACTAGTGTACACTGTGTCGAATGAGGCTTCGAGTAATGAATCTATTTTGCTGCAAAGCCTCAGTGCTTCAGGAAGCCTCATTTCGCCATCACTAGGTGCATACCGCCACCTACCGTACCGGAGTATGTAGAACAGGATTCCAGGAAAGAAATAAAAAAAGGAATAAATATAATTATTTTTTTATTCTATAATATTAAATTAAGTTAATAAATAAAATTATAAGTATAAAGTAAAATTCTATATTCTATTAAACAATCCTGAGCCTATTAAGAACTCTATTATCCCTCTCTGTACTTCCCACACCTTATCTCCATTTGTTCCTAGTATCCCTTCCAAATCCCAACCTCGTCCAACCTCTCTTACCCTTTGTTGCAAACGCTCCCTTTCTTCTTTATATTTTATGCAATGCATTATTACATGTTCAGTGTTTTCAATAGTATTACAATGTGCACAAACATGTGAATTTACTTTACCCAATAAAAATAAAGTTTTATTTAAACCAGTGTGGTCAAATCTTAATCTCGATATGACTACCTCCTCTCTTCTGCTTCGCCCTTTAACACTGTGGGCCCTATCTTGGCGATCTTGGCGCTTAGTCTAAGCGCATGGCGCTAAGTCCATTTAGGGCGTGTCCAAGTCCACTTTTGCTATTTTAACGGCGTGTTTTTTTGGCGCTAAGCACGGCGCATGGCGCAACTGGGCTGAACCTAGTCGCTTCATTAGCCTAATTATAGGTGTGTCTTGGGCGTGACATTCAATAAACCAATCAAAATGTCATATCCCATTCCCTTTAAAAGCCTGCTTTTCCACCTTGGCGGATTGCTTATGATGGCGAAACAGACATGCTCGTGCGTGTTTAGTGTGATCAAGGAATAGGCTAAATGGAGTATGATCAATATTATTCGGACTAACCATTAGCCTATGAGTTCCCGGTAATTCCAGACAGGGCTGTTATTTTACAAAATACGTGCGGTTAAATTTCGTTAAAAGGACCTGCAACAGCTGAGAATAAGCTATCAATGGCTTCAGTCTCACCTTAGAAAACGCCAAATTAGCCTGCTTGCATTTTTGATATAGCCTACACAATAATAATATTTCACATTGTGATCTAGATATTTTAGTCATGCCTGTGCACGTCCTTGTGTGTAACAGACAGGAGGGTATGCGCGTTGTGCACACGCCTATGTAGACGCACTTATATGCGCCGTTAAAATAGCATGTAAACAACTGCGACATGACTTTAGGGGCTCTATTTTCAAACCAGCGCAAGGGGACGGTATAGTCAAACGCAAGCTTGTTGACAGCATCAACGTCTTAAAACTGGCGCTATGGCGTTTCTCAGCAATACCGCTAGGATCAACAAATTCTCAACATAACATCCTTTCGCTTGCGCTGCAGTGGGATGAGTGGCGCTGTCTGGGGCGTGTTCTAAAATACTTTCGGCTCAGTGACAATTTGAACCAACGAAAACCCATTGCGTTATGATCCGCTGGAACCACCTCTTAGCGGCAACGCAATAGACTCTGGCAATTTGACAACTTGTTAGTCATGTAGTTCTATGTAGTGTCTATAGGTGATGCCAACATTACACTTCCATTTAATGAACAAATAGCCTATAATTATTATTAATTAATTAATTTTAATTTAAACTACTAGAATAAAACAGGACAGCTTACAAGAAACTTGCGATCATGTAGGCCAATAGCCTATAATATATAAATTACACATTGACACAGTTGAATCATAAGCCTACCATTTGAATCATAATTATGCCTACATCACCTCATGTAGGCTAATTAATGCATTCGCCACCTCCTCCCGTGCCTTCCGAATTTCTGGGAGACGAGGTGGTGTGGAAAATCGCTCTTGTCGTTGACGGTCCAGTGCGTTTGGGTTGCTCATTATGAAATTGCATGGAGCGATTGCGTTCCAACTGGCTTTTTTTTAAAGCATGAGAACAACTATTTGATTGGCTACCATAGAGACACACCTTGGACATTTAAACCCAGCCTTTTAGCAATACCGCCATCAGATGCGCCAAGATTGCCGTCAAGAAATTACCAAATTTCTCGCCGACACGCCCTCAGAGCGATACCGCCAAGCGATTACTCTTGCGTTCACCATTGCGTTTGGTTTATTAAAATAGAGCCCTAGACCAGGTTTGTGGTGGTTCTAGCGCAAGCGCTTTCTGCTGTCTCAAGATAGCAATACGCCAAAAAGAATCCTGGCCACTCCTCATGTTAAGACCAACACGCCCAGTTCACTAATGATGGCGCAAGACTAGTTAATGGCGCAATGCTAGTTTGACGGCGTAAGCGTTAGGCGTAATTATGGACCTAGCGCCGGGTGTAAGATAGCAAAGACACTTGCGTTTGCGTTAGCGCCGCTTTGCGCCGGGTGTAAGATAGGGCCCTGTGTCTCTAACGGACTTTTGTACCCTATAGTATGTTCTACCCTTACTGTCCTCGTCCCATTTTTTTCTGCCAGCATTCCAATATTTTCTTTTTAATTAATGCTTTACCTTCCCCTATTCCAAATGCTATATTAATTATGTGCGTCATATTTAGCGATCTTTTTGCCATCCTGTCTGCAATTTCATTACCCTCTAATCCCACATGTGCAGGTACCCAACAAAATATTATTTCTATTCCCATTCTCTGCGTTCTAAATAGACATTGAAACATTTCATATACTAGGTCTTCCCTAATTGAGTTAATTGTCTGTTGGCTAAAAATAACTGCTGCAGAATCAATACACAGCACCACCCTGTCTGGTCTCACTTCTTCCACCCATTCGAGACTAACAATCACTGCCATCATCTCGGCTGTATATACTGATAATTTATCAGAAATTCTCTTTCCTATATGTATTTTAAATTGTGAGATATATACTCCTATTTTTACATGGTCATTTTGATATTTTGATCCGTCAGTAAATATATGTAGGTAGTTAGAATATTTGTTTATTATATGCTGGTTTGCCACAGTATTCTATTTCGTGTTCCGCCCAATTTTTCTTTAGTTCCAGGATACTCAAATCAACTTTAGCTTTAGGGAAGAGCCATGGGGGAACATTACTTGTTGGAGTAGGGGAATTGAAATGTATTCCATCTAGGTCATATTCTTCTGATTTATCTTTTATCTTCCATCCAAAACCAATTCCGTTATGTCTATACTCCCAGCATTCGTTTAGGACACTTTTAGTGGCATTTCCATCCCCACATCCCCTAAGCCGAATCCAATATGTTAGAGCCAGTTTGTCTCTCCTGAGCTCTAGTGGGATTTCCCCTGATTCTACTAACACGGCATTACATGGCGTTGATCTCATTGCACCAATGCTAAGCCTCAAGGCTTTGCTTTGCATTCTATCAATTCGGTTTAAGTACGATTTAGCTGCTGCCCCATAAACAAAACACCCATAGTCAATTGCTGATCTCATCAAAGCCCTATATATATATCTATTAATGCCTGCTTATCTGCTCCCCATGTATATCCAGATATAGCCCTCATTAAATTTATTACTTTTTTACATTTAGTTTCTAGCTTTTCCACATGTGTCTTCCATGTACATCTCTCATCTACCCAAATTCCCAAATATTTAAATTCCTTTACTTTTTCCATTGGTTGTCCATATAAAAGAAGACACTGTTCTTCTATCTTTTTCTTTCTAGTTATGTACATGTAGCAAGACTTACTTGTTGAGATTTTAAAACCCCAATTGTATGACCATTGCTCTACCTTTAAAATAGCTTTCTTAATCTCTCTCAGCACACTTGTGTTGTCTCTCCCTCTAATCCATATAGCTCCGTCATCTGCATATAATGATGAGCATATCCTTCTGTCAAGATTCATGAATATATCATTAATCATAATGTTAAATAACACCGGACTAATGACGCTTCCTTGTGGAATTCCGTTAACGATATCATACTCATCGGATAACTCTGGTCCTACCTTAACTCTAAACTTTCGTTCTGATAGAAAATCTAGTACCCAGTTGTAAAATCTTCCACTAATGCCCATTCTATTCATTTGAATTAACAGCCCTTCCCTCCACATAGAATCGTACGCTTTTTCGATGTCAAAGAAAACAATCACCATCAATTATTTCATTTTAAATGCTTTCTCTATTTCATTGCTAACTTTAACAAGTGCGTCCATGGAAGACCTACCTTTCCTGAATCCATTCTGGTATGATGCAATTAAACCTCTCCTTTCTAAAAAATAGTTAAGTCTTCGGACCAAAATCTTTTCCATCCATTTGCACAGATGCGAAGTTAAAGCAATGGGTCTATAATTTCCAGCATTATTTGGGTTTTTACCGGGTTTGCTAAAAGGTAAAATGAGTGCACTCTTCCATCTTTTTGGTAACAATCCTTCTCTCCATATTTTATTGAACAGTTCCAGAATTATTCTCAGTACTTGATCAGGTAATTTACGAAACATAGCGTAACTTAGTTGATCCTGCCCCGTTGCTGTGTATCCAGTGTTATTTATAATCCTATTTTGTCTGACCATTTCCTCATTACTCTGCAGTTAAAATTAGCCCATTCTGTAGAATCTGAACTCAGAACGTATACAGGTCGCACTATCACTACCTCCACTACTGGAAACTTTATGCATGTGCTACCTGATTACCTTGATTTAGACACTTCATCCAGCTCCCTGTCAACCAATGATCTGGCAGAGGAATTAGCTACTGCTCTACGCAAAACCCTTGAAGTAGTTGCTCCGTTAAAAAGCAAAAAAGTAATTGAGAAGAGGCTTGCCCCTTGGTACACCGACCACACGCGGGCTCTTAAACAAAAGTTTCGGCAGCTTGAACGCAAATGGCGTTCTACTAAACTGCAGGTATTCCACTTGGCCTGGAAAGAGAGTCTTAGTGCCTATAAGCATGCTCTCTCCAATGCTAGGTCCTCTTACTTTTCAAAGCTTATACAAGAAAATAAGACCAATCCCCGATTTCTATTTAGAACAGTTGCTGAACTAACTAATAATCATGCAACAACTAACCCTCAAATTCCAGTCTCATGTAGTAGTAATGATTTCTCGAATTTCTTTAGTGGTAAAATTATTGAAATTAGGGAAAAGATCACACAAGTTAGTGACCATGGTTTTGACGATATAGAACTGCCTCCTAGACACACTGAACGTCTTGAATCATTTACTCCAATACTTGAGAGCGAGCTAATTCAGTTAGTTTCTTCTTCAAAATCATCCACCTGTCTTCTAGACCCCATACCCACAAAGTTATTGAAGGAGATATTGCCTATGCTCATCAAACCAATTATTCATTTAATTAACTCATCATTGCTATCGGGCCATGTTCCTACATCCTTTAAATTGGCAGAAATCAAGCCACTACTTAAGAAACCAAATTTGGATCCCACTGTCCTGGCCAATTATAGACCCATTTCAAACCTCCCATTTTTATCAAAGATTCTTGAGAAATGTGTAGCGCAACAGCTTTCTTCATTTTTACATACTTATAATGTGTATGAGAGGTTTCAATCTGGGTTTAGGAAGCACCATAGCACCGAGACCGCCCTTGCCCTAGTAATGAATGACTTGTTCCTCTCTCTGGACTGTGGCTGTATTTCTATTCTTGTTTTACTTGACCTGAGCGCTGCCTTTGATACTATAGACCATAATATTCTCCTCTGCAGGTTAGAAAATTTAGTTGGTCTTACCGGGCATGCTCTTATGTGGTTTAAATCTTATCTCTATGATAGATCCCAGTTAGGGTAAACAGTCAGTCCTCTGAATTTTCTAAGGTGAACTTTGGAGTACCACAAGGATCGGTCTTGGGTCCTCTGCTCTTTTCTCTTTATATGCTCCCTCTTGGGAACATTATAAGCAGACATGGTGTTAACTACCACTGCTACGCAGATGACACACAACTTTATATATCAGTTAAGCCAGGTGAAGTTAACCAGTTGTCTAAACTAGAGACCTGTCTCAAAGATGTAAAGGCCTGGATGACCCAAAATTTCCTCTTACTGAACTCAGATAAGACTGAGATATTAGTATTAGGTCCCAAATCCCTTCGAGATAAATTCTTACAGCTTCCCTTAAATTTAGATTGCTTCTCTGTCTCCCCTAACAAGGTTGTTAAAAACCTTGGTGTAATTATTGATTCAGATCTCTCCTTTCAGCCCCATATTAACAATATCACAAGAATGGCCTTCTTCCACCTGAGGAATATATCTAAATTAAGGAAGGTGTTGTCCCTGGAGGATGCTGAAAAAATGGTTCATGCCTTTGTAACCTCTCGACTAGATTACTGCAATGCATTATTGTCTGGTTGCACTGGCTCAGCCCTGAATCGCCTCCAGCTTGTACAGAATGCAGCTGCTAGGGTTCTTACTAGAACCAAGAAATGGGAGCATATCAGCCCGGTGCTCAAAACTCTTCATTGGCTGCCTGTCAAATTCAGAATTGACTACAAGATTTTACTTCTAGCGTTTAAAGCTTTAAATGGCTTGGCCCCTGAATATCTGAGTGACTTACTCATTCCTTACTGTCCTCCTAGATTACTTCGCTCTCAAAATGCTGGCTATTTGAAAATTCCTATTATATCTAAAATTACAATGGGTGGCAGAGCCTTCTCTTACAGAGCCCCTTTCTTATGGAATAATCTTCCCATGTATGTACGGGCTGCAGACACACTTTCTGTCTTTAAGTGTAGGCTAAAAACGTACCTCTTTAGTAAATCCTATAGTTAAGGATGTGGGGGGGGGCTAACCTTCTCTTTTCCTCTCTCACCCTGAGCTGCAGATTACTCTGGCCCGTCCCCCTCTCACCCTGAGTTTGCAGACTGCTCCAGTTATGCCCCTCACCCTGAGTTTGCAGACTGCTTCGGACCCATCCCTCCTTTGGTTTATCCTCCCGACTTCACGCAACCGGAGTCCCAGATGCATCACCCCGCCCCCTTTGAACTGATGATTGAACTGATTATTGAATTGACTATTACCATTCAGTCCACCTTTAGTCTAAACCGGGCCGGCCAGCGAAGGATGGGCACCCCCTCTCTAGCCAGGTTCCTTCCGAGATTTCGGAGTTTTTTCTCGCCACTGCTCAGTGTTTTTTTCTCCCCTACCGGGGAGTTTTTTACCTCATTTTGCTGGTTGGGGGCTATGGCCTGGTTTTTTGCTCAATTTTCCTTCTGTTTCCCTGTGCAGCGTCTTTGTGACAGTTCTCTGTAAAAAGCGCTATACAAATAAAATTGAATTGAATTGAATTGAATTTATCGCTATTTCTAACTCACTCATAGTCAGCTCAGCATCAAGATTTGTGTCTATATTATAATTTTTCCCCCTAAGTATATTACGATTTTCCCTTATCACTGTCTCTTTTCTCTTTTTATGCAGATCGTCTAAGTGATTCCCACTGTGTACATTAGCAAAGCTCTTACCCAATATATTAGCCTTTTCTTTATCTGTTACAGCTATTGTTTCTCCATCCTCTAAGATTGGGATTTTAGTATATTTCCTTTTGCCACTCATTTTCTTTAACATTTGCCATACATCACCTAGTTTCACTTCTCTGCCTATAGTAGCACAGTATTCCCTCCATGCATTCTTTTTACTGGATTTGATAATTCTACGAGTCAGAGCTTTTTTCTTTTGATAATCCATTAAGTTTTCTTGATTCAAGTTAGTCCTTAACACTCGTAATGCTTTATTTCGTTCTCTGATAGCTTTAGTGCATTCTTCATTCCACCATGGTACCGCTTTCCTTTTCCCTGTTATTCTTCTCATGGGTATACTCTTTGATGCAGCATTCAAAATTAAGTTAGTCACTATAGAATAGCATTATTCTATACTACCATTCATTGAAATTGACTTAATTCCCTCTATGCAGTATTCTTGATATTTTTCCCAGTCAGCTTTTTCAAAGCACCATTTTTCTAATACGTACCTTTCTTGGGCATGCATATTAATTTCTATAGAGCAGAAGATTGGATAATGATCACTTCCTATACTAGAACTATCATCCACGTTCCATTTGCATGAGCATGCTATATTTCTAGATACTAACGTTAGATCTAGACATGATAGGATATTTATGTATATATCTAATCTTGTTCCTTTTCCCTCATTAAGACATACTAATGATCTTTCTTCTAACAGTTCTACATTGCCATTATTGTCTGTATGTATACTGCCCCATAAGCTATTATGTGCATTGAAATCACCGCACCAGATTTCTCCTCTACCATGTTCAATTGTATTAAACATTTCAGCACTCAGCTTCTTGCACGGGTTGTAAAAGTTGATTATTTTGAGACTGACACCTGCATTACACACTTCAATAATTACGCATTCTATGTCTGCTGGTGATGGTATTCTTCGGAAGACGACACTATCATTGACAAATGTAGCACAACCGCCGCCTTGGTTGTCTACCCTGTCATACCGGGCTGAGGTATATCCTGGGATAATAAAATCTAGATGGGGCCGTAACCAGGTTTCTTGTACACATATAATATCCGGTCGTGGTTTTGCGTCAGTTATATATTTTTTTAATTCTTGGCCATTTGCAATGAGACTTCTCGCGTTCCATTGTAATAAATGGATCACCATAATAATTTTAATCAATAGCCTGCCCCCCTCCATCAGAGTTTACTTTCAGCATTTTATGTATATCTTCTGCTTTCAGGTCTTTAATACCCAAAAATTATTCTGCTGCATTCACCACTGTCTTACTTCTGTCACTTGTCTTCTCTTGCTTGGTAGCCACATTAATTATTTTACAAATGAAGGTTATGAAACTTGTCTGATCCACTACCAACGAGTCTTCTTTAACCTTACATTTATGGGCACATTGAGTCTGCTGTACAATCGGATCACTTCTGTCTTCTTGCTGTATTCTAGGTCTGCTTGTTCTCTGGGGTAAAGGCCTACCACTACCTTCTTCACCTCTCCCCACCTCTTCATATGTTACAGTTCTTTGCATTTCATCATTTACTCTCTTTAAAGCTTCTGCATAGGATATATTATTGATCACTTTATATTTCTGTACCTCTTTTGCTTTAATCTGAACGACACAGCCCCCAAACGCAGCACTATGATCTCCTCCACAGTTGCAACATCGCAGTTTAGCGCCTTTCTCACATTTGCCGTAATCGTGTTCTCCCCCACATTTTGCACGTCTTTGTTTGCCGCGGCACTGTTGGGCTATGTGTCCAATTCTTTGGCATTTATAACATCGTATTGGTTTTGGGATATATTCTCTCACCCTATAATTGATCCACCCTATTTTGACTTCTTTAGGAAGTGTGCTCTCAAATTGCACCAACATTGACAGACTATCTTTCTTTACTCCATCTTTGTTTGTCTGCAACCTCTTAACTTCTTTTATTTTCCCCCCTCTAATTTCTTTCTTGACTTCCTCCTCGGTCATTTCTATTAGAACATTTGAAATTACACCTCTCAGTTTAGCTATTATTCCGGGAATATGCGTTGAGATTTTTGTACCATCAAGTGTATCTAACTTGAGGATCTTGTCTTGTTGATGTTTATTTGTAGCAGATTTTGTAAGGATTTTCCGGTTGTTAAGGAATTTGGCAAATCTAATCTTTCCAATTTCTTTTTCAATTACTTTAGTCATTTTAACTGGGTGAAACTGACCTGACTCCCTCCCAAACACAATTACGACTTTCCACTCCTTTTCCGTCTCTTGCACCTTTCCCAACTGTCCTGTATTGCCCCGATTATCTTTTACTTTTTTAGCAGCACCCCCTTCTCCTTGACTACCATGATCTGACCAATCTTCTGTTCTACCTTTCATCTCCTTCAGTTTCTTCCTTTTATTCGACATAGTATACCACTCCATATTTTCCTCTTCACCACCCTCTGAGCTGTCACCCATTCTACACTCACGGTACGGTTGATTGCAATCCGCCTTGCTTCCTGGTTCCCCTAACGCGTGTCTTTCTCTCTCGCTTTCACTGACAATGCTTCACCCTTCGAAGAGCATTGCCCAGCACTCCTATATGATCTGTCTCCACACCAAACAAAATCAGACGGCTTCCTCAGTCGAAAATGGCGCCTAAACGCTGCAGTCGAACCGAAATCTCCCTTCCATCCGTTTTCATTATTCAGTCAGACAGACATCCTCATTGAGCTACGCGCAGCCGCAGTAGTATCGGAAATAGGTTACATTCCCCATTGACATCTATGTTAGCTAGCATCGTGTCGTCATTTCCTGTCCGGTGTCGGAGTCAATTCTGTCGGAAACACAGAACTATGGCTGTGTCTCAATTGCGAGGCTGCGACCTATTGGCCGCATCCTCCGTAGGACAGTCCTTTGTAGAGAGGAACGCTGGGCTGGCTTTTGAACAGCAGCTGAAATGGGACGGTCTACGAAGAATTCACGTTTACGTCACAACCTCCTCGGACCTAAACAACCAGCGCGTGAGAACTTAAGCCAGTGAGAGACTCACAAAAAAATAAAACCGCGAGTAAAATAAAAAATAAAAAAATAAAATACTGAAATATAAAAATGGAAAATTTATTCAAGGTAATAATACGTTTTAGCCAACAGGTAACGACAAGATTACCGATAGCTAAAATTTTTTAAAAAGTTTACACAAACTTACATTTAAACACCAGATCGCTGCTCTCGTCAGCCATTTTCCGTATCAACTGTCTTTCGGGCAAAATGCGCAAAGAATTGTGGGATATCTAAGGCTGCGAAGGATACACCGATGTATCCTTATAGGATAATTTCTGTTAGAATAGTGTGGGACTCTGTAATGAGTATATATAATATATATATATAGGGAATTGGTGTATAAGCAGGTTTATATGAATGTGTGTCTGAAGGAGAGAGCGTGCAGCCAGGCACTGGATGAACTGACCTGTGGAATTAAAGGTCAAGGGAGTGTCTTGGTGGGCAGTTGGTAATAAATATGAGAGAACAAATCATGTAATGATCTGTGTGACAGAAGGGAATTCCTTAAGTAAGCAGTTAAGGGTAGGACTGAGAAGATACCCAGTTAAGGATAACCAGATGTGCACATCAATATGCTATAGACATTTTTACGATTGGTAAATAAGATAGAAAACCTTAAGTAATGCATATATTAAGGAGGTCTCAATGTATGCAGCAGGCGATTGGCCATCGGACATTTTAAGATAGGAGGGCCTATACATGTTTTAACTGTATAAAACCTGTGGAATAAGGCTGAAAGGGTGTGACTTCATGAACTCACCCGGCTTTGTTAATCACTAATAAAGTCGTTCAAAAATGGCAAGCTCCTGTCTCTGAGAGAATGATTCTGAGAGAAAAAAGACACGACATCCTTCAAAATTGGCCAAAAGTATTTCGAGGCCGCATTTCAAGGAGTCTTCGTAATGGGACAGTACTGAAATGCAGCCTTCATAGGTCGCAGCCTCGCAATTGAGACACAGCCTATATATAGTATATAGTTCTGTGGTCGGAAAAGGTGAAAATGTTCAACGTATCCGTAGCCTCGGTCGGACAGAAAATCCCCGCAGCGCAGTCCACTGGAGCTCCTCACATCCGATACATGACTGGCCATAGAAAATTAATGACTTCCAGTAAGTTATTGTACATACGTCGTATTCAATTGGGCTGTGTCCGAAATCGCTCAGTCATTCACTCCCTCCCTATTCACAACTTTCCCGAACTCTGACCTTTGTCGTGTCTTTTTTCTCTTAGAAGAATTCTCTCAGAGACAGGAGCTTGCCATTTCCATACAAACTTTATTAGTGATTAACAAAGCCGGGTGAGTTCATGAAGTCACACCCTTTCAGCCTTATTCCACAGGTTTTATACAGTTAAAACATGTATAGGCCCTCCTATCTTAGAATGTCCGATGGCCAATCGCCTGCTGCATACATTGAGACCTCCTTAATATATGCATTACTTCAGGTTTTCTAGCTTATTTACCAATCGTAAAAATGTCTATAGCATATTGATGTGCACATCTGGTTATCCTTATCTGGGTATTGTCTCAGTCCTACGATTAACTGCTTACTTAAGGAATTCCCTGACCTTCTGTCACACAGATCATTACATGATTTGTTCTCTCAGATTTATTACCAACTGCCCACTAAGATACTCCCTTGACCTTTAATCCCACAGGTCAGTTCATCCGGTGCCTGGCTGTACGCTCTCTCCTTCAGACACACATTCATATAAACCTGCTTATGCACCAATTCCCTATATACAGTCAAGCTGGAAAGTCCCCCCACCCCTTTCACCTTCTCCACGTTTTATTAGGTTACAGACATATTCTACAATAGATTGAGTTAATTTTTTGTCTCAAAATTCTACACAAAATAGCCCATAATGACAAAGTGAAAACAAGTTTTTAGACATTTGTGCTAATTTATAAAAAATCAAAATGTAAAATATCATATGTACACAAGTGTGCACACCCTTTGATATGACACCCAAAAGTGAGCTGAGGTGCATTTTGTTTCCACTGATACTGCTTGAGATGTTTCTACAACTTAATTGGAGTCCACCTGTGATAAATGCAATTGATTGGACATGATTGGGGATTGCCAACACCTGCCTATATAAGGTCCCACAGTTGACAGTGCAAGTCAGAGCAAACTCCAAGCCATGGGGTCAAAGGAATTATCTGCAGACCTCAGAAACAGGATTGTGTCAAGGCATAGATCTGGAGAAGGGTACGGAAAAATCTCTGCAGCTTTACAGGTCCCAAAGAGCACAGTGGCCACCATCATTCGTAAATGGAAGAAGTTTGGAACCACCAAGAATCTTCCTAGACGTGCCCGCCCGGCCAAACTGAGCAATCGGGGAAGACGGGCCTTGGCCAGGGAGGTGAGCAGGAACCCGAGGGTCACTCTGACAGAGCTCCAGCGTATCCTTGTGGAGATGGGAGAACCTTTCAGAAGATCAACCATCCAGGCAGCACTCCACCAATCAGGTCTTTATGGTAGTGGCCAGACAGAAGCCCCTCCTTAGTAAAAGGCACATCACAGTCCGCTTGGAGTTTGCTAAAAGGTACCTAGAGGACTCTCAAACCATGAGAATCAAGATTCTCTGGTCTGATGAAACCAAAATGGAACTTTTTGGCCTGAATACCAAGTGTCACGTCTGGAGGAAACCAGGCACCGCTCATCACCTGGCTAATACCATCCCTACAGTGAAGCATGGCGGTGGCAGCATCATGATGTGGGGATGTTTTTCAGCAGCGGGAACGGGGCGACTAGTCCTGATAGAGGGAAAGATGAATGCAGCTAAGTACACCGAGATCCTTGAAGAAAACCTGCTCCAGAGCGCTCTGGACCTCAGACTGGGGCGAAGGTTTACCTTCCAACATGACAACGACCCGAAGCACACAGCCAAGAGAACAAAGGAGTGGCTTCGGAGAAAGTCTGTGCATGTCCGTGAGTGGCCCAGCCAGAGCCCAGACCTGAATCCAATTGAACATCTGTGGAAAGAGCTGAAAATGGCTGTGTACCGATGCTCCCCATCCAACCTGACGGAGCTTGCAAGGATATGTCAAGAGGAATGGGCAAAAATGTCCAGAAACAAGTGTGCCAAGCTCGTAGCTTCTTTCCCAAGACGCCTTGAAGCTGTAAAGGTGCAGCACTACCAAAGGTGCAGCAACCAAGTATTAGGCTAAGGGTGTGTACAGATATGTAACCACTAAATAACCTATTTTTGTCAGTAAAATAAAATTGCATATTTTCTAAAAACCTGTTTTCACTTCGTCATTATTGGCTATTGTGTGTAGATGTTTGAGGCAAAAAATGAACTCAATCTAATGTAGTATAAGTCTGTAACGTAATAAAACGTGGAGAAGGTGAAAGGGGTGGGGAGACTTTCCGGCTTGACTGTATATATTATATATACTCATTACAGAGTCCCACACTATTCTAACAGAAATTTTCCTATATAATCCCCCCATTGGGACTTACTTAGTCCCAACAGAATAATTTAGATCTGAAAATGAACAATGAGGAAAAGCATCCTTCCCAAATCTTATCGGGTTAATAAACCCCTTTTTCTTATCAACTGGTGCTTCTCGTCGTCATCCATTCCAGGGAGTTTTAGAGCCAAAACTCTCCCCCCACTCTTGACGAGGGAGGAGTAAAAGACTCACCACTCCAGCCACATTTTTATTCAGTATATATGTAAGCGTGTGCATGTATCATAGACAGCCTTGCATTATGTAGTTACTATTAAAATAATAAAAAAATAAAAAAATATTATTATGGTTATACAATAAACAATAAAAAAAACATTAAATGATACACAAGAATACAATTTTCGATTATACTATGTGTAGTGTAATTATATAATAAGAAATCAGTCTTCTGGCTATCTTGAGGAGCTCCCTCGTAGTAGGTGGACCAACTAGCCGTCTCGGATGCTAGCCGGGCTAACCTGCTGTCCTCTTCTGCTCCTTATACAGTCTATTGTCTTTCTTTTATACCACCTCTTTCTCACTGTCTGTGCTGTTCTCAGATGAGGTATCTGGGTGTGGCTCTTGTGGGATCCAGTCTGATACTGGATTCAGATCAGGCCAGCCTTCATCATCATCCAGTTCATGCCTCATGTTGACAGCCTGGAGGACCACTCCTTCACCATTCACGTGGTACCTCATAACTGGATTCATCTGCTTAACCGTTGCCTGCACCAGGAAAGATCTCAGCAGAGGTATCACGCAACAGAACATTAATCCCACTATAACAACTACTACTGTTATTATAATTCCTGCTCTAGTGAACATGGCCCCCCAACTTCCCAAACTTTAAATCAAACCAGTCCCAAATTCCAACATCTTGTCCAGCATTATCTTTTATTTCTTTCCTTAGTTCTCTTAGGTTTTTCATAGCTTCAGTAAATTATCCTTCAGGAGCGGTGTTATTAGGGATAAAAGTGCAACATTGGTCCCCAAACAGTACACAAACTCCTCCTCTTTCTGCCAATAGCCAGTCCAATGCTTGTCTATTTTGCCAAGCCATTCTACTAGTGGTATGCACTTGCTCTCCTAATGCTCCCAAAGCATCATCCGTGTAATTAATAAATCTCTGCTGATTGTAGTATATATATTTATCCATTCTACATTTTTATTAATTTTACTGTACTTTTCCATGGCAACCACTCATTCTCTCTATCCGAGACTGTCCTCCCACTGGCCCCGTGTCCCGTTACCTGAGGCCCACCCTCTGCCTGGGTTAATTTAATCTGGTTCAGCAGATTCCATACCATCCACATTCTCCATATTACCTGTCCCCATCTCTTTACCCCTGGGTGTGTTAAATTGGAGGACTGTTTGGTTCTGTAGTAGTGGGTGTTACACTGTTCCCGATCCTGGTCCCTCCTGGGACCCATTCGGGCCTGCACCTGGCTCATCTTCTATGCTTTTAGGTGGTAGACTAGTAATTATCTTTGGAACCCGAGTACAATGATTCAAATGGTACCATGTGGTGCTTCCTTCCACCTGTACAGCTGTGGGCGTAGCGCTTACCACCTTATATGGGCCTTCTCGCCTGGGCTCGTTCCACTTCCTTCGGAAGACCTTAAGGTACACTTGGTCCCCTGGAACTACAGGATCAGGGACCTCTGGCTCCGACTCAGGCTCTCGGCTCTTTTCCTGTAAATAAATAACTTTATGTATTGCAGTTAGTTGTCTCATATATGCTTTGAGTTCCATCTGAAGCTGTTCCAGAGAGGGGCCTTTGTAGGGCCCCCTCCACGCAGGGACAGGCATGGGTCGACCCGTAAGCATTTCATGCGGTGTCAAATGCGTGATTCTGTTAGTTTGCATGCGATAACTCATCAAAGCAAGCGGTAATGCATCAATCCAGTTAAGTTTCGTGCTGACACAAATTTTGTTAATTTTGGCCTTGAGGGTACCGTTTATCCTCTCTACCATACCTTGTGACTGTGGGTGATAAACACATCCCAGTCTTTGTTTCATTCTTAATTGCTGTATTATCACCTGTGGGGTCACTCAGGGTTCAGTCCTAGGACCAAAATTATTTTTATTATATATTAATGACATAATCAAAGTATCTGACGTTTTAAAATTAATTTTATTCGCGGACGACACAAACATCCTATGTTCTGGAATTGATCTTAAACAAATGGTCACATCAGTCAATAACGAAATGGCAAAGCTCCACACTTGGTTTAATATTAATAAACTATCATTAAACCTTTCAAAGACAAAATTTATATTATTTGGGAAAAGAGGACTGAAAGAAAATATAAATTTAAAAGTCAATGGTATTAATATTGAAAGAGTGAAGGAACACAAGATTCTGGGGGTCACGGTAGATAGCCTCCTGTCATGGAAACCACATGTGAAGCAAGTTCAATGTAAATTAGCCAAAAGCGTGTCTATTTTGTGGAAAATGCAGAAATTACTCAATCAACATTCACTTAAGACAATTTACTCGGCACTCATAACACCTCACCTAAACTACTGTGTCGAAGTGTGGGGACACACTTATAAAGATACCACAGAGCCACTGTTCAAACTTCAAAAAAGGGCAATAAGAGTTGTATATGGTGTCCCATATAGAGACCACACTAATGAATTGTTTATTAAGGCAAAGTTTCTCAAGTGGCAGGATATAATTGAATATAATACTGTACAAATATTATTCTTAGCCTCCAAAAACCTCTTACCCATAAATATACAGAAACTGTTTTTAAAGAGAGATGACAGGTATAACCTAAGAGGAAACATGATTTATAAACAAAAATCTATAAAGTCAACATCCAGAGGCCATTCATTATCCATTGTAGGGGTGAAACTTTGGAACAGTTTAAATGATGAGATAAAAATGTCTGCAAGTTTAAAGACTTTCAAGGGTAAGATAAAATGCAAGATGGTAGAAAACTATCAGGTCTGAAAAAATGGGGGTTATCATGAAATGAAAACAATGTCATGATGTACTTTACTTTATGATACCAAAAAGATCTGTTTTAATCAAATATATAAGATGATCATTGAAACAAAGCGTTTGAACAATGTATGCTATGCACATTTAAACCTTCTTAAATGGACTTTAATAATATGACAGTAAAAATCCAGTTTGTTTTACTTTAGAGTGTTTAATTTTATTTTTTCTTTCCTTCTAGATCAATTTCACTATAAAGATAACTCAGCTAGGATGTTATGATACTAAAAATATCTGTTTTAATCAAATGTATAATATGAACATTGAAACAAATTGTTTGACCAATGTATGACATGCATATTTAAATCTACTTAATTGGACTTTAATAATCTGACTTTAAAAAATCCTGTTTGTTTTATTCTAGAGTATTTTATTTTATTTTTATTTATTTTTTTTCTTTCCTTCTTGAACAAATTTGCTATAAAGAAAACTTAGCTATGCTGTTGTGATTCTAAAAACTGTTTTAATTAAATGTATAATATGAACATTTAAAATCGTGAGGGAAGTGGGGCGGGACATTGATAAGCAGGCTGCTTTTTTCCCGTATCCCTTTTCGGCTGGAGATGTATGTGTCAAATGAATATTCCAGAAATGTAATGCAATGTGATCATGCACATGCCGAAATAAATAAATAAATAAATAAATTATTTGTTTCACAGTTTTTTGAATGAATGCTGATCCATTGTCTGAACTGATTTCAGTAGGTATGCCAAATCTAGGGATTATTTCTCTTGTCAGAAACTTAATCACTGTTGCTGCACCTTGTTCTGCCGATGGTACTGCCCCTACCCATCTACTGAACCGATCTATTACCACAAGCATGTATCTTTTGCCATTTACTTTTTTTATCATGTCCACATAATCCATGACAAGATGTCTAAACGGTCCTTCTGGGACCGGTATGTGCCCTATTGGTGTTGCTACGCCTTTGCGTACATTATTTTGTGCACACACTTCGCATTTTGCCAACGCATCGTCTACCATATTTTGTAAATAAGGAGACCAGTAACCTTGTTGTTTTATTTTTCTAATAACTTCCCCCCCTTGCGCAATGGTCAAACCCATGCGCATCTGTTATTAGTATGTTTAGCAACACTGTGGGCGCTACAATGTCTCCTTTGTGGGATCTCCACAAACCTGTTGCATCTTTAGTGGCCCCTCTTGCCTGCCACATTGACCACTCGTATGGTCCTGCTCGCTCCTGCATCCTGATTATGTCATCAGGCTGAGGTAATGGTTCTATCAGAACCATTGGTGCTAATACCACGGTTGTGCAGTTTGAGGCCTTTTTTGCTGCCTCATCTGCGGCATTGTTGCCTTTTATCACAAAATCATTGCCTTTTTTGTGCGCTTGACACTTTATTATGGCTAATTTTGTTGGCTGCATCATAGCCGTGATAAGTTTTAGAATTTGTTTAAAATGTTGGACAATCACGCTTATTATGGCCTAGCTGATTACATCCCCAGCATATTCTATTATTTGGGGTTTTATTTTTCCACTGTTGGGGCTGTGCATACACATTTATTATTGGTACAGTGGGTTGCTCTTGGCCCTGAGGCATAGGCAGCCGCGATGGACCTCCGGAAGAGACTACGGCTTCCGGGCTGGGCTCTGGCACTTCGGCTTTTACCACTGCTTTTTTGTCAATTCTTCCAGCTTCCGCTGTGTCAGCTTCCGCTGTGTCTCTTTCTCTTGGTCTTTAAGCTTCTGTTCATCTTTACGATATTTCTCTACTGCATGTATCACATGATCACAAAACTCTCTATGCGTTTTAGAGTTTAGCCCGACTACATCCTCCAGCCTGCTTCTCACCGGCGGGGGCATCGCTTCCACTATGGAAGTCCGGAAGAGGGTTGTCATCAGTTCATCTCCCTCAGGATTCCGCCCTGTTTCCAACTTCCAGCGTTTTAACTGTCTATGCAGATAGTTGGCTGGATTTTCAGTGTCTCCCACCTCTTCCCCTTTAAGTGATTTAGGGTCAATCTTGGTAGGGTAATCCTCTCTCAAAGTTCGCCACATCGCGGGACGGAATTGATCAAAGCTGGCACCGTCAAGGTACGGGGTGTTTACCGCTGCCTGTAGCCCACTTTTCATCAGCGCTTCCTCCATCCGAGCCATCCCTAGCAACCTCGCCAGCAGAGCCTTGAGGTCCCCCACCGCCAGTAATTTCCCCATTGTCTCCTCCTCTAGAGCCCTTATCCACTTTCCTGCCCCCTCATGTATGTCTGGGAGGCGCTCTACTAAGCCCAGCATATCTTGTGATCCCCACGGCACATAATGCCCTGTTGTTCCTTTAATCAGGATTGGGCACTGGCTATATTTAGCTGGTTTCTTTATTTTCCATCTATCTCTCAACTCCTTTTCACTTATTGTCCTGTTTGCCTTACCTTCCTCAATCTCTTCCTCACTCCAACTATTTAAATCAGGTATTGTTTCTTGTTCAACATAGGACAGGGGAAAATCACACTTCTGTCCCTCCAGAGAGCGTGCGCGCTCTCTGGGGGGTACTGCACGCATCCTTTCCTTGTAACTCTTCCATTGCTTCCTGCAAATCCCTGTAACAATTTAACTTACTTAATCCTTTCTGTCTGTTCTGAGAGGAATCCCCCAGAGACTCCCTGGGGTCTGCTCTCCTGCCTTTTTCTCCTATGCTGGCCCCAGGAGTTCTCCAGAGTTTCCCCCCCCCTCTTCTATATCAAACTCTCCCTCTAACTGCAGGATGCCTGAGACTACTGGATATTGCCCGTATGGCGGAGGCATTTCAATTACATTTGTGCTTTGCTTTGCCGAGATTTTTCTCGCTTTTCTCAGATTTTTTAAGTATTCCTCTCCTTCTTTTTTAAACAGTTTTAATATTTCTTTCTCTCTCTCTCTTTTTTCCTGTCTCTTTTTTCCCTTTTGCTTAACTTTATGATTTTTTATTAATATTTCCATTTCTTCACACAGATTTATGTCGAAAGTCCCCTTCCTTTGGCCACTGTGTATTGATGTTTTTAGTTCGCTTCTCCCATTTCTGAGAGATTTTCACTATTTCCTCTTTATTTAATGGGTTTTTGGCACTCAACACTTCTACTGCCGTTTTATTCATTGCTGCAGTTTATACACAACCTCCCGTTTTAGTCACCCTTTTATTTATTTTTATGGTTTGTGGATCTTTAATTTTCTATAGAAAACAGCAATTAAATATTGGTTATCGCAATGCCAAATACCGTTTTATACTTTAATAACTGACTCTTTTTTGGGTCAATCCGTTTATTTACCTATTATTACAAAGTTTTATTTTCTACAATTCTAGATCTCCTATTTCCTCTGACTCTGTGGGTATTTGGTCGACCCGTCTTTCTACTCCCCTATTTTGCCTCTGAGTATTTATACACGTTCCACACTTATTCGCACAATATTACAAGTATTTTCTGCAATGTCAACTAAATTCCAACCACAATATACCAAGTCATATACTTTGCATATGTTTTATCACAACTGATCAATTACCACAACCCTATATTTTCCAACAAACGTCTCGAAACACAACAATGATCGCGTTATGGGAATAATAAAAGGATTGGTACAACAATAATCAGTGAGATAATGCACAACACAGCCAAGCCAACTTCAAAACTAACCCCCAATCTCCCAAGGGGATTATATCTCTTAGCGTACCTTCCCTATTGCTTCATAGAAAAAAGCTGAATCTTTCACATATATTTACACATTTATTATCACACAGCATTAAAAGGTACCTTTAAAAAGCTTGTTAAATATTTTTCTATTTTGTGAGTATGCTTAATTACACTTTATTATTGACTACTATTCCACTATTATTCCGTCTAGGTATACGGTTTATAACCCTATTACACCAATCTGTCCTTCTGGCAGATTTCTCTCACACACTCACTTACTCTATATACTTCAAGCTCCCATATACACAAAAACACACCCAACGCAGGCAAACCAGAATCAAACAGCCACACACACACACGGCTTCTCATACTAGAGAGCCCAATCAGCGGCTCGATGGGTGAATGTCTCTCAAGCAACGCCCAATCAAATTACACCGTGCAGGACTCTCCCAAACACACTCTCGTTCACACTTTTTTAAATGGAGACTTGACAGGAGCGCTTCACACCCCTTCTCCACCGGTGACAGAGACTTTCACTCTGTCACTCAATCTTACTTCATTCGTTCCAACACTCACTTCTGAGTGACCTGTTAATTCGGTCCTTTCTCTGCTAGCCTTTCAACATATAGAAAACCTATAATTATACACGACTACTGTCTGTTAATTAGGCTCTTTTTTCTACTGTCTTTTCAACATACAGAGAAATCCGTTATTATACAGGATTTTATTTGCCTGACTTCTCGGCTCTCTGCGGGCACCTTACCGCTCCGCTGAGGCCTCTACTGCAGGGCTATTCACGTGACTCCACTAAGGAGATTTTTGTCATATTTACAAGTTCCCTCAAGGCCCAATCACACACATTACACATGCATTCTTTTCAAAAATCACAAGCTCAGTCTCAGTTATTTACTTTTTTGGTTCTTAATTTGGAGAGACTTACTCGGCAGTCCACTGCCAGGGCGGCACCCAGAACAAGTCACACAACCCGTTAAACTAGCACGAAGAACATTCGCTTTTACCTTATTGGTGGCCACCATGGCTTGTGTGACTCATCCGGCCCCCAGCCCACAGCAGCAGACGGTTCCGAATTTCCAGCCTCTGTTTTTCCAATCCTGTTCGTGACACCAAATCTATGTCGTGTCTTTTTTCTCTTAGAAGAATTCTCTCAGAGACAGGAGCTTGCCATTTCCGTACAAACTTTATTAGTGATTAACAAAGCCGGGTGAGTTCATGAAGTCACACCCTTTCAGCCTTATTCCACAGGTTTTATACAGTTAAAACATGTATAGGCCCTCCTATCTTAGAATGTCCGATGGCCAATCGCTTGCTGCATACAATGATACCTCCTTAATTTATGCATTACTTCAGCTTAATTAGCAATCATAAAAACGTCTATAGCATATTGATGTGCACATCTGGTTATCCTTATCTGGGTATCTTCTCAGTCCTACCCTTAACTGCTTACTTAAGGAATTCCCTGACCTTCTGTCACACAGATCATTACATGATTTGTTCTCTCAGTTTTATTACCAACTGCCCACCAAGATTCTCCCTTGACCTTCAATCCCACAGGTCAGTTCATCCGGTGCTTGGCTGCATGTTTTCTCCTTCAGACACACATTCATATAAGCCTGCTTATGCACCAATTCCCTTTATATATATATATATATATATATATATATATACTCATTACAGAGTCCCACACTATTCTAACAGAAATTTTCCTATAGGATCTGAGTAAATATGGCTTTGTAACAGGAATATGCAATGGGTGTGGGCAAGGGGGGCATTTAAGAAGAGATTGTGCCACGGTTCCGTGGTCCAACAGGGCTAGGCCACAACAGACACAACAAACACAGCAGCAACAACAGAATCAGTGGGGGACAGGTCAGGTACAGCCAGGACAACAGCCAGGACAACAGCCAGCGCAGGGACAAGGGGGATGGCAGCAACCTAGGCAGCAGGTGTGTCCACAACAGTACCAGCAAGGGCAGGAACAGGAATATCCGTGGGGGTTTACACCCCAGGCACTATAGGGGTGCCCAGAGAGTCCAAAATAAAGGGAGAATCAATGTCCAATATGAACTACTGAAGCTAATCAGGAACCAATGATGAACATTAAAGTAGAAAGTAGGGACGTACCTATGATTGTAGATACTGGAGCAACATACACCTGTGTGAGCCCAAAATTCGCCTCACATCTCCCTTTGTCTGGCAATTATGCAAAAACTAGGATTCTCGGGACAAACACAGTTAATACCAATGACAACTACAGTGCTCCTTCAAGTCGAGCAAAGTAAAACAAGAATACCCATCCTAGTATCAGAACAGACACCGTTAAATTTGCTGGGAAGAGATGCGCTTTGTAGTTTAGGCCTGCAGATTTGGTGTTCCCCTCAAGGGGTGTACATAGACAAGACATGGGTAGCCAATCAAATGTATATAGGGGCAGGGGAAAAACTGGCAACAGTATACTGGCTGGGAGATATTAGTGAACACGTGGCAGAAACGAGAAATGTGTGGGAAAAGTTCATAAAAGCACAAATACCAGAGGCAGAAGAACCTGAGCTAGCACTTCACTGTACACTGAAATATGATCAAACAATGTATCAGGAATTTGAGACTAGGTGGCTGGCAGAGACAGGAGATTAGAGGATACAGTTGGTTTCCCAAAGCATAATAATAGGGAAAGAGGGAGCAGCGTTAGCCATAGATCCGCCAGGATTCACAGATAAATGGTATGATGTGACAGGGGCAGTTCCGCATATCACTCTGTATGTAAATAAGGGATACAAATCAAAAGACGTGGGCCCAATGATGGCCAAAGCAAGCAAAATAAAATGGGAAAACACAGAAGCATCAAAAATAAAGCATTCAGAAGATAAAAATTTGATCAAAATAGTGCACACTACAGTAGCAATAGGGAAGCCTGCTGCTGTAGAATTAGAAACAAGAGAGTGCTCGCTAACCGAGGCTAAGCTAAAAGACGAAATGAGAGACTTAAAAGAATATGCAGATGACCCGAATGACAAAATAGACTGGTTGGAAAGACAGCAGGAAATATTAGGAGCTAAGCAGGATCTCATATTACCGGCAGACATAAGAAAAAATGATTGGTGGCCTTTGGCGAAAGGGTGGTGTGTTCGAGCCGTGGTATGCGAGAAACGTAATACGAGACCTGGAGGATGATCACAGGGGCCCAGATAGGAGAGAGATCTGCCCGGTGGAGTAAATGACTCAGGTGGGAGGGAACCATGGGAGATGAACAGTAAAAGGAGGCAGAGCAGTTAATACCAGCATCACTGTGGTCAAAACATGACACAGATGAAGCCAGGAGGACTAACACATGTATTTTATTATTTTCTTTTGCATGCTTAAAACTATTTTACACTACAGTATTATGAAGAAGTAGTGAACACATGTAGATTGATAGCTACGAACATGTATAAGATTAACATAATCATGCTTAGATAGAGGAGACTGATGTCTTTTACTCCTCCCCTGCCAATGAACGGGAGGAGACTTTTGGCTCAGTTTTCCTGTTTAGGTTCTAGGCCTGGGGAGTATTGGGATGGTTGCTTAGATAAGAAATGGCCAATTTTTGCCTGAGTTAAATCATTCCTCCCTGCTCCTCAGATCTCTTGCCTGAACCCAAGTTAAGAGAATGAGCCTAAAAAGGCTCAAAGGGGGGAATTATATAGAAGTTTTCCCTCAGGAGATTGCGCAATAATATGTAAACAGCATAATCAAAAAGTAGATTAATTAAAGGTAATAGACCAAGTAGTAAATTGTATAATGATTATAATAGAGAGCACAAGAAACAATGGCACCACTATTAGGTTTGAATGTTTGAAGACCAGGTGATGGTGGGCCTTCGAGACTCAAGGTCGCGCCACTATCATCTCTAAGTGAAGAGTGATGAAAGGAGGGCCTGAGCACCGTGATGCAAAAGGAGGGAGGAAACTTGGGACCTGGAGACAAAGGTGGCAGAAAACCAAAAGGTGTTGGCCATTAGCATAAGGGGAGGACACGAGGTTGTCCTAAGACACCTAGAAATGTATAAAACGCACCGTGACTTAGGCCCAGGGGGTGTTCCTGGGGACAGCACGGCTTTGTTATGCAATAAAGTCTTATTTGTGCACATCACTCTCTTCAGCCTTTGTCTGACTTCGCAAGCGTCTGTTTTTGGTGATTGGATTTTGAAACCACCTTGCCTGGAGTACTGGCTTCTCCACCACAACTGGTACAGTACTGTGCAAAGGTCAAGTGCAAAAACCATAATGCAAAAAAAATTCTGTAAAGCAAAGATGCTCTCAAAAATAATGAAATAAAAACACAAATACACTACACTGCAGGGCATAATAATAATAATAATAATTTTAAATAAAAAACTGAAATTAAGTAAAGCTTGTCCTGACGGTTCAGGGTGCTTTAAGGATGAGTAGGTAGGATAAGTACATTTTTTCCTCTTACTGTTTTAATAAATATTGCACAAAATGTATCAGATTCATAAAAACATAAAAAATTAGTAGAAACAGGATCACTTGTGTTTTAGTACTCTGTTTTTAGTGTAATCTTTAACTTCACAGGATAGTGACATACATTTTGGACTTCATAAAAAAAGCATACTTTGCTAAATCAACAGGTGAACAAATTATTTCCATTTTCCAACAAGAGAAGTAAAGTCAAGAGATTTTGGGACAAATTTGACAGAAAGCTAAAGTAGAAGAAACCCACAACTGCAGCATGTCTGTGGGAACTATAGCAGTGTTGCTGTGAACTTTCAGAACCATATGACTGCCCTTGTAGAAAAAATGGAATGGATATAGTCAACATTTGTAACTGCAAAATGCGGCTATTTCTATTCACCAAAATTTAGATAAATGCCTTTTATTTTACAATTTATTTTTAAAGTTATTTATTTTTTAAATATCTGATTGCTTGAAAATTGTGGGCGTACTAAAACTTTTGACCTAATCACAACAATTTCAATCCTTCTTGGAATGCTGTCATACAAGACCTGAACTGTGTGTACTGGGATATTGGACCACTCTCCAGGAAATAAAGCATCTGGTTGATTCAGGGAAGATGCAGGGGGAAATCCCTGTGCGCTCCAGAACTTCCTATAAAAGTTAAATTATGTTCAGAACAGAACCAGCACCAGGAGGAACCCAGGGCCCACTGCACCAGCGTAAGGTCTGACAATGGGTCTGAGGATTTCATCCCAGTACCTAAGAGCAGTCAGGGTACCGTTGGCTAGCACGTGGAGGTTTGTGCGACCCTCCAGGGATATGCCTCCCCAGACCTTCACTGACCCACCACAAACCGGTCATGCTGGATGATGTTGCAGGCAGCATAACGTTCGCCACGGCGTCTCCAGACTCTTTCACGTCTGTCACGTGCTTAGTGTGAACCTGCTCTCATCTGTGAAGAGAACGAGGTGTCAACGGCAAACCTGCCAATTCTGGTGTTCTCTGGCAAATGCCAATCGAGCTGCACGGTGCTGGGCTGTGAGCACAGGTCCCACTACAGGACGTCAGGCCCTCATGCCACCCTCATGGAGTCTGTTTCTGACAGTTTGGTCAGAAACATGCACACGAGTAGCCCGCTGGAGGTCATTTTGTAGGGCTCTGGCAGTTGCTCCTCCTGTTCCTCCTTGCTCCTGCCACTGGGTTGTTGACCTTCTACGGCCATGTCCAGCTCTCCTCGTGTAATGGCTCGTCTCCCGGTATCTCCTCCACGCTCTTGAGACTGTGCTGGGAGACACAGCAAACCTTTTTGCGACGGCACGTATGGATGTGCCATCCTGGAGGAGCTGGACTACCTGTGCAACCTGAATGGGCTGCAGGTACCGCCTCATGCTACCAGTAGTGACAAGGGCACTAGCAAAATGCAAAACCAGAGAAAAATCAGTCAGGAAGGATAAGGAGAGAGAAATGGTTTGTGGCCACCACCTGCAAAACCATTTCCTTTTTGGGGGTTGTCTTGCTGTTGCCTCTGCTGTACACCTGCTGTCACTTTCATTTGCACCAAAGCAGGTGAATTCACAATCATTTACGCTTCCTAACTGGACAGATCGATATCCCAGAAGTTTAATTGACTTGGTGTTATACTGTGATGATTAAGTGTTCCCTTAATTTCTTTAAGCAGTGTACTTCACCACCATTTGGACTCCTATCGTGGCCAGGTAACTACACAACCCAAAGTTCTACCAAAGTTCAGTTTTGCTTTAATTGTTCAGCCAGATTGTTTATTTAATTGAATAAAATAATTAAAACATTTTTATGGTCTCAGAAACGTGTTAGGATTAAGAGAACAACGCTACAAGCTCCCCTAAATAAAGGAGGTCCTAATCTCCTTAATTTCAAACTATATTACTTGGCCTGTCAAACCTCTCGCATATGGAGCTGGCTCAATTGTGAGAAAACATGTTCTGCTATAAGGACACATTTGGAAATGAATATAGTGTACCCTACTCCAGTATATGCAATAGTAATTTTACGAGGTGAGGAGGTGAATTCATAGCGCAACGGCCTCTCCCCCAGTAGACCCGTGTTCAAGATATTGTGAATCTCATTAACTTGAAGCAAATTTATTTCAGTTATTGGATAACTGTGGAACAAAGTATCAATAATGGAACAAAGTATTAATGAATTAATTAACTAGCTTCACTTTTTTCAATTATATTTCCATTGACTGTATGTAATGCAGTGTAATTGGCTCCATCCATATCTACTGCATATCTGGCAGCAGAGTGATGGTTTGAGACTCGTTTGATACCTCAGACCCTTGATGACTTAATCTAGTCCCACCCCCCAATTCCCATAGAGATCCATTCAAATGCAGGGAGGTTATAGTATCGCTTGATAAGAGTACCTGAAAATAAGATATCAAGAGTCCTTTGATGTCCTTGTGTCTCAGACATCAGGAAGTCATGGCATGCAAAGGATATTCAACCAATTATATTTGGTTTCTTAAAATGGGGGGGGGGGGGGGGGGGGGCTACACGTGAAATTGACTACAATACACGGTTTACCAGATATGGATCTAAAGCCCCTCAAATTAAAGCTGAAAGTCTGCACTTTAACCTCATGGTCACTGTTCCATTTCAAATCCAATGTGCTGGAATACAGAGCCAAAACAACAAAAAATGTGTCACTGTCCTAACACTTTTGAAGTGCACTGTACTTATCAATTACAATGTGATTTGGATTGAACTTAAAAAAAGACAAGAATTGCAATAGACAAGAAATATAGTCATTTTACGAGGTGAGCAGGTGAATTCATCTTTAGCACAGTGGATAGCATAACAGCCTTTCCCCCGGTAGGCCCGTGTTCGAGCCCAGCCAGAATCTTGCCGAGTGTCAGCAGTGAAGGCGGGGCCTCAAAGGACAGTGCGGGGCCTCAATGGACAGGGCGGGGCCTCACGAGGTTGGCAGCCTGTGAGTGGCATGCAAGCATGAGGATGTGCTCGGTCGAAGGTTGTTACCGGTTGTCACCGAGTGTGGAGAGGATTTTCCCCTGCTTCATCCCTGAATGAACCAGATGCATTATTTCCTGTAGAGTGGTCCAATATCCCAGTACACACAGTTCTGGTCTTGTATGACAGCATTAAAAGAAGGACTGAAGTTGTTCTGATGATAAGCTAGAAAGATTAGGTCAAAAGTTTTAGTAGACCCACAAGTTTCAAGTAATCAGAAATTAAAAAAATAAATAAATGCCTTTTATCTTCGAAAAATTTTCTTGATGTTCACACCAACACTGCTATAGTTCCCACAGATGTGCTGCACTTGTGGGTTGCTTCTCCTTGACCTTTCTGTCTAGTTCCTCCCAAACTCACTTGATTTTACTTCCAAAAGTTAAACTGCTTAAATTACACTAAAAGCAGAGCAGTAAAACAGGAGTAAAGCATGCTAGAACGTGCGTGTGTGTCTGTGCATGTGTGTGTGTGTCTGTGCATGTTTGTCTGTGTGTGCGTATGTGTGTGTATGGAGACCCATACGTCTCATAATGCGTGCGCAACTATCGACTGAACGTGTCACACACACCTGCTTTGATGCCTGTGCAGCAAAGCAACGCCTGACCTGTCATGTAATTTCCCCATTGACTTATAACGGTCACGCGTGCACGCGCACGTTCACGCGTAATGACTGTTGCGCACCACGTAATCACATGCCATTTAAATTATATATATTTGTATTTATCTATTATTAGATGTAATTCAAAAGACGGACACAAAGTTAGTAGCCTAGATACACTTTACATTTTATGTTTTAGTATTCTGGAAGAAAATATTTAGGTAAAATATTTGAAGGAGCGATGTGATAATAAAAGATAAATACAAATATATATAATTTAAATGTCTGTACTGAATTGTATTATTGGCTCACTAGCTATTAATGTCTCTGCTGGATCATAGAATATAATCAAATGGAAGCGAACTATACGAGGCGTTCATGTACGCGGATGCTGCGCGCGAAGCAGTAAAACTTCCGGTTGCGTAGCTCAAAAATGCGAACGGGTGTGTGTGTGAACGCATAACAAAATGTATCTAACAGTGACAGACGAACGTGTACACGCTTTGAGTGCAGTACGCATCATCTTGTCTGTGTCTGTGTGTGTGTTTGTGTCTGTGTGAGTGTGTGTGTGTGTGCGTGCGTCTGTGTGTGTGTGTGCGTGCGTCTGTGTGTGTGTGCATGTGTGTGTGTTTGGCTGTGTGTGTGTGTGTTTGTGTCTGTGCGAGTGTGTGTGTGTGTGTGCGTGCGTCTGTGTGTGCGCGCACACACACAGATAAACACACACACACACACACACACACGCACGCACGCACACACACGCACACACACACACACACACACACGCACACACACACACACACACAACAGACACGCACACACACACACACACACACACACACACACACACACTCGCGCACACACACACACACACACACACACACGCACGCACGCACGCACGCACGCACGCACACATGCACGCACATCCCACGCACACACCCAGCCACTTACCTGAGCAGGTGAGATCAAGTGCAGAGAAGCCGTCTTACAATGCATCGTTTTAATAAAACAGCAAAGTATTCACCATGTGGTAGAAAAATATTGAGTTTAGTTGAAGTATGTATTCTACAATTATATATGTGAAACATCATGGCAAATTTAAAGGTTTTAATAAATGAAATGTTTTATGAAAAATATATTTATCAAATATTAATATTTTTCTGCATACTATGTGTTATTGAATGCATATTGAAACCCAGAAAGAGAACAGCCAGCAGAGGAAAGAGAGAGAGAGCTGTAATAAGAGTGTCTGAAAATAGGAATTCTGAAGGTGTCTAAACTGGGCTTTTATTTTGAAACCAGGGAAAGCAAAGTCGAAAGGAAACGGGGGAAAAATACCTTGTTGAGTCTAACTGCACGTAAAACAGTCCTCTCTCATCAGGTGAGCTCAATGAAGCAATGGAAGCATAAATTAGCATGGGACATAGCCAGCAGTGAGAAATGTACTGTGTTGAAATTTAAAGATTTCTCACTGTTTCCCACACACACACACACGCACGCACGCACGCACGCACGCACGCACGCACGCACGCACGCACGCACGGCACGCACGCACGCACGCACGCACACACACACACACACGCAACATGTGCACACAAACACACACAAATTCCCTTTCTGTGTTTGTGTAATTGTTAATGAGTATGCATGTAATGAGTATGTACCCCCCCCCCTCTCTCTTTCTCTCTCCAGCAGCAGATATGGCACAGTACAAAACCATTGAAATAATCAATGTTAGGACAACAGCAGTGAATGTCTTATACGGCAAGAATACACCCGGAGCAAACACAGTGCTCCAACCCAAAACTTACGTTACCTCAGATGATGCACTGAATGTCAGTGTGGGGAACGAGTCATTCTTTCTTGACAAAAAGCACTCTCTTGTCATCACTGATGGAGGCATATTCCAGGTTACAAGTGCCGGTACCATTGTTCCGGCTTAACCAGAAAGACACAGCCAGTGTTACCATGCTGTACCACACTGTGCAAGAGCTGAAAATCAGTCAGTAACAGAGAGATTTCCATTTATATCACAGCAGAGTTGATTGGCATTTGGTGGATGGTGTCCAAATATCTGTAAACCTTTCATCTTTTTTTTGTTCTGCTGCTTAATAAACTGATGTAATCACAAAACCATCTTGTCTTTCTAGTGTTGTCTTTGTACAGTCCTGACCCTGCGCTCAACAACGTCTCGAGCAAACTTTGCTCCTTTGTAACACATCCAGTTGCATCGTTTCAAATTAAAAGCTCTTTTTTTGACAAAGTTGATCAAGAATAATGCAATAACAATGAGGAGAATAAATATGCAAAAATACTGTTTAGAAAAGTTAAAACAAAGATTATTTATTAAAAAACTTGATGTTACATTTGATGTTACATTTATTATCTTACATTATCATGTATTAGATATTTTTAAGTAGTTGTACATAAGGAACCAAAGGAAACACTATATGATACAAAGTCATAGTTATTCATTTCAGTGTTCAAATTATTTTTGTCCAATAAGCAGCAAAGTTTTTTATACTTCCCACAGAATCCCACCACTGCAGGATTTGGTATTGGCTGGGAAACCATTTTGTCAGTATGTCAGTCACATGGTGATTTACTTTTTACCCAATCAGAGGTGTGTTCTTTTAATATGCTGCCAACCAGAAATTAAATTAAAGGGGGTAAGGGAGAGAGGCAGGAGACAGAGACCGGTGCGGATGCGGAATAGGTCGGAACTGGTCGGAATAGGTTCCCGGATTTTCGGCGGAGTTCTACACATTGAGTTTGAAACAAAATAGCAATTATAATGGGAAAAATCATAATAATTTGTCGGATTGTGCATAAACTGGTCTGTGACTGGACTGGGGATGGCAGGGGCTAGGGGAGGGGAGGGAGTAGGGGGATTTAGAGGAGGGTACGGACACAAATAATTGGTCTAAAGTGGAAAGGAAAAAAACTAGGAGAAATAATAATAATATTCCGGGGTGGGTAGGAGGAAGGTTGACAAGGATTAGGGATTAAACATTATTATAAAGTTGAAGGAAGGGCATGATATTAGGAATGTAAGCCTGTTTGCTTTGACTGGAGGTCTAAAAGAGAAGATTGGTGACATTGTGATGGCTGATGGTGCAAACGTAAGGAGCAGAGAGAGAGGCAAAGCTTTTAAGTTAAAGGAAGTGTGCAATAAAATGGTGGAGAAAGTGAGGAATACAGGTGTAGGGGTGTGATTTATGGCATTCCAATGGAAGAAAACCGGGAGGATTTGAAGGTAATCTAAAAGGAGGTAAGGTGACAAGCATTAAGCGTTTACAAGCAAGAAGAGGAGGTGAAAAGATGGATAGTTTGTCAGTCTTGCTGGAATTCAAGACAAAGTGTTGCCAGAGAGAGTAACGGCAGGATTCATGAGCTACTATGTCAGAGCATATGTACCACCACCTCTTAGATGCTATAAATGTCAAAAGTATGGGCATATTGCAGCTGCATGTAGAGGAAGGCAGAGGTGCGGTAGGTGTGGAGGATTATGGGAAGTGTGAAGAAGGGGGCAGAACTGAAATGTGCTAACTGTGACGGTGCACACAGTGTGGTATATGGAGGTTGTGTTGTTAGAAAGAAGGCAATGGAAGTGCAGAAAGTTAGGGTACAAAAAGACACCTCATATGCAACAGCAGTTAAGTTGGTTCAGAAAGAGAATATTCTAGAGAGAAGGGAAGAAAGGGAAACGATACAGAAAGGTCAGACAGCCAAACAAAGTGTGTTGGAGAGTAGTAGGGGTGATGAAAATATACTTTTAGTAAAGAAGGAGAAATTTGTGTACTTTATGGCTGACGTGATTAACTGTACATTTCAAGCAAAAGGCAGATCGGAAAATAGAAGAGCGGATATTCAAGGGATATCTGGTAAAGCTGTTCAGGAAGAGCTGAAAAGACAAGAGCAGTTGAATAAAGAATTATGTTCACAGGAATTACTGCATTATGTTTATACTTCAGTGGAATGCAAGAAGTTTAATTGCAAATGGACAAGAATTTAAAAGTTGTATTACTGAACTACAGAATAAGCCGGATGTAGTATGCATTGAGGAGACATGGCTGAGGCCTTCACTGGATTTTATTATACAAGGATATGTTTGTGTACGGAGGGATAGGGAAAGTGGTAGTGGGAGAAGGTGTGTAAATCTGTGAGATTTGCCCAGAAACACTGCCAGAGGGTAGAATCATAAAAGGTTCCATTAAGTTGTGGATATGTTGACAACATATGCTAATTTTGACATATTATTGACAATAGCTGAACTTTGTAAACCATTTGTAAAAGAAAAATATGACTGAAAACCTTTGCCTTTCTTTTACAGATTTCTTGAATGGATCAGTACTTTTTCGCTTCTGAAATCAAGTTTAACGGAAGCCTCTATTGTAAAATAGTCAACCATATCCTCTTGTTTTTCATGACAATTATCTTTGCAGCAGATCCTGCATATTCTGTCCAATTGGCTGAGAGGTAATCCCCTATTTGTCATGGTTTTGGCAGCCTCTTTTTCTTTCCGCGTTCATTCCCCTTCGGAGCAGCGCGAGGGCGCTCGTCTTACTTTTCTGTTCCGCTCCGGGTTTTCATTCTGTCTCGGGAAGAAGTCGTAACACCTGTTTCAGGTTACCTGCCGGCTATTTAAGCCTCTCTCCCCCTTTGTCGCGCGCTCTCTCTCTCCGCCTTTGTCGCGCGCTCTCTCTCTCCGCCTTTGTCGCGCGTGCTCGCTCTCTCCCTCGCTCTCTCTCGCTCTCAAGCAGCGGTTTCCTTGTGTAATAGGGGAAATGCTCTAATGTTCTTGCTTCTCACCATAATGCATAAAGACCAAGAGCAGGTATACACTGCTTTTTAATCCACTGCATTTCTTGTATACTTTTGTGTTTTTCAGATAAGTGTCAACGAGTTGGAAAGTAATTGCATAAAGGCACATTTGTCCAAGAAGACTCTGATGCTGATGGAGCTTCAGACGGCAGTGAGAGAGCCCTTGTGACACAGACACAGTTAGGCATGTTGATTACATCGTGAAACAAATGACGGCCCTCTCTCCTACTATTCCTGATGTGAACCAGGTGGAAACAAAGTGCAGTTTATCAACAGACTGATGAATGATTCATTTTTTCAATTCATGATTGTATGAAGTATTGTATTTAACCATCATTAATGTGTTTTGTCATTTATTGGGATTAGGTCCCAAGGCTAGGCCTCAGCAGAAGCAGCCCTGGAGCAGCCGGGAGAAGGCTGCAGTGTGGCGTCACTTGGCCAAGTTCCAAGCATTAAAGAGGGCTCCTGCGAAGAAGGATTGCATTTTCTGCATTGATTCAGAGCCAGTTCTTAAGAAAAGATCATGGAAGAACATTAAAAACTCGGTGCACAACACAATCCAAACTGAAAAGAAGAGATTGGTCAAATTCAATGCAAGGCAGACAGGGGATGAAGGTAATGGGGAGAGTTCTGCAAAACAACTAATGGTGTATTGACATAGTTGCCATAGTCTGTTCATTTATTCGAGTTCCCATGCTGTTCATTGAAAGCAATGTTCTAAATTGAGCACTGTTAATATGGGTGATGAATATTATCTTAAGCATATTGGCATTACTCTCCCCATCACGTTCATATGCAAAAAGACATCTTTCATCTCCACTTAGTTGTACGAATACTCTGATAAAATAAAACATTTTTTGCAATTTTTGCTTTGTTCAGTTTATTTCTCAGGGACCATGTACAATTTAACAAATTTCAGTATCTGAAACGCCCACAAAACGTGAGCAAAGAGCAGTGACGTAGTTTTTGTGAAAAGTCCCAAACCCCGCCCTCTGTCTGTATTGATTCAGATTACGACTCCGACAAATTATGCAAAAACAGATGCCATATCACGTGGGAAATCATTTTACCAAGAACTCGGAAAAATCACATTTAAACCCTAAAATATGTATACTTCGACCTAAATTGCAATTTTTTTACTTGAACCAATATGGAACACATTTAAAACGCTCCAGAGGGCGCACAAGAGCACATGCTCAAATTAGACCACATCTGCCTAGCAACAGCCAGTCCTCACAAGACTGGTGTACTGCATGCTTATTTTTATTTTAGTTTGTTTTCTTTCTGAAGTGATAACTTTGTCTATGGTGCCGTCAAGTGGCAAACGGTGGTATTAGATAGTTCCACTGACCACCAGAAAGGCTGGCCCTCATAGTGGGTGCCATGTCGTGGACCTCACAAGTATATGAGAACACGTATGTGAGTGTGTGTGTGTGTTTGTACAGGTCTGCTCTTTTAGATCCTGCTTTCTACTCCTTCAAAATGTTTTTATGAACTGTACAATATTTATTTTAACAATAAGAGGTAAAATATCGCCCCTACAACATCCAAAAAGGTCAGGACAAGCTCTGCTTAATTTCAATTCTTAATTAAATAAAGTTTTATTATTATTATAAATTAGATATTGTGAATCTCATTAACTTGAAGCAAATTTGTTCCATGAGGCACATTCTCTTGAGATGGTAAGATGAAGAAACACAGGGCCAAGTTGCATTAAATAATTTATGAAAGTTTGGATAGCATTCCTTTGGAATAGAGCTAGTTTATTTAGTGTGAGCTACGATAGGCAATATTGTTAGTTGTAAATTGGCCACATTTTGATCAAGACTTTTAAAGGCAGGCCTAGTTTTTGCAAGATGGAATTAAGGACTTATAGACAGCGCTCTGTAGGCTATGCGTGAGTAACTTGGCTTTTTTTTTAAATATTGAAAACGTAAGTGAGTTAGTGTAACCCATCTTCTGTGGAATGTTCACAGAGATTATTTTAAAGTGGGTGTATTACAACCACACCTGTACGTACTTAACCGCTTAAAGGCCTGACTAGCTTCTGAAGACGCCATGTTGTCATGTTCAAGGCCCTCGAGTATGGATACGTGCTGCATATCAGGTTACATATTACATTCATAATTTATTCAGCTTCTTACCTGTCCCATAACCGCAGTGTTAACCTGTCACAACCTGTTGATTTTGTGTGTGTGTGTGTGTGTCAAAAGGTGTATTTGCTGTAGGTGGGGAAAAAATAAAATATTTTTTGTCCCTTTTAAACAGACAATATACAAACGTACATGACCTTTATGCGAAAATAAAATGCCACGAAAGAAAGGCATGCTTTTTGTGCCGGTCAATAAAGGCTTGTCTCCATTTGATGGATTTCAATCACTGAGTAATATTAGGCTTTTCTTATCTCCCTGAAGCATCCAATATCTGAAAGTCCCCTGTGATGACCGAGACTGAAGCATATGTGTGCCGTTTCACCACATCAGTGCCGTTTCACCACATCAGAGATATGGATGGATAACTTGAAGGGTTTCTTCTCCTGACTTATTTTGCCATAGAGTTCAATCAGAAAATTTGTCAGGAGAAACAACCTTTAAAGTGATCCATCCATATCTACTGCATATCTGGCAGCAGAGTGATGGTTTGAGTCTCGTTTGATACCTCAGACCCTTGATGACTTACAGCCATTTAGCCAACCATGTATTCCAAACTGTTCCAACATAATTTACAGCTAAATGTAGTCCCACCCCCAATAATAATAACTTCTGTATGTTCTGACCTCATAACCACACAGCATTCAGATACAACTTCACACATCCACACAAGAAAGCCCCAAACTTGGGTTATTTTGGCGGTTCTTCTTATTCTTCTTCTGCGTCTGCAATCAGTTGCAACGCACACCGGGAGCACCTATTTTTATTTTAGGTGACTTTAACCATTGCAAGCTTGAGCTGCACCTTCCTGGCTTTGATCAGTACGTTAAGTGTGAAGCACGAAATTACAAAGTCCTAGACAAATGCTATGGTAACATTAAAAACGCCTACAATGCGAAACAAAACCCTCCTCCGGCAAACTGCGATCACAATACAGTCCACTTAATACCAACATACAAGACGTGCTTAAAAGCAGCAAGGCACAGGCAAGGACAGTGGCTGTGTGGTCGGACGAAAGTACAGAGACATTGAAAGGATGTTTTCTTTGTACGAACTGGAATATTTTCCACAATATGGAAGTAAATGAGTCCACTGAAACGGGAACGGACTATATAAACTTCTGTGTGGAACGGCAGTTATGCAATAGCTCATGTTATGTGAACAGGTATTAAGCAAAGAAAATAACTTTTAACGCAGAATATCATCTGATTCAGATTGCGTTGTCGCATTAATGTAAAACAATCTATCTGAACAAAAACGTTTTCAACGTCAAAAAAGCCAAGTTACACACGCATAGCCTACATAGCGCTGTCTATAAGTTCTTAATTCCAACTTGCAAAAACTAGGCCTGCCTTTAAAAGTATTGATATCAAAATGTGGCCAAGTTACAACTAACAATATTGCCTATCGTAGTTCACATTAAATAAACTAGCTCTATTCCAAAGCAATGCTATCCAAACTCTCCTAAATTATTTAATGCAACTTGTTGTATTATTTCTACCATGACAGCTCAATTTGCAGGTAAAATGCAACTGCAGTGCCAAATGGGTGGATGACATGCATTCAAAGTATGTTATGCTGCAATATTATTACAAATATTTAATTTCTCATACATTACATTTCCACTGAGACCATACTTATGATGAATTCAAAATTATTCTTGTGAAGTGAATAAGCCTATCCGTTTCCACCCTAGGTAAGGAATTGTGACTTCCCCAAGCTATTACTGGCCACACCTTTACCTCCAGAGAGAATATAAGCCCAGGTGCACAGAGAGAGGGACATTCAGAACACCTCTCATCTTCAGCTCTACACCAGCCTGGGACCACCACCTGTGACCACACCCAGCCACTTACCTGAGCAGGTGAGAGAAGTGCAGAGAAGCCTGTATTACAATGCATCCTTTTAATAAAATGGAAAATTATTCACCATGTGGTAGAAAAATATTGAGTTATGTGTAGTTGAATTATGTATTCTACAATTCTATATGTGAAACAACAACAAGTTTAAGAGTTTTAATAAATTAAATGATTTATTAACTATATTTTTCAAATACGAAAATACCCATTTGATACATTTAAGGTCAAATTTACTAAGACTTTAAGCATGTGCAAAACCTTTCAGCACATGCAGAACTAATAACACAACCAATGATTGGTGCAAAATAAATACCATGACCAATCATTGTAGATGTGTGCTAAACCGTTTTCCAAATGCAAAAAGTCTTAGTAAATCAAGCCCTTAGGGTTTTATATTATTCTGCGCACTATTGTTATTGAATGCATACTGAAACTCAGAAAGAGGACAGCCAGCAGAGGAAACACAGACAGGTGCAATAAGAGTGTCTGAAAACAGGAATTCCCAAGGTGAATAAACTGGGCTTTTATTTTGAAACCAGGGAAAAGCAAAGTCGAAAGGAAACGGGGGAAAAAGACCTTGTTGAGTCTAACTACGCGTAAAACAGTCCTCTCTCATCAGGTGAGCGCAATGAAGAAATAGGAACATAAATTAGGATGGGACATAGCCAGCAGTGAGAAATGTGCTTTTAAATGTACTTGGGAATTTGTTTAAAGATTTCTCACTGTTTCCCTCACACACACAAGCAACATGTGTACACAAACACACAAATTCCCTTCCTGTGTTTGTGTAATTGTTCATTGTTAATGGGTATGTATGTAATGAGTATGTATGTGTGTGTAAGTGCATGTTTGTGTAATATATGCTTGTGAGTGAAGCATCTCTCTCTCTCTCTCCAGCAGCAGAAATGGCGGAAAACAATACCATCCAAATAGCCAATGTATGACAGGGGCAGTGCTCATCTCATACGGCAAGAATACACCCGAACAAGATGTACTGCTCCAACCCGAAACTTACGTTACCTCAGATTGTGAAATGCAAGTCAAAGTGCCTGACGGGACATCGACCCAGTCCTTCTATCTTGACAAACAGTAGTCTCTTGTCATCACTGATGGAGGCATATTCATGGTTAAAAGTGCTTTAGTAGTTCCGACTTAACCAGATAGACACATCCAGGGACTAGATTTAGCTTTAAATTACACTGGAACAGTGTGGAACACATGGTTGGCTAAATGGCTCTAAGTCATCAAGGGTCTGACGTATCAAACAAGCCTTAAACCATCACTCTGCTGCCAGATATGCAGTAGATATGGATGGATCACTTTAAAGGTTGTTTCTTTACAGTACTGACACAGTTCCTTTTTAACACATCCAGTTGTATCATTTAAATTAAAAGCTCTTTTTTTGACAAAGTTGTTTTAATCAGGAATTATGTAATAACAATGAGGAGAACAAATATGCCAAATATTGTTTAGAAAAGTTCAAACCAACATTGTTGATAAAAATTTGAAACAAATTGGTACATTTATTATCTTTCATTATTATATATTTGATATTTTTAAAGATTTTTTAAAATAGTTTCACATAAGGAACAAAATAATAATAATAATTTTTTACCCAATAAGCAGCAAATTTTTTTATACTTTCCACAGAATCCCACCACAGGAGGATTTGATAATAGTTGGGAAACCCTTTTCCAGTATATCAGCCACATGGTGATTTACCTGTAAAAGAGGTGTGTTTAATGTGCTGCTAACCAGAAGTTGTTGCAAAAGTGGTTTAATGAAGCCTGGTTCTGTTGAGGCAAAGTAAAAAATAAACCCCTCCCCTTTCACTAAAGATTCCCCTCCTTATATTTTAAGAAATAAACCCAGGGGACAGCCCAAACAGCACATGGACAAGTAGGTAGAGCAAAATACAAGTTTTATTTTGTCAAAATTAATTTAAAAACAGACAGTTCCACATATCCACACTAACCCTGGTTCCTTCTCCCCCATAACCACTCCACCCCCTTCCTACTGCAAGCGAAGCATGTAAGCTGTGTGCTGTGGCAGGCAAGGCACAGCACACACCCGCAAAACAGCGACCCACTTAACCATCTCACACAATGCACTCCACACACACCTCAAGGAAGGGGTACACCCACTACCCACTACTCCTGTACTACTCTCACCGCCGGCCTTCTTGCTGGTCAGGGTCGTGACGGGCTGGAGCCTATCCCAGCATGCATTGGGCGAGAGGCAGGAATACACCCTGGACAGGTTGGCGATCCATCGCAGGGCACACACACCATCACACTCATAGTAATGGGCAATTTAGAGTCTCCAATTAGCCTAACCTGAATGTCTTTGGACACAAAAACGACATCGAAATTAGGGCCAATGAGAAGACAGAAAGACTCTTTGGAGCGATTGGTCCGTTACTTTCTGATTGATGACGTCAGCACCACTGCTCTTTGCTCTGCTGCATTTCACTAAAAGCACCACTAGATGTGGCCAGTGACTCACCGTACTCAGTGATGATCACCTCTGGGCTTTTGTTGTCACCCTTTTTTTTAAAATGAAAAAAGGGACAGTGAAAGACAGTCCTAGTTGTAATAACTTCTTTGATTAATGAAATATATATTTAACAAATATGAAGATACATATTTGTGCACGTGTTATCGAATGCATATTGAAACCCAGAAAGAGGGCAGCCAGCAGAGGAAAGTGAGACAGGTACAATAAGAGTGTCTGAAAATAGGAATTCTCAAGGTGAATAAATTGGGCTTTTATTTTGAAACCAGGGATGAGTGAATTGGAAAAGCGTAAGAAGACGACAAAGGAAAAGGTGTCGGGGGGCTTCTCGCTCACAATTGAAAACTCCACGTAAAACAGTCTCCTCTCATCAGATGAGCTCAATGAAAGAAGCATCAATTAGGATGGGACATAACCAGCAGGGCGTTTCTCACTGTTACCCTCACACACAAGAGCAACACGTGCACACACATACAAAATATCTGTTTCTGAGTTAAAGTTCTCTCTCTCTCTCTCCCTCCCTTTCCCTCTCTCTCTATCTACCTCTCAAATTCTAATTCTAATTGCTTTATTGGCAGGAAATATGTCAATATTGCCAAAGCATACAGAAATCGATTAAAATGCATATTTACAGTAAAATAATAATGCCAATGAATAGTCTCAAAATACGGACGACACAATTACAATAACAATGTTAATGATAAATCAACATGAAATCAATAAATCAAGTATGTCAAGAGTCTCTCCTGTATGTTAGGAGTGGATGGTCACTCAGTGTCCCTCAGGTTATGACAGGCTAAAATATATTGTGCCGCAATTGGGGTTGTTGGTCCTTCTCCTAAAAGGATTACACATTTTTCATCGTTTGATAAGGAATTGAAGTACTCTATTATTATATAAAATTTGGGGAAATATGCTTTTTTAATTTTTGAGTACTTTGTGCAGTTAAGGAGGAAGTGCATCTCTGTCTCAACCTCTCCTGTCTTACAGTGACCACATATTTGTTGTTCTTTTCATAAACATTAGTTTTTGTGTCTGCCTTTTTCAATTGCAAGGGTGTGGTCACTGAGCCTGTATTTGGTCAGGATCCATCTCTGCTTTGTATCTCTGACAGGGAAGAGATGCTCTGCTGGAGTATAATCTTTTTTTAGGATCCGATAGCAAATCAGTCGACTTTGTGTTTTGGTTTCTTTATCCCAATGTTCCAAATACAAATTTTTTGTGTGTTGCATAATTTGGGTTACACTGGTTTATGGCTGGTTAGCAGTGCTGGACTGAGCGTGGTGTAGGTTAGTTTGGGTTACAGAATTAGTAGGCTTCAGTACCAGCTGACTGAGGGGGCTCTTTTCAGAGTTCAGTTCTTGGGATTGTAGCGCCTTAGATTGTAGTATGTCATTGGGGCTTGATTTAAGGTGCATCCAGAATTTGAGTGCTCTTGTTTGTATATTTATTGCCAATTTAAACTGCCCTAATTCGGCCCTACATGCGTTATTAGGTGTTATTAGGTATTAGGTGAAGTAAATACAAAAAAAGAAATAAAATAAAATACAGCATCTTTAAATACCCCTGAAAAATACAGCGATTCTCCACAGAGCCCTGTAAAGCCAAGACGTGTGCCCAGAAAACTGTTCCAAAAAGGAGTTGATCCTGAAGCTCACTGCATTAATACCAAATAACCCCAAACAGCCTCCGGACAGTCAGCGCAATATGAACACAAAGCAATTACAATCAACCGCATTATCACACAGTGAAAATACGTTTGTACTGCTCTTTGGAACCCGTGGAAATGCACAAACCACACTGACACACACTGACTAGGCCCTCGAAACAGGACGCACACTTTGCCACGCTACCTGACCACAGTGAAAGCAAATTAAATAAACAGCAATGTTCTGATAGAGCAGAAACTCGGGGAACGCAGCCCGACCATAGAGACCAACCATCATGTTCTAAGAAAAATATAAAAATGAAAAATAAATCATCTTCCAACAAATTAGACAGGTTGGCCCCAAATACCTAAGCCTTACAGATTTGAAAAACTGCAGCTTCTTGTGGGAGACTGGGATCTGCATGAAATCATGTGCCCATAACCTGGGGGACTGTTTTACCTCCCTGGTAATGCAAATGATTTCTTTATTTTTAATACATTAAGAATGATTTGCTCAATAACAATGTATTACTCAAACATCTATTTGTATCATTTTGTTTATTTGCGGTCCAAAAATGTCCATTGGTTTCATACCCAAATGTGTTGGACACCGAATATGTCTGATAGCATGCTATTTTCATGCACATTTTGTTTGTGCTTTTGTAAAGCTTTTGGAATCCAGTCACATATGTTACATTATTTAAACTGAATTGTGTGTTTGTGTGTGTGTGTGTGTGTGTGTGGTGTGTGTGTGTGTGTGTGTGTGTGTGTGTGTGTGTGTGTGTGTGTGTGTGTGTGTGTGTGTGTGTTTGCGAGTGAGAGAGAGAGAGAGAAAAACTTACGCAAACACAGAGTTGTTGAAGATTCGAGAGAGGGCAAAGTTGATGTGGCTGATCACATGATCAAGGTGATCACGTGACTGCAGCCTCAGGGAGGAAGTGGACTTGTCAGTTTCTATGACAACCTGTATAGGATAGATGTGAGACCCCTTTTGACACTACTTGAAATTCGTAAAGACCTATACGAAACAAAAGAGATTTAGTATTTAAACAATTACCGCTCCCAGTAACCCAGAGAAACAAAAAGCAATATGCAGTGTTATAATGCAATTATAATGTTATTTCAGAACATATATACATGTACATGCATTAGAGCCAGAGGGCAATGTGGCTTGTTATTAAGCTAATGAATGATGCCATTTAACAAGAAAAAAAATGATTTTGCTCAAACATCTAAGATGTTAACAACTAGATGCTGCCCAACTAGTTCATACAAATAATTTCATAGAATGTCAAAGAATTTTCACTTAGCAGCAAAATTACTTAATTAAAGTAACGTTAAAGTAATGTTAAAGTAATGTTAAAGTAACGTTAAAGTAAAAATTATGCTTCGACCATCACAGCGGCCTTCGTCAATGTTAATTAAAGCTAATTTTCCCTGTGACAATTGGGACAATGAGTTCCATTGTGGCTCAAAACTTGTGGACCATCTGCTTGAAGGAACCATGACTAAAAATGAGCCAAAATGGCTGACGCAAGGCTACCATTTCCTGAAAATGTGGTTCTCACCTGGTGCTCGGGGTGAGTGTTCATTGCTCGAATCTCCAGAAAGTTAAAAGTTATTTCCATCTGAAAGAGCATCAGTCATAATCATAATCAGGACTGGTACCCCAGGAATAGTACCCCCATACAGTCTTTAAAATAATTACCTATAATCCCCAAATTGTCTTACTAATAGCACACAGTACACCACACTATCCCCATAATCATATAATCACAAACAGTACATCCCGAATGGCCTTAATACGAACAAACAGGACCCCAAGCTGTCTTCATAATCATAAACAGTAAGTGGTCTTATTAATAACAAACAGTACCCCAGACTGAAAGCATGCTATTTTCAAGTATGATCAGTGACCCCCCAAATGGAATAATTTTCAAGTTTCTCCCATAACAGCATCCTTTCTTCCCTTTCTGCTGTTTATTTATTTACTTATTTATTTTTTAATTCTCTCAGGAATGTGCTGGCTGTGAGCCTCTCTGTGGCCGCAAACGAACGCTAAACCAAAACAAAGCTCTGATTGGACGATTCAGCAGCAGTAGCTCTGCGGAAAGAAAGACGAGGATAACGACACAGCGACAGGAACGTGACGAATAACGGTCACCTTTGTCGGCACTTTGACAGCAAGAAGGTAGAGCCTCCATGCTGTCAGCACCTGAGGGAAAGGCAGAGGCGGTGGTTAAAGGAAAAATGCAGGTATAAACCATTCAAATACGTCTGCAGACACCAATACAAACTGCGCGTAATGCCCTGCTTTATGAGGTGCAAACTGTTGAAAAACTACTGCCGATGTTGCAATCGGGAAGAACTCCGCGCCTGTTTAATAGTACGTGTACACTGGCATTCGTGTGGTGTGTGACTTCAAAACGTGACGTCGTTATCGCAGCAATTTGAAAACCAATTCATGTCTGCATAATGTGGGTACTCTGTCCTCTATCAACTGAAAAAGTCAGCATGCCAATACAACGTTCCTGTCTTTGAAACTCAATCTTGAAAAACGGTGTATGCTGCCATTTCCCGTTTCCCTTCCCCAAAACCCCCATAGCTCATAGCAAAGAGTTTGTTGATTATGTCTGTAAGATTCTGGTGAAAACACTTATGGATATATTACTATCACAATACACACAAATAAGTACAGTTTCTTGTAAAGGTCAAGGCCACTGTGCTAAAGATGAGCTCATCGTTAGCGGAGCAGTTAGGCCACCCCTTGGCTGGCTGCAACGCTACAATATGCATTTAACAAAATAGGGTGAATGTTTCCTCGTGTGGTAAATCTAGTCTGGTCTTCTAACTTTATAGGCCAATTCCCCAGACACGGATTAAGCCTAGTCCTAGACTAAAAGAAAAATTCAATGAAAACATTTTTAGTCTAGTAGGTTACTAGGTTTCATCCATGTCTGTGAAACCAGCCCTCTATATTTGTATTGAGTATAAGACTTGCTGGGTTTTAAAATATAAAATTATTTTTCTTGCTTAACTATGCCTATTTTCCCTATATTTCTTCAGGAACTGATTAAGAAGATAACACAAACATGCTATTCATTTTTGAATTGGAGACCTTTTTTTAGCTGGAAACTTTTTGTTTTGTTTTATGTTCATATGTACACTTCCACTAAATTGTGTAATATTGTGCTAGTGTAATCTTGTGCTATTTTAATATTTTCCTTTCAGCAAATCTTGCTTTTCTGTTTTTATTACCAGAGGGGAGTGAGAGAGAGACTGAGGACTGAGGAAATCTACTTTAAAAGAAAAGCTTGTGCAAATCTGTGACAGTAATTAATCTCATTCATAATTTAAAGCATAATTAACAGGCTTCATCTAGGGCTTTGATGCCAAAGCCACATCTCTCTCTCTTTCTCTCTCTCTCTCTCTCTCTCTCTCTCTCTCTTTCCTGCTCCCATCTTTCTTTACATCCTGTAAAGTACGCCACCCCTTCTTTTCTTGTTTCATTTCCCTCTCTTATACATTTGCTTCCGCTCTCTTTCATCACTGCCAAAGCACACACGAAGGTCTAAAATCTGAAACTATGACTCTTCCTCTGATATAAAAGAGACATTAAAAGTCAAAGTCTCTCTATCTATCTCTCTCTCTCTCTTCACTACATCTGGCTGTAGCTCATGGGTGTCAGTTTAGCAGTAAAAGTAACAGTGATCGTCTACTCACTATATTGCCTTAAACCGCCAAATCAATCAATCAATCAATCAATCAATCAATATTTATTTATATAGCGCATTTCACAACAAGTTGTCACAATGCACTTCACAGCAAAACAGCAAAACCCAGCCTAAACTCCCCACAAGAGCAAGCCAAGTAATAATGTGCAAATCCAATTAATGCGCTAATGTACGTGCTGATCTTCTTCGCCATCCACCAGCAACTGATCCAGACCAGTAGTGTAGTGGGGCCCTCCAGTGCTTCCTCCTCCTCCTCCTCCTCCCACCCCTCATCCCCTCTTTTCTTTCCCCTCCTCTCCTCACTCTACTTCTGCTTTTTTCTCTCATTTCTCCACTCCTGTCACTCCCCATCTCTGCTTTCCTTACACTGATGCACCCTAAGGATGTGTCTGTAGACAGGCAGGCAGGCAGGGAGGGAGAGGGAGGGAGGAAGGGGACGGAGAGAGAGAGAGAGAGAGAGGGGGGGGGGGGGAGAGAGAGAGAGAGAGAGAGAGAGGGGGGGGAGGGAGAGAGAGAGGGCGAGAGACGAGATAAAGAAAGATGAGAGAGAGGGGGAGGGAGACAGAGAGAGAGAGAGAGAGAGATTGGATGGGATGGGAGATGAGAAAGAATGAAAAGGGAGAGGTGGAGAAATCTGTACCATAGATATCCCTGAAGATTACGGTACACATATCATGAGGGAGGGTAGGATAAAGAGGGGTATCTGTGGTAGCGAGCCCTGAGTATCAGTACTTCCCCCGGGGCTGGCTGTCTGTGCAAGGCCGGGTACAGTGTGCACGCCCGGGGCTGGCTGTCTGTGCAAGGCCGGGTACAGTGTGCATGCCCGGGGCTGGCTGTCTGTGCAAGGCCGGGTACAGTGTGCACGCCCGGGGCTGGCTGTCTGTGCAAGGCCGGGTACAGTGTGCACGCCCGGGGCTGGCTGTCTGTGCAAGGCCGGGTACAGTGTGCACGCCCGGGGCTGGCTGTCTGTGCAAGGCCGGGTACAGTGTGCACGCCCGGGGCTGGCTGTCTGTGCAAGGCCGGGTACAGTGTGCATGCCTGGGGCTGGCTGTCTGTGCAAGGCCGGGTACAGTGTGCACGCCCGGGGCTGGCTGTCTGTGCAAGGCCGGGTACAGTGTGCACGCCCGGGGCTGACTGTCTGTGCAAGGCCGGGTACAGTGTGCAGTGCGCAGTGTGCAGTGTGCAGTGCGCACGCCCGGGCAGACAGTTGCCGGACCCCCGATGAGGTTTTGGGAAGAGTCACGGCAAAGAGACGGCGTCTCTCTAAGTCCCGTATGGTGGCGCTGCCACAGCCTGATTATGGAGAATGCTTCATCCCGACTCCTCTCTGTTGTGTAAATACTGTCAGATCATGATGCTGAGGCTTTGCAGAGGACTGAGGATAAACAAGCGCTTTTCATCAAAAAAGGAAGTGGAGGTAAAAATCTGCATAGGAACCTGATTGATGAATAGTTGACAAAATGTGTGTGTCTGTGAGTATGTATGTCAATGAGCCTATGTGAGTGAATGTAAGTGGGTCAATGCCTGCATGTTTGCGCGCGCGTGTGTGTGTGTGTGTGTGTGTGTGTGTGTGTGTGTGTGTGAACTACCTGCCATGGTGTGTAACATTAGACAGGTGTGTTATGTTAGCTGGTGTGTAACATTAGACAGGTGTGTTATGTTAGCTGGTGTGTAACATTAGTCAGGTGTGTTATGTTAGCAGGTGTGTAACATTAGACAGGTGTGTTATGTTAGCTGGTGTGTAACATTAGACAGGTGTGTTATGTTAGCAGGTGTGTAACATTAGACAGGTGTGTTATGTTAGCAGGTGTGTAACATTAGACAGGTGTGTTATGTTAGCAGGTGTGTAACATTAGACAGGTGTGTTATGTTAGCTGGTGTGTAACATTAGACAGGTGTGTTATGTTAGCAGGTGTGTAACATTAGACAGGTGTGTTATGTTAGCTGGTGTGTAACATTAGACAGGTGTGTTATGTTAGCTGGTGTGTAACATTAGACAGGTGTGTTATGTTAGCAGGTGTGTAACATTAGTCAGGTGTGTTATGTTAGCTGGTGTGTAACATTAGACAGGTGTGTTAAGTTAGCTGGTGTGTAACATTAGACAGGTGTGTTATGTTAGCAGGTGTGTAACATTAGACAGGTGTGTTATGTTAGCTGGTGTGTAACATTAGACAGGTGTGTTATGTTAGCTGGTGTGTAACATTAGACAGGTGTGTTATGTTAGCTGGTGTGTAACATTAGACAGGTGTGTTATGTTAGCAGGTGTGTAACATTAGACAGGTGTGTTATGTTAGCTGGTGTGTAACATTAGACAGGTGTGTTATGTTAGCTGGTGTGTAACATTAGACAGGTGTGTTATGTTAGCTGGTGTGTAACATTAGACAGGTGTGTTATGTTAGCTGGTGTGTAACATTAGACAGGTGTGTTATGTTAGCAGGTGTGTAACATTAGACAGGTGTGTTATGTTAGCAGGTGTGTAACATTAGACAGGTGTGTTATGTTAGCAGGTGTGTAACATTAGACAGGTGTGTTATGTTAGCTGGTGTGTAACATTAGACAGGTGTGTTATGTTAGCTGGTGTGTAACATTAGACAGGTGTGTTATGTTAGCTGGTGTGTAACATTAGACAGGTGTGTTATGTTAGCAGGTGTGTAACATTAGACAGGTGTGTTATGTTAGCTGGTATGTAACATTAGACAGGTGTGTTATGTTAGCTGGTGTGTAACATTAGACAGGTGTGTTAAGTTAGCTGGTGTGTAACATTAGACAGGTGTGTTATGTTAGCTGGTGTGTAACATTAGACAGGTGTGTTATGTTAGCTGGTGTGTAACATTAGACAGGTGTGTTATGTTAGCTGGTGTGTAACATTAGACAGGTGTGTTATGTTAGCTGGTGTGTAACATTAGACAGGTGTGTTATGTTAGCTGGTGTGTAACATTAGACAGGTGTGTTATGTTAGCAGGTGTGTAACATTAGACAGGTGTGTTATGTTAGCAGGTGTGTAACATTAGACAGGTGTGTTAAGTTAGCTGGTGTGTAACATTAGACAGGTGTGTTATGTTAGCAGGTGTGTAACATTAGACAGGTGTGTTATGTTAGCAGGTGTGTAACATTAGACAGGTGTGTTATGTTAGCTGGTGTGTAACATTAGACAGGTGTGTTATGTTAGCAGGTGTGTAACATTAGACAGGTGTGTTATGTTAGCAGGTGTGTAACATTAGACAGGTGTGTTATGTTAGCTGGTGTGTAACATTAGACAGGTGTGTTATGTTAGCAGGTGTGTAACATTAGACAGGTGTGTTATGTTAGCAGGTGTGTAACATTAGACAGGTGTGTTATGTTAGCAGGTGTGTAACATTAGACAGGTGTGTTATGTTAGCTGGTGTGTAACATTAGACAGGTGTGTTATGTTAGCTGGTGTGTAACATTAGACAGGTGTGTTATGTTAGCTGGTGTGTAACATTAGACAGGTGTGTTATGTTAGCAGGTGTGTAACATTAGACAGGTGTGTTATGTTAGCAGGTGTGTAACATTAGACAGGTGTGTTATGTTAGCTGGTGTGTAACATTAGACAGGTGTGTTATGTTAGCTGGTGTGTAACATTAGACAGGTGTGTTATGTTAGCTGGTGTGTAACATTAGACAGGTGTGTTATGTTAGCTGGTGTGTAACATTAGACAGGTGTGTTATGTTAGCTGGTGTGTAACATTAGACAGGTGTGTTATGTTAGCAGGTGTGTAACATTAGACAGGTGTGTTATGTTAGCTGGTGTGTAACATTAGACAGGTGTGTTATGTTAGCTGGTATGTAACATTAGACAGGTGTGTTATGTTAGCAGGTGTGTAACATTAGACAGGTGTGTTATGTTAGCTGGTATGTAACATTAGACAGGTGTGTTATGTTGGAGAGATATCCGCTCCACATTCCTGCATGAAAGCACTAAATCAAAGCCCCGTTCAGCTAACCACTACCCTACCCTGAGGGAGCGTATTAGTGGAGGGGAAGCGATGGAGAGGAGGGAGTGAGAGAATGAGAGAGGAGGAAAAAGGATAGAGAGAGAGAGAGAGAGATCGGGTGAGAGGTGGAAAGAGGGAGGGAGAGGGAGAGAGAAAGAGAAGAACCGAGAGGGGGAGGGAGAGATGGACAGAGAGCCGGGGGAGAAGTGCGGACTGTGCAGTAGCCCTTGAGTGATGTTTAAAGAGATGTTCTATTTTCTATCCTGAGAGGGTGGCATCAGTTTCCCTCTAATACACTGAGAGATGATTGCACAGGGATGGCTATCATTTCTGCATTATGTTTATGGAGATCTCTGTGCAGTTATCCAGCTAACTCAGTAACCCTGCTTCTCTTACTCAGTGCAGTTATCCAGCTAACTCAGTAACCCTGCTTTCTGGAACAGGCCCCAGGACTGTGGATTAAATGGTGATCTTTAGCCAAAGATAAAATGCTGCTACACACTGTTCAACGCAGTTTTATAGCAGCACACAAACAGCAGAGCTTTGCTGCAGATTGACTCATCGCATTAGGCGTCTGGGAAACGAGGCAGGGGGGGTGTAAAAAAAAAATTAATTATCAATATAAAATCAGTCTCAAAGTGTTTTAACTCCGCTTCAACCCAATTCTGACAGACAGAAGTACAGTACCTCTCCCCGACGGAGCCCGCGTTAAGCACATGTTAAGAGCTCCCTCTCCAGCAATGCATGCTGGGTACAAGGGAAAATATTTAGCTCTCTATCTGCAGACACCCAGTAAAATCCTCAGTGTTCATTAAACTCTAAGAGGTTTTATGAGCGGGATCAAATGTGCTCCTCCTGAGTGAAAAGCACTCTATCTAGCTGAATATTGTCAGCCAAAAATTGTATATACATACATAAGTACAACTGTGCAACCAGGGCCAGTGTTCATAAGGCGTCTTGGAACACGAGAGCTGGGGCCTGTATCACAAAGCAGGATTACTGAGTTAGCTGGATAACGGCACTGAGTAAAACCCGGAACAGCCTTTTTACTTCAGTCCGTGTTCCAGATTTGGGAGGGTTCCAGGTTTTACTCAGCGCAGTTATCCAGCTAACTCGTAATCCTGCTTCGTAGTATACCCCCCTAGACCCTGTATCACAAAGCAGGATTACTGAGTTAGCTGGATAACTGCACTGAGTAAAACCCGGAACAGCCTTTTTACTTCAGTCCGTGTTCCAGATTTGGGAGGGTTCCAGGTTTTACTCAGCGCAGTTATCCAGCTAACTCGTAATCCTGCTTCGTAGTATACCCCCCTAGACCCTGTATCACAAAGCAGGATTACTGAGTTAGCTGGATAACGGCACTGAGTAAAACCCGGAACAGCCTTTTTACTTCAGTCCGTGTTCCAGATTTGGGAGGGTTCCAGGTTTTACTCAGCGCAGTTATCCAGCTAACTCGTAATCCTGCTTCGTAGTATACCCCCCTAGACCCTGTATCACAAAGCAGGATTACTGAGTTAGCTGGATAACTGCACTGAGTAAAACCCGGAACAGCCTTTTTACTTCAGTCCGTGTTCCAGATTTGATTTCCAACCTGATTCAAGCAGCGTGCTTGTTTTGCCATATGATCCAACAACATGACCACACACACAGGAGAGTGTCTTATCAAAGCCGGAGACACAAAGCAGTCATTCATAATTAATCATTCATATCACTGCTGTTCTTTGATTGCTATGCACTCATTGTACCATTTTAATTTCCCTATGTGCTGTCGATTTGGGCCATTTACACTATTTATCACCTTTGGCAATACAGTACATTGTTTTTAACAAAGTTTCCTTGAATTTTAATTTCAGAAAAGATGTTCTGTTTACCCGGATGAAAATGAGAATAAAGCTAGTAGAGATACTGTGTGTTTGTGTATTTTAAACAAAGCAGTTTCTCTAATTGAATTTGTACTGTGTATACTGTATACATATATATATATATATACATGTATATACACAGTATATACATTACATTACATTACATTATAGGCATTTAGCAGACGCTCTTATCCAGAGCGACTTACACAACTTTTTTTTTTAATCATGTTTTTTTTTACATATTATCCATTTATACAGCTGGATATATACTGAAGCAATTCAGGTTAAGTACCTTGCTCAAGGGTACAACGGCAGTGTCCTACCTGGGAATCGAACCTGCAACCTTTCGGTTACAAGGCCAGTTCCTTAACCATTATACTACACTGCCGTATGTGTGTGTGTGTGGTTGTTAGAATTATTAAAGTTACTTTAATTCCAGACATATTTATGATATGAGGGGGATATGAGGGGGATATGAGGGGGAAATGAGAGGGATATGAGGGGGATATGAGGGGGATATGAGGGGGACATGAGGGGGATATGAGGGGGAAATGAGGGGGATATGAGGGGGATATGAGGGGGAAATGAGGGGGATATGAGGGGGATATGAGGGGGATATGAGGGGGAAATGAGGGGGAAATGAGGGGGATATGAGGGGGAAATGAGGGGGATATGAGGGGGATATGAGGGGGAAATGAGGGGGATATGAGGGGGATATGAGGGGGATATGAGGGGGATATGAGGGGGAAATGAGGGGGATATGAGGGGGATATGAGGGGGATATGAGGGGGATATGAGGGGGAAATGAGGGGGATATGAGGGGGATATGAGGGGGATATGAGGGGGAAATGAGGGGGATATGAGGGGGATATGAGGGGGATATGAGGGGGATATGAGGGGGAAATGAGGGGGATATGAGGGGGAAATGAGGGGGAAATCGGAGTGAAATGAAGCGAGACTGTGAGATAAATAATTAAAGAACACTTGAGAATGAATCCCTCTCCTCCCCTCTTTCTTTTCTCTTTCATCCCCCTCTCCCTTATGCCCTCCTCCATCCCCCCCTTCTTTCACAAATCCAAACTCAGAACACAAATTGAAAACCAAATTCTGAATCAAATTAAATCTCAGCTTTGGCAGCACGACAGTCAAGGTATTGTATGGCCAACGTGAATAAACAATGAAAACAGGACAATCAATAACAATCAATAACAATCAATATTACATCAATGAATCAATTAAATCATTAAATCAATTAATCACGTGTTTCCCTTTGTTCCTTTCCAGGTTGCTTTAGTGCCTGTGTGTGCACTGGCTTCTGTTTGTGTGTGTGTGTGTGTGTGTGTGTGTGAGAGACAGAGAGTACAGAGGGGAGGAGCCAGTGCACTGCATGTATTATGCATATATCATATATGCATATGCATGTACTGTATTAATGTATAAAGAGTTGCGTTAGGAGAAACCTCAGAGTGACACGCCCAGTTCCCTCACTATGAAGCTACGCTGCTGCCGCTACTGCACGCCATGGGGGAGGGCTGTCAGTGTGTCTGATTACTGATTTTAGACAATTCTCATGTCACACATGTCACATGGTCAGGGAAATCAACCCGTTTAGTGATAATGACTGATTTGGTTAATTCATTTATTAGCTCACAGTTCCAGGTTGTTGGCCCTGCCTGATGTCACAGAAGAGAGAACACTGCCTTTGATGTCACAAAAGACAGCCTTTGATGTCACAGAACACTGCTGAGTTCCTTTGGAACAGTGAACAAATTAAGATGTTTCATGTTTATTTATTTTTTTTTTTTAGATTCAGCATGTACAGGATGTGTGCAAGTGGCACGCCCACCTTTTAGCCAATGGGAAAGCGGAAAGAAAAATGTCCTCACCAGAATCCTGTCCTCTGATTTGCCATTCTTTGTGTCCAGCTTCACGCCTCGTACAAACTTGATGGAAGGCTTATCAAGAACTTTCTTTATGCTCTCTGTGAAAGCAAGAATATTCTACTATCAAAAACATGCACACACACACACACACACACACACACACACACACACACACACACACACACACAAATTATACAGACACAACCACACACACACGCACACACACTTACACACAAACACACACACGCTTATGGAAACCATAGACACCCTATCATGCACACGTGCACACACACACACACACACACACACACACACACACACACACACACACACACACACACACATGACAGGATGACAGGAAGTAACTGCAGACAAGTAGTATAAATTTGGCCAGAGAAATAGAGAAGTGTGGTGACTAAATAAGGATTGAAGACACTTTAGTTAGGAAGATGTGAAGACAACAGAGAGCGAGCTAGAAAGAGAGAGAGAGAGAGAGAGAGAGAGAGAGAGAGAGAGAGAGAGAGAGAGAAAGAGAGATGGCAATAAATGCATTAGGGACAAAGCATGCAGGACCTACTATGCAATTAAAATAACAATTTCCAAATTCAATCCCCCTATAAAGATCTGGCTAAAAATATCTGACTGCATTATCCAGCCCATTCTCCTTTATGGGAGTGAAATATGGGGCCCTATATTGCACAACAAAAACTAAAAGTGGGATGAAAGTCAAATTAGAAGATTTTACCTGGAGTTCTGCAAAACTGCATTACATGTCCACAGAAATGCCCCAAATAATACATGCAGGGCCGAATTAGGCCGCTTCCCCCTCCTGCTGCCAATTGAAAAAAGAGCACTCAAATTCTAAGTTCATCTGAATCAGGCTGACCCACACTGCTACCAGCACAAGGCACTGAAAAGCAACCAGCTCTACCCAGAGAGGGACCCCCTCGGACAACTGGCCATCAATAAACAATTTGAACAAAATGCTACAACCACAGCATTAAAAACATTTGACAAGATCAACAAAAAACTACATTGACAACTGGCATGAAGAAACTAAATTAAACAATAAATTGGAAATTTACCGCCCTCTAGGTCAAAATTACTCCCTGTCTGAATATCTGACACGAGTTAAAAACCCAAAACAAAGACGCACATTAACAATGTACAGACTCAGTGGCCACAGCCTTGCCGTTGAAACTGGTCGCCACAAAAAGACCTGGCTGCCAAAAGAGAACCGGCTGTGTGCTCACTGTGACCTGGCAGAGGTAGAGACAGAGGCCCACTTTTTACTCTACTGCCCCAAGTACCTCTTTTTCCAAATTCACTGCGCAAATTAATCAATTTCAATCCCAATCACAATCAAATATATTAAAAGTAGTTCTGGGGGAAGAGGATACCACAATAGAAATGGCAGCTCATTACGTCTCTGCCTGCCATCATTTAAGAGAGGGCGTGGACTAAATATATTGATATATTATATACATCTGTGTTCTTTTTTAATACTGCCAGGGGTCTTATG
>CM056394.1:5110418-5137918 GCA_029718625.1 Synaphobranchus kaupii | reverse complement strand
TCATATCCAGATGGCCAGTGGTGTGTGTACGATTCAACAGGTAAGTGGTGTGTGTAATATTCTACAGGTAAGTGGTGTGTGTGATATTCTACAGGTAAGTGCTGTGTGTGATATTCCACATGTCAGTGCTGTGTGTGATATTCTACAGGTAAGTGTTGTGTGTGATATTCTACAGGTCAGTGCTGTGTGTGATATTCTACAGGTTAGTGCTGTGTGTGATATTCTACAGGTTAGTGCTGTGTGTGATATTCTACAGGTAAGTGTTGTGTGTGATATTCCACAGGTCAGTGCTGTGTGTGATATTGTACAGGTCAGTGCTGTGTGTGATATTCTACAGGTAAGTGCTGTGTGTGATATTGTACAGGTCAGTGCTGTGTGTGATATTCTACAGGTTAGTGCTGTGTGTGATATTCTACAGGTAAGTGCTGTGTGTGATATTGTACAGGTCAGTGCTGTGTGTGATATTGTACAGGTAAGTGCTGTGTGTGATATTGTACAGGTCAGTGCTGTGTGTGATATTGTACAGGTCAGTGCTGTGTGTGATATTGTACAGGTAAGTGCTGTGTGTGATATTGTACAGGTAAGTGGTGTGTGTGATGCTCTACAAGTAGGTGCTGTGGGTGATATTCTACAGGTAAGTGGTGTGTGTAATATTCTACAGGTAAGTGTTGTGTGTGATATTCTACAGGTCAGTGCTGTGTGTGATATTCTACAGGTCAGTGCTGTGTGTGATATTCTACAGGTCAGTGCTTTGTTACAGGTCAGTGCTGTGTGTGATATTCTACAGGTCAGTGCTGTGTGTGATATTCTACAGGTCAGTGCTTTGTTACAGGTCAGTGCTGTGTGTGATATTCTACAGGTAAGTGGTGTGTGTAATATTCTACAGGTAAGTGTTGTGTGTGATATTCTACAGGTCAGTGCTGTGTGTGATATTCTACAGGTCAGTGCTGTGTGTGATATTCTACAGGTCAGTGCTGTGTGTGATATTCTACAGGTCAGTGATGTGTGTGATATTCTACAGGTAAGTGCTGTGTGTAATATTCTACAGGTAAGTGTTGTGTGCGATATTCCACAGGTCAGTGCTGTGTGTGATATTCTACAGGTCAGTGCTGTGTGTGAGCACATCAGGGCGACGGCACGGTCCTGCAGGTTCCTCCTGTACAACATCAGGAGGATTCGACCGTACCTGACCACCTACTCCACCCAGCTTCTTGTCCAGACCATGGTCACCTCACGCCTGGACTACTGCAACTCCCTGCTCGCAAGCCTACCGGCCTGCGCCATTCTGCCTCTTCAACTCATCCAGAATGCAGCTGCCCGGCTTGTGTTCAACCTCCCGAAATTTTCCCACGTAACCCCCCTGCTGAGGTCTCTCCACTGGCTGCCAGTTGCAGCCAGGATCAGGTTCAAAGTTCTGACCCTGGCCTACACTGCAGCAAATAGGACAGGCCCCGCCTACCTGCAGGACTTAATCCAGAACTATGTTCCTGCTCGACCACTTCGCTCTTCTACAGCAGTGCGACTGGCACTTCCCCCCCTCCGTGTCAAAGGCTCTCGCTTGTCCCGACTGCGGAGTTTTTCCACATTAACACCTCAGTGGTGGAATGAACTTCCCATTCCCCTACGTTCTACTCCAACCCTGCCTGCATTCCGTCGAGGCTTGAAGACACACCTCTTCAGACTCCACCTTGACTGATATCCTCACCTAGGAATATCAGCTCCCTGTTCCCTGTGTTTTCCTGTCTGTTTATTATAGTTTATAATAGTATTTGGAATGGTTTATAATAGCAGTTTATAATGGTATTTAGAATGATTTATAATAGTTTATAATAGTATTTGGAATGGTTTATAATAGCATAGTTTATAATAGTATTTGGAATGGTTTATAATAGTATAGTTTATAATAGTATTTGGAATGAAAGTGTGGTGTTGCTGATTTGCCCACAGCTTACTGTGAACTACAGTCAACGTTCATTGCTAGGGATAGCTGCTACATTATGCAAAGGATGTGCCTTGCCTTGTCTGTTCTGTAATGATGATGATGTCTCTGTACGCACTTACTGTACGTCGCTTTGGATAAAAACGTCTGCTAAATAAATGTAATGTAATATTCTACAGGTAAGTGCTGTGTGTAATATTCTACAGGTAAGTGTTGTGTGTGCGATATTCCACAGGTCAGTGCTGTGTGTGATATTCTACAGGTCAGTGCTGTGTTACAGGTCAGTGCTGTGTGTGATATTGTACAGGTAAGTGCTGTGTGTGATATTCTACAAGTAGGTGCTGTGGGTGATATTTTACAGGTAAGTGGTGTGTGTAATATTCTACAGGTAAGTTATGTGTGTGATATTCTACAGGTGAGTGTTGTGTGTGATATTATGTGCTAGTATGATGCGGGTCAGTGTTGTCTGTGTTATATTCTGCAGTAGCAGTGCTAGTATGATGCGGGTTATATTCTGCAGCTGGTGTCAGTGCCTATACTAGACCCGAAGGGCTCCTGAAGCTACTTTGTGTGCTCATGCACACACACACACACACACACACACACACACACACACACACACACACACACACACACACACACACACACACACACACACACACACACACACACACACACACACAACAGCCACTTTGGGGTGAATCTATTAGGTGAATCTAGAGTGAGCATTCTTCGAGAATTCCTAGAAAATAAAAAAAAATGTCACACATAAGTGTAAATGTTTCCGCACTTAACCATTTAAAAATTCCAAGAGAAGCTTTTTGTTTTTTTTTAAGCACCTTTGTATTAAAGAATAAGAGTCTAAGCCTGTCTATCACCGTATGGTCACAATTATTGCAGATTTCTTCCACAACGTCTGCACCAAAGCCAGCGCTCACAAGTACAAATGTATCCGGAATAAAGAGGGTTCTGCTGCCATCTTGTGGTCGTATGTAAATATTGCACCCATTCGCTCCCAGTCAGAGTAAAGGTGCAGTCCTATATTACCTTACATTACATTCATTTGGCAGACGCTCTTATCCAACGCGACATAGAAAAAGTGCAAACCGAAGGTCATTGAAGCAATCACAAACAGGTCAGATAAGGTACACTTCTATCATAATGTAGCAGCTATCCACAGACATGAACATAAGTCTAGTGAACACAGTAAGCTATGGCTAAGTCTTAAGGCACAATTAACTACGACATCACAAACACAAGAGTTAAGATACAAGCAAAAAGGCAAGAAACAAGTGCTATATGAATATGGTACTAGAGGTGGGTCAGCCAAGGTAGAGTCTGAAGAGGTGTGTCTTTAGGCCACGACAGAAAGCAGGCAGTGACTGACCGGGTAGCAGAGGAGGGGGGAGTTTGTTCCACCATTGGGGAGCTAGGGAAGAGGAGCTCCGCAGTCGGGGTGAGCGAGAGCCGTTGCTACGGAGGGCAGGAAGTGCGAGTCGCCCTGCTGTAGCAGAGCGGAGTGGTCGAGCTGGAGTGTAGTTATATTATGTCCTGCAGGTAGGAAGGGCCTGTCCTTTCGGCTGCATCGTAGGCCAGGGTCAGAACTTTGAATCAACAAGTCTAGGCCTGCCTTTAAAAGTATTGATGTCAAAATGATGCCAGTTACAACAAACAATACTGCTACCGAGTGTTTCCTAAATGATGTCATGTAACTTGGCTCTGTGTTTTTTCCTCTTGCCATCTGAAGAGAATGTGGTCATTCAAACTATGTTTCATGTGAAAGTGTCAAATGGCAATTATTTATAGTGGAAATAATGTGCAATTCAGCGGTGGTACACTAATACCCTTCCAAACCCCCAGCCACCACCCATCCCTGACTTACCCCCAAACCCCCAGCCACCATCCATCCCTGACTTACCCCCAAACCCCCAGCCACCACCCATCCCTGACTTACCCCCAAACCCCCAGCCACCACCCATCCCTGACTTACCCCCAAACCCCCAGCCACCACCCATCCCTGACTTACCCCCAAACCCCCAGCCACCACCCATCCCTGACTTACATAATACAATGTTATTTTTAATATGTGTTTTGAAACACTGGAAGCTATTACTTGCAGGCCTTTGGCATACTTCTAAAGTATTTTGTAAAAGTGGATAATTTCAGAAGAATAATTACAAACTACAGCCTTCATTTCAACACAGGCACCCAATTAGACTGCAGTACATACAGTCAACGGAAATGTAATTGAAAAAGGATGAAGCTAGTAAATTAATTAATTAATGCTTTGGCCCTTTATTGAGTCACAGTTATCCATCCAGCTAACTAATTAGCTTCACGTTAATGATATTCCTAATATTTTTGACATATCTTTGATTTCATTGACATACAATACATTACAGTGAGTAATAATAATTATAAAAGTAAAAATGAGCTGAAGCAAAGTTTGTCCTGTTGGAAGGAGTAGAAGATCGTAAAGAGAATAACTGTACGGGCACACACACACACACACATCATATATATATATATAATTGTCCATTAAATATGTTGCTAATGTGAAGCAAAAAGATCAAGTGTATGAAAAACAACTACAAAGAACTATTTACGAAAATATTTTTATGAAACATTTTAATGAAAAATCAAAAATACAAATAAAAGTGATTTTGAAGAAAAATGCCTCCCTCTTTAAATCTGACAATAATTTACAAATAAAAGACTGGGTCTACCATAGCACCAAATTACATACATCTATTCATGGTCAAGTGTGTTTATGGTTCCAAAGGTATTAAGTATTGGGCAGAATACATTGTTTACACACATTTTTTTGTAGTTTTTGCGGGAGAAGAGTAATAATTTGATGACTTTTCTTGAATAGCAGTGTTCATGATTTAAAAGAAAACAGAGAGAAAGTTTTTGGATGCTTCTTTCTTTTTATTTATTACTTACTTTTTATTCTTTTTATTTATTTTTACATCAACAGCCAACCGAAAAAAATTTATTTGTTAATTGCAAATAGTTCCATCCCTACGCCCTGACTCGTGTGAGGGGAGAGTCGGGTTCGGAGGACCAGACGCGACAGAGAAGGAATCTAAAAGCTATCTATATAATAGACAACCAAAAGAACGGAAGGTTTCCGCGAAATCAGAGGAAGAAATAAGGAAAAGGGACAAAACTCCCGCCGAAGCGCCAACAAAAATCAACCCGGCAAAACAGGACGGCAGAGCTAAGCAGAACAGAGAGGAGAAGGAACCTCTAACCCTCAATAAGAGAGAACACTAAAGAGAGGAGGAGGAACCTCTAACCCTCAATAAGAGAGAACACTAAAGAGAGGAGGAGGAGCCTCTAACCCTCAATAAGAGAGAACACTAAAGAGAGGAGGAGGAACCTCTAACCCTCAATAAGAGAGAACACTAAAGAGAGGAGGAGGAACCTCTAACCCTCAATAAGAGAGAACACTAAAGAGAGGAGGAGGAACCTCTAACCCTCAATAAGAGAGAACACTAAAGAGAGGAGGAGGCACCTCTAACCCTCAATAAGAGAGAACACTAAAGAGAGGAGGAGGAACCTCTAACCCTCAATAAGAGAGAACACTAAAGAGAGGAGTAGGAACCTCTAACCCTCAATAAGAGAGAACACTAAAGAGAGGAGTAGGAACCTCTAACCCTCAATAAGAGAGAACACTAAAGAGAGGAGGAGGAACCTCTAACCCTCAATAAGAGAGAACACTAAAGAGAGGAGGAGGAACCTCTAACCCTCAATAAGAGAGAACACTAAAGAGAGGAGTAGGAACCTCTAACCCTCAATAAGAGAGAACACTAAAGAGAGGATGAGGAACCTCTAACCCTCAATAAGAGAGAACACTAAAGAGAGGAGGAGGAACCTCTAACCCTCAATAAGAGAGAACACTAAAGAGAGGAGTAGGAACCTCTAACCCTCAATAAGAGAGAACACTAAAGAGAGGAGGAGAAACCTCTAACCCCCAATAAGAGAGAACACTAAAGAGAGGAGGAGGAACCTCTAACCCTCAATAAGAGAGAACACTAAAGAGAGGAGGAGAAACCTCTAACCCTCAATAAGAGAGAACACTAAAGAGAGGAGGAGGAACCTCTAACCCTCAATAAGAGAGAACACTAAAGAGAGGAGGAGGAACCTCTAACCCTCAATAAGAGAGAACACTAAAGAGAGGAGGAGAAGCCTCTAACCCTCAATAAGAGAGAACACTAAAGAGAGGAGGAGAAACCTCTAACCCTCAATAAGAGAGAACACTAAAGAGAGGAGGAGGAACCTCTAACCCTCAATAAGAGAGAACACTAAAGAGAGGAGGAGGAACCTCTAACCCTCAATAAGAGAGAACACTAAAGAGAGGAGGAGAAACCTCTAACCCCCAATAAGAGAGAACACTAAAGAGAGGAGGAGGAACCTCTAAACCTCAATAAGAGAGAACACTAAAGAGAGGAGGAGAAGCCTCTAACCCTCAATAAGAGAGAACACTAAAGAGAGGAGAAACCTCTAACCCTCAATAAGAGAGAACACTAAAGAGAGGAGGAGAAACCTCTAACCCTCAATAAGAGAGAACACTAAAGAGAGGAGGAGGAACCTCTAACCCTCAATAAGAGAGAACACTAAAGAGAGGAGGAGAAACCTCTAACCCTCAATAAGAGAGAACACTAAAGAGAGGAGGAGAAACCTCTAACCCTCAATAAGAGAGAACACTAAAGAGAGGAGGAGGAACCTCTAACCCTCAATAAGAGAGAACACTAAAGAGAGGAGGAGGAACCTCTAACCCTCAATAAGAGAGAACACTAAAGAGAGGAGGAGAAACCTCTAACCCTCAATAAGAGAGAACACTAAAGAGAGGAGGAGGAACCTCTAACCCTCAATAAGAGAGAACACTAAAGAGAGGAGGAGGTACCTCTAACCCTCAATAAGAGAGAACACTAAAGAGAGGAGGAGGAACCTCTAACCCTCAATAAGAGAGAACACTAAAGAGAGGAGGAGGTACCTCTAACCCTCAATAAGAGAGAACACTAAAGAGAGGAGGAGGTACCTCTAACCCTCAATAAGAGAGAACACTAAAGAGAGGAGGAGGAACCTCTAACCCTCAATAAGAGAGAACACTAAAGAGAGGAGTAGGAACCTCTAACCCTCAATAAGAGAGAACACTAAAGAGAGGAGTAGGAACCTCTAACCCTCAATAAGAGAGAACACTAAAGAGAGGAGGAGGAACCTCTAACCCTCAATAAGAGAGAACACTAAAGAGAGGAGTAGGAACCTCTAACCCTCAATAAGAGAGAACACTAAAGAGAGGAGGAGGAACCTCTAACCCTCAATAAGAGAGAACACTAAAGAGAGGAGGAGGTACCTCTAACCCTCAATAAGAGAGAACACTAAAGAGAGGAGGAGGAACCTCTAACCCTCAATAAGAGAGAACACTAAAGAGAGGAGTAGGAACCTCTAACCCTCAATAAGAGAGAACACTAAAGAGAGGAGTAGGAACCTCTAACCCTCAATAAGAGAGAACACTAAAGAGAGGAGGAGGAACCTCTAACCCTCAATAAGAGAGAACACTAAAGAGAGGAGGAGAAACCTCTAACCCTCAATAAGAGAGAACACTAAAGAGAGGAGGAGGAACCTCTAACCCTCAATAAGAGAGAACACTAAAGAGAGGAGGAGGTACCTCTAACCCTCAATAAGAGAGAACACTAAAGAGAGGAGGAGGAACCTCTAACCCTCAATAAGAGAGAACACTAAAGAGAGGAGGAGGTACCTCTAACCCTCAATAAGAGAGAACACTAAAGAGAGGAGTAGGAACCTCTAACCCTCAATAAGAGAGAACACTAAAGAGAGGAGGAGAAACCTCTAACCCTCAATAAGAGAGAACACTAAAGAGAGGAGGAGGAGCCTCTAACCCTGAATAAGAGAGAACACTAAAGAGAGGAGGAGGAACCTCTAACCCTCAATAAGAGAGAACACTAAAGAGAGGAGGAGGAACCTCTAACCCTCAATAAGAGAGAACACTAAAGAGAGGAGGAGGTACCTCTAACCCTCAATAAGAGAGAACACTAAAGAGAGGAGTAGGAACCTCTAACCCTCAATAAGAGAGAACACTAAAGAGAGGAGGAGAAACCTCTAACCCTCAATAAGAGAGAACACTAAAGAGAGGAGGAGGAGCCTCTAACCCTGAATAAGAGAGAACACTAAAGAGAGGAGGAGGAACCTCTAACCCTCAATAAGAGAGAACACTAAAGAGAGGAGGAGGAACCTCTAACCCTCAATAAGAGAGAACACTAAAGAGAGGAGGAGGAACCTCTAACCCTCAATAAGAGAGAACACTAAAGAGAGGAGGAGGAACCTCTAACCCTCAATAAGAGAGAACACTAAAGAGAGGAGTAGGAAACCTCTAACCCTCAATAAGAGAGAACACTAAAGAGAGGAGGAGGAACCTCTAACCCTCAATAAGAGAGAACACTAAAGAGAGGAGGAGAAACCTCTAACCCTCAATAAGAGAGAACACTAAAGAGAGGAGGAGGAACCTCTAACCCTCAATAAGAGAGAACACTAAAGAGAGGAGGAGGAACCTCTAACCCTCAATAAGAGAGAACACTAAAGAGAGGAGGAGAAACCTCTAACCCTCAATAAGAGAGAACACTAAAGAGAGGAGGAGAAACCTCTAACCCTCAATAAGAGAGAACACTAAATAGAGGTAAAAGAAATTAAATTAAAGCGACTCAAAACTGGGTGAATTAGACTCGAAGGCTCGAGTAGGACAAAGATAAAATAAAACAGAAAACACCTCTCGCTCTCAATAAAGAAAGCAGATACGAGGAGTAAACAGAAAAAAACGACAAAGACAAGACTGACTCGGCGAAGCGAGAAAGGAAAACCAAAACGAGGGACAGAACTGCAGATAGCAAGGAAGGAATCCTAAAATCTAAATGCACAAAAGGCAAGTCCCGCGTTATTCCAAAAATAATACTTTGGAGCAAAGTGGTCTCCTTAGGTGCCTAAGTCCTATACCGTACCGGCTCTGTGTAGCAGTGAAATACAATACAGAAGCACCGGAACAAGGAAGTACGGAGCTTAAATAGCCGGCAGGTAACCTGAAACAGGTGTTACGACTTCTTCCCGAGACAGAATGAAAACCCGGAGCGGAACAGAAAAGTAAGACAAGAGCGCCCTCGCGCTGCTCCGAAGGGGAATGAACGCGGAAAGAAAAAGAGGCTGCCAAAACCATGACAAATAGGGGATTACCTCTCAGCCAATTGAACAGAATAAGCAGGATCTGCTGCAAAGATAATTGTCATGAAAAACAAGAGGATATGGTTGACTATTTTACAATAGAGGCTTCCGTTAAACTTGATTTCAGAAGCGAAAAAGTACTGATCCATTCAAGAAATCTGCAAAAGAAAGGCAAAGGTTTTCAGTCATATTTTTCTTTGACTTTGTTTCCCTTTCTTCCCTTCTCTCTAGAATATTCTCTTTCTGAACCAACTTAACTGCTGTTGCATATGAGGTGTCTTTTTGTACCCTAACTTTCTGCACTTCCATTGCCTTTTTTCTAACAACAGAACCTCCATATACCACACTATGTGCACCGTCACAGTTAGCACATTTCAGTTCTGCCCCCTTCTTCACACTTCCCATAATCCTCCACACCTACCGCACCTCTGCCTTCCTCTACATGCAGCTGCAATATGCCCATACTTTTGACATTTATAGCATCTAAGAGGTGGTGGTACATATACTCTGACATAGTAGCTCATGAATCCTGCCGTTACTCTCTCTGGCAACACTTTGTCTTGAAATTCCAGCAAGACTGACAAACTATCCATCTTTTCACCTCCTCTTCTTGCTTGTAAACGCTTAATGCTTGTCACCTTACCTCCTTTTAGATTTACCTTCAAATCCTCCAGGTTTTCTTCCATTGGAATGCCATAAATCACACTCCTCCACCTGTATTCCTCACTTTCTCCACCATTTTATTGCACACTTCCTTTAACTTAAAAGCTTTGCCTCTCTCTCTGCTCCTTACTTTTGCACCATCAGCCATCACCTTTGCCATCACAATGTCACCAATCTTCTCTTTTAGACCTCCAGTCAAAGCAAACAGGCTTACTTTCCTAATATCATGCCCTTCCTTCAACTTTATAATAATTTTTAATCCCTGATCCTCGTCAACCTTCCACCTACCCACCCTGGAATATTACTATTATTTCTCCTAGTTCTTTTCCTATCCACTTTAGACCAATTATTTGTGTCCGTACCCTCCTCTAAATCCCCCTCCTCCCTCCCCTCCCTAGCCCCTGCCATCCCCAGTCCAGTCACAGACCAGTTTATGCACAATCCGACAAATTATTATGATTTTTCCCATTATAATTGCTATTTTGTTTCAAACTCAATGTGTAGAACTCCCGCCGAAAATCCGGGAACCTATTCCGACCAGTTCCAACCTATTCCGCATCCGCAGCGGTCTCTGTCTCCTGCCTCTTTTCCCTTACCCCCTTTAATTTAATTTCTGGTTGGCAGCATATTAAAAGAACACACCTCTGATTGGGTAAAAAGTAAATCACCATGTGACTGACATACTGACAATATGGTTTCCCAGCCAATACCAAATCCTGCAGTGGTGGGATTCTGTGGGAAGTATAAAAAACTTTGCTGCTTATTGGACAAAAATAATTTGAACACTAAAATTAATAACTATGACTTTGTATCATATAGTGTTTCCTTTGGTTCCTTATGTAAAACTACTTAAAAATATGTTTTAAAATATCTAATACATGATAATGTAAGACAATAAATGTAAAGTTTAAAAAAGTTTAATAAATAAATCAAGTTTTTTTAATAAATAATCTTTGTTTGAACTTTTCTAAACAATATTTTTGCATATTTGTTCTCCTCATTGTTATTGCATTATTCTTGATCAACTTTGTCAAAAAAAGAGCTTTTAATTTGAAACGATGCAACTGGATGTGTTACAAAGGAGCAAAGTTTGCTCCAGACGTTGTTGAGCGCAGGTCAGGACTGTATAAAGACAACACTAGAAAGACAAGATGGTTTTGTGATTACATCAGTTTATTAAGCAGCAGAACAAAAAAAAGATGAAAGGTTTACAGATATTTGGACACCATCCACCAAATGCCAATCAACTCTGCTGTGATATAAATGGAAATCTCTCTGTTACTGACTGATTTCCAGCTCTTGCACAGTGTGGTACAGCATGGTAACACTGGCTGTGTCTTTCTGGTTAAGTCGGAACAATGGTACCGGCACTTGTAACCTGGACTATGCCTCCATCAGTGATGACAAGAGAGTGTTTTTTGTCAAGAAAGAATGACTCCTTCCCCACTCTGACATTAACTGCATCATCTGAGGTAACGTAAGTTTTGGGTTGGAGCACTGTGTTTGCTCCGGGTGTATTCTTGCCATATAAGACATTCACTGGTGTTGTCCTAACATTGATTATTTAGACGGTTTTGTTTTGTGCCATATCTGCTGCTGGAGAGAGAAAGAGAGAGAGAGAGAGAGAGAGAGAGAGAGAGAGAGAGGGGCGGGGGGGTACATACTCATTACATGCATACTCATTAACAATTATGCTCTATGCTCTATGCCTCGCACCAGGAGGTCCAACCACCGCAGGCGCTGCCCGGCTAACCTGGTCTGCCCAATCCTGTCCTCTTATAAGGAACTTTCAGTGGTGGGTGGACTATGGAACTGCCGGTCAGCCGTCCAGAAAGCCGACTTCATCACTGCCTACGCCAAGATGAAGTCCCTCCACTTCCTGGCTCTCACTGAGACCTGGATCACCCCAGATAACACGGCCACTCCAGCTGCTCTTTCTGATGGCTACTCCTTTTCGCACACCCCCAGGGACTCTGGCCGAGGTGGGGGCACTGGTTTGCTTATATCTCAGTCCTGGAAATTCTCCATGCTCTCTTTACACAGCCTAAATATCTCCTCCTTTGAGTTTCATGCAATCACTGTAACTCACCCGTCTAAACTCAACATTGTTGTTCTCTACCGCCCTCCAGGTCCACTCAGCGCTTTCCTGGATGAACTAGACACTCTCCTGAGCTCCTTCCCTGAGGATGGCACCCCTATAATTCTACTGGGTGACTTCAACCTACAGCCAGAGAGCTCCCAGTCATCCAGTGTCGCCTCACTCCTCCAGTCCCTCGCCCTCACCCAGTCCCCATCGCCCGCCACCCACAAGGCTGGTAACCAACTAGACCTTGTATTCACCAGGAGCTGCGCCACGTTTGAACTCACGGTGACTCCGCTCCATGTATCGGACCATTTCTTTATTTCATTCTCTCTCTCCTACCCACTCTCCCACATCTCCCCTAACAACCTACCCCCTGTAACTTTCAGGAGAAATCTCCGCACTCTCTCACACTCCTCTCTCTCTACCTCTGCTCTCTCTGTACTTCCTCCTCCTGCATCTTTTGTTAATTTACCTATTGAAGTTGCCACCTCCACCTTTAACTCCTGCCTCTCTCAGTCTCTCGATTCACTATGTCCTCTCGTCTCCAAACCGGCCCGATCATCACCCCCCTGCCCGTGGCTGACGGATTCTCTCCGATCCAGCAGAACCACGCTGCGAGCTGCCGAGAGAAAGTGGAGGAAATCCAGATCCCCAGATGATCTGGCCTCGTATCACACTCTGCTGGCAGCCTTCACATCAGCAACTACGTCTGCTAAGGCAACATTTTATCAGTCAAAAATTAATGCATGCATGTCTAACCCCCGTAAACTCTTTCCCACCTTCTCTTCCCTGCTGATCCCTCCTCCACCCCCCTCACCCTCTTCCCTCTCTGCCGATGACTTCCTGATCCACTTTGAGGAGAAGGTAGCCGTGATCCGAAACTCCTTCACACATCCGGTAACGCCTCATATGCCCCATAATGAACCCACCGCTACATTTTCGTCCTTTAAGACTCTGGAGGACACAGATGTACTCCAACTTGTAACGCGCCAGCGTGCAACCACCTGCCCACTGGACCCCATCCCGTCGGCAGTCCTCCAGTCTATATCCGGTGAGGTCCTTCCATATCTTTCTTCCATTTTCAACACCTCCTTATCCTGTGGCTATGTTCCTGCTGGTTTCAAAACTGCCCGTGTTACCCCACTCCTTAAAAAACCTAGCTTAGACCCCTCTGATGTTAGAAACTATCGTCCTGTGTCTCTCCTGCCCTTCCTGTCCAAAACTCTTGAACGAGCTGCCCTTAACCAACTGTCAGTTTTTCTCCACCAGAACAACCTGCTCGACCCTCATCAGTCCGGCTTCAGAACCGGGCATTCCACTGAAACTGCGCTCCTGGCTGTGACTGAGGCACTCGCCACTGCCAGAGCCTCCTCCCTCTCCTCTGTCCTGATTCTCCTTGACCTGTCTGCAGCGTTTGACACGGTCAACCACAAACTCCTGATCTCCACACTAGCTGAGATGGGCATCTCTGGAACTGCCCTCTCTTGGTTCACATCCTATCTCACTGATAGATCCTACCAAGTCTCCTGGAAGGGCTCTGTCTCTGCACCTCATCCACTTCTTACAGGAGTCCCACAGGGATCTGTACTGGGTCCTCTGTTGTTCTCCATTTATACTAAGTCTTTTGGTTTGGTCATTAATTCACATGGCTTCTCTTACCATAGCTATGCTGATGACACTCAACTCTTCCTCTCTTTCCCTCCCTCTGCCCCACAGGTAAAGGAAAGGATATCTGCTTGCCTGGCTGACATCTCTGAGTGGATGTCTAGCCATCACCTGAAGCTCAACCTTGACAAGACCGAGCTGCTCTTCATGCCATACAAGACCTCCCCGCTCCTAGACCTGTCCATCACCGTCGACGGAACCATGGTGACCGCCTCCCGCTCTGCAAGGAACCTGGGGGTGGTCCTGGACGATCAGCTGGACTTGAAAGAACACATCAAGGCGACGGCACGGTCCTGCAGGTTCCTCCTGTACAACATCAGGAGGATTCGACCGTACCTGACCACCTACTCCACCCAGCTTCTTGTCCAGACCATGGTCACCTCATGCCTGGACTACTGCAACTCCCTTCTCGCAAGCCTACCAGCCTGTGCCATTCTGCCCCTACAACTGGTCCAGAATGCGGCTGCTCGGCTTGTGTTCAACCTCCCGAAGTTTTTGCACGTCACCCCCCTGCTGAGGTCACTCCACTGGCTGCCGGTCGTGGCCAGGATCAGGTTCAAAGTTCTGACCCTGGCCTACACTGCAGCCAAAAGGTCAGGCCCCTCCTACCTACAGGACTTAATCCAGCACTACGCTCCTGCTCGACCACTTCGCTCTGCTGCTGCAGGGCGACTTGCACTTCCCCCCCTCCGTATTAAAGGCTCCCGCTCGTCCCAACTGCGGAGCTTTTCCACCCTAGCTCCCCAGTGGTGGAATGAACTCCCCACTCTGCTGCGCTCAGCTGAAACACTGTCTGTTTTTCGGCGTGGTCTGAAAACGCACTTTTTCAGACTCCACCTCGACTAAAATTATTAGGCCATTCTATAGTATTCGCTTCCTGTTTTCTATTTAACTTGTGTTTTTTGGTTATTCTATAGTTCAGAATGTATAGCTGACTGTGTACTTCTCATGTTTATTACTAGCGATAGCTCCTACGCTGTGAGAAAGCTGTGCTTTGTTGGATTTGCTTTGTAGTCGCGTCAATGACCTTCAATATGCACCTACTGTACGTCGCTTTGGATAAAAGCGTCTGCCAAATGATTGTAATGTAATGTAATGTAATGTAATTACACAAACACAGAAAGGGAATTTGTGTGTGTTTGTGTGCACATGTTGCTTGTGTGTGTGAGGGAAACAGTGAGAAATCTTTCAATTTCAGCACAGTACATTTCTCACGTTTCCTTTCGACTTCGGTTTTCCCTGGTTTCAAAATAAAAGCCCAGTTTATACACCTTCAGAATTCCTATTTTCAGACACTCTTATTGCACCTCTCTCTCTCTTTCCTCCGCTGGCTGTCCTCTTTCTGGGTTTCAATATGCATTCAATGACACATAGTATTCAGACAAATATAGATATTTGATACATATATTCTTCATAAAACATTTCATTTATAAAATTTTTTTAATTTGCCATGTTGTTTCACATATAGAATTGTAGAATACATACTTCAACTACACATAACTCAATATTTTTTTACCACATGGTGAATACTTTGCTGTTTTATTAAAACGATGCATTGTAAGACAGGCATCTCTGCACTTGATCTCACCTGCTCAGGTAAGTGGCTGAGTGTGGTCACAGGTGGAGGTCCCAGGCTGGTGTAGAGCTGAAGATGAGAGGTGTTCTGAATGTCCCTCTCTCTGTGCACCTGGGCTTATATTCTCTCTGGAGGTAAAGGTGTGGCCAGTAATTGCTCATCCCTTTGGGGGAAGTTACTATTTCTCAACTAACAGGTTTTTAAGTAATCACAATGATGGTTTCACTGGAAATGTAGTGCATGAGAAAAGTAATATTTTTATACTATTACATCATAACATACTTTGATGCATATCCATCCACATATTTGGTACTGGAGTTGCATTTTAAATGCATTTGGAGCTTGCATGGTAGAAATAGTACAAGAATAACTTTTGAAATGTGTTTTGAAATTAACTGGAAATGATCACTTGCATGCTAGAGTATTGGCATTCTAGTTCTAAAGTATTTTGTAAACTTTCCTCTTTTCAGAATCATAATTATAAACAACAGCCCTCATTTCAATGCAGGCACCCAATTACACTGCAATTCATACAGCCAATGGAAATGTAATTGAAAAAGGATGTTAGTTCATTAATTCATTAATGCTTTGACACTTTATTGAGTCACAGTTATCCAGTGACTAATAAATTAGCTTCATGTTCATGAGATTCACATTATCTAACTTTGACTGGTACAGTACTGTGCAAAAGTTAAGCGCAAAACGTTCTGTAATTCTGTAAAGCGAAGATGCGTTCAAATATAACGAAATGAAAAACGCAAATACACTACACTGCAATGCATAATAATACTAATTATTATTATTATTATTATTTAATATAAATATTTGTGTCCTGACGGTTCAGGGTGCTTTCAGGATGAGAAGTAGATTTTCCCTCTAATTGTTGTAAAAATATTGTACAAAATGTATCAGGTTCATAAAAACATTTAGATGGAGTTGAAACAGGATCATAGAGAGAAGTACTGTACGTACTGTACATACACACATAAACACACACACACACACACACGCACAGACACACACACACACACACACACACACACACGCTCACACATAGACACACACACACACGCAAGCACACACACACACACACACTACCGCTAAGTTTTAGCACACTTTACTCGTGTTTGATTGCTCTGCTTTTAGCTCAGTTTAACTTTTGGAAGTAAAATCTAGTCTGGGAGGAATTAAACAGAAAGCTCAAGGAGAAGCAACCCACAAGTGCAGCACATCTGTGGGAACTATAGCAGCGTTGGTGTGAACATTAAGAACATTTTTCTAAGATAAAAGGCATTTATTTATTTTTAAAATTTGTGATTACTTGAAACTTGTGGGTCTACTAAAACATTTGACCTACTCTTTCTAGCTTTTCATCAGAACAACTTCAGTCCTTCTTGGAATGCTGTCATACAAGACCAGAACTGTGTGTACTGATACAGGACCAGAACTGTGTGTACTGATACAGGAAATAATGCATCTGGTTCATTCAGGGATTAAGCAGGGGGAAATCCCCTCCACACTCAGTAACAACAGGTAACAACCTTTGACCGAGCACATCCTCATGCTTGCATGCCACTCACAGGCTGCCAACCTCGTGAGGCCCCGCCCTGTCCATCGAGGCCCCGCCCTGTCCATTGAGGCCCCGCCTTCACTGCTGACACCCGGCAAGATTCTGGCTGGGCTCGAACACGGGCCTACCGGGGGAAAGGCTGTTATGCTATTCACTGTGCTAAAGATGAATTCACCTGCTCACCTCGTAAAATGACTATATTTCTTATCTATTGCAAGTCTTGTCTTTTTTAAAGTTCAATCCTTTTTTGTGCACTTCAAAAGTGTTAGGACAGTGACACATTTTTTGTTGTTTTGGCTCTGTACTCCAGCACATTGCATTTGAAATGGAACAGTGACCATGATGTTAAGGTGCAGACTTTCAGCTTTAATTTGAGGGGCTTTAGATCCATATCTGGACTCATTATGGATCCCTGTGTATTGTAGCCATTTTTACGTATCCCTCTTGGAATGCTGCCATACAAGATCTGAACTGTGTATAGTGAGATATTTATCGTCACCTTGGCGGATTGCTTATGATGGCGAAACAGACATGCTCGTGCGTGTTTAGTGCGATCAAGGAATAGGCTATATGGATCAATAGTTGCCTATGATCAATATTATTCGGGCTAACCATTATGAGTTCCTGGTAATTCCTGACAGTGCTGTTTACAAAATATATGCGGTTAAATTTTGTTAAAAGCAACAGCTGAGAATAAGCGAACAATTGCTTCCGTCTCACCTTAGAAAACGCCAAATTAGCCTGCTTGTTTAACGAATTTCGTTTGATTATGCAATGAACTCATGTTCAAGCTTCATCCGAAGTTCATTAGGCTACCTGCATTCTAATTTTGATTAATAACATAAAAAACGTTATTTTGCCTTAATGATGACACTAAATACAATAAATCTGTCAGGTTGGCAACCCATAGGTTCAGCATATTTTCCCTTGTTTTATAATGTCCTGCTTATGGAAATGTGACCAACCTGTTATACTGGTATTGTAATATGATGAACTGTGAAAAGTGCGATTTACAGCAGGGGAAACAGACCTGCTCCCGTAAAGCGCACATGCAGATAATGGAATTAAAATTAATTGTAAATGAATTGTGTAACGTGCTGCAAATTTCGTTTCTAATTAGACGCTTAGTTCTCTTTAAAATCTTTTGTTCAGTTATGGAATAACAGGTGAAATCAGCGGGGTTTTAATAAGCTGAGGGTATAGAAACCTTGTCACTGCAATTAAAAAAATATGAAGGACGAAGAATAGCTAAGGTTACAATTCAGTTAACATGATGACATTTATCTCTGTTTTTTAACCATAGGCTATCGAAAAAAACCTCATGCACAGCGAATCCGGTATAGCCTAGGCCAGTGGTTCCCAACCCTGGTCCTGGGGACCCCCTGTGTATGCTGGTTTTCGTTCCAACCACAATTGCAATACCAGAATTTTAACAAGCTGTTATTTTTTCTTAATTAGGTGTTTTTATTATATAGAGAGACCACTTTAAACTCTTTACTCTCTTAAGCCACGTTATGTTAGCAAAAGCTATGCATGCCATGAAGAAAAAAAAACCCATGTTCATTATGCTCATTGTGTTATATTGCAAACAATTACAAAGAAGAAGTAACAACTCAGGTGATTAGGCTCCTAATTAGGTAATTGAACGCAAGTTTAAGTTCCTTCATAATTTTTTCCTTAACACAATGCAGGTTTGGCTCGTTATCATTTGCTTTGTCTTTGAATTCTTCATTATTTACCAAACGGTTCGTTTTATTGGCCATGTGTCGACAATTTCACCAATTATGAGCCTATTGATTCACCTCAGTCTTTAATTTGATCAGTTAAAACATCTTTTAATTGTTAACAATACAACACAATGTGAATCTTGGACTTTTAGTCTTCATGGCATGCATAGCTATTACTAACATAATGTGGCTTAAGAACGTAAATAATCCCTCTAAACATTAAAAACACCTAATTAAGAAAAATTAACAGCTTGTTAAAATTCTGGTATTGCAATTGTGGTTGGAACAAAAACCAGCATACACAGGGGGTCCCCAGGACCAGGGTTGGGAACCACTGGCCTAGGCTATTTGAAAAACAATAAAAGCAATATTCACTGGACAAGGTTTTTAACTTTTTTCAGTCACAAACCATTCTATTTTCTAGAACATTTTTCTAAGATAAAAGGCATTTATTTATTTTTGAAATTTGTGATTACTTGAAACTTGTGGGTCTACTAAAACATTTGACCTACTCTTTCTAGCTTTTCATCAGAACAACTTCAGTCCTTCTTGGAATGCTGTCATACAAGAGCAGAACTGTGTGTACTGATACAGGAAATAATGCATCTGGTTCATTCAGGGATTAAGCAGGGGAAATCCCTTCCACACTCAGTAACAACAGGTAACAACCTTCGACCGAGCACATCCTCATGCTTGCATGCCACTCACAGGCTGCCAACCTCGTGAGGCTCCGCCCTGTCCATTGAGGCCCTGCCTTCACTGCTGACACTCGGCAAGATTCTGGCTGGGGTCGAACACGGGCCTACCGGGGGAAAGGTGTTATGCTATCCACTGTGCTAAAGATGAATTCACCTGCTCACCTCGTAAAATGACTATATTTCTTATCTATTGCAAGTCTTGTCTTTTTTAAAGTTCAATCCTTTTTTGTGTACTTCAAAAGTGTTAGGACAGTGACACATTTTTTGTTGTTTTGGCTCTGTACTCCAGCACATTGCATTTGAAATGGAACAGTGACCATGATGTTAAGGTGCAGACTTTCAGCTTTAATTTGAGGGGCTTTAGATCCATATCTGGACTCATTATGGATCCCTGTGTATTGTAGCCATTTTTACATGTCCTTCTTGGAATGCTGCCATACAAGATCTGAACTGTGTATAGTGAGATATTTATTGTCTCTATAAGGAAATAAAGCCTCTGGTTCTTTCAGGGATGAAGCAGGGGAAAATCCCCTTCACATTCTAAACACCAGAACATCTTGTTAAAGTTCACAACAGGTAAACACCTTCGACAGAGCATGTCCTCACACTCGCATGCCATTCACAGGCTGCCAACCTCGTGTGGCCCCGCCCTGTCCATCAAGACCCCGCCCTGTCCATGGAGGCCCCGCCCTGTCCATCGAGGCCCCGCCTTCACTGCTGACACCAATGCAACGGCAACGTTCTGGCTGGGCTCAAACATGGGTCTACTGGGGGAGAGGCCGTTGCGCTATGAATTCACCTCCTCACCTCGTACAATTACTATATTTCTTGTCCGTTGCAAGACCACGTGAACAATCATGGGACCAAATGGCTCCTATGAGATGATTGTCTATACCATTACAGATCCATTTCACCCTCAGCACTCCACAACTTCCTATAAAAGTTCAATTATGTTCAGAAGAGGTATTTGTGGACCCCATGGAATGTGTTTGACATCATCCTGGTGTTCATGAAACAACTCCTGAATTTTGTTTTCCCAATAGTGGAACAAGAGTATTTGGTGTGGTGTATAATATGATTTTTTTGTGATACTTTGAAGATTTTTTAATGAGTCCATAAAGGGGAATGCATATACTGGAGTAGGGTACACTATATTCATTTCCAAATGTGTCCTTGTAGCAGAACATGTTTTCTCACAATTGAGCCAGCTCCATATGTTAGAGGTTTGACAGGCCAAGTAATATAGTTTGAAATTAAGGAGATTAGGACCTCCTTTATTTAGGGGAGCTTGTAGCGTTGTTCTCTTAATCCTAACACGTTTCTGAGACCATAAAAATGTTTTAATTATTTTATTCAATGAAATAAACAGTCTGGCTGAACAATTAAAGCAAAACTGAACTTTGGTAGAACTTTGGGTTGTGTAGTTACCTGGCCACGATAGGAGTCCAAATGGTGGTGAAGTACACTGCTTAAAGAAATTAAGGGAACACTTAATCATCACAGTATAACACCAAGGGCCCTATCTTGGCGATCTTGGCGCTTGGTCTAAGCGCATGGCGCTAAGTCCATTTAGGGCGTGTCCAAGTCCACTTTTGCTATTTTAGCGGCGTGTTTTTTGGGCGCAAGGTGCAACTGGGCTGAACCTAGTCTCTTCATTAATTATAGGTGTGTCTTGGGCGTGACATGCAATAAACCAATCAAAATGTCATATCCCATTCCCTTTAAAAGCCTGCTTTTCCACCTTGGCGGATTGCTTATGATGGCGAAACAGACATGCTCGTGCTTGTTTAGTGCGATCAAGGAATAGGCTATATGGATCAATGATCAATATTATTTGGGCTAACCATTATGAGTTCCCGGTAATTCCTGACAGTGCTGTTTACAAAATATATGCGGTTAAATTTCGTTAAAAGCAACAGCTGAGAATAAGCGAACAATTGCTTCCGTCTCACCTTAGAAAACGCCAAATTAGCCTGCTTGTTTAACGAATTTCATTTGATTATGCAATGAACTCATGTTCAAGCTTCATCCGAAGTTCATTAGGCTACCTGCATTCTAATTTTGATTAATAACATAAATAACGTTATTTTCCCTTAATGATGACACTAAATACAATAAATCTGTCAGGTTGGCAACCCATAGGTTCAGCATATTTTCCCTTGTTTTATAATGTCCTGCTTATGGAAATGTGACCAACCTGTTTTACTGGTATTGTAATATGATGAACCGTGAAAAGTGCGATTTACAGCAGGGGAAACAGACCTGCTCCCGTAAAGCGCACATGCAGATAATGGAATTAAAATTAATTGTAAATTAATTGTGTAACGTGCTGCAAATTTCGTTTCTAATTAGACGCTTAGTTCTCTTTAAAATCTTTTGTTCAGTTATGGAATAACAGGTGAAATCAGCAGGGTTTTAATAAGCTGAGGGTATAGAAACCTTGTCACTGTAATTAAAAAAATATGAAGGACGAAGAATAGCTAAGGTTACAATTCAGTTAACATGATGACATTTATCTCCGTTTTTTAACCATAGGCTATCGAAAAAAACCTTATGCACAGCGAATCCGGTATAGCCTAGGCTATTTGAAAAACAATAAAAGCAATATTCACTGGACAAGGTTTTTAACTTTTTTCAGTCACAAACCATTCTATTTACTTACAGGCTGTATTCCTAGATAAACAGAGCTGTATTGTAATGATGTCTGAAGCGCATTTTCAGAACTCAAATGTCCGTCTTGTAATGGGGCGTGCTGTGTGAGGTAGGAGGAGCCAGACGCAGCAAGGGGATTCTTCAAGCCCTAAGGCCACTAAGGCAGGATACCCCGCAGTTAAGGGAGGAGACAAGACAACGAACATGACTACAGACGCTACTAACCAGCTCACTGTCACACGCCAATAAGTAGAGCGCAAGAACAGGTCTCTGAATAGCCAGAAATAATACGCGCCCTGTCTCGGAAACGAGACGCATAAGAACGGGCGAGTAGCGTAATGGCAAAAATAAACAGATAACAAACATTGAAAAAATAACAAGATAGAATGAGGAGGCGAAAGGAACAGATCCAACGTTCCAAGGCTACTCTCAGACTCGCGGTCACACACAAACATGTCCACAACATCGCCCAATCTTCCCTATAGGAAGACATGCACTGAAAGACGAAACAGAACAGCAGTTCCAAACAAAATCGTCAAAACTCCATGTAAGGAGAAAGGTACCGAAAGGAACAAACAGGACAGGCTGCACCGGACATTTACCGGCTAAAGACCAAAGCGAGATTAGTTGAAAATAAACGCCCTACCTCTCCATAAAGAGGAATGTAACGAGGCATACAGGAACAGAGATTTAACGTTCCATGGCTAGTTTCATAGGCTCGCAGTCACATGCAGAAAACATAAAGGGGTAAACGCCCGATCTCCCAGGAGAAACATTTTACAGGCGAGCCGACGGAGCACCGTCGTCCCATAACTTTACGATTAAATATGACTAACGCAAGCTCAATTGAAAAGACACGCCCTAGCCTCTCAGTAAATAAATATGTAACGAGGCGAAGGAACAGAGCTAATGTTCCGAGGCTATTTTCAGAAACACGCAGTCACACACAAACATGTCCACAACATCGCCCAAGCTCCATATAAGGAGAGACACACCCGGAGAACGAACAGAACAAGTTCCGAACAAAATCATCCTGCAGGTAAAAGGGCGAACAGGACAGCTGCCTCAAAAGACCAACGCAAACTTCATTGAAAATAGCAAGCACTGCCTCTCAATATAATATAAAAACCCTGACTCACAACAAAGGGGAACGTAGTCCACGAGAAGGAGACAAAGCAGAGAACAAACGTACCGAAGCTACTAACTGGCTCACCGTAACCCGGAAATGAGTAGAAGCTAAAACGCCAGGCCTCTCAGTAAGAAAACAGACAGAGAGAGGAGAAAGAGACATAGAAAGGCAAAAATCTAGGCAACGGACTAACAAGGAAAAAACCAGGAAGCGAGGACAGAAAAGAGCCAGGGGGGAAGAGTCCGAATAACTACATCCACATAGGCAGGTAAGCCAGGGGGGACGAGTCCTAAAAGCTACTTCCACATAGGTGAGTCCCGCATAACTCCAATGAAGCACAACGGAGCAAAACTGTCTCCTTAAAAACCTAGACCAAAATAATACTGACTTAAACATACAAAGGGCTGAATAATACCACACACAAAACAGCATAAATGAACAATCAATATAGAAGCCTCAACCGAAGGAAACGGGAGGCTTATATAGCTCTCAAGGTGACCATGCACAGGTGTGGATGCTAACAGAAGCTCCGCAATCCAAGCAGGGTGGAGCAAGCATCTACCAAAAGAGCAGCGCCCTCGCGTGGCCACTGAGGAAAACGACCGCATAGGGAAAAAAGGTTAAAAACCATGACACGTCTATTGCAGTGCGCGAGTTTTCCATTGAATGACAATTCATGCATTAGGTGTAAATGACAATTCGCGCATTAGGCTTGATATAGGTGTTATCAGCTCCTTTTTAATGGATAGCCATTGTCCCGTACCATCGCACATCGCCTGGATGTTGATGGAGTGGGCTGAGAGCAATGCAATGTGGCATCGTTTCCCTTCGCTGAGGGAAAGGTATGTGGACCTATGGAACCTTAGTTACTACTATGCATTTTTGATATAGCCTACCCAATAATAATATTTCACATTGTGATCTAGATATTTTAGTCATGTTTGTGCGCGCCCCTGTGTGTAACAGACAGGAGGCTACGCGCGTTGTGCACACGCCTATGTAGACGCACTTATATGCGCCGTTAAAATAACATGTAAACAACTGCGATATGACTTTAGACCAGGTTTGTGGTGGTTCTAGCGCAAGCGCTTTCTGCTGGCTCAAGATAGCAATACGCCAAAAAGAATCCTGGCCACTCCTCATCTTAAGACCAACACACCCAGTTCACTTGTAATGGGCACAAGAATACACGCTAGTTAAAGGACGTGAGCGTTAGGCGTTATTATGAACCTAGCGCCGGGATAGCAAAGACACTTGCGTTTGGGTTAGCGCCGCTTTGCGCCGGGTGTAAGATAGGGCCCCAAGTCAATTAAACTTCTGGGATATCGATCTGTCCACTTAGGAAGCGTAAACGATTGTGAATCAATTTCACCTGCTTTGGTGCAAATGAAAGTGACAACAGGTGGACAGCAGAGGCAACAGCAAGACAACCCCCAAAAAGGAAATGGTTTTGTAGGTGGTGGCCACAGACCATTTCTCTCTCCTTATCCTCCCTGACTGATTTTTCTCTAGTTTTGCATTTTGCTAGTGCCCTTGTCACTACTGGTAGCATGAGGCGGTACCTGCAGCCCATTCAGGTTGCACAGGTAGTCCAGCTCCTCCAGGATGGCACATCCATACGTGCCGTCGCAAGAAGGTTTGCTGTGTCTCCCAGCACAGTCTCAAGAGTGTGGAGGAGATACCGGGAGACGAGCCATTACACGAGGAGAGCTGGACGTGGCCGTAGAAGGGCAACAACCCAGCGGCAGGACCGGTATCTGCTCCTTTGTGCGAGGAGGAACAGGAGGAGCACTGCTCCTGGCGGCAGGTAGAGCGTTAGGTAGAGCTGGAGCAGCGTCAGCTCTACTATTTAACTGTTTGTTTTTAAGTTTTATACGACCGGCAAACGTTGATGTAAATGTGAGCAATGCCACACTGAAATTAGTTCACATAAATCCGTTCCCAAGTTTTTGGGAGCAAATTAGTTTGTTTGCAAAAGACGCTGATCAGCTGGACCAAACAACCAAACGACCAAACTTCGGCTTTGGTAAACATGCCCTGGCTACAACGTTTATTTTCCCTTCCCTTTACGATTGGACTAAAAGAAGGTCTACTAAACAACCACCTAGATGCCAACAAGGGACTGCACTTATAATCGCGATGTGTTTGCTGCTGTCGGGTGATATTCACCCGTGCCCCGGCCCTCTCCACACGGAGTGGGGGAATGGAACCTGCGACTCAACACCGGAGGCAACGCGGAGTACAGCTGTCATTCAGGTACGTGATCTATGTCTGGACAATCTTCCGTTTGGTTATGAACAACAATCTAACATCTACCTCTCGGGCGACGCGGGGGATGCGCTGTCCTTGCGGAGTGTCGGGGCTGGAGCGGCGGACCTGGCGATGGAGTCAGCCGGGCAGCGGACCTCCCGGGCCGGGGCGGAGAACCCGAACGAGAGCATGCTGTGTCCGGGCTGCGCACCTACGGCGAGCCTCGGCGTGCCGGTCCCGGGAGGAGCTGGCGGTGTGGGAGCTACCCGAACGAAGACTTCGGCGGCCGGGGGCGTCGGTGGAGGCCCACCCGCTGATTCCTCGGGGCAGCTGCGGGGGCTCGCGCGGGGTGGCGGCGTCCCGGAGAGGGCTCCGAACACCGAAAGTGACTTCGTAAACACTGCATGTAGTCCTAGTAGGCAAGCACCAGCTGTGCCAATCAATCAAAATAGCGCGATAAGTCAACAGCTAATCAGAATGAAGAATAGAACCATAAATCCTGCAATCATCAAACGCAGGAAGCGGGACTTCTTCCAAACCGTCAATCAAGCAAAAATACTATGGGATCCAAGTGCAAAACCGAAGGGGCTACTTGGAGGTCACAAACATTCGCAGTATCACTGGGAAATGTGAACAAATCCAACATCTCATTAAAGACTCTAATTTGGATTATTTGTGTTTGTCAGAGACCTGGCTACATAAAAATTCTCCAAGTGCAGCATTAAGCTACAATATGTACAGGAGGGATAGACCTATAGGAAGAGGGGGAGGCATAATGTGTTATGTCCGAGACACCATCAGCTGCAGTCAAATTGAGTGGCGATGTGATAATGAACTTGAGTGCATTGGACTGAATATCACACTATCTCCTCAAATGTCCTTCACTCTTGTTGGGTTGTACAGACCACCCTCGCCCAAAGTCTCATTTTTCGACCAATTAAACAATCTTCTAAAAGAATGTGATTTTGATTTAGAGGTATTACTAATGGGTGACATAAACTGCAATTGGGAAGACAAACACAGCAGAAGTGCTCTTAAACGAATCACAAAGACCTTTGATTTGACACAGTTAGTTAAGGGACCGACAAGAATAACCCAGTCCTCCAGCACACTGATCGACCTAATATTCACAAATAAGCCAGAGAGAATTGTTAAGACTCTCAATATGATCACGGGGTTATCTGACCTTAATTTAACTCTTATTGTTAGGAAACTGTCCAAAAAGCGTTTTAGCCCTGGGGCAAGAAAGCCTAGCCAACTTAGAATACCTAAAGGGGAACAAACTAATTTTGAATATGCAATTAAAGGGATCAAATGGAATGAGGTACTGTCCTACTCTGATGCTGACTCTGACTGTCATACCATTTTGTCTACCATCCAACATGTAATGAATACTTTTATGAGGAAAACAAAACCTAGTTGTGGACAGAAAAACACTCTTCCATGGATAGGAGGTGATTTACTTAAAATGATGAGGGAGCGTGATGCGACACTGAAAGTAGCCATAAAATCAAAACTGACCACTGATAAATTAAAGTTTATAGGACTGCGAAATAAGGTGGCAAGAGAAATAAGGAAAGCAAAGGCTAATTTTTTTGTTAATATCATTGACCAAGCAAAGGGAGACTCCAAATTGATTTGGGAGAACTTGAATAAGCTGACAGGGAAACACACTGGGGGAAAAAAGTGCCTAGAAATCTGTGTGAATGGCAATATTACACAGGATGGACCTCAAATTGCAACAAGCTTTAATTCCTATTTTGTAGAGTCGGTGCAGACTCTGCAACAGAGCTCCCCTACTAATCTGAGTATGTTTCCAGTGGATCAAAATCAGCCTGTTTTTGAGCTGTGCGAAATCACTGTAACAAAAGTGACAACAATTATTAATTCCTTGAAGAACTCCAAAGCCAAGGATGTATATGGTCTAAACACTATGCTACTAAAAACATTTAATGAATGCTTATCCGGACCAATATCAAATATCATAAATAGATCCTATAGTGAAGAGGTTTTTCCAGGAGCATGGAAGGAAGCTATAATAACCCCCATCTACAAAGCAGGTAAATCCTCTGAGGTAGCTAATTATAGGCCAATTAGTATACTACCTGTTATGTCCAAAATAGCAGAGAGACATATAGCAGAACAACTGACAAGTCACCTTAACACCAGCTCCGTCGGATTGCACCCCATGCAGTTTGGTTTTAGGTCGAAATATTCAACAGAGACTGCAATCTGCTTCCTCTTGGAGAATATTAGATCTAAGCTTGATAAGGGGGGAGTTGTTGCAGCCGCATTTTTAGATCTAAAGA
>CM056394.1:4892521-5109918 GCA_029718625.1 Synaphobranchus kaupii | reverse complement strand
AATCTCGAGAGGAACCCGGCTATTGGGGGGATGCCCATCCTCCACTGGCCTATGGGTTGATTATGTCATAGGGAGGTATTCGATACAGATGACTCCATCATGTAGAGATCAGCAGTGGCAGGTGGGGGGCGCCTAGCTGGTCTTGGGCTGGAGCTCCGGGCCAGGAGGGGGGGCGGGGGAAAGACGCGGGAAACTCTGGAAACTTGGGCTAGAGCTCCGGGCAGGTGCCCAGAGCAGGGAAGAGGAAAAAAAAGAAAAAACATTGTTAGGGGGTTCAGATGGTAGCAGAACAAGCGTAGCAGGAGAGACAGAGGTGTCTGCTGCGATAAGGAAACCCCGGCAGAATAAGGCTATGGCAGCATAGCTAAGGGCTAAACAGAGGCAGGGGCCAATACAGCCATGAGGGCAGGCTTGAGACAGTCACCACTAGACCATGACCGGTCGAGCTTAACACAACACTACCAATAATGATCCAGTGACAGCACAGACCGCTCAGTCCACCAGCGACTCTATAGCTAATGCCAGCCACCCACTCCTGCCCCTCAACTATAGGACAGACTAAAAAGATGAGTTTTAAGCCTAGCTTTAAATAGACTGACAGTGTCTGCACCCAGAACATGAGCAGGCAATTTGTTCCATAGGAGAGGAGCACGATAGGAAAAGGCTCTACCACCTATTGTACTTTTAGCTATTTTAGGAATAACAAGGAGGCCTGCGCCATGCGAACGGAGCGTTCGTGAGGGATTATAAGGGAAAAGTAAATCCCTTAAATATAAGGGGGCAAGCCCATGTAAGGCTTTAAAGGTAAGTAATAGAATCTTATAGTCTATTCGAAATTTGATTGGCAACCAGTGAAGTGAAGCTAACACTGGGCTGATATGTTCAAATCTTCTAGTTCTCGTGAGAATACGAGCAGCTGTATTTTGAATTAGTTGAAGCCCTTTCAGAGAGGACTGTGCACATCCAGACAAAAGAGCATTACAATAATCTAATCTAGAAGTAACAAAAGCATGGACTAGCTTTTCAGCATCATGTAGGGACAGTATTTTTCGAATTTTTGAGATATTCCTCAAGTGATAGAAAGCAACCCTAGAGATGTCTTTAATGTGAGTATCAAATACTAGATCTGGATCAAACGTAACACCAAGATCTTTAATGACAGCACTTGAGGTGATTGAAATTCCATCAATGTTAGGCATATAGCCAGATAGTTTGCATCTCAGGGACTTGGGCCCCACCACCATTACCTCTGTTTTATCAGAGTTTAGTAAGAGAAAGTTATGGGTCATCCATTCCTTTATATCTATAAGACAAGCTTCCATTTTTGACAGCAGGACAATTTCATCAGGCTTGACTGATAGATACAGCTGGGTGTCGTCTGCATAGCAGTGGAAGTTAATGCCATGTTTACGAATGATTTGTCCCAGGGGAAGCATGTATAGAGAGAAGAGCAAAGGCCCAAGGACAGATCCTTGTGGTACTCCATATCTAACCCTAGATTTATAGGAGGAGTCATTGTTAAGATGCACAAATTGATATCGGTCAGATAAGTATGATCTAAACCAGGAAAGGGCCAGTCCACGGAGGCCAACAATATTTTCGAGCCTATCCAGAAGGATGAGGTGATCAACTGTGTCAAATGCTGCACTTAAATCCAGAAGCATGAGTACAGAGATATAGCCACTATCAGAAGCAAGGAGTAGGTCATTGAATACTTTGACTAGGGCTGTTTCAGTGCTATGAGAGGGTCGAAAACCAGATTGAAAAACTTCCAATATTTGATTAGGGTGCAAAAATGACCAGAGTTGTTTTGAAATGGCCTTTTCTATTATTTTAGAGAGGAACGGAAGGTTTGAGATAGGCCTATAGTTAGACAAGTCGTTTATATCCAAGTTTGGCTTTTTAAGAAGGGGTTTGATGACTGCAAGTTTGAGAGTCGGTGGTATATGTCCAGAGGCTAAAGAAGCATTAACAATATGCAACAGTGGTGTTCCAATTACTGGCAGTAGCTCTTTCAGTAACTTTGTTGGAATAGGGTCTAGAAGACAGGTAGAAGATTTTGAAGAATTTACTATAGTATTAAATTCAGTGAGATCTATTGGAGCAAAGGAGCTCAGATAGGCCACCCGTCCATCTGACGATTCTGCACCCAGGTGTTGAGTGGACGGAGGGGCAGACCCTGTATGAGGGGTGGTAGAAGAACTTTGAATCTTGTCCCTGATTTTTATTATTTTGTCATCAAAGAAATTCATAAAGTCATTACTATTAAATGGGATTGAAACACAGGGATCAGCATGATTCTTAGTCAGTCGGGCAACAGTGTTAAACAGGTGCCTAGGATTGTTTCTATTTTCATCTATCAAAATAGAGAAATATAAGGAACGCGCTGTGATAAGGGCATGTTTATAATGGAGAAGGCTGTCTTTCCAGGCATGGAAGAAAACATGCAATTTAGAGGAACGCCATTTGCGCTCAAGTTGGCGTGAAGCTTGTTTGAGAGCACGTGTATGGTCATTGTACCAGGGAGCTAATTTCTTATTGCAGACTTTCCTCTTTTTAAGAGGTGCGATAGTATCCAGGGTTCTACTAAGTACGTTATTAATGTTGTCAGTCAGCTGATCAATTGAGTTTATGTCTGCATTTGTATACGCATTTTGGCTGGAGCCTAGAAAATCCCCACAGTGCACAAATGAGCCTGGGAGCTCATTAATAAAATCATTTGCAGATCTGGAGGAGAGCTTACGACTAAAGTAGAATGTAGTATCTGATGGCACATGACAGACTTGTGAAAGGTGAAAGGTAATTAAGTAATGGTCTGATAACACAGGATTTTTAGGCATGACTGTTACGTTTGCTATTTCTGTATTATACGTTAAGACCAGATCAAGAGTATGGTTATGAGAATGGGTGGACTGATGTATATGTTGATTAAAGCCAATGGGTTCAATAATTGACAAGAATGCAGATCTGAGAGGATCACCTTCACTATCCATGTGTATATTAAAATCACCTACAATTACTATTTTATCTGAATGAATAACCAGGCTAGAGAGGAAATCAGCAAACTCAAGTAAGAAACCACTGTATGGACCTGGTGGCCTATATAAAATGACAAGGGTAAAACTGATTGCTTTTCTGTCTGGATGTGCAAAACTGAGAACAAGCACTTCAAAACAGTTAAATTTGTAGGCAGATTTCAGAGTAGCAAAGAGATTAGATTTATATATAGCAGCAACACCACCTCCACGACCCGTCAAACGGGGAATGTGTGTATAACTGTAACCAGGAGGAGTGGATTCATTTAATGCAATATATTCATCAATTTTAAGCCAAGTTTCAGTTAAGCATAGGATCTCAACTTGGTGATCAGTAATTAATTCATTTATAAGAGTTGCCTTAGGGGCGAGTGATCTGATATTAATCAAGTCAATTTTTGGCTCTCTCTGTTCAGCCCCATCATTAGTAGAATGACAGGGTCTGATTTTTTTTAAATTAGCCATACAAACACCCTTAATGGGCTTTTTAGCAAAGCCTACTCTAGGTCGGGGGACAGAGACTGTCTCAATAGCATGGAACCTGGGCAGCAGTTTTTGGGAACATGCAGAAATCTGTGTAAGACAGTAGTTCTGCTGCCTGGTCTTGGCTCTGGTGTGTCAGGTAATAGACTTACTGAGACTATAAGATAGATTCCTGGAAATAAGAGCGGCACCCTCCCACGAGGGGTGAATACCATCTCTTTTCAAAAGACCAGGCCTCCCCCAGAAAGTACTCCAGTTGTCTACAAAGCCAACACCGTTTGCAGGGCACCAAACAGACAACCAGTGATTTAGTGATGTCAATCTGCTGTAGATTTCGTCACCACGTCGAGCGGGGATGGGACCAGAGCAAATTACTGACGCAGACATCCGTTTCGCCAAATCACACACCGATTTAAAATTATCTTTGGTGATCTCCGATTGCTTCAACCGGACATCGTTAGCGCCGACATGAATAACAATTTTAGAGAACTTATGTTTAGCCAGCACTTTTAAGTTCGCTTTGATGTCGGTCGCTCTGGCCCCTGGGATACATTGGACTATGGTCTCTGGTGTCGCTAAATTCACGTTTCTTAAAATAGAGTCGCCAATCACCAGAGTTTTTTTAACAGGTTTCACAGCCGGTGCGTTACTGAGGGGGGAGAACCTGTTGGAAACGTGAATGGGTTGTTTGTGCACTGGTGGAGGCTTAGGTTTTCGACTACGTTCCCGAACTGTAATCCACCCGCCTTGCTGCGAAGGCTCTGCCGGGGTCCTACTTAAAGACAGGCTAACTGGTGCATCCGGAACCGTAAAAGATTCTAAAAACATTTCAGTATCTCGAATTTCGTGTAAGGTGCGGATGCGAGCTTCCAATTCAGCAATCTTCTCCGTCAACCTAGCATTTAACTTACACTTATCACAGGTAAAATTATCATTAACGACGGAAAATAAATAACTAAACATATCGCATACAGAGCAAGAGACAGCCCAGGAAGGAGAGACAGAGTGAGAGATGGACGAAACCGGCGAGCCGAAAGCAGCCATTAAGCCCCGTAAATTACTTACGTTTTTATCTGGCTGTATTGAGTTTGTTTGCTCGTGGATGATATAGGACGTAGAGAGAACTTAAGCGCTTTATTGGTAGTACTGTGGTCCAAAGATTACTTTCAGATGATGATGAATAATAACGAGATTCAAAAAATTAAAATAAAGCGACAATTCATCAGGGAATTTTCAGCAGCTGTTTGGAAAAACGTCGTTCAAACATGTTTTGTTGAGATAAACTACTCTTGATATCAAGGGTTTATGTCCCTGATATCAACTTTTATATGACAGGTTGCTTCCAACACTTGCTTGATAACAGCATTGGAAACGTTGATTGCATTACTGTTGCAGTATGTCGCATCACAACCTTTACAGATATCCCGTTAAGCTTTCATTGATGTTGCATTGCAGCAATATATCTGTGAACAATGCTTATAAGGCTGATATCCATAGCAAATGTGATGCAATCAACCACAACAGTACTACAATCAACAGATGCAATGCTGTTTTCAACCACATATTGTATACAACCGTCATAACGATTGATATCAATGATAGACAACATTGATATCAAGAGTAACATATGTTGATATCAAGCAACCGCATAGTTGATATCAAAATTTAACTTGTTGGCGTTTAGTGCAACACTTGTGCAAACAATTGATCTTGATATCAAAAGCTCCCACCCCTGACCACAGCACAAAACAGATGGGTTGCATGTGGTGGTGCGTTTATAAATTAATTGGGCTCCTATTGGTTGAGAGCAGAGACTTCAAAGGGCTGTCCTCATTTGCATGTGTCTCCGCTTACAACATACGTTGCATGTTTCTCCACTTGCTACCTCCTGTCTCCACTTACAACCTCACTTGTATGCTTCACCGCTTTCAAACGTTCACGTGTTGGTTTCTGATATCACGCTGTTTTGCGAACAACATGAGAAGCATCTGACAGCGCCAAAAAAATTACGCTGATCAAACAACCTTCTTTTTGATATCAGGGAGGGAAAACGTTGTTATCAAGAGGATAAGTGTTGCTTTCTGAAGAGAAAGTGTTGCTTTGAGACAAAGCGATGTCGATAGCGACGTGTGAGGCTGTGTTTTAAACCTGCAATTTCACGCAATCAACCGGTAATGCGATTTTACTAATCGTTAACGTGATGGAATCGGGTTGATATTTATTAAATGATAAATTACGGACTCCAAGCGAACTCGCTATCTGTATGAATACAAGGACGCTTGAGTTCTCGACTTCGCTGAAACCTGGCTGTCGGAGACTGTGCCTGATTCTGATATCTGCCCAGCTGGATTTACTATCACACAAATGGACAGATGCAGAGATGCTACGGACAAGGAGATCAGAGGGGGAGTGAGTGGCATGATAAATAACAGGTGGTGCAGAACAACTGTGGTGAAGAAGAAAATCTGCACCCCCGATATTGAACTGTTATCTGTGTCCCTGCCCTGCGTCCCTCCTATCTTCCCACGTGAGTTCCCACATCTATTTCTCACTGCTGTTTACATGCACCCCAAAGCTAATATAGATAAAGCAGCAGATATTATTTATACCATAACCCAAGAATGGGATGAAATCTCCCCAGATGTGCCCAAGCTCATAATGGGTGATTTTAATAAGTGTGCACTTAAACGCACTTTGCCTTGACTAATAATGCAATTTACCTTGTACTTTGCCCCGTTGGATAGGGGAGTGTAAACTACAAACGCTCGCTGACACATAAAACAATACCCAATTGAAATTTTTAATTATTAATCTTTTTTGTAGCCATTTCCTTATTATTTTTCTGAGGAACTATTACCTGGCAGTGGTTCTTTGTTCTATAACCTTGAAATGGTGAAAACTGCAAACATGCCTCCACCCTGACCAAACAATGTCAAACCAGTGCCTGGCCACAAGTCTACCCAGGCCAGCAGCCAATCAAGGGGCCTGTCCCATGGACTCCCTGGAGCTGGGATCCCAGGGATGATGAAGCGTGTGTCAATAATATAGTATGCATGTTATAGTACACAAAAGCTGATTGGTCAAGAGGTGAACTCTGTCCAAAGAGCGGCAAACACATGGTTTGTGTGGGAGCTGTAGGGCCATGGAGTGGCTGGCACTGATTGTTTATTGCATCCCGCTGGCACCGTGAACACTATTGCCATTCTTTTGGAGGGTTTAACTTTGGCGGGAGATGTGTGATGCAATCTGTCAATGACTCTACACGGGAATTTGCACTGACGTTCCCATGTACTGGCTATGCATATTCGTAACAGTCAATATCAAGTATTTTAAACAATCAGATAAGTTAATCACCGGCAAGTCCACGCATATTATATGTCTACAGTCGTATTTGGTGAATCTCAGGCAACGTCCTAAAAAGCACTTCAACTGATCATTCAAGGAAGGAAACGCAATAAGTATTAAGTATTGCTGAATTTATGCCGAATTTGTCTCGTCACCTTTTCAAACAAATGAACCTATCTTGATTTAAGTCTCCTCTGTTTTATTGTTGGGGTTCAAGGCCCCTAGATTTTCCTCTAGGTTTCCCTAGAAAATAGGGATAATGTTGTGGGTTCAAGTCCCAGTCACTAAATAGATGTCACTTGTACTGTTGTCCACGTTCATGATGTAAACTGTGCAATTGCTTTTTTTGCTTTTCTTCTTTATATAAAAATTTTCACCCTGTTTGTTTAATTCCCTTCCTTTACACATTGAGTTGAAACTGTTTTTTGAAATGTGTTTTATACAATAAAATTGTATTGATTGATTGATGTTATTTCAAGCTGATTTGCCCTCACAAATGTGCATACATACAGTCTCAAAGTCTGAATAGAACACAAAATGGCCACCAGAATTGGTCATTTTGATGATGTCGTGGCCAACCAAAGGCTAACCATGGTTTAACTTCCACCCTACATGTTTTGTAGGAATTTAGTAACACTTGAGGAGGTACTGTTTTGAAGCTCCTTGTGCAACGTGAAATGTTCTGGATCCAGTCACACAGTATTATGTTCCCCACTGGCCTTAATGATGATTTCAGCCAAAAAAGTTTTGTATTAATTTGTATTAATGTGCTATTTAATATCCAGATAACTTTTTTATAGTTGGATCCATTTTGTTTCTAGTTGGCAGCACATTAAAAGACACCTCTGATTGGGTAAAAAGTTAATCACCATGTGACTGGGGGCGGCAGTGTAGTTTAATGGTTAAGGAACTGGCCTTGTAACCGAAAGGTTGCAGGTTCGATTCCCAGGTAGGACACTGCCGTTGTACCCTTGAGCAAGGTACTTAACCTGAATCGCTTCAGTATATATCCAGCTGTATAAATGGATAATATGTAAAAAAAAAAAAAATGCTAAAAAGTTGTGTAAGTCGCTCTGGATAAGAGCGTCTGCTAAATGCCTATAATGTAATGTAATGTAATGACTGACATACTGGAAGAATTATTTGATCTCTTAAATTAATAAATTAGGCTTCATATCATAGATGTCGTCTCCTTTGGTTCCTTATATAAAACCATTTAAAAAAATCTCTTTAAAAATATCTAATACATAATAATGAAAGATGAAAGATAGTAAATGTGAGATTTGTTTCTAACTTTTATAAACAAGTTTGCCCCAAGTTTGGGGCTTTTGTAAGAGGTGAAGCATGTACAAGGTACAGAGGTAAATGGCCTTATGGGCTGAGGTCATTGTAGTTATTTCTGTAGGTAATCTGAAAAGTTACAAACTCAGTGCTGTATATATATGGGGCAAGCCTTAACTTGGCGGGTGACATACCTGCCATCCAAGTGAGTGAGTGTGAGAGTGAGAGTATGTGTGTGTGTGTGTGTGTGTGTGTGTGTGTGTGTGTATTTGTACAGTTGTCAGAGAACAAAGAAACACTGCCACGTAATGCTGTTGTGTTGTGTTACAATACAATCATAAGATGGAAACCCACACTCTGAAAATCACTTCTTAAAAAAGGAATCCACAGGGGCAAAGTAAAAGGTCCATTACATTATCAGTTATGCATTGTATAATTTTGAACTTCTGAGTTTTGTGAGGTTAATATTACAGTTATTGGGCACAGACTGTCTGTGCGGTTCCTGCCAGATCCGAGCATGGCCGGTGCCTTGAGGGAGCGGCAATTGGCAGCTGCTCCCAGGTGGGGGGGGGAGGGGCTCGGAGAGAATCGCTGCGCACAGAACGGCACTGAGCGAGTTGGAATCACGGTCAGGGGCTCAAGGAGTTGCGCCCTGTAGAGGATAATATTACACTTATTGATTATTAATGGGCCTGTGTGAGTTACACTGGGTGCTTATGTACATGCCTCTGGATAACAGTGTCTGCTCGGTGATCATACTGCACTGTAATGTAAAATATGACGGCCGAGAAGTGCAAAGCATAACTGAAGACCTGGTGCTAAAAGTACTGAAGTCACATTTCTAGACAATTCAAGTTGAGCATAGAAACATGTTGTATTTGTTTAGCTAAGTCAACCCTATAAATATTGTTAACAGAAAAGGTGCCTATAGTCTCTTTTCTCCACGATGGAAACAACAGGTTATCGTATTCTGGTACATAAGAAGTATTCGGATTAGATTTTCTCAAAATGGACATTTTGTGACTTCAGTACTTTTAGCACCAGGGTGTTCAACTGTGTTACTCAAAACACATTAACAAATGAAAAAACACAACAAATCTCAGAACAAATGTACAACTCTGAAAACACAACAGCATTTTACAAAACAAATGAACAAAACAAAAAACACAATGGCATTTCACAAAAGAAATTGACAACTTGGAAGACACGACATTTCAAAAAGCAAATTGACAAAACTAGAAACAGCATTTCAGAAAACGCATACATACACATATATATATATTTGTCACCCATCTCTATATATACTGTATATACGTATATATATATATATATATATATATAGATATATTGTAGATGATTTAATTAACGTGAAGATAATTAATTGCAGTCACTGGATGGATAACTGTGACTCAATAAAGGGCCAAAGCTTTAATTAATTAACTAGCTTCATCATCTAATTTTACAAAATACTTTAGAAGTGTGCCAAAGGCACAGCAAGTAATAGCTTCCAGTGTGATTACTGGCCACACCTTTACCTCCAGAGAGAATATAAGCCCAGGTGCACAGAGAGAGGGACATTCAGAACACCTCTTATCTTCAGCTCTACACCAGCCTGGGACCTCCACCTGTGACCACACCCAGCCACTTACCTGAGCAGGTGAGATCAAGTGCAGAGAAGCCTGTATTACAATGCATCTATTTAATAAAATGGAAAGTATTCACCATATTGCTATACTACATTTGCTAATATTGCTTTTCTTGAGTTATGCGTTGTTGAAGTTTATAGTCTATAATTCTGTATGTGAAATTACATGGCAAGTGCCAAAGTTGTAATAAATTATATGATTTATGAAACATATATTTAACAGATACTAAAATACTCATTTGTACATTTAGGGTGTTATATTTTTCTGCATACTATGTGTTATTGAATGCATATTGAAACCCAGAAAGAGGACAGCCAGCAGAGGAAAGAGAGAGAGAGGTGCAATAAGAGTGTCTGAAAATAGGAATTCTGAAGGTGTATAAACTGGGCTTTTATTTTGAAACCAGGGAAAAGCAAAGTCGAAAGGAAACGGGGAAAAAGACCTTGTTGAGTCTAACTACGCGTAAAACAGTCCTCTCTCATCAGGTGAGCTCAATGAAGCAATGGGAGCATAAATTAGCATGGGACATAGCCAGCAGTGAGAAATGTACTGTGCTGAAATTTAAAGATTTCTCACTGTTTCCCACCCATCCACACACCCACACCCACACCCACACACACACACACACACACACACACACACACACATTCCCTTTCTGAGTTTGTGTAATTGTTCATTGTTATGAGTATGTATGTGTGTTTAAGTGCATGTTTCTGTAATATATGCTTGTGACTGAAATTCCACCCCCCACCCTCTCTCTCTCTCTCCAGCAGCAGACATGGCGCAAAACAACACTGTCGAAATAACCAATGTTATGACAAACGCAGTGCTTGTCAAATACGGCAAGTCTGTAAGCGGACAAACCGTAATGCTCCAACCCAACACTTATGTTACCTCAACTGAGGCAATGACTGTCGAAGTGTCGGGCCTGACTTTCCAGCTTGACATTTGGCACTCTCTTGTCATCACTGCAACAGGGCCATTCGTGGTTAATAATGCCGGTAACATTGTTCCGACTTAACCAGAAAGACACAGTCAGTGTTACCATGCTGTACCACACTGTGCAAGAGCTGAAAATCAGTCAGTAACAGAGAGATTTCCATTTATATCACAGCAGAGTTGATTGGCATTTGGTGGATGGTCAAATATCTGTAAACCTTTCATCTTTTTTTGTTCTGCTGCTTAATAAAGTGAAGCAATCACAAAACCATCTTGTCTTTCTAGTGTTGTCTTTGCACAGTCCTGACCTGCGCTCAACAACGTCTGGAGCAATCTTTGTTCCTTTGTAACACATCCTGCTGCATCTTTTCAAATTAAAAGTTATTTTTTTGACAAAGCTGATCAAGAATGATTCAATAACAATGAGGAGAACATGCCAAATATTGTTTAGAAAAGTTCAAACCAAGATTGTTGATAAAAATTAGAAACAAATTGGTACATTTATTATGTATTTGATATTTTTAAAGATTTTTAAAAAATAGTTTCACATAAGGAACACGAGTGTTCAAATCATTCTTTACCCAATAAGCAGCAAATTTGTTTATACTTTCCACAGAATCCCACCACAGGAGGATTTGATATTGGTTGGGAAACCATTTTCCAGTATATCAGCCACATGGTGATTTACTTTTAAAAGAGGTGTGTTTAATGTGCTGCCAACCAGAAATTAAATTAATGTGAATATCTATTACTGAACAGACACACCATATTTCTCATAAATCCGGGTCTTGTTTTTATAAATTATGTTCTTCATATCAAAAGCAAAGTTAATTATTATTTCTTCAATTTTCATTTGGAAAATGGTAAATGCAATGGCGGCCAGTAGCTATAGCTAGCAAAAGCGGGAGCCGGCGATGTACGACCAGGGATTCTGGGTAGTGTAGTTATGTTTCTCAAACTCCGTTAATGACACGATTCAAATGTGATTTAAATGCAGTATTGAATATATAATGGACTTTGTATCACATATTGTGGGCTTGGAACCAGAGGGGCATAAGTGGCATTTTGGGTGAAAATGAGTTCTATATATCAAATGAAAGCTCTTGATGAGCTCTATCCAGTGCCAAAAGGACACAACTGAAATCACAAACAGTATTGAATAAAGCAACAAAACAACAAAGACCTAACACAAAAAATTGAGAATGGTTTGGAGCCAGAAGGGTGTCAGGGTCAGGGTCAGAGCCAGAGTCAGGGTCAGGGTCAGAGTCAGAGTCAGAGTCAGTCAGAGACAGAGTCAGTCAGAGTCAGAGTCAGTCTTTTTCTCAGTCTCAGAGATTATTTGACGGTGATTTTGTTGAACCATTTTTTTCCCCTTGTGTGAATACTGCTTACAATGTTTTACATGTGTTAATACAATGTATGTTTCTGCTACCCCAAAAACGTAATACTATATTTTCATTTTCACCCACATAGTACACGGCCTTTGGGGATGGGGAGCAGTGGGAGATCTTAAAAAGGGAGATTAACTATGTGAGCCTCTGCCTACCTGACAACTTGAAACACCCTGGGGTTGAAAATTTCACTACAAAGATGACAGCAGAGCCATCTGGGATGCAATACTTGAGTAAATAGCTTTTTTTGAATGGAGCATACGTGCCTTTTCTGTGGTGATCTTTAAGAATTCACAATTACCATGAAAGCAAACTTGTTTAATTAATTTAACTACTCATTTAATATATCCAGGTTTGTTCAACAAGTGGTGTATGGATGTTATAAAAATGACGAAGAGGTATGCGGTGACAACGAGCTCAAAAAAAAATGGTTGAGTCCATACACCGGAATGGATTTCTATACAAGCCGGGTAACCTCATTCATAATAACTTCAAAGCCCTATCCAGACTCACAAATAGTGGGCTTTAAAAAAAAAAAAAAAGGAAAGCTTTTTGTGCTGGTCTTTCGGTCACACTTATGTTAAATTAATTCCATTAAAGTTACTTCACAGAACAACATGGACCATATCTCCTCCACCTTGCAATCAGATCTTTGTTTTACAGTTCAGTGGCACACACCTCAGTATTTGTCATAGCTACTCAAAGTTTACCAAATACAACTGCAGAGAAACAGACAATGGTAATTTATTTTAAATTTGGGATGTGTGTTGATCGTTAGATTGCCCCTCGAGCCTGAACACAAGAGAAGAAGCCATTAAATACATCACCATGATAATGTTCACCTGCTCAGCCCAACATGCCGCTGTGACTCACGGGCAGGTACGGTGTCCTACAAGGACTATTCCTAGATGGCCACAAGAGAAACACTATTTACAGTGCACTGCAAATGTGTTTGGACAGTGACACATTTTTTGTTGTTTTGGCTCTGTACTCCAGCACATTGGATTTGAAACGGAACAGTGACCATGAGGTTAAAGTGCAGACTTTCGGCTTTGAATTTGAGGATTTTTACATATATATCGAGTGAACCGTGTAGCAATTGTAGCCATTTTTACACATAGTCCCCCCCCCTCCATTTTAGGGCGCCAAAAGTAATTGGACAAATTAATATATATAAAGTCATCATATTTAAGATTTGGTTGCATATCCTTTGCATGCCAGGACTTCCTGATGTCTGTGACCCAACAACATCAAAAGACTCTTCATATCTTATTTTCAGGTACTCTTACAAGCAATACTATAACCTCTCAGCATTTGAAAGTATCTCTATGGGAATTGGGGGGTGGGACTAGATTAAGCTGTACATTACACGGGAACAGTATGGAACAGATGGTTGGCTAAATGTCTGTAAGTCATCAAGGGTCTGAGGTATCAAACAAGCCTCAAACCATCACTCTGCTGCCAGATATGCAGTAGATATGGATGGATCACTTTAAGGGTGGTTTCTCCTGACTTATTTTTCAATAAGAAACAGAGTAACCTCATAGGCACTGTTCCATTTCAAATCCAATGTCCTGTAGCACAGAGCAAAAAGAACAACAAAAAAATGTGTCACTGTCCTAACACTTTTGCAGCGCACTGTAGATGATATATTGCAATGTTTTTTTTACTTTTTTTTTTTTGCTCTACCACTCTCCTTTTAATTATGCAGACAGTAATATAGATTTTGTCACTAGAGCACTAGAAATATAAATTTCACAATAGGCTACAAGATGGATGTAACCCAGTGGCTTAGCGTCGGCTGGACAATAGGCCTTCTGTAACCTTACCTTTATGCAGATATTACCCTCAACCTGTTCCCATTTATAGTTCTTAATTATCAATCAAGCAATTAACTGAAAAACAAATATCAATGAATAGAGAATAGAAGTTTTTCTGTGCTAGCATTTTTCTTTATGTCATAAAATATGTAGCACTTATTATATATGTATTGATAGCTGATACACTGGAAAAAGCGTGTTATACAGCATTAGACTTTTTTCTGTTTATTTAGCTTGAGTAGCCTAACAAACAATTAATTTGCTGAATAATCAAGACCAATATGTAGCCTATAATGATTAAGAAATGATGAAGACAAAGATAACTTGAGATTGTTTAACAAGGATCAGGCAATAATCTGAATGCGTTAAAGCAGTGGTCTTCAACCCTGGTCCTGGGGACCCCCTGTGTGTGCTGGTTTTCATTCCAACCACAATTGCAATACTTGAATTTTAACAAGCTGTTAATTTTTCTTAATTAGGTGTTTTTAATGTTTAGAGGGATTATTTACATTCTTAAGCCACATTATGTTAGTAATAGCTATGCATGCCATGAAGAATAAAAGTCCAATATTCACATTGTGCTGTATTGTAAACAATTAAAAGGAGGTAAAAAATGTTTTAACTGATCAAATTAAAGACTGAGGTGAATCAATTGGCTCATAATTGGTGAAATTGTGGACACATGGCCACTAAAACTAACCGTTTGGTAAATAATGAAGAATTCAAAGACAAAGCAAATGATAACGAGCCAAACCTGCATTGTATTAACAAGCTTAAGGAAAACATTATGAAGGAACTTAAACTTGTGTTCAATTACCTAATTAGGAGCCTATTCACCTGAGTTCTTACCTCTTCTTTGTAATTGTTTGCAATATAACACAATGAGCATAATGAACATGGGATTTTTTTTTCTTCAAAGCATGCATAGCTATTGCTAACATAACGTGGCTTAAGAGAGTAAAGAGTTTAAAGCGTTCTCTCCATACAATTAAAACACCTAATTAAGAAAAATTAACAGCTTGTTAAAATTCAAGTATTGCAATTGTGGTTGGAACAAAAACCAGCACACACAGGGGGTCCCCAGGACCAGGGTTGAAGACCACTGCGTTAAAGAATGTAATTAATTTTAAGCCAGCACTCAAATTAGTCAAAGCGATTTAAACATTAGAGACCATAAATTTAAAGAGGACAGCCTCTTAAGTGTCTCGAACTGCTGAGAGCAACGCATAATTCAGGCTAAAAAAACTAATTTATGAAAATCTATGTACAAAACATTGAACATTTAAACATGGAGCATTTAAAAGTCTGAATCTTCACATGATAACACGTCATCATAAACAGAGAGTGATGGTCCGTTAAAGGTAAGATTACAGAAGGCCTATTTTACAGCCCACGGTACGCCACTGATGTAACCTTAGTTTTTGCACAAATATGCTTTGTGACAGATCTACGTTTTTATTGAATTGGCTATGTTAATTGATTACACAGATTTTGTCCAGATAGGCCACTGGATATGCGTCCTTAATACATATGTTCTGTCAACATTTAGAATATATGGCCTGAGATTGCTTCAGGAATTGCAGTAGCATAATGTCTGTGCTATTCTCAAGCTAGCGAGAAGTTTCATTGCTTACCCCTGTCATTTCAGCAGAATTGGTTTAGGGAGTTGGTACATGAGTTTCAGGTTGTGGTCATTGTGTATTAAATTCCAGTGTTAGTGTGTAAACAATTGAGAAAAACTGTAATAAACACTAGTCAACAAATGAGTACAAATTATAAATGGCAATTACGCATTGGTGTAAAAAATTTAAGACACTATGACCATTACATTAGTTAGGCATCAGTATTGTTTGAGTGTACTGGCCAACTCAAATATGCAAAAAAAAACAGTGAGATGGTTTTTGTTATTTTTTATTTTTCCAAATTGCAAAAAGGTCTCTCTGACACAAAGTTGACTTTCGGGGTGTGGATTTCCATGTTACTATTGTATTGCAACACAACACAGCAACATGTTGAAATATTTTTCATAGCCATTAATTATAATTATTTTTCTGAGGGATTATTTCCTGTCAGTGGTTTTCTGTTCTCATACCCTGATATGGCACAAACTGCAAACATGCCTCAACCCTGATCAAAAGATGACAGACCAGTTCCTGGATAGAAGCCCACACAGGCCAGCAGCCAACAAAGGGCCCATCCCCTGGACACCCTGGAGCTGGGATCCAAGGGTACAACCAAACCCACCTCTGGGAAGGACCTCACTGGGCAGTCAGGAGGGGGGACCAGTGGGGTGGATAAATATAGGGGAGCAAGTCCCTAAATAACCTGTATTGCTAATAAAAAACTAATAATTTACTCGACAAACCTGAAGATTAATCTCACTTTATCACCATGTCACTGACCATCACTACACTCAGAAATAACGGTGCTGCCCCTCATATTATCATGTTGTATTTTGTGATGTGAGAGAAAAAAAGTTTTTCTCTTGATGCAAGAGAAAAACCCAACTTGATTTAATGGTACAAGCAGCTTTATTTTACATATGCTCATGGGAGCAGCATCATCACACTATCTCCCCCAATATTAATTCTTAAATACATGTAATATGGATCCTGTAACCTTCTCATAAAGAGTACAATGGTTGTTGCATGTGGCCACGGATAAAACTAGTTGGAATAATGACTAAGCATATTCTGCATCAATATGGATCATGTCCAATATATTCAGAAGTTACACAAGCTCTGGCCTCCTTATCGATGTGCTGCACATTTCAAAAGCATCTACACTCTACTGCAGCAAAACACACTATATTGTATAACTCTCAAATTTATATCTTAGGCTTCATATAATATAATTAGTTTTCTTTAGTTCTATGTAAAACTATTTAAGAATTCTCTTTAAAAATGTCTGATACATAATAATAAAAATTAATAAATGTAACATTTGTTTCTAACTTTTATAAACCGTATTTGGCATTTATTCTCCTCCTTGTTATCACATCATTATTGAATAAATCAAATTTAAAAAATAAAGCTTTTCTTTTTAAACGATGCAACTGGATGTGTTACAAAGGAACAAAGTTTGCTCCAGACGTCCTTTTTTTGACTGCAGGTCAGGACTGTGCAAAGACAACACTAGAAAGAGTGTGTCTTTCTGGTTATATCACCCTTATTTCACCACAGTATGTAAGCGTGCATTTTCCATCATCATCATCATCATCATCATCATCATCCCTTAAGAAAACAGGGTCAAGAGAGGAAATATGGAGGGTTTCTTTGACAATTTTAGTGTCCTCGTAATACACTTTGACATAAACTGCCACATCTGAGATACAGTTCTTGTAACCTTTGGGTGGGAGCAGCTCATATTCGACATCAGTATCTTCGTTGTACATCAAGGTGCCGGAGGAGTTTTTCTTGGTGAAGTCTTCCCCTTCGATGGGCTTCTTGCTGTAGTAAACGCGCAGGGTCTGTCCCATCATATTGGACACACGAACACCATCCTGCTGTGCAATGTTCCTAATTTGTCCTGATTGGCCCTTGGCCGACATAGGAACACACCTTCTCATTGCCCCTATTGTCACATCACCCACATTAACACTGCTGCCATCCCCCCCTCCTGTCACATTGCCAGTATGTGAGCTGTTGTCTGTATGAGTACTGCTGTCCGTATGAGAGCTGCTGTCTGTATGAGTACTGTTGTCCATATGAGAGCTGCTGTCTGTATGAGTACTGTTGTCCGTATGAGAGCTGCTGTCTGTATGAGTACTGTTGTCCATATGAGAGCTGCTGTCTGTATAAGTACTGCTGTCCGTATGAGAGCTGCTGTCTCTATGAGTACTGTTGTCCGTATGAGAGCTGCTGTCTGTATGAGTACTGTTGTCCATATGAGAGCTGCTGTCTGTATAAGTACTGCTGTCCGTATGAGAGCTGCTGTCTCTATGAGTACTGTTGTCCGTATGAGAGCTGCTGTCTGTATGAGTACTGTTGTCCATATGAGAGCTGCTGTCTGTATAAGTACTGCTGTCCGTATGAGAGCTGCTGTCTCTATGAGTACTGTTGTCCGTATGAGAGCTGCTGTCTGTATGAGTACTGTTGTCCCTATGAGAGCTGCTGTCTGTTGGTGCCAAACAGGAATTATTAATACAAAACCTGAATATATACACTCGTCTAAATATATAGACACTCAATTCTGAATATATAGACACTCAAGTCTGAATATATAGACACTCCATTCTGAATATATAGACACTCAATTCTGAATATATAGACACTCCATTCTGAATATATAGACACTCAAGTCTGAATATATAGACACTCAATTCTGAATATATAGACACTCAATTCTGAATATATAGACACTCGCCTGAATATAAAGACACTCAAGTCTGAATATATAGACACTTGTCCATCTGGCACAATGTGTGTTTCCTCCGGGTTGCTCTGGTCCGCAACTGGATCATCGACCACCCAAATGTTTTGGTTCTTCATCTCCCACCATATTCCCCATTTCTCAATCCTATAGAAGAGTTATTTTCAACATGGCGATGGAAGGTGTATGACCACAGTCTTAACCAGTGATTATTGTCATTTAATAAATTGTTCTATTTATAGACTTGATTTGCGTGGTCTCCGTGAATTGTGTCTCTATTACCGGGTTTCACACGGACTAATCTTGTTTGTGGTAATGTGACTGCTCTGCTAGGCCTTGGTCAGTACTAGGAGGATTCTATGTTCTAAAACCTCTGGGCGCCTGTGATGGTGATACGTTCAAAACCTCTGAGTTTCTGTTTCCTAGTTCATGGTAGATTCTATGGTGTAAACCCTCTGTGATATGTTCCAAACCCTCTGAGTTTCTATTTGACCTCGTAGATTCTATGGCCCAAAACCTCTGCACCTGTGATGGTGGCACGTTCCAAACCCGCTGAGTTTCTATGGGCTAGGGTCCCTGAGCTTGTCAGTCCACTTCAGTGTGTCAGTCTGCACCCCGTATCTCGGGCTATCAACGTCCCCGGTATAGATAGTTTCAAAAGAACAGAATTCCACTCGCAATCAAGCGTCAATTCTAATTGGAGTCAGATAAATGAACGGTGATATTACTTTTCCCACAGCAACAGCGGAAAACATCACGCTTAAACCTTCACTCCGAGCTATTTCCTCATTGGTCTAGCTGCACGACATTTACAGGCCCAAAGGTTAAAACTTATGCATTTCAATTACATGTCAATTTTCCATCCAATTTGATCACATAACTCCAATGTCAAAGATGACATTTCAATCCAGATTTCTTCTTCATGTTCATGTAGATTTTATATGATTCAATCAGATTCATTCTGGATTAAACAGATTTATGTTGTCTTTAATTTATATGGATAATTGAAATATTTTATTTTTATTTTTATATACGTTTCATTTAAATTGTATGCTTAATGTTTATGAGGGCCAAGAATAATTTTTTTGAGTAGGGTGGAAACGGACAGGCTTATTCACTTCACAAGAATCATTTTTAATTCATCATAATTATGGTCTCAGTGGAAATGTAATGCATGATAAATTAAATATTTGTAATAATATTGCATCATAACATACTTTGAATGCATGTCATCCACCCAACTGGCACTGGAGTTGCATTTTACCTGCAAATTGAGCTTTCATGGTAGAAATAATACAACGTTATTTTTAAAATGTGTTTTGAAACACACTGGAAGCTATTACTTGCCGGCATACTTCTAAAGTATTTTGTAAAATTAGATGATTTCAGAAGAATAATTCCAAACTACAGCCCTAATTTCAATGCAGGCACCCAATTAGACTGCAGTACATACAGTCAACGGAAATGTAATTGAAAAAGGATGAAGCTAGTTAAGCAGATTATCTTATTAATAGTACAAGCAGCTTTATTTTACATATGATCATGGGAGCAGCATCATCACACTATCTCCCCCAATATTCATTCTTTAATACATGTAATATGGTTCCTGTAACCTTCTCATAAAGAGTACAATTGTTGTTGCATGTCGCCATAGATAAAACTAGTTGGAATAATGACTAAGCATATTCTGCATCAATATGGATCATGTCCAATATATTCAGAAGTTACACAAGCTCTGGCCTCCTTATCGATGTGCTACACATTTCAAAAGCATCTACACTTCGCCAAATGGACGAGTGATTACTGGCCACAGCTTTACCTCCAGAGAGAATATAAACCCAGGTGCACAGAGAGAGGGACATTCAGAACACCTCTCATCTTCAGCTCTACACCAGCCTGGGACCTCCACCTATGACCACACCCAGCCACTTACCTGAGCAGGTGAGATCAAGTGCAGAGATGCCTGTATTACAATGCATCTATTTAATAAAATGGAAAGTATTCACCATATTGCTATACTGCATTTGCTAATATTGCTTTTCTTGAGTTATGCGTAGTTGAAGTTTCTAGTCTATAATTCTGTATATGAAATTACATGCCAAGTGCCAAATTGATTGATTTATGAAACATATATTTAACAAATACTATAAATAAATTTAGGGTGTTATATTTTTCTGCATACTATGTGTAATTGAATGCATATTGAAACCCAGAAAGAGGACAGCCAGCAGAGGAAAGAGAGAGAGAGGTGCAATAAGAGTGTCTGAAAATAGGAATTCTGAAGGTGTCTAAACTGGGCTTTTATTTTGAAACCAGGGAAAAGCAAAGTCGAAAGGAAACGGGGAAAAAGACCTTGTTGAGTCTAACTACGTGTAAAACAGCCCTCTCTCATCAGGTGAGCTCAACGAAGCAATGGAAGCATAAATTAGCATGGGACATAGCCAGCAGTGAGAAATGTACTGTGCTGAAATTTAAAGATTTCTCACTGTTTCCCTCACACACACACACACAAGCAACATGTGCACACAAACACACACAAATTCCCTTTCTGTGTTTGTGTAATTGTTAATGAGTATGCATGTAATGAGTATGTACCCCCCCCCCCTCCTCTCTCTCTCTCTCTTTCTCTCTCCAGCAGCAGATATGGCGCAATACAAAACCATCGAAATAATCAATATTAGTACAACACCAGCGACTGTCTTTTACGGCAAGAATCAAAACAGAGGTAACGTAGTGCTCCAACCCAAAACTTACGTTACCTCAGATGATGCACTGGATGTCAAAGTGCGGGACGAGTCATTCGCTCTTGACATGAAGCACTCTCTTATCATCACTAGTGGAGGCATATTCCAGGTTGCAAGTGCCGGTATCATTTCTCTGACTTAACCAGAAAGACACAGCCAGTGTTACCATGCTGTACCACACTGTGCAAGAGCTGAAAATCAGTCAGTAACAGAGAGATTTCCATTTATATCACAGCAGAGTTGATTGGCATTTGGTGGATGGTGTCCAAATATCTGTAAACCTTTCATCTTTTTTTTGTTCTGCTGCTTAATAAACTGATGTAATCACAAAACCATCTTGTCTTTCTAGTGTTGTCTTTGTACAGTCCTGACCTGCGCTCAACAACGTCTGGCGCAAACTTTGTTCCTTTGTAACACATCCTGCTGCATCGTTTCAAATTAAAAGCTCTTTTTTTGACAAAGTTGATCAAGAATAATGCAATAACAATGAGGAGAACAAATATGCAAAAATATTGTTTAGAAAAGTTAAAACAAAGATTATTTATAAAAAAAACTTGATGTTACATTTGATGTTACATTTATTATCTTACATTATCATGTATTAGATATTTTAAAACATATTTTTAAGTAGTTTTACATAAGGAACCAAAGGAAACACTATATGATACAAAGTCATAGTTATTAATTTCAGTGTTCAAATTATTTTTGTCCAATAAGCAGCAAAGTTTTTTATACTTCCCACAGAATCCCACCACTGCAGGATTTGGTATTGGCTGGGAAACCATTTTGTCAGTATGTCAGTCACATGGTGATTTACTTTTTACCCAATCAGAGGTGTGTTCTTTTAATATGCTGCCAACCAGAAATTAAATTAAAGGGGGTAAGGGAAGAGAGGCAGGAGACAGAGACCGGTGCGGATGCGGAATAGGTCGGAACTGGTCGGAATAGGTTCCCGGATTTTCGGCGGGAGTTCTACACATTGAGTTTGAAACAAAATAGCAATTATAATGGGAAAAATCATAATAATTTGTCGGATTGTGCATAAACTGGTCTGTGACTGGACTGGGGATGGCAGGGGCTAGGGAGGGGAGGGAGTAGGGGGATTTAGAGGAGGGTACGGACACAAATAATTGGTCTAAAGTGGAAAGGAAAAAAACTAGGAGAAATAATAATAATATTCCGGGGTGGGTAGGAGGAAGGTTGACAAGGATTAGGGATTAAACATTATTATAAAGTTGAAGGAAGGGCATGATATTAGGAATGTAAGCCTGTTTGCTTTGACTGGAGGTCTAAAAGAGAAGATTGGTGACATTGTGATGGCTGATGGTGCAAACGTAAGGAGCAGAGAGAGAGGCAAAGCTTTTAAGTTAAAGGAAGTGTGCAATAAAATGGTGGAGAAAGTGAGGAATACAGGTGTAGGGGTGTGATTTATGGCATTCCAATGGAAGAAAACCTGGAGGATTTGAAGGTAAATCTAAAAGGAGGTAAGGTGACAAGCATTAAGCGTTTACAAGCAAGAAGAGGAGGTGAAAAGATGGATAGTTTGTCAGTCTTGCTGGAATTTCAAGACAAAGTGTTGCCAGAGAGAGTAACGGCAGGATTCATGAGCTACTATGTCAGAGCATATGTACCACCACCTCTTAGATGCTATAAATGTCAAAAGTATGGGCATATTGCAGCTGCATGTAGAGGAAGGCAGAGGTGCGGTAGGTGTGGAGGATTATGGGAAGTGTGAGGAAGGGGGCAGAACTGAAATGTGCTAACTGTGACGGTGCACACAGTGTGGTATACGGAGGTTGTGTTGTTAGAAAGAAGGCAATGGAAGTGCAGAAAGTTAGGGTACAAAAAGACACCTCATATGCAACAGCAGTTAAGTTGGTTCAGAAAGAGAATATTCTAGAGAGAAGGGAAGAAAGGGAAACGATACAGAAAGGTCAGACAGCCAAACAAAGTGTGTTGGAGAGTAGTAGGGGTGATGAAAATATACTTTTAGTAAAGAAGGAGAAATTTGTGTACTTTATGGCTGACGTGATTAACTGTACATTTCAAGCAAAAGGCAGATAGGAAAAAAGAAGAGCGGATATTCAAGGGATATCTGGTAAAGCTGTTCAGGAAGAGCTGAAAAGACAAGAGCAGTTGAATAAAGAATTATGTTCACAGGAATTACTGCATTATGTTTATACTTCAGTGGAATGCAAGAAGTTTAATTGCAAATGGACAAGAATTTAAAAGTTGTATTACTGAACTACAGAATAAGCCGGATGTATTATGCATTGAGGAGACATGGCTGAGGCCTTCACTGGATTTTATTATACAAGGATATGTTTGTGTACGGAGGGATAGGGAAAGTGGTAGTGGGAGAAGGTGTGTAAATCTGTGAGATTTGCCCAGAAACACAGCCAGAGGGTAGAATCATAAAAGGTTCCATTAAGTTGTGGATATGTTGACAACATATGCTAATTTTGACATATTATTGACAATAGCTGAACTTTGTAAACCATTTGTAAAAGAAAAATATGACTGAAAACCTTTGCCTTTCTTTTACAGATTTCTTGAATGGATCAGTACTTTTTCGCTTCTGAAATCAAGTTTAACGGAAGCCTCTATTGTAAAATAGTCAACCATATCCTCTTGTTTTTCATGACAATTATCTTTGCAGCAGATCCTGCTTATTCTGTCCAATTGGCTGAGAGGTAATCCCCTATTTGTCATGGTTTTGGCAGCCTCTTTTTCTTTCCGCGTTCATTCCCCTTCGGAGCAGCGCGAGGGCGCTCGTCTTACTTTTCTGTTCCGCTCCGGGTTTTCATTCTGTCTCGGGAAGAAGTCCTCACACCTGTTTCAGGTTACCTGCCGGCTATTTAAGCCTCTCTCCCCCTTTGTCGCGCGCTCTCTCTCTCTCCGCCTTTGTCGCGCGTGCTCGCTCTCTCCCTCGCTCTCAAGCAGCGGTTTGTACAGGTCTGCTCTTTTAGATCCTGCTTTCTACTCCTTCTAAATGTTTTTATGAACTTGATAAATTTTGTACAATATTTATTTTAACAATAAGAGGTAAAATATCGCCCCTACAACATCAAAAAAGGTCAGGACAAGCTCTGCTTAATTTCAATTCTTAATTAAATAAAGTTTTTATTATTATTATAAATTAGATATTGTGAATCTCATTAACTTGAAGCAAATTTGTTCCATGAGGCACATTCTCTTGAGATGGTAAGATGAAGAAACACAGGGCCAAGTTTCATTAAATAATTTATGAAAGTTTGGATAGCATTCCTTTGGAATAGAGCTAGTTTATTTAGTGTGAGCTACGATAGGCAATATTGTTTGTTGTAATTTGGCCACATTTTGATGAAGACTTTTAAAGGCAGGCCTAGTTTTTGCAAGATGGAATTAAGGACTTATAGACAGCGCTCTGTAGACTATGCGTGAGTAACTTGGCTTTTTTTTAAAATATTGAAAACGTAAGTGAGTTAGTGTAACCCATCTCCTGTGGAATGTTCACAGAGATTATTTTAAAGTGGGTGTATTACAACCACACCTGTAAGTACTTAACCGCTTAAAGGCCTGACTAGCTTCTGAAGACGCCATGTTGTCATGTTCAAGGCCCTCGAGTATGGATACGTGCTGCATATCAGGTTACATATTACATTCATAATTTATTCAGCTTCTTAACTGTCCCATAACCGCAGTGTTAACCTGTCACAACCTGTTGATTTTGTGTGTGTTTGTGTGTCAAAAGGTGTATTTGCTGTAGGTGGGGAAAAAATAAAAGATTTTTTGTCCCTTTTAAACCTTTATGCGAAAATAAAATGCCACGAAAGAAAGGCATGCTTTTTGTGCCGGTCAATAAAGGCTTGTCTCCATTTGATGGATTTCAATCACCTGAGTAATATTAGGCTTTTCTTATCTCCCTGAAGCATCCAATATCTGAAAGTCCCCTGTGATGACCGAGACTGAAGCATATGTGTGCCGTTTCACCACATCAGAGATATGGATGGATAACTTGAAGGGTTTCTTCTCCTGACTTATTTTGCCATAGAGTTCAATCAGAAAATTTGTCAGGAGAAACAACCTTTAAAGTGATCCATCCATATCTACTGCATATCTGGCAGCAGAGTGATGGTTTGAGTCTCGTTTGATACATCAGACCCTTGATGACTTACAGCCATTTAGCCAACCATGTATTCCAAACTGTTCCAACATAATTTACAGCTAAATGTAGTCCCACCCCCAATAATAATAACTTCTGTATGTTCTGACCTCATAACCACACAGCATTCAGATACAACTTCACACATCCACACAATAAAGCCCCAAACTTGGGTTATTTTGGCGGTTCTTCTTATTCTTCTTCTGCGTCTGCAATCAGTTGCAACGCACACCGGGAGCACCTATTTTTATTTTAGGTGACTTTAACCATTGCAAGCTTGAGCTGCACCTTCCTGGCTTTGATCAGTACGTTAAGTGTGAAGCACGAAATTACAAAGTCCTAGACAAATGCTATGGTAACATTAAAAACGCCTACAATGCGAAACAAAACCCTCCTCCGGCAAACTGCGATCACAATACAGTCCACTTAATACCAACATACAAGACGTGCTTAAAAGCAGCAAGGCACAGGCAAGGACAGTGGCTGTGTGGTCGGACGAAAGTACAGAGACATTGAAAGGATGTTTTCTTTGTACGAACTGGAATATTTTCCACAATATGGAAGTAAATGAGACCACTGAAATGGTAACGGACTATATAACCTTCTGTGTGGAACGGCAGTTATGCAATAGCTAACGTTATGTGAACAGGTATTAAGCAAAGAAAAAAACTTTTAACGCAGAATATCATCTGATTCAGATTGCGTTGTCGCATTAATGTAAAACAATCTATCTGAACAAAAACGTTTTCAACGTCAAAAAAGCCAAGTTACACATGCATAGCCTACAGAGGGCTGTCTATAAGTCCTTAATTCCAACTTGCAAAAATTAGGCCTGCCTTTAAAAGTATTGATATCAAAATGTGGCCAAGTTACAACTAACAATATTGCCTATCGTAGCTCACACTTAATAAACTAGCTCTATTCCAAAGCAATGCTATCCAAACTCTCTTAAATTATTTATTGCAACTTGTCAATAAAAAGTCACAAGATATAAAGTACTATGTGACCTATGAGTGTTACACTCTCTGTAAAGAAACATTGGTATAGCTACATGAAGCAGATTTTACTAAATTTTCTTGAATGCTCTTCTATATATCCAATTACCTGTCAGTACCCCTACGAATAAAACGGCTCATAGAAGCAATGCTGTTGAGCACACACACACACACACACACACACACACACACACACACACACACACACACACACACACACACACACACACACACACACACACACACACACGTTTAAAAAAATATTACTGGAAGAGTAACCTGAAGGATCATGCATGCCAAAATTCATGTTCATTTGGGGATTTATGGGAACTTTTTTGCGCAAGCCAAAGGCGGTTGAGGGGAGAATTGTTTTCAATGTAAAAAACAAGCCACGTTACTCACGCATAGCCTAAATAGCGCTGTCTATAAGTTCTTAATTCCAACTTGCAAAAATTAGGCCTGCCTTTAAAAGTATTGATATCAAAATGTGGCCAAGTTACAACTAACAATATTGCCTATCGTAGCTCACACTAAATAAACTAGCTCTATTCCAAAGCAATGCTATCCAAACTCTCCTAAATTATTTAATGCAACTTGTTGTATTATTTCTACCATGACAGCTCAATTTGCAGGTAAAATGCAACTGCAGTGCCAAATGGGTGGATGACATGCATTCAAAGTATGTTATGCTGCAATATTATTACAAATATTTAATTTCTCATACATTACATTTCCACTGAGACCATACTTATGATGAATTCAAAATTATTCTTGTGAAGTGAATAAGCCTATCCGTTTCCACCCTAGGTAAGGAATTGTGACTTCCCCAAGCTATTACTGGCCACACCTTTACCTCCAGAGAGAATATAAGCCCAGGTGCACAGAGAGAGGGACATTCAGAACACCTCTCATCTTCAGCTCTACACCAGCCTGGGACCTCCACCTGTGACCACACCCAGCCACTTACCTGAGCAGGTGAGAGAAGTGCAGAGAAGCCTGTATTACAATGCATCCTTTTAATAAAATGGAAAATTATTCACCATGTGGTAGAAAAATATTGAGTTATGTGTAGTTGAATTATGTATTCTACAATTCTATATGTGAAACAACAACAAGTTTAAGAGTTTTAATAAATTAAATGATTTATGAACTATATTTTTCAAATACGAAAATACCAATTTGATACATTTAAGGTCAAATTTACTAAGACTTTTAGCATGTGCAAAACCTTTCAGCACATGCAGAACTAATAACACGACCAATGATTGGTGCAAAATAAATACCATGACCAATCATTGTAGATGTGTGCTAAAACGTTTTCCAAAGGTCTTAGTAAATCAAGCCCTTAGGGTGTTATATTTTTCTGCATACTATGTGTTATTGAATGCATACTGAAACCCAGAAAGAGGACAGCCTGCAGAGGAAACACAGACAGGTGCAATAAGAGTGTCTGAAAACAGGAATTCCCAAGGTGAATAAATTGGGCTTTTATTTTGAAACCAGGGAAAAGCAAAGTCGAAAGGAAATGGGGGAAAAAGACCTTGTTGAGTCTAACTACGCGTAAAACAGTCCTCTCTCATCAGGTGAGCGCAATGAAGAAATAGGAACATAAATTAGGATGGGACATAGCCAGCAGTGGGAAATGTGCTTTTAAATGTACTTGGGAATTTGTTTAAAGATTTCTCACTGTTTCCCTCACACACACAAGCAACATGTGCACACAAACACACAAATTCCCTTCCTGTGTTTGTGTAATTGTTCATTGTTAATGGGTATGTATGTAATGAGTATGTATGTGTGTGTAAGTGCATGTTTGTGTAATATATGCTTGTGAGTGAAGCATCTCTCTCTCTCTCTCCAGCAGCAGAAATGGCGGAAAACAATACCATCCAAATAGCCAATGTATGACAGGGGGAATGCTCATCTCATACGGCAAGAATACACCCGAACAAGATGTACTGCTCCAACCCGAAACTTACGTTACCTCAGATTGTGAAATGCAAGTCAAAGTGCCTGACGGGACATCGACCCAGTCCTTCTATCTTGACAAACAGTAGTCTCTTGTCATCACTGATGGAGGCATATTCATGGTTAAAAGTGCTTTAGTAGTTCCGACTTAACCAGATAGACACATCCAGGGACTAGATTTAGCTTTAAATTACACTGGAACAGTGTGGAACACATGGTTGGCTAAATGGCTGTAAGTCATCAAGGGTCTGACGTATCAAACAAGCCTTAAACCATCACTCTGCTGCCAGATATGCAGTAGATATGGATGGATCACTTTAAAGGTTGTTTCTTTACAGTACTGACACAGTTCCTTTGTAACACATCCAGTTCTATCATTTAAATTAAAAGCTCTTTTTTTGACAAAGTTGTTTTAATCAGGAATTATGTAATAACAATGAGGAGAACAAATATGCCAAATATTGTTTAGAAAAGTTCAAACCAACATTGTTGATAAAAATTTGAAACAAATTGGTACATTTATTATTTTTCATTATTATATATTTGATATTTTTAAAGATTTTTTAAAATAGTTTCACATAAGGAACAAAATAATAATAATAATTTTTTACCCAATAAGCAGCAAATTTTTTTATACTTTCCACAGAATCCCACCACAGGAGGATTTGATAATAGTTGGGAAACCCTTTTCCAGTATATCAGCCACATGGTGATTTACCTGTAAAAGAGGTGTGTTTAATGTGCTGCTAACCAGAAGTTGTTGCAAAAGTGGTTTAATGAAGCCTGGTTCTGTTGAGGCAAAGTAAAAAATAAACCCCTCCCCTTTCACTAAAGATTCCCCTCCTTATATTTTAAGAAATAAACCCAGGGGACAGCCCAAACAGCACATGGACAAGTAGGTAGAGCAAAAGTTTTATTTTGTCAAAATTAATTTAAAAACAGACAGTTCCACATATCCACACTAACCCTGGTTCCTTCTCCCCCATAACCACTCCACCCCCTTCCTACTGCAAGCGAAGCATGTAAGCTGTGTGCTGTGGCAGGCAAGGCACAGCACACACCCGCAAAACAGCGACCCACTTAACCATCTCACACAATGCACTCCACACACACCTCAAGGAAGGGGTACACCCACTACCCACTACTCCTGTACTACTCTCACCGCCGGCCTTCTTGCTGGTCAGGGTCGTGACGGGCTGGAGCCTATCCCAGCATGCATTGGGCGAGAGGCAGGAATACACCCTGGACAGGTTGGCGATCCATCTCAGGGCACACACACCGTTCACTCACACACTCATAATAATGGGCAATTTAGAGTCTCCAATTAGCCTAACCTGAATGTCTTTGGACACAAAAACGACATCGAAATTAGGGCCAATGAGAAGACAGAAAGACTCTTTGGAGCGATTGGTCCGTTACTTTCTGATTGATGACGTCACCACCACTGCTCTTTGCTCTGCTGCATTTCACTAAAAGCACCACTAGATGTGGCCAGTGACTCATCGTACTCAGTGATGATCACCTCTGGGCTTTTGTTGTCACCCTTTTTTTAAAAATGAAAAAAGGGACAGTGAAAGACAGTCCTAGTTGTAATAACTTCTTTGATTAATGAAATATATATTTAACAAATATGAAGATACATATTTGTGCACATGTGTTATCGAATGCATATTGAAACCCAGAAAGAGGGCAGCCAGCAGAGGAAAGTGAGACAGGTACAATAAGAGTGTCTGAAAATAGGAATTCTCAAGGTGAATAAATTGGGCTTTTATTTTGAAACCAGGGATGAGTGAATTGGAAAAGCGTAAGAAGAAGACAAAGGAAAAGGTGTCGGGGGGCTTCTCGCTCACAATTGAAAACTCCACATAAAACAGTCTCCTCTCATCAGGTGAGCTCAATGAAAGAAGCATCAATTAGGATGGGACATAACCAGCTGGGCGTTTCTCACTGTTACCCTCACACACAAGAGCAACACGTGCACACACATACAAAATATCTGTTTCTGAGTTAAAGTTCTCTCTCTCTCTCCCTCCCTTTCCCTCTGTCTCTATCTACCTCTCAAATTCTAATTCTAATTGTTTTATTGGCAGGAAATATGTCAATATTGCCAAAGCATACAGAAATCAATTAAAATGCATATTTACAGTAAAATAATAATGCCAATGAATAGTCTCAAAATACGGACGACACAATTACAATAACAATGTTAATGATAAATCAACATGAAATCAATAAATCAAGTATGTCAAGAGTCTCTCCTGTATGTTAGGAGTGGATGGTCACTCAGTGTCCCTCAGGTTATGACAGGCTAAAATATATTGTGCCGCAATTGGGGTTGTTGGTCCTTCTCCTAAAAGGATTACACATTTTTCATCGTTTGGTAAGGAATTGAAGTACTCTATTATTATATAAAATTTGGGGAAATATGCTTTTTTAATTTTTGAGTACTTTGTGCAGTTAAGGAGGAAGTGCATCTCTGTCTCAACCTCTCCTGTCTTACAGTGACCACATATTTGTTGTTCTTTTCATAAACATTAGTTTTTGTGTCTGCCTTTTTCAATTGCAAGGGTGTGGTCACTGAGCCTGTATTTTGTCAGGATCCATCTCTGCTTTGTATCTCTGACAGGGAAGAGATGCTCTGCTGGAGTATAATCTTTTTTTAGGGTCCGATAGCAAATTAGTCGACTTTGTGTTTTGGTTTCTTTATCCCAATGTTCCAAATACAAATTTTCTGTGTGTTGCATAATTTGGGTTACACTGATTTGTGGCTGGTTAGTGTGGAAGTAAGATGTTTTGTGAAACTGTTCTGTAGGCCCAAGAAAGCCACATATGCAAGCTTTTATTTAAATAATTATATAATACAGTCAAGATCTAGGGGAAAAATACTGAGATGGGGGGTGGTGAGAGGATGCAGATTAGCTCTCTGTCAGCAAGGACGAGGGCATCTAGCACACCAGTCAAAACAGGAATATTTTCCTCCTGTGTTCCATAACCAAGCAGGAGTTGTACTTATAACAATGGATAAGATAGATCATGCTGACCGAACAGGTGGGAAAAGAATAAAAAAATAAGGGAAATTAAGGAAAATTTCATGGTCTGATTAAAAGGAGGAGAGGTCACAAACAATTTTATTTGATAGATCAAGAGTGCCCCCAAGCGCATAGGGTAAGAACAGGTCATATAACATATTTATTTTTTGCCTAATTTGTTATTGGATAAAATAAGATATTATGAAAGGGTGTTACCACATATTATTGGTGTATTAGTAACGTAAAGGAGGAGTTATGATATTATATAAGCTAATGTTTGTTTTTGTTCAGGGAATTCCAAATCCTCTGCGTAGGTTTATGGTTTTCCCACGTTGAATCAACGTTTGACCGTTTAATAAAAGATTAAATTTAATAGAAGATTCTGCTATTTCCTTCATCTTTATCTTGAGAATTCTTCCACTCGAAAACCCATCTCATTGAACTTCAGTAAAGGACTTCCCTCTGCATTAGCAGTGCTGGACTGAGCGTGGTGTAGGTTAGTTTGGGTTACAGAATTAGTAGGCTTCAGTACCAGCGGATTGTAGCACCTTAGATTGTAGTATGTCATTGGGACTTGATTTAAGGTGCATCCAGAATTTGAGTGCTCGTTTGTATATTTATTACCAATTTAATCTGCCATAATTCGGCCCTACATGCGTTATTAGGTGTTTTCCTTTGTATTTGTAAGATATTTCTGCAGAATTCAGTATGCAGGGTTTCAATTGGATTCTTGTCCCATGCAGTGTAGTTTTGCTGACTGAGTGGACCCCAGACCTCACTTCCATAAAGCGCAATAGGCTCAATTACACTATCAAATAGTTTAGACCAGATTCTAATTGGGATATTCAGTTTGAAAAGTTTTCTCTTTATTGCATATATTGCTCTTTGAGCTTTTTCTTTTAATGTATTTACTGCCATGCAGAAACTCCCCGATGCAGTGATTGTCAGACCAAGGTAGGTATAATTCATAGTGTGCTCTAAGGCGGTGTTACCTAGAGTCAATTTGTATCAGTTTTCCTGACATCTGGGCTTCTTTTGGAAAATGATAATCTTTGTCTTATTAAAATTTACTGCCAGGGCCCAGTTCTGGCAGTATTGCTCAAGCAGATCCAGGTGTTGCTGTAACCCCTGTTCTGTGGGTGACAGCAGGACCAGGTCATCTGCATAGAGCAAACATTTGACGTCTTTGTCGAACTGTGTGACACCAGGAGCTGCAGACTGTTCCAACAACACAGCTAACTCATTAATGTATATATTGAACAATGCTGGACTGAGATTGTAGCCCTGTCTCACACCACATTACATTACATTACAGGCATTTAGCAGACGCTCTTATCCAGAGCGACTTACACAACTTCTTATTACATTTATCCATTTATACAGCTGGATATATACTGAAGCAATTCAGGTTAAGTACCTTGCTCAAGGGTACAACAGCAGTGTCCTACCTGGGAATCGAACCTGCAACCTTTTGGTTACAAGTCCAGTTCCTTAATCATTATACTACACTTGTGTGAAGAACTGCACACTTGTTTTCTGTGTACATATACATTTAAATATGTGGTAACACTTTACATTAAGTTGCACCTATATACCTGTCTAGTTAAATTGTAACTAATTTGGCAACAAGTGGTTATTACTGAGTAACTACAATTGAGCTCTGTAGTCCCGCCCACTTTGGTGACGAATGTCTGGTGCCACTCAATGGACTGAAAATGTTTTTTTCTATATTCAGGCAACTAGACGTACAAAACACCCAAGAGAGGGGTTGTCACATTTTAAAATAATTTATAAAATTGGTAATGTGAAATTATGTCCAACAAATAAACAACAAACACGTTTAAAAAAACCCCAACAAAAACGACTACAACATCCGGGCTACTCACTTGCTCTGCTCACCACCACTGCCGGTAGCTACTTCTTTGGCCAGTAGCTACTTCCATAATAAGTTACAAGATCAGACTGAGTGATAGCCATTTTCTTTAGCAGAGCGGCCAGTAGCTATAGCTAGCAAAAGCGGGAGCCGGCGATGTACGACCGGGGATAATGCAAATACTATGCAATGGTTGAACCTTCTCTCAGAATACATATCATTAGAAAAAATATCAGCTCCCAGCCACAATCAAATGTCACAATTCAGAGACAACTGAGAACCATTTATTAATAATCTAAATTTACAATCCAACCAAAATAAACCGGTTAGCCAACCCCCCTCCCCTTTTCCCCCCTTTCTCCTCTTCTTTCTATCTCTCTCTCTCTCTCTCTCATACACATTACACACTTTTAGACATAATCTAACCTGATGCATACATATTCACAATTCATGTTATTAATAGTTTCACCCTCTCAGTACTTCACTTTTTTCTGGCCCAATATACTCAGCTCATTTGTCCACTCTTACCTCCTCTGTCTATCCATCTGTCTGTCTACCCGTCTCCCTGTCTATCTACCCGATTGGTTTGTCTGTCTCTCTGCCTATCCGGTCTGTCTGTCTGTCAGTCCGTCTATCTGTCTGTCTGTCCGTCTATCTGTCTGTCATGGTCGGGGTAACACATTGGGGTGTGGGTGGTGTTTTCTTTGTGGGGGATTAAGGTAGGGGGGTGGGTGTATGGGAGGGGGGCGACTTCACTATTTGTAATTAAAACTATTCATTTTAACTATTAATTTTTAACTTGTAATTAAAACTATTAACTATTTTTTATTTAATTTTTTTGTTTGTTTTTTTTGTTTTGTTTGTTATACCCTTTCCTCTGAGATGCTTCGTTACATAATTTTGCAAATCATAAATAAAAAATAAAGTTGACCTCCCAAGAGGGGGGGGGGGGGGGGGGGGGGGAGGATGGTGGCGGGAATAAAAAAATAAAAATAAAGGCAGGCCTTGTTTAGGGTCAGTGTTTTGTAGGCTATGCGTGAGTAACTTGCCATTTTTTAAAAGTAGAAAACATTCAATTCAATTCAATTTTATTTATATAGCGCTTTTCACAGATGACTGTCACAAAGACGCTTTACAGAACAGAAAGGGGAGGAAAGGGGAAATGGGAAATGCCAGCTCTAAGCCAGCTCTAAGCCCCCAGATAGCAGAGGTAAAAACTCTAGTAGGAGAGAAAAACCCTCATACTGTGGCGAGAAAAAACTCCCCGATGGGAAGAAATCTCGAGAGGAACCCGGCTATTGGGGGGATGCCCATCCTCCACTGGCCTATGGGTTGATTATGTCATAGGGAGGTATTCGATACAGATGACTCCATCATGTAGAGATCAGCAGTGGCAGGTGGGGGGCGCCTAGCTGGTCTTGGGCTGGAGCTCCGGGCCAGGAGGGGGGGGCGGGGGAAAGACGCGGGAAACTCTGGAAACTTGGGCTAGAGCTCCGGGCAGGTGCCCAGAGCAGGGAAGAGGAAAAAAAAGAAAAAACATTGTTAGGGGGTTCAGATGGTAGCAGAACAAGCGTAGCAGGAGAGACAGAGGTGTCTGCTGCGATAAGGAAACCCCGGCAGAATAAGGCTATGGCAGCATAGCTAAGGGCTAAACAGAGGCAGGGGCCAATACAGCCATGAGGGCAGGCTTGAGACAGTCACCACTAGACCATGACCGGTCGAGCTTAACACAACACTACCAATAATGATCCAGTGACAGCACAGACCGCTCAGTCCACCAGCGACTCTATAGCTAATGCCAGCCACCCACTCCTGCCCCTCAACTATAGGACAGACTAAAAAGATGAGTTTTAAGCCTAGCTTTAAATAGACTGACAGTGTCTGCACCCAGAACATGAGCAGGCAATTTGTTCCATAGGAGAGGAGCACGATAGGAAAAGGCTCTACCACCTATTGTACTTTTAGCTATTTTAGGAATAACAAGGAGGCCTGCGCCATGCGAACGGAGCGTTCGTGAGGGATTATAAGGGAAAAGTAAATCCCTTAAATATAAGGGGGCAAGCCCATGTAAGGCGTTAAAGGTAAGTAATAGAATCTTATAGTCTATTCGAAATTTGATTGGCAACCAGTGAAGTGAAGCTAACACTGGGCTGATATGTTCAAATCTTCTAGTTCTCGTGAGAATACGAGCAGCTGTATTTTGAATTAGTTGAAGCCCTTTCAGAGAGGACTGTGCACATCCAGACAAAAGAGCATTACAATAATCTAATCTAGAAGTAACAAAAGCATGGACTAGCTTTTCAGCATCATGTAGGGACAGTATTTTTCGAATTTTTGAGATATTCCTCAAGTGATAGAAAGCAACCCTAGAGATGTCTTTAATGTGAGTATCAAATACTAGATCTGGATCAAACGTAACACCAAGATCTTTAATGACAGCACTTGAGGTGATTGAAATTCCATCAATGTTAGGCATATAGCCAGATAGTTTGCATCTCAGGGACTTGGGCCCCACCACCATTACCTCTGTTTTATCAGAGTTTAGTAAGAGAAAGTTATGGGTCATCCATTCCTTTATATCTATAAGACAAGCTTCCATTTTTGACTGCAGGACAATTTCATCAGGCTTGACTGATAGATACAGCTGGGTGTCGTCTGCATAGCAGTGGAAGTTAATGCCATGTTTACGAATGATTTGTCCCAGGGGAAGCATGTATAGAGAGAAGAGCAAAGGCCCAAGGACAGATCCTTGTGGTACTCCATATCTAACCCTAGATTTATAGGAGGAGTCATTGTTAAGATGCACAAATTGATATCGGTCAGATAAGTATGATCTAAACCAGGAAAGGGCCAGTCCACGGAGGCCAACAATATTTTCGAGCCTATCCAGAAGGATGAGGTGATCAACTGTGTCAAATGCTGCACTTAAATCCAGAAGCATGAGTACAGAGATATAGCCACTATCAGAAGCAAGGAGTAGGTCATTGAATACTTTGACTAGGGCTGTTTCAGTGCTATGAGAGGGTCGAAAACCAGATTGAAAAACTTCCAATATTTGATTAGGGTGCAAAAATGACCAGAGTTGTTTTGAAATGGCCTTTTCTATTATTTTAGAGAGGAACGGAAGGTTTGAGATAGGCCTATAGTTAGACAAGTCGTTTATATCCAAGTTTGGCTTTTTAAGAAGGGGTTTGATGACTGCAAGTTTGAGAGTCGGTGGTATATGTCCAGAGGCTAAAGAAGCATTAACAATATGCAACAGTGGTGTTCCAATTACTGGCAGTAGCTCTTTCAGTAACTTTGTTGGAATAGGGTCTAGAAGACAGGTAGAAGATTTTGAAGAATTTACTATAGTATTAAATTCAGTGAGATCTATTGGAGCAAAGGAGCTCAGATAGGCCACCCGTCCATCTGACGATTCTGCACCCAGGTGTTGAGTGGACGGAGGGGCAGACCCTGTATGAGGGGTGGTAGAAGAACTTTGAATCTTGTCCCTGATTTTTATTATTTTGTCATCAAAGAAATTCATAAAGTCATTACTATTAAATGGGATTGAAACACAGGGATCAGCATGATTCTTAGTCAGTCGGGCAACAGTGTTAAACAGGTGCCTAGGATTGTTTCTATTTTCATCTATCAAAATAGAGAAATATAAGGAACGCGCTGTGATAAGGGCATGTTTATAATGGAGAAGGCTGTCTTTCCAGGCATGGAAGAAAACATGCAATTTAGAGGAACGCCATTTGCGCTCAAGTTGGCGTGAAGCTTGTTTGAGAGCACGTGTATGGTCATTGTACCAGGGAGCTAATTTCTTATTGCAGACTTTCCTCTTTTTAAGAGGTGCGATAGTATCCAGGGTTCTACTAAGTACGTTATTAATGTTGTCAGTCAGCTGATCAATTGAGTTTATGTCTGCATTTGTATACGCATTTTGGCTGGAGCCTAGAAAATCCCCACAGTGCACAAATGAGCCTGGGAGCTCATTAATAAAATCATTTGCAGATCTGGAGGAGAGCTTACGACTAAAGTAGAATGTAGTATCTGATGGCACATGACAGACTTGTGAAAGGTGAAAGGTAATTAAGTAATGGTCTGATAACACAGGATTTTTAGGCATGACTGTTACGTTTGCTATTTCTGTATTATACGTTAAGACCAGATCAAGAGTATGGTTATGAGAATGGGTGGACTGATGTATATGTTGATTAAAGCCAATGGGTTCAATAATTGACAAGAATGCAGATCTGAGAGGATCACCTTCACTATCCATGTGTATATTAAAATCACCTACAATTACTATTTTATCTGAATGAATAACCAGGCTAGAGAGGAAATCAGCAAACTCAAGTAAGAAACCACTGTATGGACCTGGTGGCCTATATAAAATGACAAGGGTAAAACTGATTGCTTTTCTGTCTGGATGTGCAAAACTGAGAACAAGCACTTCAAAACAGTTAAATTTGTAGGCAGATTTCAGAGTAGCAAAGAGATTAGATTTATATATAGCAGCAACACCACCTCCACGACCCGTCAAACGGGGAATGTGTGTATAACTGTAACCAGGAGGAGTGGATTCATTTAATGCAATATATTCATCAATTTTAAGCCAAGTTTCAGTTAAGCATAGGATCTCAACTTGGTGATCAGTAATTAATTCATTTATAAGAGTTGCCTTAGGGGCGAGTGATCTGATATTAATCAAGTCAATTTTTGGCTCTCTCTGTTCAGCCCCATCATTAGTAGAATGACAGGGTCTGATTTTTTTTAAATTAGCCATACAAACACCCTTAATGGGCTTTTTAGCAAAGCCTACTCTAGGTCGGGGGACAGAGACTGTCTCAATAGCATGGAACCTGGGCAGCAGTTTTTGGGAACATGCAGAAATCTGTGTAAGACAGTAGTTCTGCTGCCTGGTCTTGGCTCTGGTGTGTCAGGTAATAGACTTACTGAGACTATAAGATAGATTCCTGGAAATAAGAGCGGCACCCTCCCACGAGGGGTGAATACCATCTCTTTTCAAAAGACCAGGCCTCCCCCAGAAAGTACTCCAGTTGTCTACAAAGCCAACACCGTTTGCAGGGCACCAAACAGACAACCAGTGATTTAGTGATGTCAATCTGCTGTAGATTTCGTCACCACGTCGAGCGGGGATGGGACCAGAGCAAATTACTGACGCAGACATCCGTTTCGCCAAATCACACACCGATTTAAAATTATCTTTGGTGATCTCCGATTGCTTCAACCGGACATCGTTAGCGCCGACATGAATAACAATTTTAGAGAACTTATGTTTAGCCAGCACTTTTAAGTTCGCTTTGATGTCGGTCGCTCTGGCCCCTGGGATACATTGGACTATGGTCTCTGGTGTCGCTAAATTCACGTTTCTTAAAATAGAGTCGCCAATCACCAGAGTTTTTTTAACAGGTTTCACAGCCGGTGCGTTACTGAGGGGGGAGAACCTGTTGGAAACGTGAATGGGTTGTTTGTGCACTGGTGGAGGCTTAGGTTTTCGACTACGTTCCCGAACTGTAATCCACCCGCCTTGCTGCGAAGGCTCTGCCGGGGTCCTACTTAAAGACAGGCTAACTGGTGCATCCGGAACCGTAAAAGATTCTAAAAACATTTCAGTATCTCGAATTTCGTGTAAGGTGCGGATGCGAGCTTCCAATTCAGCAATCTTCTCCGTCAACCTAGCATTTAACTTACACTTATCACAGGTAAAATTATCATTAACGACGGAAAATAAATAACTAAACATATCGCATACAGAGCAAGAGACAGCCCAGGAAGGAGAGACAGAGTGAGAGATGGACGAAACGTTTTTATCTGGCTGTATTGAGTTTGTTTGCTCGTGGATGATATAGGACGTAGAGAGAACTTAAGCGCTTTATTGGTAGTACTGTGGTCCAAAGATTACTTTCAGATGATGATGAATAATAACGAGATTCAAAAAATTAAAATAAAGCGACAATTCATCAGGGAATTTTCAGCAGCTGTTTGGAAAAACGTCGTTCAAACATGTTTTGTTGAGATAAACTACTCTTGATATCAAGGGTTTATGTCCCTGATATCAACTTTTATATGACAGGTTGCTTCCAACACTTGCTTGATAACAGCATTGGAAACGTTGATTGCATTACTGTTGCAGTATGTCGCATCACAACCTTTACAGATATCCCGTTAAGCTTTCATTGATGTTGCATTGCAGCAATATATCTGTGAACAATGCTTATAAGGCTGATATCCATAGAAAATGTGATGCAATCAACCACAACAGTACTACAATCAACAGATGCAATGCTGTTTTCAACCACATATTGTATACAACTGTCATAACAATTGATATCAATGATAGACAACATTGATATCAAGAGTAACATATGTTGATATCAAGCAACCGCATAGTTGATATCATAATTTAATTTGTTGGCATTTAGTGCAACACTTGTGCAAACAATTGATCTTGATATCAAAAGCTCCCACCCCTGACCACAGCACAAAACAGATGGGTTGCATGTGGTGGTGCGTTTATAAATTAATTGGGCTCCTATTGGTTGAGAGCAGAGACTTCAAAGGGCTGTCCTCATTTTCATGTGTCTCCGCTTACAACATACGTTGCATGTTTCTCCACTTGCTACCTCCTGTCTCCACTTACAACCTCACTTGTATGCTTCACCGCTTTCAAACGTTGATGTGTTGGTTTTTGATATCACGCTGTTTTGCGAACAACATGAGAAGCATCTGACAGCGCCAAAAAAATGACGCTGATCAAACAACCTTCTTTTTGATATCAGGGAGGGAAAACGTTGTTATCAAGAGGATAAGTGTTGCTTTCTGAAGAGAAAGTGTTGCTTTGAGACAAAGCGATGTCGATAGCGACGTGTGAGGCTGTGTTTTAAACCTGCAATTTCACGCAATCAACCGGTAATGCGATTTTACTAAACGTTAATGTGATGCAATCGGGTTGATATTTATTAAATGATAAATTACGGACTCCAAGCGAACTCGCTATCTGTATGAATACAAGGACGCTTGAGTTCTCGACTTCACTGAAACCTGGCTGTCGGAGACTGTGCCTGATTCTGATATCTGCCCAGCTGGATTTACTATCACACAAATGGACAGATGCAGAGATGCTACGGACAAGGAGATCAGAGGGGGAGTGAGTGTCATGATAAATAACAGGTGGTGCAGAACAACGGTGGTGAAGAAGAAAATCTGCACCCCCGATATTGAACTGTTATCTGTGTCCCTGCCCTGCGTCCCTCCTATCTTCCCACGTGAGTTCCCACAGCTATTTCTCACTGCTGTTTACATGCACCCCAAAGCTAATATAGATAAAGCAGCAGATATTATTTATACCATAACCCAAGAATGGGATGAAATCTCCCCAGATGTGCCCAAGCTCATAATGGGTGATTTTAATAAGTGTGCACTTAAACGCACTTTGCCTTGACTAATAATGCAATTTACCTTGTACTTTGCCCCGTTGGATAGGGGAGTGTAAACTACAAACGCTCGCTGACACATAAAACAATACCCAATTGAAATTTTTAATTATTAATCTTTTTTGTAGCCATTTCCTTATTATTTTTCTGAGGAACTATTACCTGGCAGTGGTTCTTTGTTCTATAACCTTGAAATGGTGAAAACTGCAAACATGCCTCCACCCTGACCAAACAATGTCAAACCAGTGCCTGGCCACAAGTCTACCCAGGCCAGCAGCCAATCAAGGGGCCTGTCCCATGGACTCCCTGGAGCTGGGATCCCAGGGATGATGAAGCGTGTGTCAATAATATAGTATGCATGTTATAGTACACAAAAGCTGATTGGTCAAGAGGTGAACTCTGTCCAAAGAGCGGCAAACACATGGTTTGTGTGGGAGCTGTAGGGCCATGGAGTGGCTGGCACTGATTGTTTATTGCATCCCGCTGGCACCGTGAACACTATTGCCATTCTTTTGGAGGGTTTAACTTTGACGGGAGATGTGTGATGCAATCTGTCAATGACTCTACACGGGAATTTGCACTGACGTTCCCATGTACTGGCTATGCATATTCGTAACAGTCAATATCAAGTATTTTAAACAATCAGATAAGTTAATCACCGGCAAGTCCACGCATATTATATGTCTACAGTCGTATTTGGTGAATCTCAGGCAATGTCCTAAAAAGCACTTCAACTGATCATTCAAGGAAGGAAACGCAATAAGTATTAAGTATTGCTGAATTTATGCCGAATTTGTCTCGTCACCTTTTCAAACAAATGAACCTATCTTGATTTAAGTCTCCTCTGTTTTATTGTTGGGGTTCAAGGCCCCTAGATTTTCCTCTAGGTTTCCCTAGAAAATAGGGATAATGTTGTGGGTTCAAGTCCCAGTCACTAAATAGATGTCACTTGTACTGTTGTCCACGTTCATGATGTAAACTGTGCAATTGCTTTTTTTTGCTTTTCTTCTTTATATAAAAATTTTCACCCTTTTTGTTTCATTCCCTTCCTTTACACATTGAGTTGAAAGTTGAGTTGTTTTTTGAAATGTGTTTTATACAATAAAATTGTATTGATTGATTGATTGATGTTATTTCAAGCTGATTTGCCCTCACAAATGTGCATACATACAGTCTCAAAGTCTGAATAGAACACAAAATGGCCACCAGAATTGGTCATTTTGATGATGTCGTGGCCAACCAAAGTCTAACCATGGTTTAACTTCCACCCTACATGTTTTGTAGGAATTTAGTAACACTTGAGGAGGTACTGTTTTGAAGCTCCTTGTGCAACGTGAAATGTTCTGGATCCAGTCACACAGTATTATGTTCCCCACTGGCCTTAATGATGATTTCAGCCAAAAATGTTTTGTATTAATTTGTATTAATGTGCTATTTAATATCCAGATAACTTTTTTATAGTTGGATCCATTTTGTTTCTAGTTGGCAGCACATTAAAAGACACCTCTGATTGGGTAAAAAGTTAATCACCATGTGACTGGGGGCGGCAGTGTAGTATAATGGTTAAGGAACTGGCCTTGTAACCGAAAGGTTGCAGGTTCGATTCCCAGGTAGGACACTGCCGTTGTACCCTTGAGCAAGGTACTTAACCTGAATCGCTTCAGTATATATCCAGCTGTATAAATGTACAATATGTAAAAAAAAAAAAAAATGCTAAAAAGTTGTGTAAGTTGCTCTGGATAAGAGCGTCTGCTAAATGCCTATAATGTAATGTAATGTAATGACTGACATACTGGAAGAATTATTTGATCTCTTAAATTAATAAATTAGGCTTCATATCATAGATGTCGTCTCCTTTGGTTCCTTATATAAAACCATTTTAAAAAATCTCTTTAAAAATATCTAATACATAATAATGAAAGATGAAAGATAGTAAATGTGAGATTTGTTTCTAACTTTTATAAACAAGTTTGCCCCAAGTTTGGGGCTTTTGTAAGAGGTGAAGCATGTACAAGGTACAGAGGTAAATGGCCTTATGGGCTGAGGTCATTGTAGTTATTTCTGTAGGTAATCTGAAAAGTTACAAACTCAGTGCTGTATATATATGGGGCAAGCCTTAACCTGGCGGGTGACATACCTGCCATCCAAGTGAGTGAGTGTGAGAGTGAGAGTATGTGTGTGTGTGTGTGTGTGTGTGTGTGTGTGTGTGTATTTGTACAGTTGTCAGAGAACAAAGAAACACTGCCACGTAATGCTGTTGTGTTGTATTACAATACAATCATAAGATGGAAACCCACACTCTGAAAATCACTTCTTAAAAAAGAAATCCACAGGGGCAAAGTAAAAGGTCCATTACATTATCAGTTATGCATTGTATAATTTTGAACTTCTGAGTTTTGTGAGGTTAATATTACAGTTATTGGGCACAGACTGTCTGTGCGGTTCCTGCCAGATCCGAGCATGGCCGGTGCCTTGAGGGAGCGGCAATTGGCAGCTGCTCCCGGGTGGGGGGGGGAGGGGCTCGGAGAGAATCGCTGCGCACAGAACGGCACTGAGCGAGTTGGAATCACGGTCAGGGGCTCAAGGAGTCGCGCCCTGTAGAGGATAATATTACACTTATTGATTATTAATGGGCCTGTGTGAGTTACACTGGGTGCTTATGTACATGCCTCTGGATAACAGTGTCTGCTCAGTGATCATACTGCACTGTAATGTAAAATATGACGGCCGAGAAGTGCAAAGCATAACTGAAGACCTGGTGCTAAAAGTACTGAAGTCACATTTCTAGACAATTCAAGTTGAGCATAGAAACATGTTGTATTTGTTTAGCTAAGTCAACCCTATAAATATTGTTAACAGAAAAGGTGCCTATAGTCTCTTTTCTCCACGATGGAAACAACAGGTTATCGTATTCTGGTACATAAGAAGTATTCGGATTAGATTTTCTCAAAATGGACATTTTGTGACTTCAGTACTTTTAGCACCAGGGTGTTCAACTGTGTTACTCAAAACACATTAACAAATGAAAAAACACAACAAATCTCAGAACAAATGTACAACTCTGAAAACACAACAGCATTTTACAAAACAAATGAACAAAACAAAAAACACAATGGCATTTCACAAAAGAAATTGACAACTTGGAAGACACGACATTTCAAAAAGCAAATTGACAAAACTAGAAACAGCATTTCAGAAAACGCATACATACACATATATATATATTTGTCACCCATCTCTATATATACTGTATATATATATATATATATATATATATAGATATATTGTAGATGATTTCATTAACGTGAAGATAATTAATTGCAGTCACTGGATGGATAACTGTGACTCAATAAAGGGCCAAAGCTTTAATTAATTAACTAGCTTCATCATCTAATTTTACAAAATACTTTAGAAGTGTGCCAAAGGCACAGCAAGTAATAGCTTCCAGTGTGATTACTGGCCACACCTTTACCTCCAGAGAGAATATAAGCCCAGGTGCACAGAGAGAGGGACATTCAGAACACCTCTTCAGCTCTACACCAGCCTGGGACCTCCACCTGTGACCACACTCAGCCACTTACCTGAGCAGGTGAGATCAAGTGCAGAGATGCCTGTCTTACAATGCATCCTTTTAATAAAACGGCAAAGTATTCACCATATTTCTATACTACATTTGCTAATATTGCTTTTCTTGAGTTATGCGTTGTTGAAGTTTATAGTCTATAATTCTGTATGTGAAATTACATGGCAAGTGCCAAAGTTGTAATAAATTATATGATTTATGAAACATATATTTAACAGATACTAAAATACTCATTTGTACATTTAGGGTGTTATATTTTTCTGCATACTATGTGTTATTGAATGCATATTGAAACCCAGAAAGAGAACAGCCAGCAGAGGAAAGAGAGAGAGAGGTGCAATAAGAGTGTCTGAAAATAGGAATTCTGAAGGTGTATAAACTGGGCTTTTATTTTGAAACCAGGGAAAAGCAAAGTCGAAAGGAAACGGGGAAAAAGACCTTGTTGAGTCTAACTACGTGTAAAACAGTCCTCTCTCATCAGGTGAGCTCAATGAAGCAATGGGAGCATAAATTAGCATGGGACATAGCCAGCAGTGAGAAATGTACTGTGCTGAAATTTAAAGATTTCTCACTGTTTCCCACCCATCCACACACCCACACCCACACCCACACACACACACACACACACACACATTCCCTTTCTGAGTTTGTGTAATTGTTCATTGTTATGAGTATGTATGTGTGTTTAAGTGCATGTTTCTGTAATATATGCTTGTGACTGAAATTCCACCCCCCACCCTCTCTCTCTCTCTCCAGCAGCAGACATGGCGCAAAACAACACTGTCGAAATAACCAATGTTATGACAAACGCAGTGCTTGTCAAATACGGCAAGTCTGTAAGCGGACAAACCGTAATGCTCCAACCCAACACTTATGTTACCTCAACTGAGGCAATGACTGTCGAAGTGTCGGGCCTGACTTTCCAGCTTGACATTTGGCACTCTCTTGTCATCACTGCAACAGGGCCATTCGTGGTTAATAATGCCGGTAACATTGTTCCGACTTAACCAGAAAGACACAGTCAGTGTTACCATGCTGTACCACACTGTGCAAGAGCTGAAAATCAGTCAGTAACAGAGAGATTTCCATTTATATCACAGCAGAGTTGATTGGCATTTGGTGGATGGTCAAATATCTGTAAACCTTTCATCTTTTTTTGTTCTGCTGCTTAATAAAGTGAAGCAATCACAAAACCATCTTGTCTTTCTAGTGTTGTCTTTGCACAGTCCTGACCTGCGCTCAACAACATCTGGAGCAATCTTTGTTCCTTTGTAACACATCCTGCTGCATCTTTTCAAATTAAAAGTTATTTTTTTGACAAAGCTGATCAAGAATGATTCAATAACAATGAGGAGAACATGCCAAATATTGTTTAGAAAAGTTCAAACCAAGATTGTTGATAAAAATTAGAAACAAATTGGTACATTTATTATGTATTTGATATTTTTAAAGATTTTTAAAAAATAGTTTCACATAAGGAACACGAGTGTTCAAATCATTCTTTACCCAATAAGCAGCAAATTTGTTTATACTTTCCACAGAATCCCACCACAGGAGGATTTGATATTGGTTGGGAAACCATTTTCCAGTATATCAGCCACATGGTGATTTACTTTTAAAAGAGGTGTGTTTAATGTGCTGCCAACCAGAAATTAAATTAATGTGAATATCTATTACTGAACAGACACACCATATTTCTCATAAATCCGGGTCTTGTTTTTATAAATTATGTTCTTCATATCAAAAGCAAAGTTAATTATTATTTCTTCAATTTTCATTTGGAAAATGGTAAATGCAATGGCGGCCAGTAGCTATAGCTAGCAAAAGCGGGAGCCGGCGATGTACGACCAGGGATTCTGGGTAGTGTAGTTATGTTTCTCAAACTCCGTTAATGACACGATTCAAATGTGATTTAAATGCAGTATTGAATATATAATGGACTTTGTATCACATATTGTGGGCTTGGAACCAGAGGGGCATAAGTGGCATTTTGGGTGAAAATGAGTTCTATATATCAAATGAAAGCTCTTGATGAGCTCTATCCAGTGCCAAAAGGACACAACTGAAATCACAAACAGTATTGAATAAAGCAACAAAACAACAAAGACCTAACACAAAAAATTGAGAATGGTTTGGAGCCAGAAGGGTGTCAGGGTCAGGGTCAGAGCCAGAGTCAGGGTCAGGGTCAGAGTCAGAGTCAGAGTCAGTCAGAGACAGAGTCAGTCAGAGTCAGAGTCAGTCTTTTTCTCAGTCTCAGAGATTATTTGACGGTGATTTTGTTGAACCATTTTTTTCCCCTTGTGTGAATACTGCTTACAATGTTTTACATGTGTTAATACAATGTATGTTTCTGCTACCCCAAAAACGTAATACTATATTTTCATTTTCACCCACATAGTACACGGCCTTTGGGGATGGGGAGCAGTGGGAGATCTTAAAAAGGGAGATTAACTATGTGAGCCTCTGCCTACCTGACAACTTGAAGCACCCTGGGGTTGAAAATTTGAAGAACTTTCACTACAAAGATGACAGCAGAGCCATCTGGGATGCAATACTTGAGTAAATAGCTTTTTTTGAATGGAGCATACGTGCCTTTTCTGTGGTGATCTTTAAGAATTCACAATTACCATGAAAGCAAACTTGTTTAATTAATTTAACTACTCATTTAATATATCCAGGTTTGTTCAACAAGTGGTGTATGGATGTTATAAAAATGACGAAGAGGTATGCGGTGACAACGAGCTCAAAAAAAAATGGTTGAGTCCATACACCGGAATGGATTTCTATACAAGCCGGGTAACCTCATTCATAATAACTTCAAAGCCCTATCCAGACTCACAAATAGTGGGCTTTAAAAAAAAAAAAAAAGGAAAGCTTTTTGTGCTGGTCTTTCGGTCACACTTATGTTAACTTAATTCCATTAAAGTTACTTCACAGAACAACATGGACCATATCTCCTCCACCTTGCAGTCAGATCTTTGTTTTACAGTTCAGTGGCACACACCTCAGTATTTGTCATAGCTACTCAAAGTTTACCAAATACAACTGCAGAGAAACAGACAATGGTAATTTATTTTAAATTTGGGATGTGTGTTGATCGTTAGATTGCCCCTCGAGCCTGAACACAAGAGAAGAAGCCATTAAATACATCACCATGATAATGTTCACCTGCTCAGCCCAACATGCCGCTGTGACCCACGGGCAGGTACGGTGTCCTACAAGGACTATTCCTAGATGGCCACAAGAGAAACACTATTTACAGTGCACTGCAAATGTGTTTGGACAGTGACACATTTTTTGTTGTTTTGGCTCTGTACTCCAGCACATTGGATTTGAAACGGAACAGTGACCATGAGGTTAAAGTGCAGACTTTCGGCTTTGAATTTGAGGATTTTTACATATATATCGAGTGAACCGTGTAGCAATTGTAGCCATTTTTACACATAGTCCCCCCCCCTCCATTTTAGGGCGCCAAAAGTAATTGGACAAATTAATATATATAAAGTCATCATATTTAAGATTTGGTTGCATATCCTTTGCATGCCAGGACTTCCTGATGTCTGTGACCCAACAACATCAAAATACTCTTCATATCTTATTTTCAGGTACTCTTACAAGCAATACTATAACCTCTCAGCATTTGAAAGTATCTCTATGGGAATTGGGGGGTGGGACTAGATTAAGCTGTACATTACACGGGAACAGTATGGAACAGATGGTTGGCTAAATGTCTGTAAGTCATCAAGGGTCTGAGGTATCAAACAAGCCTCAAACCATCACTCTGCTGCCAGATATGCAGTAGATATGGATGGATCACTTTAAGGGTGGTTTCTCCTGACTTATTTTTCAATAAGAAACAGAGTAACCTCATAGGCACTGTTCCATTTCAAATCCAATGTCCTGTAGCACAGAGCAAAAAGAACAACAAAAAAATGTGTCACTGTCCTAACACTTTTGCAGCGCACTGTAGATGATATATTGCAATGTTTTTTTTACTTTTGTCATTAAAATGCTCTACCACTCTCCTTTTAATTATGCAGACAGTAATATAGATTTTGTCACTAGAGCACTAGAAATATAAATTTCACAATAGGCTACAAGATGGATGTAACCCAGTGGCTTAGCGTCGGCTGGACAATAGGCCTTCTGTAACCTTACCTTTATGCAGATATTACCCTCAACCTGTTCCCATTTATAGTTCTTAATTATCAATCAAGCAATTAACTGAATAACAAATATCAATGAATAGAGAATAGAAGTTTTTCTGTGCTAGCATTTTTCTTTATGTCATAAAATATGTAGCACTTATTATATATGTATTGATAGCTGATACACTGGAAAAAGCGTGTTATACAGCATTAGACTTTTTTCTGTTTATTTAGCTTGAGTAGCCTAACAAACAATTAATTTGCTGAATAATCAAGACCAATATGTAGCCTATAATGATTAAGAAATGATGAAGACAAAGATAACTTGAGATTGTTTAACAAGGATCAGGCAATAATCTGAATGCGTTAAAGCAGTGGTCTTCAACCCTGGTCCTGGGGACCCCCTGTGTGTGCTGGTTTTCATTCCAACCACAATTGCAATACTTGAATTTTAACAAGCTGTTAATTTTTCTTAATTAGGTGTTTTTAATGTTTAGAGGGATTATTTACATTCTTAAGCCACATTATGTTAGTAATAGCTATGCATGCCATGAAGAATAAAAGTCCAATATTCACATTGTGCTGTATTGTAAACAATTAAAAGGAGGTAAAAAATGTTTTAACTGATCAAATTAAAGACTGAGGTGAATCAATTGGCTCATAATTGGTGAAATTGTGGACACATGGCCACTAAAACTAACCGTTTGGTAAATAATGAAGAATTCAAAGACAAAGCAAATGATAACGAGCCAAACCTGCATTGTATTAACAAGCTTAAGGAAAACATTATGAAGGAACTTAAACTTGTGTTCAATTACCTAATTAGGAGCCTATTCACCTGAGTTCTTACCTCTTCTTTGTAATTGTTTGCAATATAACACAATGAGCATAATGAACATGGGATTTTTTTTTCTTCAAAGCATGCATAGCTATTGCTAACATAACGTGGCTTAAGAGAGTAAAGAGTTTAAAGCGTTCTCTCCATACAATTAAAACACCTAATTAAGAAAAATTAACAGCTTGTTAAAATTCAAGTATTGCAATTGTGGTTGGAACGAAAACCAGCACACACAGGGGGTCCCCAGGACCAGGGTTGAAGACCACTGCGTTAAAGAATGTAATTAATTTTAAGCCAGCACTCAAATTAGTCAAAGCGATTTAAACATTAGAGACCATAAATTTAAAGAGGACAGCCTCTTAAGTGTCTCGAACTGCTGAGAGCAACGCATAATTCAGGCTAAAAAAACTAATTTATGAAAATCTATGTACAAAACATTGAACATTTAAACATGGAGCATTTAAAAGTCTGAATCTTCACATGATAACACGTCATCATAAACAGAGAGTGATGGTCCGTTAAAGGTAAGATTACAGAAGGCCTATTTTACAGCCCACGGTACGCCACTGATGTAACCTTAGTTTTTGCACAAATATGCTTTGTGACAGATCTACGTTTTTATTGAATTGGCTATGTTAATTGATTACACAGATTTTGTCCAGATAGGCCACTGGATATGCGTCCTTAATACATATGTTCTGTCAACATTTAGAATATATGGCCTGAGATTGCTTCAGGAATTGCAGTAGCATAATGTCTGTGCTATTCTCAAGCTAGCGAGAAGTTTCATTGCTTACCCCTGTCATTTCAGCAGAATTGGTTTAGGGAGTTGGTACATGAGTTTCAGGTTGTGGTCATTGTGTCTTAAATTCCAGTGTTAGTGTGTAAGCAATTGAGAAAAACTGTAATAAACACTAGTCAACAAATGAGTACAAATTATAAATGGCAATTACGCATTGGTGTAAAAAATTTAAGACACTATGACCATTACATTAGTTAGGCATCAGTATTGTTTGAGTGTACTGGCCAACTCAAATATGCAAAAAAAAACAGTGAGATGGTTTTTGTTATTTTTTATTTTTCCAAATTGCAAAAAGGTCTCTCTGACACAAAGTTGACTTTCGGGGTGTGGATTTCCATGTTACTATTGTATTGCAACACAACACAGCAACCTGTTGAAATATTTTTCATAGCCATTAATTATAATTATTTTTCTGAGGGATTATTTCCTGTCAGTGGTTTTCTGTTCTCATACCCTGATATGGCACAAACTGCAAACATGCCTCAACCCTGATCAAAAATGACAGACCAGTTCCTGGATAGAAGCCCACACAGACCAGCAGCCAACAAAGTGCCCATCCCCTGGAGTCCCTGGAGGTGGGATCCAAGGGTACAACCAAACCCATCTCCGGGAAGGACCTCACTGGGCAGTCAGGAGGGGGGACCAGTGGGGTGGATAAATATAGGGGAGCAAGTCCCTAAATAACCTGTATTGCTAATAAAAAACTAATAATTTACTCGACAAACCTGAAGATTAATCTCACTTTATCACCATGTCACTGACCATCACTACACTCAGAAATAATGGTGCTGCCCCTCATATTATCATGTTGTATTTTGTGATGTGAGAGAAAAAAAGTTTTTCTCTTGATGCAAGAGAAAAACCCAACTTGATTTAATAGTACAAGCAGCTTTATTTTACATATGCTCATGGGAGCAGCATCATCACACTATCTCCCCAAATATCAATACGTGTACTATGGTTCCTGTAACCTTCTCATAAAGAGTACAATGGTTGTTGCATGTGGCCATGGATAAAACTAGTTGGAATAATGACTAAGCATATTCTGCATCAATATGGATCATGTCCAAAATATTCAGAAGTTACACAAGCTCTGGCCTCCTTATCGATGTGCTACACATTTCAAAAGCATCTACACTCTACTGCAGCAAAACACACTTATTGTATAACTCTCAAATTAATATCTTAGGCTTCATATAATAGAATTTGTTTTCTTTGGTCCTATGTAAAACTATTTAAAAAATCTCTTTAAAAATGTCTAATACATAATAATAGCTGCTGTCTGTATGAGTACTGCTGTCCGTATGAGAGCTGCTGTCTGTATGAGTACTGTTGTCCATATGAGAGCTGCTGTCTGTATGAGTACTGTTGTCCATATGAGAGCTGCTGTCTGTATGAGTACTGCTGTCCGTATGACAGCTGCTGTCTGTATGAGTACTGTTGTCCATATGAGAGCTGCTGTCTGTATGAGTACTGCTGTCCGTATGAGAGCTGCTGTCTGTATGAGTACTGCTGTCCGTATGACAGCTGCTGTCTGTATGAGTACTGCTGTCCGTATGAGAGCTGCTGTCTGTATGAGTACTGCTGTCCGTATGAGAGCTGCTGTCTGTATGAGTACTGCTGTCCATATGAGAGCTGCTGTCCGTATGAGTGCTGCTGTCCGTATGAGAGCTGCTGTCTGTATGAGTACTGCTGTCCGTATGAGAGCTGCTGTCTGTATGAGTACTGCTGTCCGTATGAGAGCTGCTGTCCGTATGAGAGCTGCTGTCTGTATGAGTACTGCTGTCCGTATGAGAGCTGTTGTCCATATGAGAGCTGCTGTCTGTATGAGTACTGCTGTCCGTATGAGAGCTGCTGTCCGTATGAGTACTGTTGTCCATATGAGAGCTGCTGTCCGTATGAGAGCTGCTGTCTGTATGAGTACTGTTGTCCATATGAGAGCTGCTGTCCGTATGAGAGCTGCTGTCTGTATGAGTACTGTTGTCCATATGAGAGCTGCTGTCTGTATGAGTACTGCTGTCCGTATGAGAGCTGCTGTCCGTATGAGTACTGCTGTCCGTATGAGAGCTGCTGTCTGTATGAGTACTGTTGTCCATATGAGAGCTGCTGTCTGTATGAGTACTGTTGTCCATATGAGAGCTGCTGTCTGTATGAGTACTGCTGTCCATATGAGTACTGTTGTCCATATGAGAGCTGCTGTCCATATGAGAGCTGCTGTCTGTATGAGTACTGCTGTCCGTATGAGAGCTGCTGTCCGTATGAGAGCTGCTGTCTGTATGAGTACTGCTGTCCGTATGAGAGCTGCTGTCTGTATGAGTACTGTTGTCCATATGAGAGCTGCTGTCTGTATGAGAGCTGCTGTCTGTATGAGTACTGCTGTCCGTATGAGAGCTGCTGTCTGTATGAGTACTGCTGTCCATATGAGAGCTGCTGTCTGTATGAGTACTGCTGTCCGTATGAGAGCTGCTGTCTGTATGAGTACTGCTGTCCGTATGAGAGCTGCTGTCTGTATGAGTACTGCTGTCCATATGAGAGCTGCTGTCCGTATGAGAGCTGTTGTCCATATGAGAGCTGCTGTCTGTATGAGAGCTGCTGTCCATATGAGAGCTGCTGTCCATATGAGAGCTGCTGTCCATATGAGAGCTGTTGTCCATATGAGAGCTGCTGTCTGTATGAGAGCTGCTGTCCGTATGAGAGCTGCTGTCCGTATGAGAGCTGCTGTCCATATGAGAGCTGCTGTCCATATGAGAGCTGCTGTCCGTATGAGAGCTGCTGTCCGTATGAGAGCTGCTGTCTGTATGAGTACTGCTGTCCGTATGAGAGCTGCTGTCTGTATGAGTACTGCTGTCCATATGAGAGCTGCTGTCCGTATGAGAGCTGCTGTCTGTATGAGTACTGCTGTCCGTATGAGAGCTGCTGTCCGTATGAGAGCTGCTGTCCGTATGAGAGCTGCTGTCTGTATGAGTATTGTTGTCCATATGAGAGCTGCTGTCTGTATGAGTATTGCTGTCCATATGAGAGCTGCTGTCTGTATGAGTACTGTTGTCCATATGAGAGCTGCTGTCTGTATGAGTACTGCTGTCCGTATGAGAGCTGCTGTCCGTATGAGTACTGTTGTCCATATGAGAGCTGCTGTCTGTATGAGTACTGTTGTCCATATGAGAGCTGCTGTCTGTATGAGTACTGTTGTCCATATGAGAGCTGCTGTCTGTATGAGTACTGCTGTCCGTATGAGAGCTGCTGTCTGTATGAGTATTGCTGTCCGTATGAGAGCTGCTGTCCGTATGAGTACTGCTGTCCATATGAGTACTGTTGTCCATATGAGAGCTGCTGTCTGTATGAGTACTGCTGTCCGTATGAGAGCTGCTGTCTGTATGAGTACTGTTGTCCATATGAGAGCTGCTGTCTGTATGAGTACTGCTGTCCGTATGAGAGCTGCTGTCTGTATGAGTATTGCTGTCCGTATGAGAGCTGCTGTCTGTATGAGTACTGCTGTCCGTATGAGTACTGCTGTCCGTATGAGTACTGTTGTCCATATGAGAGCTGCTGTCTGTATGAGTACTGCTGTCCGTATGAGAGCTGCTGTCTGTATGAGTACTGCTGTCCGTATGAGAGCTGCTGTCTGTATGAGTACTGTTGTCCATATGAGAGCTGCTGTCTGTATACAGTGCATCCGGAAAGTATTCACAGCGTTTCATTTTTTCCACATTTTGTTCTGTTACAGCCTTATTCCAAAATTGATTAAATTAATTTTTTCCCTCAAAATTCTACACACAACACCCCATAATGACAATGTGAAAAAAGTTTTTTTTGAGATTTTTGCAAATTTATTAAAAATAAAAAACAAAAATTTCTCATTTACATAAGTATTCATACCCTTTGCTTTAACGTATTTTTAAAGTATCATATTTCATATTTGGTCGCATATCCTTTACATGCTGTTACTTCCTGAAGTCTGTGACCATCAACATCAAAAAAAAACTGTCGATATCTTATTTTCAGGTACTGTTACAAGCGATACTATAACCTCTCTGCATTTGAATGGATCTCTATGGAAATTGGGGGGTGAGACTAGATTCAGCTGTAAATTACACTGGTACAGTATGGAACACATGGCTGGCTAAATGGCTGTAAGTTATCAAGGGTCTGAGCTATCAAACGAGCCCCAAACCATCACTCTGTTGCCAGATATGGAGTAGATGTGGATGGATCACTGCAAGGGTTATTTCTCCGGAGTTTATATATTCACACGATATACAGTAGATATGAATGGATAACTTGAAGGGTTTCTTCTCCTGACTTATTCAGTTCAATAGGAAAATTTGTCAGGAGAAACAACCCTTAAAGTGATCCATCCACATCTACTGCATACACTGCCCGGCCAAAAAAAAGAGTCGCACACTGTAATATTTAATTGGGCCACCTTTAGCTTTGATTACGGCGCACATTCGTCGTGGCATTATTTCGACAACCTTATGCAACGTCACAACATTTATTTCCGTCCAGAGTTGCATTCATTTTTGGCCGAGATCTTGTATTAACGACGGGAGAGTCGAACCACTCCGTAAGGTCTTCTCCAGCACATCCCAAAGACTTTCAATGCGGATAAGGTCAGGACTCTGGTGGCCAATTCATGTGTGAAAATGATTCCTCATGCTCCCTGAACCACTCTTTCAGAATTTTAGGCCGATGAATCTTGGCATTGTCGTCCTGGAATATGCCCATTGATGGGATAACCTGGTCATTCAGTACATTCAGGTACTCAGCTGACTTCATTTTATTGCTGCATACTGTTGCTGAGTCTAGACCTGACCAATTGAAGCAACCCCAGATCACAACACTGCCTCCAGAGGCTTGTACAGTGGGCACTATGCATGACGGGTGCAACGGCGACTTTTTTTTGGCCAGGCAGTGTAGTATCGCTTGTAAGAGTACCAGAAAATAAGATATCAAGAGTCTTTTGATGTTGTTGGGTCACAGATATCAGGAAGTCATAGCATGCAAAGGATATGCAACCAAATATTAAAAATTTTAAGGCACAGTCAACTTAGTATATATAAACTTCTGACTTCAACTGTATACAGATCCTTTCCAAAAAATTAGAATATCATGGAAAAGTTTTTTTTTTTCCATAATTCCATTCAAAAAGTGAAACTTTCATAGATTATAGATTCATTACACACAAAGTGAAATATTTCTAGCCTTTATTTGTTTAATTTTTCATAATTTTGTCTTACAGCTCCAGAAAACCCCCAACAAATTTGAATAGTGTGTCGAAAATCAGCATTTACTTCAGTTATTTCAGAGAATGAATGTTTTAGACTGAGTGTCACACTCTAATCATCTAATTTACTCAAAACACCAGCAAAGTTTTTCTACAGGTGTGTCGTTAAATTGGACAGGTATCTCAGTTTGGTTCAGTATGGGGAAGGCTGCAGACTTGACAATTGGCCAGAAGACCATCATTGACACCCTCCAGAAGATGGGTAAGCCACAAAAGGTCATCGCTAAGGAGGCTGGCTGTTCACAGAGTGCAGCGTCCAAGCATATCAATAGAAAGTATAGTGGAAGGGAAAAATGTGGCAGGAGAAGGTGCACAAGCAAAAGAGATGACCGTAGGCTTCAGCGGATTGTCAAGCAAAGACGATTCCAAAATTTGGCGGAGATGCAGAGGGAGTGGACTGAGGCTGGAGTCAGTGCTTCAAAAACCACCACGTACAGAGTGTGACACTCAGTCTAAAACATTCAGTCTCTGAAATAACTGAAGTAAATGCTGATTTTCGACACACTATTCTAATTTCTTGAAATATTGTTTTGGGGGTTTTCTGGAGCCGTAAGCCAAAATTATGAAAAATGAAACAAATAAAGGCGAGAAATATTTCACATTGTGTGTAATGAATCTATAATCTATGAAAGTTTCACTTTGTGAATGGAATTATGGAAAAATAACAACTTTTCCATGATATTCTAATTTTTTGGAAAGGATCTGTATATATATATATATATAAATATATCAAAAAAGCCTCAAACCATCATTCTGCTGCCAGATATTACACTACATTACAGTCATTTAGCAGATGCTTTTATCCAAAGCGACATACAATAAGTGCATCCAGAAATTGTTGTATGAAATGTGCTATATGAATAAAATTTGATTGATTAATTGATTGATGTTATTTCAAGCTGATTTGCCCTCACAAATGTCTCAAAGGCTGAATAGAACACAAAATGGCCACCAGAATTAGTCATTTTGATGATGTCGTGGCCAACCAAAGGCTAACCACGGTTCACCTTCCACTCTACATGTTTTGTAGGAATTTAGTAACGCTAGAGGAGCTATTGTTTTGGAGCTCCTTGTGCAATGTGAAATGTTCTGTATCCAGACATACACAGTATTATGTTCCCCACTGACCTCTATGATGATTTCGGCCAAAATTTGTGTGAATGTATGTTGTCCCTACTGTTGTGTACTTACATAATTATTAATGTGGTATTTAATATCCAGATATCTAAAACTTTTTATAGTTGGAACCATTTTGTTTCTGGTTGGCATTAAAAGGACGCACCTCTTATTGAGTAAAAAGTAAATCGCCATGTGATTGAAATACTGGAAAAATGGTTTCCCAACCATACATAAAGATATAGGTGTGGCCAGTAATAGCTCATCCATTTGGGGAAGTCACAATTCCTTCCATACACTCAAAAAAATATTTAGGCCTGTAAGACTGAAAATTATTGATCCTTTAGATTGTCAGTCATAAACCCTGGGTTACTGAGCTGGTGGCGACTTCCTTGAGGGTGCAATAAAACAATTCATCAGGTGGCCTAAGAATCTACTGTTCTACCCATCACGTTGCATCTTTGCCTCGTCACACGGGACTTCCAACTCCACTGCCCTACAGCTATGAGCCACAAAAAGCACAAAGTTGTAAACGACAGCTGGAATGACTATACAAATGGTCATTAGAGGTCCTAATGACGCCGGGAACCGAGGCCTGTTCTCAGCAAGCACCCTTGGAAAATATTCTGGACTGAAACAAAGCTGTATGTATAAAGCATCTTGTGTATGTGCATGTGAATAACTGGACAATATGATAAATGTGGTGGATTGGGATTAATACCAATTGAAATGTGGGGTATGTGAAAGTATAAGTGGGGGCAAAATACATGGGAAGGAATAAATAATGTGATTGGAAGGAGGATTGTAGGTTATCAGGGATGTGCTTGTCCACATAAGTATCTGGATCACAGAGTGGCTATCACCTGGACCTCATCTGGAATCTAGATAAATGACAGGTAAAATCATAAGGTCACGCGCCGTCGTACAAAGTATCTTATTCCTATCACTAGATCAGGGGGGAGTAGACTATGCAGTTTCTCTTCCTGGAGGAGAAGGGGGTCTCTTGGTGGTGAAGTGTTACAGCCCTCTTCCTGGCCAGACCTTCTTTGGACAAACAAAGGGAATTGTGGAATGTGGAAAGCCTGCCCGGGATTGCATTTAAGGGAAGTCCAAAGGGACATTCGAGGAGAATCTGCTTAACAGGTCTCCTGGTGCTGTAGTAGCACCGTAGTCACACACTATGGGAGAATCTGCTTAACGGGTCTCCTGGTGCTGTAGTAGCACCGTAGTCACACACTATGGGAGAATCTGCTTAACAGGTCTCCTGGTGCTGTAGTGGCACCATAGTTATTGCAGTATAGGAGAATCTGCTTAACAGGTCTCCTGGTGCCGTAGGGGTACCATAGTCATTCCACTATGGGATAATCTGCTTAACAGTTCTCCTGGTACCATAGTCACACCATACAGAATCATTTAGTTATACTTTGTTGGTGAACCTGTTCATGTTTCTTTGTCTTAGCAGCATGTTATCCTGTGTTTAGCTATAGGTATTGAATGTGTTCATATTTGCTCTAACCAGTGATTATTGTCATTTAATAAATTGTTCTATTTATAGACTTGATTTGCGTGGTCTCCATGAATTGTGTCTCTATTACTGACTAATCTTGTTTGTGGTAATGTGACTGCTCTGCTAGGCCTTGGTCAGTACTAGGAGGATTCTATGTTCTAAAACCTCTGGGCACCTGTGCTGGCGATACGTTCAAAACCTCTGAGTTTCTATGGGCTAGGGTCCCTGAGCTTGTCAGTCCACTTCAGTGTGTCAGTCTGCACCCCGTATCCGGGGCTATCAGCGTCCCCGGTATAAATAGTTTCAAAAGAACAGAATTCCACTCGCAATCAAGCGTCAATTCTAATTGGAGTCAGATAAATGAACGGTGATATTACTTTTCCCACAGCAACAGCGGAAAACATCATGCTTAAACCTTTGCTCCGAGCTATTCCCTCATTGGTCTAGCTGCGCGAGATTTACAGGCCCAAAAGTTAAAACTTATGCATTTCAATTACGTCAATTTTCCAGCCAATTTGATCACATAAATCCAATGTCAAAGATGACATTTCAATCCAGATTTTAAATGATTCAATCAGATTCATTCTGGATTAAACATATTTATGTTGTCTTTAATTTATATGGATAAATAAAATATTTTAATTTAATTTTTATATACGTTTCATTTGAATTGTATGCTTAATGTTTATGAGGGCCAAGAATCATTTTTTTGAGTAGGGTGGAAACGGACAGGCTTATTCACTTCACAAGAATAATTTTTAATTCATCATAATTATGGTCTCAGTGGAAATGTAATGCATGAGAAATTAAATATTTGTAATAATATTGCAGCATAACATACTTTGATGCATGTCATCCACCCAACTGGCACTGGAGTTGCATTTTACCTGCAAATTGAGCTTTCATGGTAGAAATAATACAACGTTATTTTTAAAATGTGTTTTGAAACACACTGGAAGCTATTACTTGCCGGCATACTTCTAAAGTATTTTGTAAAAGTGGATGATTTCAGAAGAATAATTACGAACAACAGCCCTCATTTCAACACAGGCACCCAATTAGACTGCAGTACATACAGTCAACGGAAATGTAATTGAAAAAGGATGAAGCTAGTTAATTATTTCATCAATGATTTGGCCCTTTATTGAGTCACAATTATCCATGATTGCAATAAATGATTCATAATATGTTTTACATATCTTTGATTTAATTGACACACAATACATTACAGTGAATAATAATAATTAAAAAACTAAAAATTTACTTAAAAGCTTGTCCTGTTGGAAGGAGTAGAAGATCGTAGAGAGAATAACTGTACGGGCACACACACACACACACACACACACACACACACACACACACACACACACACACACACACACACGCATACACACACACACACACACACACACACACACGCACGCACGCACACACGCACACACACACACGCAGGCACACGCGCACACACACACACGCACACACACACACGCACACACGCGCACACACGCGCACACACACGCACGCACACATATGGAGACCCATACGTCTCATAATTTGTGGGCAAATATCGACTGAACGTGTCACACACACCTGCTTTGATGCCTGTGCCGCAAAGCAATGCCTGACCTGTCATGTAATTTCCCCGTTGACTTATAACGGTCACGCGTGCACGCGCACGTTCACGCGTAATGACTGTTGCGCACCACGTAATCTAATTATGGAGACCCATCAATGTCAAAAATAATGAAAAGCAACGTGTGTGTGCCTGCGTGATTAACTTGGTAAATTTTGGTACGCGTGCGTGCGTGTGTGCGTTGTGACGTGCGCATTGTATTTCATGCGTGACAAGATGATGCGTACTGCACTCAAAGCGTGTACACGTTCGTCTGTCACTGTTAGATAAATTTTGTTATGCGTTCACACACACACCCGTTCGCATTTTTTGATGCTACGCAACCGGAAGTTTGGAGACCCATACGTACATGAACGCCTCGCATAGTTACGTTTTTTTTAACGTCAGTTAATGTTATGGAGGGGCTTAATAGGGCGAAGAACTATATATGGTAACTTCCGTGCTGTTATGGAAAATAGTTAGCTACAGGGCGCCCTTTATCGGGCACGTCCTCGTTCGACCATATTTGAACTTCCTCGAGATAGGAATCCAGTTAGCCAGCTATTTTGCCAACATATTGGTTATTCAAACGGTATCTTTCTTGATGAAATAAACTATTAATTGATTCTTAAAACAACAATAATCATGAGCTTGTTTATGGATTACAACAGCCGCCCGATAATGGGCGCCCCTTTTTTGACAGTACTTTCTCATCTAAAAGACGTTAAAACAAAAAAAACTACCGGTCACATCTACATGGTTATTGGCTTAAAAGTTAGCTTATCGTTTTGTGAACCTAATAAATATAATATGTTCAATGGTACGTGCCAGCATAATATCAGTATCGTATGTTGATCACAAAAATGTCTGGTTTCCGCCCGATAACAGGGTTCGGTACGCTAGTAGGTACAGTAACTACTCCCACCTTACATTCCTCAGGGAAATGTGTAAATATTAGATCTATTCAGCAGGTGTCATAACGTCATACATTTATATTGACATCTGGTTAGCTAATGTTTGCCCTGCTTGTAATAGTCAATCAAAATGCTATAATTCCTTTTCCACCCCTTTATATATTATAGTTGTAGTCCCACTACTACAAATATTTCACGTAAATACTTTCTTCCAGAATACAAAAAAAAAAAAAAAATGTAATGTAATCTAGTTTACTAACTTTGTGTCCGTCTTTTGAATTACATCTAATAATAGATAAATACAAATATATATAATTTAAATGTCTGTATTGAATTGTATTATTGGCTCACTAGCACCATCTACTGGGATGAAAGTGGAACAAAAGTCATATAATCAAATGGAAGCGAACTATGCGAGGCGTCCATGTACGCGGATGCTACGCATTATGAGACGTATGGGTCTCCATAAAACTTCCGGTTGCGTAGCATCACAAAATGCGAACGGGTGTGTGTGTGAACGCATAACAAAATTTCTCTAACAGTGACAGACGAACGTGTACACGCTTTGAGTGCAGTACGCATCATCTTGTCACGCGTGAAATACAATGCGCACGTAACAACGCACACACGCACGCACGCATACCAAAATTGACCAAGTTAATCACGCAGGCACACACACGTTGCTGCGCATGTGTTCGTTATTTTTGACATTGATGGGTCTCCATACACACACGCACACACACACGCACACACGTGCACACACGCGCACACACACACGCACACACACACACACACACACACACACACACGCACACACACACACACACACACACACAACAACCTTTTAATGAAAAAATTCAAATTCAAATGAAACTGATTTTGGAGAAAAATTGCTTCCTTCCTCTTTAAATCTGACAATATTTTACAAATAATAGACACTGCACTGGGTCTACCATGGCACCAAATGACATAAATCTTGTCAAGTGTGAGAGAGATTTTGTTTATGGTTGCAATCCATTTTCCAAAGGTATTAAGTATTGGGCAGAATACATTGTTTACATAAATAAATGTACATAAATAAATTATTAACAAAAAGAAGTAATAACTAGTCAAGTCAGTTTAGCACTTTGCGTTAACAGTTTTACACTTTGTATGTCAGCATAGGATGTAGTGTCTTAGAGTATGAATTTTGAAAGTCAGTTTGGCACTTTGCATTTTGAGTTTTGTACATTGAAATTCTGCTGTGCAAAATGAGTCAAAGCAATCGTAAAAAACTGTAATTTACTGTACAGTAACTGTATTTTGAAATTACAGTAATTGATATTGCTGTCTGTGTTACAGTATATTTCATAAATACTAAAGTGTGGGTGTGAATTATCTTGTTGTAATTGTTATCTTTACTGTACTTTAGAACTGAAAGAGCACCACCAGGTGGAGGACGTGGCCGTCTTCTCTCTGCCCAGCAGGAGAGGGCACAAGTAGACATGGCGGTGCAAAGAAACAATATACGAATAAAATAAATACAGCAACAGATTCTAGCCGATAACGGAATCTTCCAAAACATCCACACAATCAGCCTAACAAGAATTGGGCGAATTTTGAAAAAGCACCAAATCACATTGAAACAAATTTACTTGGTGCCTTTACAAAGGGATGAAGATAGGGTGAAGACTTTGAGGGTGGAATATGTTCAGGTATGTGTATAGCAATGTTGCAATACTACAGTAGCAAATACTTTAGTGACTCTATAAATGTGTAGACTGGTTAACATTATGCCCCAGACATCACATTAGGATTATGCGTGTATGTATGCGTGTGGGCCTGCCCATTGGTCTCAGGGCCGGATCTAGGAAAACTACGCATCTGCCTGGGGTCCAATTTCGCCAGGGGGTCTATTCAGCGCAAATATACAGTATATAGGTAATAGGTACTGTACATGCCTAGTTTGCCTAGACCCGGCCCTGATACCAATGGGCAGGCCCACACACATCCATCCCTGATCGGTCAGCCTGTGCAACATGTTCAATGAGGAAAAGCACCTGGGCCTAATCAATTGTAATGTAGTCTATTCAAGTGTATTGATATTTGGAAAGCGCTACAATATGGTGCATAGAAATGACCTTGTTTTGCATATTGTACATACAGTAAAGCATTGGTATATTTTTTATCTCTGTAATGCTCATGTGTTTTAGATTTCAGAGCATGATGGACATTGATGCTGGAGCAGAGCAGCATGAGATCATATACGTGGATGAAGCAGGATTTAATGTGTGCTGCCATTTCCCGCAATGGACTTGAGGCTCGTGACCCTCTGCTGGGGGCATACAACTCCCTGCGCCTCATACATTTTCTGGATGGGCTGTACAACCGTCTCGTACAGCCAAATGCTCAGATGGTGTTCATCCTTGTCTGGGACAATGTAAACTTCCATCGTGCATTGGCTGTGCGAGACTGGTTTACAGCCCATCCAGAGTTGGATGGGCTGTAAACTCCAAGCGGGCTGTGATGGGCCTTTTACTAAGGCGGGGCTTCCATCTGGCCACCACCTGATTGGTGGAGTGCTGCCTGGATGGTTGATCTTCTGAAAGGTTCTCCCATCTCCACAAGGATACGCTGGAGCTCTGTCAGAGTGACCCTCGGGTTCCTGCTCACCTCCCTGGCCGAGGCCCGTTTTCCCCGATTGCTCAGTTTGGCCGGGCGGCCAGGTCTAGGAAGATTCTTGGTGGTTCCAAACTTCTTCCATTTACGAATGATGGTGGCCACTGTGCTCTTTGGGACCTGTAAAGCTGCAGAGATCTTTCCGTACCCTTCTCCAGATCTATGCCTTGACACAAGGTCTGCAGATAATTCCTTTGACCCCATGGCTTGGAGTTTGCTCTGACATGCACTGTCAATTGTGGGACCTTATATAGGCAGATGTTGGCAATCCCCAATCATGTCCAATCAATTGAATTTATCACAGGTGGACTCCAATTAAGTTGTAGAAACATCTCAAGCAGTATCAGTGGAAACAAAATGCACCTCAGCTCACTTTTGGGTGTCATATCAAAGGGTGTGCACACTTGTGTACATATATTTTACATTTAGATTTTTAATAAATTAGCACAAATGTCTAAAAACCTGTTTTCACTGTCATTATGGGCTATTTTGTGTAGAATGTTGAGACAAAAAATTAACTCAATCTATTGTAGAATATGTCTGTAACGTAATAAAACGTGGATAGGTGAAAGGAGTGTTCAGACTTTCCGGCTTGACTGTATATTTGTCACCATCTGTATGTATACTGTATATATATATCGTGATATATTGTAGATGATTTAATTAACGTGAACATAATTAATTGCAGTCACTGGATGGATAACTGTGACTCAATAAAGGGCCAAAGCTTTAATTAATTAACTAGCTTCATCATCTAATTTTACAAAATACTTTAGAAGTGTGCCAAAGGCACAGCGAGTAATAGCTTCCAGTGTGTTTCAAAACACATTTTAAAAATAACGTTGTATTATATTGTTTTGTATTATAACGTTGTATTATCTACCATGAAAGCTCAATTTGCATGTAAAATGCAACTCCAGTGCCAGTTGGGTGGATGACATGCATTCAAAGTATGTTATGCTGCAATATTATTACAAATATGACATTTTTCATGCATTACATTTCCACTGAGAACATACTTATGATGAATTCTGAATTATTCTTGTGAAGTGAAGAAACATGTCCGTTTCCACCCTAGTTGACAAATTGTGACTTCCCCAAATGGACGAGTGATTTCTGGCCTTTACCTCCAGAGAGAATATAAACCCAGGTGCACAGAGAGAGGGACATTCAGAACACCTCTCATCTTCAGCTCTACACCAGCCTAGGACCTCCACCTGTGACCACACCCAGCCCTTACCTGAGCAGGTGAGATCAAGTGCAGAGAAGCCTGTATTACAATGCATCGTTTTAATAAAATGGAAAGTATTCACCATATTGCTATACTGCATTTGCTAATATTGCTTATAAATTTCATAAATTATATGATTTATGAAACATATATTTAACAAATACTAAAATACTCATTTGATACATTTAGGGTGTTATATTTTTCTGCATACTATGTGTTATTGAATGCATATTGAAACCCAGAAAGAGGACAGCCAGCAGAGGAATGAGAGAGAGAGGTGCAATAAGAGTGTCTGAAAATAGGAATTCTGAAGGTGTATAAACTGGGCTTTTATTTTGAAACCAGGGAAAAGCAAAGTCGAAAGGAAACGGGGGGAAAAGACCTTGTTGAGTCTAACTACGTGTAAAACAGTCCTCTCTCATCAGATGAGCTCAATGAAGCAATGGAAGCATACATTAGCATGGGACATAGCCAGCAGTGAGAAATGTACTGTGCTGAAATTTAAAGATTTCCCTCACACACACAAGCAACATGTGCACACAAACACACACTAATTTATTTTCTGTGTTTGTGTAATTGTTCATTGTTATGAGTATGTATGTGTGTGTAAGTGCATGTTTGTGTAATATATGCTTGTGACTGAAATTCACAATTCCCCCCCCCCTCTCTCTCTCTCTCTCCAGCAACAGATATGGCGCAAAACAATACCGTCGAAATTACCAATATTATGAAAAATCCAGTGACTGTCAAATACGGCTTGACTGTAACCGGACTAACCAAAGAACTCGAAAACAACACTTACGTTACCTCAACTGAGGCAATGACTGTCGATGTGTCGGGCAAGACCTTCCAGCTTGACAGTTCGAACTCTCTTGTCATCACTGAAACAGGGTCATTCGTGGTTAATAATGCCGGTAACATTGATCCGACTTAATCAGAAAGACACAGTCAGTGTTACCATGCTGTACCACACTGTGCAAGAGCTGAAAATCAGTCAGTAACAGAGAGATTTACATTTATATCACAGCAGAGTTGATTGGCATTTGGTGGATGGTGTTCAAATATCTGTAAACCTTTCATCTTTTTTTGTTCTGCTGCTTAATAAACTGAAGTAATCACAAAACCATCTTGTCTTTCTAGTGTTGTCTTTACACAGTACTGACACAGTTCCTTTGTAACACATCCAGTTGTATCATTTAAATTAAAAGCTGTTATTTTAATCAAGAATTATGTAATAACAATGAGAACAAATATGGCAAATATTGTTTAGAAAAGTTCAAACCAACATTGTTGATAAAAATTAGAAACAAATTGGTACATTTATTATCTTTCATTATTATGTATTTGATATTTTTAAAGATTTTTAAAAATAGTTTCACATAAGGAACAAAATAATAATAATAATGTTTTACGCAATAAGCAGCAAATTTTTTTATACTTTCCAAAGAATCCCACCACAGGAGGATTTGATATTGGTTGGGAAACCCTTTTCCAGTATATCAGCCACATGGTGATTTACCTTTAAAAGATGTGTGTTTAATGTGCTGCCGACCAGAAGTTGTTGCAAAAGTGAATTTAATGAAGCCTGGTTCTGTTGAGGCAAAGTAAAAAATAAACCCCTCCCCTTTCACTAAAGATTCCCCTCCTTATATTTTAAGAAATAAACCCAGGGGACAGCCCAAACAGCACATGGACAAGTAGGTAGAGAAAAATACAAGTTTTATTTTGTTAAAAATTTATTTAAAAATAGACAGTTCCACATATCCACACTAATTCCTTCTCCCCCATAACCACCGAAATTAGGGCCAATGAGAACAGACTCTTTGGAGCGATTGGTCCCTTGCTTTCTGATTGATGACGTCCGCACCACTGCTCTTTGCTCTGCTGCATTTCACTAAAGGCACCACTAGACGTCGCCCTTGACTCACCGTACTCGGTGATGATCACCTCTGGACTTTTGTTGTCATCCTTTTTTTTTAATGAAAAAAGGGACAGTGAAAGACAGTCCTAGTTGTAATAATGTCTTTGATTAATTAAAAATATATTTAACAAATATGAAAATACATATTTGTGCATATGTGTTATCGAATGCATATTGAAACCCAGAAAGAGGACAGCCATGTTCAATCAAAGAAAAAAAAAATAGGAAGACAAAGGAAAAGGTGGGGGATGGGGGGCTTCTTGCTCACAATTGAAAACTCCAAATAAAACAGTCTCCTCTCATCAGGTGAGCTCAATGAAAGAAGCATCAATTAGGATGGGACATAACCAGCAGGGCGTTTCTCACTGTTACCCTCACACACAAGAGCAACACGTGCACACACATACAAAATATCTGTTTCTGAGTTAAAGTTCTCTCTCTCTCTCCCTCCCTTTCCCTCTCTCTCTATCTACCTCTCAAATTCTAATTCTAATTGCTTTATTGGCAGGAAATACTTATGTAAATATTGCCAAAGCATACAGAAATCAATTAAAATGCATATTACTGTATTTACAGTAAAATAATAATGCCAATGAATAGTCTCAAAATACGAACGACACAATTACAATAACAATGTCAATGATAAATCAATAAATCAAGTATGTCAGGAGTCTCTCCTGTATGTTAGGAGTGGATGGTCACTCAGTGTCCCTCAGTGTATGACAGGCTAAAATATATTGTGCCGCAATTGGGGCTGTTGGTCCTTCTCCTAAAAGGATTACACATTTTTCATCGTTTGGTAAGGAATTGAAGTACTGTATTATTATATAAAATTTGGGGAAATATGCTTTTTTATTTTTGAGTATTTTGTGCAGTTAAGGAGGAAGTGCATCTCTGTCTCAACCTCACCTGTCTTACAGTGACCACATATACCACATGTACTTTTAGTAAACATTAGTTTTTGTGTCTGCCGTTTTCAATTGCAAGGGTGTGGTCACTGAGCCTGTATTTTGTCAGGATCCATCTCTGCTTTGTATCTCTGACAGGGAAGAGATGCTCTGCTGGAGTATAATCTTTTTTTTAGGGTCCGATAGCAAATCAGTCGACTTTGTGTTTTGGTTTCTTTATCCCAATGTTCCAAATACAAATTTTCTGTGTGTTGCATAATTTGGGTTACACTGATTTGTGGCTGGTTAGTGTGGAAGTAAGCTGTTTTGTGAAACTGTTCTGTAGGCCCAAGAAAGCCACATATGCAAGCTTTTATTTAAATAATTATATAATACAGTCAAGATCTAGTGGAAAAGTACTGAGATGGGGGGTGGTGAGAGGATGTAGGACGAGGGCATCTAGCACACCAGTCAAAACAGGAATGTTTCCCTCCTCTTTTCCATAACCAAGCAGGAGTTGTACCTATAACAATGGATAAGACAGATCATGCTGACCGAACAGGTGGGAAAAGAATAAAAAATAAGGGAAATTAAGGAAAATTTCATGGTCTGATTAAAAGGAGGAGAGGTCACAAACAATTTTATTTGATAGATCAAGAGTGCCCCCAAGCGCATAGGGTAAGAACAGGTCATATAACATATTTATTTTTTGCCTAATTTGTTATTGGATAAAATAAGATATTATGAAAGGGTGTTACCACATATTATTGGTGTATTAGTAACGTAAAGGAGGAGTTATGATATTATATAAGCTAATGTTTGTTTTTGTTCAGGGAATTCCGAATCCTCTGCGTAGGTTTATGGTTTCCCCACGTTGAATCAACGTTTGACCGTTTAATAAAAGATTAAATTTAATAGAAGATTCTGCTATTTCCTTCATCTTTATCTTGAGAATTCTTCCACTCGAAAACCCATCTCAAATTGAACTTAATGAGGAGAGAGTAAAGGACTTCCCTCTGCATTAGCAGTGCTGGACTGAGCGTGGTGTAGGTTAGTTTGGGTTACAGAATTAGTAGGTTTCAGTACCAGCTGACAGAGGGGGCTCTTTTCAGGGTTCAGTTCTTGGGATTGTAACGCCTTAGATTGTAGTATGTCATTGGGGCTTGATTTAAGGTGCATCCAGAATTTGAGTGCTCTTTTTTGTATATTTATTACCAATTTAATCTGCCCTAATTCGGCCCTACATGCGTTATTAGGTGTTTTCCTTTGTATTTGTAAGATATTTCTGCAGAATTCAGTATGCAGGGTTTCAATTGGATTCTTGTCCCATGCAGTGTAGTTTTGCTGACTGAGTGGACCCCAGACCTCACTTCCATAAAGCGCAATAGGCTCAATTACACTATCAAATAGTTTAGACCAGATTCTAATTGGGATATTCAGTTTGAAAAGTTTTCTCTTTATTGCATATATTGCTCTTTGAGCTTTTTCTTTTAATGTATTTACTGCCATGCAGAAACTCCCCGATGCAGTGATTGTCAGACCAAGGTAGGTATAATTCATAGTGTGCTCTAAGGCGGTGTTACCTAGAGTAAATTTGTATCTGTTTTCCTGACATCTGGGCTTCTTTTGGAAAATGATAATCTTTGTCTTATTAAAATTTACTGCCAGGGCCCAGTTCTGGCAGTATTGCTCAAGCAGATCCAGGTGTTGCTGTAACCCCTGTTCTGTGGGTGACAGCAGGACCAGGTCATCTGCATAGAGCAAACATTTGACATCTTTGTCGAACTGTGTGACACCAGGAGCTGCAGACTGTTCCAACAACACAGCTAACTCATTAATGTATATATTGAACAATGCTGGACTGAGATTGTAGCCCTGTCTCACACCACATTACATTACATTACAGGCATTTAGCAGACGCTCTTATCCAGAGCGACTTACACAACTTCTTATTACATTTATCCATTTATACAGCTGGATATATACTGAAGCAATTCAGGTTAAGTACCTTGCTCAAGGGTACAACAGCAGTGTCCTACCTGGGAATCGAACCTGCAACCTTTTGGTTACAAGTCCAGTTCCTTAATCATTATACTACACTGCCGCCCTCGTCCTTGTGTGAAGAACTGCACACTTGTTTTCTGTGTACATATACATTTAAATATGTGGTAACACTTTACATTAAATTGCACCTATATACCTGTCTAGTTAAATTGTAACTAATTTGGCAACAAGTGGTTATTACTGAGTAACTACAATTGAGCTCTGTAGTCCCGCCCACTTTGGTGATGAACGTCTGGTGCCAATTTTCAGAAAAAATATAATGGGAGTCAATGGACTGAAAATGTTTTTTTCTATATTCAGGCAACTAGACGTACAAAACACCCAAGAGAGGGGTTGTCACATTTTAAAATAATTTATAAAATTGGTAATTTGAAATTATGTCCAACAAATAAACAACAAACACGTTTAAAAAAACCCCAACAAAAACGACTACAACATCCGGGCTACTCACTTGCTCTGCTCACCACCACTGCCGGTAGCTACTTCCATAATAAGTTACAAGATCAGACTGAGTGATAGCCATTTTCGCTAGCAGAGTGGCCAGTAGCTATAGCTAGCAAAAGCGGGAGCCGGCGATGTACGACCGGGGATTCTGGGTAGTGTAGTTATGTTTCTCAAACTCCGTTAATTACACGATTCAAATGTGATTTAAATGCAGTATTGAATATATAATGGACTTTGTATCACATATTGTGGGCTTGGAACCAGAGGTGTAAGTGGCATTTTGGGTGAAAATTAGTTATATATATCAAATGAAAGCTCTTGATGAGCTCTATCCAGTGCCAAAAGGACACAACTGAAATCACAAACAGTATTGAATCAAGCAACAAAACAACAAAGACCTAACACAAAAATTGAGAATGGTTTGGAGCCAGAAGGGTGTAAGTGCACTTACGCCATTCTGGCTCTGAACAATGCATTGTGGGTGGAGCCTTAAGACATCACTTAAGCCAAAATGGCTGCCAACACATCAAGGTCGTTCATGGAAACAAGAAAACTTTTAACAGCAGAAGAGGTTTTAATGAGTTTACCGCAAGAACCAGATGATCTTGAGGAGCAAGAGTAAGGAATCAGAGTCAGGGTCAGCTGTGAATGATGAGGGTAAAGTACTGTATATACAAACCCCAATTCCAAAAAAAGTGGAACAGTATGTAAAATGCACATAAAAGCAGTAAGCAGTGATTTGTAAATTCTCTTTTACATATATTTAATTGAAAACAGTACAAAGGAAAGATATTTAATGATTTACCTTATCAACTTTATTGATATTTCTAAATACATGCTAATTCCAAATGTCATGCCTGCAACACGTTCCAAAAAAGTTGGGATAGGGGCAAAAAAAAGACTGGGAAGTTCAAAAAACACCTGTTTGGAACATTCCACAGGTGAGCAGGTGATGTTATCATGACTGGGTATAAAAGGATATCAAAAGACTCTTGATATCTTATTTTCTGATACTCTTACAAGCGATACTATAACGTCTCTGCATTTGAATGGATCTCTATGGGAACTGGAGGGTGAGACTAGATTAGGCTGTGAATTACACGGGAATAGTATGGAACCCATGGTTGGCTAAATGGCTGTAAGTCATCAAGGGTCTGAGGTATCAAACGAGCATCAAACCGTAAATCTGATGCCAGATATGCAGTAGATATGGATGGATCACTTTAAGGGTTGTTTCTCCTGACTTATTTTTCCATAGAGTTCAATAGGAAAATGCGTCAGGAGAAACAACCCTTAAAGTGATCCATCTATAATTACAAATTGTATTCATTTTACTTTTTTTTCTAATCATTCATTCTAATTGTTTAAGTGTTTTTTAAATTGCCAAATAAAACCAGGTGAGTTTCTGTATTGTTCATCATATACGCCCCTTGTTTACATGCTAGAAAAGGATTTTTTTTGTGCCAAAAAGGCGCATGTGATCTTTTTTGGCATTATTTAAATATTTTTTAAGTTTTGGAATATTGTATTGTAATAATATTGCTCAGTTAATGGCAATTATTTTATTATGTATGGGGTTCCAATATTATGGTTGAAAGTTAATATATACAGTTGTTGAAAGTTTGGTGTAAATTTCTTTTGGCTCTCCTGTAAAGTTTGCCAAATGGCACTTACGCCCCTCTGGTTCCAAGCCATCGATATATGTCAAAGTTTGGTCCATACAATGCCATAATATCATCATAAGAGTGACTGAAAGATCCCGAAGTGGGGGCAGGAAATAGCTTCCAGCAGTCTTCCGGGACCAGCCAGGGATAGGAAGGGGCGGGACTACGGAGCTCTATGTAGGTAACATGGAAACCTTTGGCCACAGTCACCACGAATGGATTAACATCACAGAGCTTCACTTTACACAGGGGCACTAGGCAAGGATGTCCACTCTCTCCCTCTCTATTCACTCTTTTTATAGAACCTCTTGACGCAGCAATCAGACAAAACAAAATTATTAAGGGAATTATAACTCATAACACACACCACAAGATCAGCCTTTACGCAGAGGATTTATTACTATACTTACAAGATCCCACCAACTCCCTACAAGAAACCATTAAACTCATCAATACATTTTCAAAAATTTCCGACTACTCCGTAAATTGGACAAAATCTATATTTTTACCCTGAGATAGAGATGACTGGAATGCTGCAACTCTAAAATCAACCCTCCCCCTCTCCACTGGAAATATCAGGTATTTAGGTGTCAACATTTCCACCAAGCTGTCAGAGTTATTCCATCTCAACTTTAGCCCGTTAATAAAAACAATAGAAGATGATCTACAACGATGGATCAACCTACCACTTTCCATAATTGGAAGAATAGCAACCATTAAAATGTCAATTTTACCAAAAATAAACTATCTATTCACCATGATCCCGACACAACCCACCACCAACTGGTTCAACTCTCTAGATTCAATAATAACCAAATTCTACTGGAAAAATAAAAAAGCCAGAATCAAATTAGCTACTCTTCGGAGAAATAAAAATCAAGGAGGGCTCGATGCACCAAATTTTCATAAGTACTACTTGGCCAACGAACTGCTATACAACTCCACTGAATTTCATCACTTGGAAACAGAAAGGTATCACACATCTCCACCACATTTTTCAAGAGAACACTTTAATCACTTTTAAAGAGCTAACCCAGAGATTCGGTGTTGGGAGAGACCAATACCTTCAATATCTTCAGCTAAAATCTGTCCTGAAATCCAAAATCAATATAATGCAGAACGATTTGCAGCCACCATTAATCATAACAAAAATAAACAAAATAACATCTCAGAAGAAAATTCTCTCTAAATTATACAAAATGCTAACACATATCAACTCTACAATACAGACTAGACTTGGCCATCTCTCCCAGCACCGACTTCTGGCAACAAATATGCACCAACATATTCACAATGACTAACAACACTAACTTACAATTAATTAAATTCAAGGTAATCCACAGAACACATATTACTCAACACAAGATGTATAAAATGGGATTAGCAGACACTGACATATGCTCACACTGCACTCTAAACACCCTGGACAATTATCTCCACACTACTTGGCTATGCCCACCCATCCAACACTTTTGGCACACAGTCACTAAAACGTTATCCCGTTTTTTGGGTCGCAGCATTCCACTATCTCCTTCTCTCTGCCTACTTGGAGACATATCCACAATCAATTTAACAACCTAGAACACCAGGTCCTTGCTCATTGCCCTAACTGTCGCCAAGAAAACTATCCTATTACATTGGAAAACAAGAAATACTACAAATACTATGCAATGGTTGAACCTTCTCTCAGAATACATATCATTAGAAAAAATATCAGCTTCCAGCCACAATCAAATGTCACAATTCAGAGACAACTGGGAACCATTTATCAATAATCTAAATTTATAATCCAACCAAAATAAACCGGTTAGCCAACCCCCCTCCCCTTTTCCCCCTTTCTCCTCTTCTTTCTCTCTCTCTATCTCAATTCAATTCAATTCAATTCAATATGCTCTAACAGTAATCAAACAGAGGAAAAATCACTTTTGTGTGACCTTTTTCTTAAAAAAGAAATCCACAGGGGCAAAGTAAAAGGTCCATTACATTATCAGTTATGCATTGTATAATTTTGAACTTCTGAGTTTTGTGAGGTTAATATTACAGTTATTGGGCACAGACTGTCTGTGCGGTTCCTGCCAGATCCGAGCATGGCCGGTGCCTTGAGGGAGCGGCAATTGGCAGCTGCTCCCGGGTGGGCAGAGGGGCTCGGAGAGAATCGCTGCGCACAGAACGGCACTGGGCGAGTTGGAATCACGGTCGGGGGCTCAAGGAGTCGCGCCCTGTAGAGGATAATATTAGACTTATTGATTATTAATGGGCCTGTGTGAGTTACACTGTGCACTTATGTACATGCCTCTGGATAACAGTGTCTGCTCGGTGATCATACTGCACTGTAATGTAAAATATGACGGCCGAGAAGTGCAAAGCACTACTGAAGACCTGGTGCTAAAAGTACTGAAGTCACATTTCTAGACAATTCAAGTTGAGCATAGAAACATGTTGTATTTGTTTAGCTAAGTCAACCCTATAAATATTGTTAACAGAAAAGGTGCCTATAGTCTCTTTTCTCCACTATGGAAACAACAGGTTATCGTATTCTGGTACATAAGAAGTATTCGGATTAGATATACAAGGTGTAACTCGCTCTGCATAAGTGTATCTTCAAAATGAATATGTGATAAAGTTGGGGATTATGCACATATCTACATCTGAAATCATGTTTCTGTAGGATGATGATAGTATAATTTTGCTGTTGGTATTACTGTGTGAGGTTTTGAATATCTGCAAACATTTATTAACAAGGCATCCTGTTCCCTATGACATTGTAAAACTTTGGTTTTGTAAAGGGTATGGTGTAGCTGAATTGCTTTACAAAAGGACTTGGCATTAAAGTATCTTTAACAAATACCTTCTTTAGCCTTGAGATGGCTCCTTTCTCTAGTCGCCTCTGATAGCCAAATAATTTGTTGTATTTGCATTATGTGACCTCACTTTCCCCATCATTGTATTATTAGATAGTAGGGCTAATGCCGTACATACTGATACAAATTCTGCTTTAAAGTGAATCTTTTGTGGATAAATTCAAGCTCTAGGTGTTCGTTTTTATAAACAACAGTTTAAAGCCATAGGTATGAGGGGCTACTGCCATTACATTTCTGTTGTGTACACAGAGTAACAGGAAGCAGAGTTGTCCTGTCCACAATACTTTTTGTTCTTTCCAAACAGTCCCCCCTTCCTTTTCAAATCATTTTTTATCCAATAAGCAGCAAAGTTTGTATACTTCCCACCACAGGAGGATTTGGTATTGGTTGGTTGCCAGTTTGTCAGTCACGTGGTGATTTACTTTTTACCCAATCAGAGGTGGATCCTTTTAATGAGCTGCCAATCAGAAAGATCCAACTATAAACAGTTTTAGATATCTGGATATTAACATAACTTTACAAGTGTGTACTTAAATCCCACATTGTTATCAACATACATTCACAAAAAACATTTTTGCCTGAAATCATCATTGAGGCCAGTGGGGAACATAATACTGTGTATGTCTGGATCCAGAACATTTCACATTGCACAAGGAGCTTCAAAACAATACCTCCTCTAGCGTTACTAAATTCCAACAAAAAAATCTAGGATGGAAGGTGAACCATGGTTAGCCTTTGCATATTTTTCGACACAACATTATCAAAATGGCAAATTATGATGGCAATTTTGTGTTCTATTGAGACTTCTATACATACATCCATGATCTAACCCGCTTATTCCTGGTCAGGGTCGCGGGGGGTGCTGGTGCCTATCCCAGCATGCATTGGGCAAGAGGCAGGAATACACCTTCAGTTATTACTAACAGCTGGGATAGAATCACACAAAAGGAACACAAACACCACACCACAAAACTGAATACCCCTAACAAGGTCAAACATTAATGGATACAATAGACACAAATGATTAAAAGATTTTAAGGAATGTAACACATTACGGGTACAAAAGACACAAAGGATTAAAAGATTTTAAGGAATGTAACACTAACGGGTACTAAAGACAGAAAGGTTACAAAGGATTCCTTAATCTCTTCGAAAATGTAACACCTAGGCTAGGCTCACAGAGACAAAAGGGGCTCCTCCCTCCACAGGTCTCAACAAGGTCCTCTCAGGGACCTCAAAAGCCAGAGCAGAAGCAGAACCACACTCACACCTGAAGAAGCCTGAGACTGGGCGAAACGTTGTGTGCACACTACAGCTTTGGAGAAACAACAAGGACTACAGACACTCTTCTAGAGAAACAGAAGAACCTATCCTGTTGAAAAAAACCTCTCTAAAATGTTAAGAGTTTAACATCAGTGAAATGCTATGTAACTTATTTTTTCTGTATGAAACTTGAAAACATCCTCAACATAGGGGATGTGAACATGTGAAACTGGAATGTGAAGGGTTGAAAAAAAAATCTGTGAAGTGCACAAGTGCTTGAAATCGATAACCAATCCACTCGCACATCTCCTGGCTTGTCCAGTTGGTAAAATAATCCAAGTCTCTAAAAAATATAATGCAGGAAACAAACAATAGCATTAAATAAAAAAATGCACCTTCAACCAAACAATTCTTAAGCTACCCAAGAGATATATATCTATATCTGTATATATAATATACATACAGCTTACCTTTTATCCTGAAAACATAACCTTCTGTCAAGTTAAAAATCCTTTTCTCAGCCTGTTTCTTTGAAAGTCCAGCTGGAGTAATCAATCCTCACTCTGAGACCCACAAATTCAGTCCCAAATTTTTGTTCCAACTGTGCCCTACACCAGCTGATTTCACTAATTAGCTCAGCTCTTCAACCAAGGAGGTGAACTAATTAGTGGAATCAGCTGGTGTAGAGCATGGTTAGAAAAAAAACTTGCATACACTCGGCCCTTGATGGAACGAGTTTGACACCGCTGCCCTAGACCTAATGGTGTATTCAAATGATCTCGGAAGTCGGAATATTTCCGATTTACGAGAAGAAAAAATTATTTGAATGTGAAATTATTGTCATGTTCAAATAGTTTTTTCTTCACGGAAGTCGGAAATATTCGGACTTCCGAGTTAATTTGAATACACCATAACCCCTTCCTGTTTGCAGATATGAAAGGACTCTGATAGGCTATGTGGAGCCTGCACCATATTGCTTTGACATATCAATTTCTTTCTGCAAACATGAATGTGCCAAAATGGGTGTTTCTGGCCTTTTTTTTACGACTGATTGACGTAGAAAAATCACACCCAGGTGGTGAAGTAAGCCGTGCATGTGACGCATGGGCTACTCCTGATTGGTCTAAATCTCATGCTACAAACGGACACAAACGGACACACATGTCACGTATAGAAGCGGCTGCACCGCTTAAAAATACCAAATTCCATTTTGGCATATATATATATATGTATTTTTTTCATGATTCAAGGTATTCTGTTTTTAATTAACGAAGATTTTTCTTTTTGCTTGACCAGACAGCAACCCTGTATTCAGCGACCTTACAATCATCATCATCAGTTAATTTTACCCTATTGCTCATGTTGGGATTTGAACCAGCAGCTCTTACCAGGCCACAGTCTTAACCTCGAGGCTACAATGCAATAATCTGTTTTCAAAGCACTAGTGATCCAATACAATGTACCTCCGCTGAATGCCTTGTATACATTTAGCATAGATATGTCTTAGTTGAGCCAAGCTGTGAACAGCTCAGTTTGTATTGCTGCAGATTGTAGTGCCCTTTGGGAAAAGTGCCTGATTGATTAGACTTTATCAATTAATTAAACTTCAACAAACGTCATTATGAAATTAGCCATAATATTTTGGATGAAATTAATTATGACAAATATACCAAGTAAGGCAGAATATGTACATTTAAAAGATAAAGGAGATCCTGGATGCATGTACAAACATTCACAAATATAATGATTTTTAGATTATATTCCCACCAGCTGGGAATCAAACATGCAATGATGAGGTTAGTAGTCCTGTTCCTTAACCACAGAGCTAAGAACAATGGTCTGACTGAAGAAAGTTCTACTGAGAATGAAGCAAGTCTGAATGAAAACAAAGGGCACAATTTTCAAGGGCTCTTACTCATGTGTGCTAAAACAAGCGGTGTGACATGGAATGTTCTGAATGTGCTGTATATGCAGACTCAGAGCATTCCATTCCATGCCACATTTTTACCATACCACCTATCATAGCGCACAGCACACTGGAGTAAGAGCCTGAAAATTGCGTCCAAAGTGTTCTAAAATGGAGGTTGTATATCAGATTACTGATGAAACATCTAGGCTGAAGTTAAAGTTTAAACACTGATGTACATTATCACTAACATTGACACCTATTTAAAATGAAGACAACATAATATTTCTGCAATATACATGTATGAAAAAATAGTAAAAAATGGTTCTATGTAGAACCCTTTCACCTTCTAAAGAGTTCCTTAAGGGTTCTTCAGATGAAAAGGGTTCTAGACAGGGTTCTAGACAGAACCCTTTGCCTTCCTAAGAACCCTTGAAAAATCCTTCCTTCTAAAAAGGGTTCTTTGGAAGAAAACGATTCTAGATAGAACCTTACCCCTCTGCTAAGAACCCTTTTGGAACCCTTTTTTTTTTAGAGTATAGGAGTGTGTGAGTGAATGGTGTGTGTGTGTGTGTGTGTGTGTGTGTGTGTGCCCTGTGATGGTTTGGCGACCTGTCCAGGGTGTATTTCTGCCTCTCCCAAAGCATGCGGATATAGGCTCCAATTCGCCCCCCTTCCTTTCCTGCAGAATGGTCTATATCTCACTGCGCACAGTTCAGATTTTGCATAACAGCATTCCAACAAGGATTGAAGTTGTTCTGTGGATTAGATAGAAAGATTCGATAAGAGTTGAATTTCAAATATTCATTTGTCCTGTATGTATGTGTGTGTGTGTGTGTGTGTGTGTGTGTGTGCGTGTGTGTGTGCGTGCGCGCATACTTTCTACAATCCTGTTTCTACTCCTTCCAAATGTTTTCATGAACCTCAAATTTTGAAATGTTATGTTTCCTTCAATCTGTCCAAACATTGTATATATATATATACATACAGTTGCACTCAAAATTATTCAACCCCCTTCACGTTTTGCACACTTTATTTAATTTTAGATGGATAAAAATGCAATTTTTGCCCATCGATCTACACTCCATAACCCATAATGACAAAGTGAAAACTTTTTTCCCCATAGAGTTCTATAGGAAAATGAGTCAGGGGAAGAAATCCTTAAAGTGATCCATCCATATCTACTCCATATCTACTCCATATCTACACCATATCTGGCCATAGAGTGATGGTTTGGGGCTTGTTTAATTTCTTAGACCCTTGATAACTTACAGCCATTTCACCAGTCATGTGATCCATACTGTACCAGTGTATATTCTTGCATGCCATGACTTCCTGATGTCTGTGACCCAACAATATCAAAAGACTCTTGATATCTTATTTTCTGGTACTCTTACAAGCGATACTATAAAGTCTCTGCATTTGAAAGTATCTCTATGGGAATTGGGGGGTGGGACTTAGCTGTAAATTACACTGGAACAGTATGGAACACATGGTTGGCTAAAAGTCATCAAGGGTCTGACGTATCAAACAAGCCTTAAATCATCACTCTGCTGCCAGAAATACAGTCCCGGCCAAAAGTCTTGTCGCATGAGTGGACAAAAGTGACAATTGCTAATTACCCAACTCTTAATTAGCTAATACAGTTAGGAAACAACACAAATTAATCATAAGTGTCTAAAGTTTATTTAGATACTAGCAAAACAAAAATGTAATAGATGCTTATAAGGTTAATTGCTTGATAATGATGAACAAGCCAGTTTCTACCTGGACAAAAGTCTTGTTGCAAATCAAATTATAATCAATAAATTTTATCTTTCTCAAAAAGTTAATAAAATACCAAATGAAAAATCAGTCTAGTATTTCATCATGGACTATAAGTTAAGAAATTAATATCTTGTATGAGTTCCTTTGGCCTGCAGAACAGTTGCCATCCGGTTTGGCAGAGAGTCGTAGAGCTTGTTGATGAAGTCGTCAGGATGGCATGGAAGGCCACCTTGCAGGCATCCCAAAGCTCCTCCAAGTTCTTCGGCTTGGTCCTCCAAGCTTCCTCCTTCATTCTTCCCCAGATATGCTCAATAATATTCATATCTGGAGACTGTGCTGGCCATCCCCGCTCGACGTGGTGACGAAATCTACAGCAGATTGACATCACTAAATCACTGGCTGTCTGTTTGGTGCCCTGCAAACGGTGTTGGCTTTGTAGACAACTGGAGTACTTTCTGGGGGAGGCCTGGTCTTTTGAAAAGAGATGGTATTCACCCCTCGTGGGAGGGTGCCGCTCTTATTTCCAGGAATCTATCTTATAGTCTCAGAAAGTCTACTACCTGACACACCAGAGCCAAGACCAGGCAGCAGAACTACTGTCTTACACAGATTTCTGCATGTTCCCAAAAACTGCTGCCCAGGTTACATGCTATTGAGACAGTGTCTGTCCCCCGACCTAGAGTAGGCTTTGCTAAAAAACCCATTAGGGGTGTTTGTATGGCTAATTTAAAAAAAATCTGACCCTGTCATTCTACTAATAATGGGGCTGAACAGAGAGAGCCAAAAATTGGCTTGATTAATATCAGATCACTCGCCCCTAAGGCAACTCTTATAAATTAATTAATTACTGATCACCAAGTTGAGATCCTATGCTTAACTGAAACTTGGCTTAAAATTAATGAATATATTGCATTAAATGAATCCACTCCTCCTGGTTACAGTTATACACACATTCCCCGTCTGACCGGTCGTGGAGGTGGTGTTGCTGCTATATATAATTCTAATCTCTTTGCTACGCTGAAATCTGCCTACAAATTTAACTGTTTTGAAGTGCTTGTTCTCAGTTTTGCACTTCCAGACAGAAAAGCAATCAGTTTTACCCTTGTCATTTTATATAGGCCACCAGGTCCATACAGTGGTTTCTTACTTGAGTTTGCTGATTTCCTCTCTAGCCTGGTTATTCATTCAGATAAAATAGTAATTGTAGGTGATTTTAATATTCACATGGATAGTGAAGGTGATCCTCTCAGATCTGCATTCTTGTCAATTATTGAACCCATTGGCTTTAATCAACATATACATCAGTCCACCCATTCTCATAACCATACTCTTGACCTGGTCTTAACGTATAATACAGAAATAGCAAACATAACAGTCATGCCTAAAAATCCTGTGTTATCAGACCATTACTTAATTACCTTTCACCTTTCACAAGTCTGTCATGTGCCATCAGATACTATATTCTACTTTAGTCGTAAGCTCTCCTCCAGATCTGCAAATGATTTTATTAATGAGCTCCCAGGCTCATTTGTGCACTGTGGGGATTTTCTAGGCTCCAGCCAAAATGCGTATACAAATGCAGACATAAACTCAATTGATCAGCTGACTGACAACATTAATAACGTACTTAGTAGAACCCTGGATACTATCGCACCTCTTAAAAAGAGGAAAGTCTGCAATAAGAAATTAGCTCCCTGGTACAATGACCATACTCATGCTCTCAAACAAGCTTCATGCCAACTTGAGCGCAAATGGCGTTCCTCTAAATTGCATGTTTTCCTCCATGCCTGGAAAGACAGCCTTCTCTATTATAAACATGCCCTTATCACAGCGCGTTCCTTATATTTCTCTATTTTGATAGATGAAAATAGAAACAATCCTAGGCACCTGTTTAACACTGTTGCCCGACTAACTAAGAATCATGCTGATCCCTGTGTTTCAATCCCATTTAATAGTAATGACTTTATGAATTTCTTTGACAAGATTCAAAGTTCTTCTACCACCCCTCATACAGGGTCTGCCCCTCTGTCCACTCAACACCTGGATGCAGAATCTTCAGATGGACGGGTGGCCTATCTGAACTCCTTTGCTCCAATAGATCTCACTGAATTTAATACTATAGTAAATTCTTCAAAATCTTCTACCTGTCTTCTAGACCCTATCCCAACGAAGCTACTGAAGGAGCTACTGCCAGTGATTGGAACACCACTGTTGCATATTGTTAATGCTTCTTTAGCCTCTGGACATATACCACCGACTCTCAAACTTGCAGTCATCAAACCCCTTCTTAAAAAGCCAAACTTGGATATAAACGACTTGTCTAACTATAGGCCTATCTCAAACCTTCCGTTCCTCTCTAAAATAATAGAAAAGGCCATTTCTAAACAACTCTGGTCATTTTTGCACCCTAATCAAATATTGGAAGTTTTTCAATCTGGTTTTCGACCCTCTCATAGCACTGAAACAGCCCTAGTCAAAGTATTCAATGACCTACTCCTTGCTTCTGATAGTGGCTATATCTCTGTACTCATGCTTCTGGATTTAAGTGCAGCATTTGACACAGTTGATCACCTCATCCTTCTGGATAGGCTCGAAAATATTGTTGGCCTCCGTGGACTGGCTCTTTCCTGGTTTAGATCATACTTATCTGACCGATATCAATTTGTGCATCTTAACAATGACTCCTCCTATAAATCTAGGGTTAGATATGGAGTACCACAAGGATCTGTCCTTGGACCTTTGCTCTTCTCTCTATACATGCTTCCCCTGGGACAAATCATTCGTAAACATGGCATTAACTTCCACTGCTATGCAGATGACACCCAGCTGTATCTATCAGTCAAGCCTGATGAAATTGTCCTGCTGTCAAAAATAGAAGCTTGTCTTATAGATATAAAGGAATGGATGACCCATAACTTTCTCTTGCTAAACTCTGATAAGACAGAGGTAATGGTGGTGGGGCCCAAGTCCCTGAGATGCAAACTATCTGGCTATATGCCTAACATTGATGGAATTTCAATCACCTCAAGTGCTGTCATTAAAGATCTTGGTGTTACGTTTGATCCAGATATAGTATTTGATACACACATTAAAGACATCTCTAGGGTTGCTTTCTATCACTTGAGGAATATCTCAAAAATTCGAAAAATATTGTCCCTACATGATGCTGAAACGCTAGTCCATGCTTTTGTTACTTCTAGATTAGATTATTGTAATGCTCTTTTGTCTGGATGTACACATTCCTCTCTGAAAGGGCTTCAGCTAATTCAAAATACAGCTCCTCGTATTCTCACGAGAACTAGAAGATTTGAACACATCAGCCCAGTGTTAGCTTCACTTCACTGGTTGCCAGTCAAATTTCGAATAGACTATAAGATTCTATTACTTACCTTTAAAGCCTTACATGGGCTTGCCCCCTTATATTTAAGGGATTTACTTTTCCCTTATAATCCCTCACGAACGCTCCGTTCGCAGGGCGCAGGCCTCCTTGTTATTCCTAAAATAGCTAAAAGTACAATAGGTGGTAGAGCCTTTTCCTATCGTGCTCCTCTCCTATGGAACAAATTGCCTGCTCATGTTCGGGGTGCAGACACTGTCAGTCTATTTAAAGCTAGGCTTAAAACTCATCTTTTTAGTCTGTCCTATAGTTGAGGGGCAGGAGTGGGTGGCTGGCATTAGCTATAGAGTCGCTGGTGGACTGAGCGGTCAGTGCTGTCACTGGATCATTATTGGTAGTGTTGTGTTAAGCTCGACCGGTCATGGTCTAGTGGTGACTGTCTCAAGCCTGCCCTCATGGCTGTATTGGCCCCTGCCTCTGTTTAGCCCTTAGCTATGCTGCCATAGCCTTATTCTGCTGGGGTTTCCTTATCGCAGCAGACACCTCTGTCTCTCCTGCTGCGCTTGTTCTGCTACCATCTGAACAATGTTTTTTTCTTTTTTCCTCTTCCCTGCTCTGGGCACCTGCCCGGAGCTCTAGCCCAAGTTTCCAGAGTTTCCCGCGTCCTTCCCCCGCCCCCCTCCTGGCCCGGAGCTCCAGCCCAAGACCAGCTAGGCGCCCCCCACCTGCCACTGCTGATCTCTACATGATGGAGTCATCTGAATTGAATACCTCCCTATGACATAATCAACCCATAGGCCAGTGGAGGATGGGCATCCCCCCCAATAGCCGGGTTCCTCTCGAGATTTCTTCCCATCGGGAAGTTTTTTCTCGCCACAGTATGAGGGTTTTTCTCTCCTACTAGAGTTTTTACCTCTGCTATCTGGGGGCTTAGAGCTGGCATTTCCCATTTCCCATTTCCCCTTTCCTCCCCTTTCTGTTCTGTAAAGCGTCTTTGTGACAGTCATCTGTGAAAAGCGCTATATAAATAAAATTGAATTGAATTGAATTGAATCCCTGAAGGACCTTGATCTTCTTCCCCCTGAGAAACTTCATAGTGGAACCTGAGGTATGGCAAGGAGCTCCATCCTGTTGAAAAATCTGACCCCTCTTGTAGTTGGGAATGTACTGGGAGGCAAGAATCTGTTGATATTTGACACTGTCAATGTTACCATCCACCTTACAGATCTCCCTGGCACCTCCGTATTGGATGTAACCCCAAACCATAATCTTTCCACCTCCAAATTTGACTGTCTTCTGGGTGAACTGTGGGTCCAGACAGGCCCCAGAGGGTGTGTGGTTGCTTCTCTCAGACATGACACCCGTCTCTACTGGCCTCAGTTTGGTTTCCAAAGTGGTGAAAACAGCAGAATCCTTGGCTATCTTTTAGCGCAGACAGAAAAGCCACCTCGTCAGACTGCATCTCGGGTCCCCTCTCATCCCCACCCAGTAGTGCCCCTTCCTTTTCTACTAATTCTGGTATTTTTATGGTTTAAGGTTAACATTTGTACTTTACTTCTTGGCTAGCATTGGTAATTTGTACTTGTGCTTTAGTGATGTTGTTTCTGCTCTTGGAATGCAGTTAGCCAAGGCTAACACTATTGCTCATATTAATAAGGTGAATGCTGTTAGCCAAGGCTAACTCTATTGCTCATATTAATAAGGTGAATGCTGTTAGCCAAGGCTAACACTATTGCTCATATTAATAAGGTGAATGCCGTTAGCCAAGGCTAACTCTATTGCCCATATTAATAAGGTGAATGCACTTATGTTTCTCCTAAGGTGTAACTCGCTCTGCATAAGTGTATCTTCAAAATGAATATGTGATAAAGTTGGGGATTATGCACATATCTACATCTGAAATCATGTTTCTGTAGGATGATGATAGTATAATTTTGCTGTTGGTATTACTGTGTGAGGTTTTGAATATCTGCAAACATTTATTAACAAGGCATCCTGTTCCCTATGACATTGTAAAACTTTGGTTTTGTAAAGGGTATGGTGTAGCTGAATTGCTTTACAAAAGGACTTGGCATTAAAGTATCTTTAACAAATACCTTCTTTAGCCTTGAGATGGCTCCTTTCTCTAGTCGCCTCTGATAGCCAAATAATTTGTTGTATTTGCATTATGTGACCTCACTTTCCCCTTCATTGTATTATTAGATAGTAGGGCTAATGCCGTACATACTGATACAAATTCTGCTTTAAAGTGAATCTTTTGTGGATAAATTCAAGCTCTAGGTGTTCGTTTTTATAAACAACAGTTTAAAGCTATAGGTATGAGGGGCTACTGCCATTACATTTCTGTTGTGTACACAAAGAGTAACAGGAAGCAGAGTTGTCCTGTCCACAATACTTTTTGTTCTTTCCAAACAGTCCCCCCTTCCTTTTCAAAAAATGTTTTATCCAATAAGCAGCAAAGTTTGTATACTTCCCACCACAGGAGGATTTGGTATTGGTTGGTTGCCAGTTTGTCAGTCACGTGGTGATTTACTTTGAACCCAATCAGAGGTGGATCCTTTTAATTAGCTGCCAATCATTAAGAAAATGGATCCAACTATAAACAGTTTTAGATATCTGGATATTAACATAACTTCACAAGTGTGTACTTAAATCCCACATTGTTATCAACATACATTCACAAAAAACATTTTTGCCTGAAATCATCATTGAGGCCAGTGGGGAACATAATACTGTGTATGTCTGGATCCAGAACATTTCACATTGCACAAGGAGCTTCAAAACAATACCTCCTCTAGCGTTACTAAATTCCAACAAAAAAATCTAGGATGGAAGGTGAACCATGGTTAGCCTTTGCATATTTTTCGACACAACATTATCAAAATGGCAAATTATGATGGCAATTTTGTGTTCTATTGAGACTTCTATACATACATCCATGATCTAACCCGCTTATTCCTGGGCAGGGTCGCGGGGGGTGCTGGTGCCTATCCCAACATTCATTGGGCAAGAGGCAGGAATACACCTTCAGTTATTACTGACAGCTGGGATAGAATCACACAAAAGGAACACAAACACCACACCACAACATTGAATACCCCTAACAAGGACAAACATTAATGGATACAATAGACACAAATGATTAAAAGATTTTAAGGAATGGAACACATTACGGATACAAAAGACACAAAGGATTAAAACATTTTAAAGAATGTAACACATTATGGGCCCTATCTTACACCCGGCGCAAAGCGGCGCTAACGCAAACGCAAGTGTCTTTGCTATCTTACACCCAGCGCTAGGTCCATAATAACGCCTAACGCTTACGCCGTTTAACTAGCATGTACTCTTGCGCCATCATTAGTGAACTGGGCGTGTTGGTCTTAAGATGAGGAGTGGCCAGGATTCTTTTTGGCGTATTGCTATCTTGAGCCAGCAGAAAGCGCTTGCGCTAGAACCACCACAAACCTGGTCTAAAGTCATGTCGCAGTTGTTTACATGCTATTTTAACGGCGCATATAAGTGCGTCTACATAGGTGTGTGCAGAACGCGCATACCCTCGTGTCTGTTACACACAGGGGCGTGCACAGGCATGACTAAAATATCTAGATCACAATGTGAAATATTATTATTGTGTAGGCTATATCAAAAATGCATAATAATAAAAGGTTCCATAGGTCCACATACCTTTCCCTCAGCGAAGGGAAACAATGCCACATTACATTGCACTCAGCCCACTCCATCAACATCCAGGCGATGTGCGATGGTACGGGACAATGGCTATCCATTAAAAAGGAGCTGATAACACCTATAGCTATCAAGCCTAATGCACAAATTGTCTTTGCACCTAATGCGTGAATTGTCATTCAATGGAAAACTCGCGCACGGCAATAGACGGACATTTAAGTTCTGAAAATGCGCTTCAGATGTCATTACAATACAGCTCTGTTTATCTATGAATACAGCCTGTAAGTAAATAGAATGGTTTGTGACTGAAAAAAGTTCAAAACCTTGTCCAGTGAATATTGCATTTATTGTTTTTCAAATAGCCTAGGCTACAGCGGATTCGCTGTGCATAAGGTTTTTTTCGATAGCCTATGGTTAAAAAACGGAGATGTCACCATGTTAACTAAATTGTAACCTTAGCTATTCTTCGTCCTTCATATTTTTTTAAATTAGTGACCAGGTTTCCATACTCTCACCGTTTAAAACCCAGCTGATTTCACCCGTTATTCCTTAACTGAACAAAACGATTTTAAAGAGAACTAAGCGTCTAATTAGAAACTAAAACAAATTTGCAGCACGTTACACAATTAATTCACAATTAATTTTAATGCCATTCTCTGCACATGAGCTGCATGTTCTCTGTTTCCCCTGCTGTAAGTCGCACGTTTCACGGTCTTCCTGGGAAAGTGGATTGTTTTAAAGGATTACGCTACGAGTAAAACAGGTTGGTCACATTTCCATAAATAGGACATTATTAAACAAGGGGAAATATGCGTGACCTTATGGGTTGCGAACCTGACAGCTTTATTGTAGGCTATTTAGTGTCATCATTAAGGCAAAATAACGGTATGTATGTTATTAATCAATATTAGCCTACTATGCAGATAGCCTAATGAACTTTGGATGAAGCTTGAACTTCGAGAACTCCATGAGAACAGCCTCTTGGAATTGATGTTTAACACTTTCATTGCATAATCAAACAAAATTCGCTGAACAAGCAGGCTAATTTGGCGTTTTCTAAGGTGAGACTGAAGCCATTGATAGCTTATTCTCAGCTGTTGCAGGTCCTTTTAACGAAATTTAACCGCACATATTTTGTAAAATAACAGCCCTGTCTGGAATTACCGGGAACTCATAGGCTAATGGTTAGTCCGAATAATATTGATCATACTCCATTTAGCCTATTCCTTGATCACACTAAACACGCACGAGCATGTCTGTTTCGCCATCATAAGCAATCCGCCAAGGTGGAAAAGCAGGCTTTTAAAGGGAATGGGATATGACATTTTGATTGGTTTATTGAATGTCACGCCCAAGACACACCTATAATTAATGAAGCGACTAGGTTCAGCCCAGTTGCACCTTGCGCCGTGCTTAGCGCCAAAAAAACACGCCGTTAAAATAGCAAAAGTGGACTTGGACACGCCCTAAATGGACTTAGCGCCATGCGCTTAGACTAAGCGCCAAGATCGCCAAGATAGGGCCCTACGGGTACAAAAGACACAAAGGATTAAAAGATTTTAAGGAATGTAACACATTAACGGGTATTAAAGACAGAAAGGTTACAAAGGATTCCTTAATCTCTTCAAAAATGTAACACCTAGGCTAGGCTCACAGAGACAAAAGTGGCTCCTCCCTCCACAGGTCTCAACAAGGTCCTCTCAGGGACCTCAAAAGCCAGAGCAGAAGCAGAAGCACACTCACACCTGAAGAAGCCTGAGACTGGGCGAAACGTTGTGTGCACACTACAGCTTTGGAGAAACAGCAAGGACTACAGACACTCTCCTAGAGAAACAGAAAAACCTATCCTGCTGAAAAAAACCTCTCTAAAAAGCAAAAAAGGATCCATTTATTACACAAAACTGCAGTTTTAACTGCAAATTATTTCTGGAGACACCAGCTACAGGACACGGATTGGACATCACTACAGAGACTGTACTATCTTGTAGTGGAAACCTAACGGTGTCAACTAAGCTACAAGGTACCAGTCTGGGTGAGTATAGGCTGCATTGGTATGCGTTAACCTTGAGTTAACAAAGCACGCTATCAATCAGCCAAACCGCACACCGCCGCTTGCACTAAAAAAAACACACAAAAAAAACAACCACACCTAAACAACACCGCACATACACCCAGAGCTATGGCAGCCTTTGCAGAGGCTACCAGGATTCTCTTCAGGATCATCCAGACGACACACCACCTGTAGAACACCGCAGTATCTGGAGGCAGGACTACTTCACCAGCCAGCCTACAAAAGAAGATGCAGGAACTGGCCACCCTGGTGAAACCGGCCTCCCTGACAGACAACACCATGGTGAAGCTGGCGGGGAATGCCCTGAACTGGCTCCACACATGCTTGCAGATCCTGGAAGAACACTACCTGGAGAACCTGGGACACCTCACCAAGAAACTGGAGAACATTCATCTTTCAAACTGGCCGGAGGCATTCCAGGTGGCCACCAGGTGGGCCAAAAAGAAGTTTGGCAGAAGACTGCACCCGACCACCCTGGACATTATCGAAAAACAATTCACCTCCATCCTCACTCCCAGGAGCACTACAAGCGCAGTCTCCACAAACAGATTCTCAGTACTGGCTGACACTCCACCACCCACAACAGAGAGAACCACGGTCGCACCAACCCAGGACCAGTACCAGAGGGAGTGGCCTGCTCTGAGGCAGAAAAAAAAATGTCCCTAAGCTTCCAGAGGAGGACTTCTGCACCGCACAAGATAACATCCACTGGACAGATAGGACAGCAACAAACATACTGAACCACTGGCTGCACCATTTAAACTGACAATCCCCACAAGCCCAAGCACAAACAGGGAGGGGAACAAAAACATTATACTATTGAGTAAAAACTTTACACCTACAGAAGACTAATTTAAGCTGCTGGACAGGGGTCTGTCATTTATACCCACAGTAAATATCCGCAGAAAACAAAAAGAAACCCTCAAAGGACAAGTCCAGGAGTTCCACAGGAGACTGACTTTCTTTGAGGGAGCGGAAACCAGGGAACAGATAACTTTCACACCAAGATCCATCTGGGAACCCAGACCAGAACAAATCCCAGAAGAGATTGCACAGATTATTAAAGAGGACAACACACTAATTAAGGCACTGAACCCACAAACCCACAAAGACCAAAACAACCTTAGTAGAGGGGAGAGCCAAGCGATACTACAGCTGGCTAAAAACAAGCAAATAATCATCAAACCAACAGACAAGGGAAGTGCCATAGTTATTATGGATAGAACACAATACACACAGGAAGCCTATAGACAACTTCACAACATAACACATTACAGAAAATAAGTGCCATCATACAGACACTACACCAAATACATCACTAAAAAACAAAGTTTTTACCTGAGGGGAGAGGACAACCCGAGACCTAGGATTTTTTACCTCCTCCCCAAAATACACAAGCCACCAGAATCCTGGAGCATACCATATGAGGTCCCAGCAGGGAGGCCTATTATTTCTGCAACAGCGAATCCTATAGGATAGCTGAATACTTAGACTTTTTCTGAACCCACTGTCGACAAAACACAAAAGCTACATCAAAGACACATATGATTTCATAAACAAAATAAAAAATGCCAAATACCGGAAGAAGCCATCCTGTTCACCATAGACATAGATAGTCTATACACCAACATAAACACAACAGCGGGATTAACAGCGGTAAAAACATGGATGGAAAAGTACCCGGACAACAATCGACCGGATACAATCCTCCTGCAATTACTGGAGATAAGCCTCACCAAAAATGACTTTGAATTCAATAAAGAATTCTTCTTACAGACCAGTGGCACAGCTATGGGCAAAAAATTTGCACCGGCTTATGCCAACATTTACATGGCACATTGGGAGGAGACTGTTTTTGAAAAATGTCCCAAACTTCCCACTAATTATTTCAGGTATTTAGATGACATCTGGGGAACATGGACACATAGCTCAGAAGATTTCAAACACTTCATTCAGATCCTCAACACACACCATACAACTATCACAATTAAACACACCACACACTTTGATTTTTTGGACACTATCACATACAAGGGGCCCTCATTTACCCAAACACACACATTAGACACTAAAGTTTTCTTTAAAGACACAGAGCACTCTTACACAAGGACAGTCTCCACCCGAAACATACATTCAGAGGCCTGATTAAATCCCAATTGCTAAGGTTCAACAGAATCTGCACACAGATTACAGACTTTGAGGAGGCTACCAAAACCCTCTTCAATGCATTAAAACCAAGGGGGTATTCCAGATCGTTCCTCAGACAGATTCGGAAAACCTTCTTGGCTACAAAACAACAGGACACTAGAAAAATAATTCCACTTATCACCACCTACTCGACATTCAGCCAAATAGCGAACGGAAAAATTAAACAGAACCTGGCCAGGATTCTGCAAAACACAGACTTGCTTCAGGAATACAAAATCGTTTCGGCCTACAAAAGAAACAAAAACCTTAAGAATCATCTGGTTAGTAGTAAACTACCGGAAATCAACATTTTACCCACACAAGGCCCGATATTTTACAAACAGGCCACAACAGTGAAAAACAACACTACAAACACAACATACCTTATTAAACAAACACTCACAGTTAACACATATAACTGCATATATGTCAAAGTGCAAACACTGCAACATAATATATGTAGGAGAGACAGGAAATACAATCAAGACCAGATTGGCACAACACATATATAACATAAGAAATCATAGGAAAACAGACACACACATAGTGGCTCATTTCCTACACTATGGACTTGAAGCAGTAGAAATATTGGGCCTCCATTCAAATATTAACTGGACACAGGAGGACAGACGTAGAACAGAAAGACATTGGATTAGAAAACTCAACACCATATTCCCAGGCGGATGAAACAAACGCTGGTAAAACATCAACACAAGAGGGACCAAATTCTTCCTACTTAAAGGCTGCAGTACACTGAATGGCCAGTGCAAACTTTTCTTTCCCAAGGGGCCCTCATAGGGGTAACTTGGGAAATAAAGATTTTTTCCTAAACACCGCTTATTCCTGGTCAGGGTCGTGGGGGGTGCTGGAGCCTATCCCAGCATGCATTGGGCAAGAGGCAGGAATACACCCTGGACAGGCCGCCAATCCATCACAGGGCACACACACCATTCACTCACACACTCAGTCACTAAAAATTATTCAATTTCCTGCTGACAACATAAAATATGCAGTAGAGGTAAGGTAAGAAGCGGTTATGTAATATCAAGACGGAAACCTGCACTCTGAAAATACCCTTATTTGTCCCTTATCCTTTGTTAGAGACCTTATAGCTTACATAACTCCACAGGGGCAAAGTAAAAGGTTAATTACATTATCAGTTATGCTTCGTTTATTTTTTGGGGGATGAGCAAAATCTGTATTAAAGGAATTACTACAGGATGCACAGTTCCACAACCTGGAGGTACTGGAAAGTAAGGTGGTTTAGGTTTGTAACTATCATGGCCCAATTTGTCCCTGAGATTACAGGCTCTATAGTGAGTACATAAAGGAGGATCAGAAATGGCTCAGAAATTAAGTTATTCATAAAATATGCTAATATTTACATATTGAATTAATAGCTGAACTTTGTAAACCATATGTAAAAGAAAACAGTTCTTGAACAGATCACTACTTTTAAGGCCTTACAATTGTTTTCACTTCTGAAATCCAAATCTCACGGAAGCCTCTATTGCAAAACGATCAAACATATCTTCAGTTTGTTTCTCATGATAATGATCTGCACACAGATCCTGCATATTCTGCACAGCGGGCTGGGAGGTACGCACAGATCCTGCATATTCTGCACAGCTGGCTGGGAGGTAGTCCCTTTTTCAGGGGCTTGTGAAGGGATTATTTGCATTATGATTGGCTTTTGATGTAAGGGTACTTAATGTGTCACCGTTACATTTATTTATTTTTTCCGCTGTTTTTTGTGCCTGTAAAATCACCTGCTATTCAACAAACTTAGTCATGAAGTTCCTACTCTGATCCTGAACGAACTACAAAAGATTATCAATTCATCCTGCCCAATACCTTCGAAAAATGGATTGTCATCAAACAAAAACTCTCACACTTGCCCATGAAAAGATTTATTATCTCTATGAAAGGGTTATACCTAGAACCCTCTGTTAAAAGCTTCTACCAGTAACCTTTTTTTCTTTGAATGGTTCTACCTAGAACCCTCTGTGAAGGGTTCTACCGATAACCTTTTTTCTTTGAATGGTTCTACCTAGAACCCTCATTGAAGGGTTCTGGCTAGAACCATTTTATCTTCCAATGGTTCTACCTAGAACCATTTAGAATCTCTCTCCATATATTTTGTTGTATGATCATTACATTATTATTACGTAGTTCTTTAATGTATATTATTAGCAGGAGTAATTACAAAGGCATGTCCAATTCCCCATGTACATAGAACAGCAAGCACACAGTTTTATTTCGCAAACAATTTTATTTAGAAATCTAGGAGGGTTGTTGGATGAGGTGGGGAAGCCCTATGAGGTAAGAGGGAGGAGCTATCAGGATGGGAAAGGTGATGTAGATCCAGCAGAAATGGGTCACAGGTGAGATCAGGAGCAACATCACCTGGGGTGCGTCCCAATAGTCGAACAATGCACCCTCCCTTCCTCCACTACCACCTCCTCTACTCCCTTCCTCCACTACCACCTCCTCTACTCCCTTCCTCCACTACCACCTCCTCTACTCCCTTCCTCTGTAGAACCCGCACAGCTAGACCAATGAGGGAATAGCTGGAGGGGAAGGAGTAAATATGTTTTTCCTCTGCTGTTGTGATGTAAATAAAAAAGAATTCAGTGATTTATCCTCCGGTCATGTATATATTACAAGTACATTTAAGACTATACTGAGTCCGTCACCATGAGTCAGATATGAATGCGCTGCTCCATATCCCGCTTAAGACAGGCCTGAAACGGATCAGTATGATTCTTATTATTCTCCGTTCGTAAACGGGGCCATGTTGTCATCACGGATATATCCGACCTGTCGTCCAAATGTCAATATTCCAATGGGAGCATTAGAACACACACACAGGAGCTGAACAACACATTGAATATATCTATGATCACAAACAGTAAGCGTAACAGTTACTATTAGTTTACTCGTAATTATCTAACTTTATATTAAATTATAATTTAGAATTTACTTTAATCATGCGTGTAGCTCAGAGTGGTTACACTCGACTCTTCCTTGTATGCCACCGTTACTCAATATATGCTCCCGGGATTAGCACTATTGCCGAATCTCAGTTCGGTGGAGAACATAGAGGTTGGGGGTCTGGCCGACACAATACATGTATTATATTTTACATAGATAGTTGCGAGCCCAGGTCAGCGTGCACTCAGAGGGCTCCTTAAGGCTAATTTGACAAGAACCGACGTAGAACGTCCAGGGGCTCTCTCACGTCAAATTCCCAGAGCCGTGCCTCAACCAATCTGTACGGGCCGAACCCAGCCGCCTACCCAACTTAAGAACTACACATACCGTACCACGCCACTGATCAGTTGGTCATTGGTCAGAATTGTTCCCCTGAGTATTCAGTCGTAACTTAGGCTGAAAAAGGTAGAAAAAGGATTAGAGTCATGGAGACCACCCAAGTTAAAATAATAAGAATTTATTCACAGGCAGGTAGGTCATTATCTTAAAATTAGGTCAATTACAAAACATACAAATTAAGAAAAGAAACACAGAGTAAATATCTTACCGGCCTGCTTCAGCTACACACAGATACAGAATACGCACAATGTGGGAAGTCGGTTGCGATCTTCCTTACACAAAACATAGAGTATGCACGGTGTGGGAAGTCGGTTGCGATCTTACACACACACACACACACACACACACACACACACACACACACACACACACAAACACACACACACACACACACACACACACACACACAATCTGCACGGTGTGGGAGATCAGTTACGATTCTCCCAGATAGGTTTGTCTCCCTATCTTTTATGCCAAATCCTGCGTTTGAACCAGGCGGCAGTGCCATAAATTAACCTGGAGGTGTGGTCGAATCGGGAATCTAGACCCCCACCGTTGCTGAGTAGGGTGAAGGGAAAAGGAGTTGATTACCAGAGAGGACATTCCAGTGTTACAGTTTTTCCTGAGTTATTGGAACTATGTTTTACTAAACTCCATTTGGTATGAAATGTATCTCATTTGATTCCTTGATTTTACTGGATTACATCCATACCAAACAGCTTACCATTATGATTATTATTAACAGATTAAATATTATTATGTTGCAGTTGTCATGAAAATTCCCTTCTGATGAACCATTTTACATGCAATTCCTGTTACTACTACATAAGACATAATGTAACAATATAAGAATCACATGTGCAATGTTAGTAAGTTTTACAGGGTCTGTTGACCATTTAAACTGAGTCTTAACCCAGGAGAGAAGGGGGGTGCAATGAACTGAGGTGCCAGCATGAGAGACGGGATGTCTTGTTTTGGCCAGGGGCTTAATGGCCTCTTCTGACCTAAGTGCCCCTAGAACACACAAACACATCCTTGACAGAACAGTCCAACTTCCTCTCATCACAGTCTTTTCCAGATGAGAACAAATGGTCTGAACCCCCCTGAAGGAAGTCCGAAGAGTCCATTGTTTTATCACACGGCTCTCTGGTCCTTTGAAGTTTATGACGAGCACCGTTCTCGGGCTCCTCACAAATGGCAGCCTTTCCCACATTGACTCCCCTCTTACAGCTCTGGCCCAGTGGGGGACACTTCAGAACGTCCTCCCGAGGGGTCATGGACAATTCCCCAGATAGTTTCCTTCCGGATCCCCAGGGTCGTAGGGTAGACTGTGGGGAGAACTGGAGAGGCTGAGACCAAGTGCTGTGTGGGTTGAGGCGTGTGTTGTAGGGGGTGGATCAGATGTTGGATGGTGTGAAGAAGGCAACTTCACGCCACAGGCCACCTGTTGCACCAAGCCCTTTAGCTCAGTCAGAGCCCGCGTTCTTCCTTCCCCCATCCGCAGGGCTGTGTAGAGGCTGAACCCTAACAAGCTTGGTGTGATGGTAGGGAAAAAGGTTATAAGACATAATAGATATAAATGATGTAGTTGGGAGTTTCCACTTTGATCCTTCAAGCTTCCCTCTCTCGGGTGCAGCTTTAGGCTGGATCCCTTCCTGCTGAGTTCCTTCCACCCGACTCCTCGGAGTGAAGGACCCTCAGCCTCTCTGCTTCCCAGGTGTCTCCTTTTCAGAAACCCTGATCACAGAAAGCACTGCTCGCTTACTAACGCATTTGGTTTTAGCTTACAGTGGCCTGACTGTACATTGAGCCGAGCGCAGCGGCCCGGGGCTCCACTACAGGGATGTCACTCATGTGCTCCACTATAGGGATGCTACTGATGTGCTCCACTGCAGGGACGCCACTTATGGACTTACTGCTTTATGCGACCCGACCGGCCGGTGACCCAGTCGATAGCGATCCCCAGCCCGGTGTCTAAACACCGAGCCCCGTAGTGGTAATTAGCCACCCGGTTGGGAGCCGACGGTCTGATCCGTATCCCAATTTGCTATGGGTATAGAAACTTTGACCGTTTTCACCAGCCTTGCCTGTTCACAGAGATCGTCTATTACGCAACTCTGTTAGGTGTGGACTATCATCCATGTACCACGCAGTGCCTGCATACTTACATGCGACAACTACGCCGACTAGACGGTACCACGGCAGTATGGCAATTCATACTTCATCAGACACGGGGGCCTTCAGTCTTCTCCCCAGCACTATACGCTTTTTTAACGTGCCCTCGGAACTTTGCAATTCCGCCGCCGCCTGTTTGTCACTAGGTTCGGGGGGCCTAATCCCCTGCCTAATGACCACTGCGTTATGTTGGAAATCTGGTTTTTGTACCTCTCATGGTAATATACAGTTGCAGCCACTATTATTGGCACCCCCTGTAAAGATGAGCAAAAAGGGTTATAAAAAATTCACCGTATGGTGAATTACCTTAATCTCACACTGAATAAATGAGAAAAATCCAACCTTTAATTGACGTTAATGTATTATGAGAAAAAAAAAATCCCTCATCAAGAAATAATTATTTTTAACAAAACCACATTGGCCACAATTATTGGCCCCCCTGCATTTATATATAGAATAAAGTAATAATTTTTAATATTTGGTCACATATCCTTTGCATGCCATGACTTCCTGATGTCTGTGACCCAACAACATCAAAAGACTCTTGATATCTTATTTTCTGGTACTCTTAGAAGCGATACTATAACATCTCTGCATTTGAATGGATCTCTATGGGAATTGGGGGGTGGGACTAGATTTAGCTGTAAATTATGCTGGAACAGTATGGAATACATAGTTGGTAAAATGGCTGTAAGTCATCAAGGGTCTGACGTATCAAACAAGCTTTAAACCATCACTCTGTTGCCAGATATGCAGTAGATATGGATGAATAACTTGAAGGGTTTCTTCTCCTGACTTATTTTTCCATAGAGTTCAATAGGAAAATTTGTCAGGAGAAACAACCCTTAAAGTGATCCATCCATATCTACTGCATATCTGGCAGCAGAGTGATTGTTTAAGGCTTGTTTGATACCTCAGACCCTTGTTGACTTACAGCCATTTTACCAACTATGTATTCCATACTGTTCCAGCATAATTTACAGCTAAATCTAGTCCCACCCCCCAATTCCCATAGAGATCCATTCAAATGCAGAGATGTTATAGTATCGCTATCGCTTTTGATGTTGTTGGGTCACAGACATCAGGAAGTCATGGCATGCAAAGGATATGTGACCAAATATTAAAAATGATTACTTTATTCTATATATAAATGCAGGGGGGTATTCTGCAAGGGAACTTACACTCCACTACCTTACACTTACACTCCACTACAACCTCCTCTACTCCCTTCCTCCACTACCACCTCCTCTACTCCCGTAGAAACCGGGCGCATTCCAGATTACTGCCCTTCGGGGGATTAATAAACAATGGAAGGCAGGGAAAGATAGGAGAACTGCAACTGAAAACTGAAGTTTTTCTAAATCTGTGTAAATTTTGAGGTAGCAGCCCTCACTGTTATATCTATGTATATGTATGTGTGTATATATGTGTGTAGATATATATATATATATAATGTTGACACTGTCATTCTAGGATGCAGAAGTTTTATATATTATGAGGTCATTATGACTGCTATAATTATAAAACCCTAGAATGGGTAAATGGAAGATGTGTGCTTCATGGCGCAACTTAAAGGTTTGAGTATGTGTAAAAGAAAGTAAAAGGTTTGAGATGTTGCATAGAAGGCACGTCTTTATCTGTCTTGTTGAACATCTTTGTTCCATAAAAAGCAGTAAACCTACATTCTTCAGAGAGTGTATGATGTTGTTAATAATCAATAATCTAACCTGGCAATAATCATTTAACTGTCACAGAACCTGAACTATGCAGACAATAACCCTGCATAGGGTTCTCTCCTTTTTCAGAGCCAGAACTAAGAGCTTTAACACCTATAGCACTGGTAATTAGACTAGTGACTGTAGGTGTATAAAATGAGTGTAACAGCACCATTCTTTTGTCTGGCGACCACAGTAGGCCGAAGGCTTTCGTTTGGACCAGGCGGAAGGAGGGAACCTACTGCGTGGGGCAATGCGAGGCTAGTTTGGAGGCTTTCACTAGCCCTCAGAACTGTATCTGGACGCTGCATCACTGACCACCTGCGGTTACCGCAAGCCCACGCAGTGCCCTAAAATCTACCCCCTCCCTCCTGGCGGCCTTATTAACGGAAATGTTAATAAAACTCTGTTGCATGACATAAATCGTGTAGTGTCACCTGAATTAGAACATTTCAAACATCCTGTCAGCGTATGTAGCACACTGTGATATGACTGATGAAACGTATGCATGGCTACAGGCACGGCTCGATGATTTAGTCTCTGATTACAAAGGCAGACTCGCCGTTCAAATTCCACCCGTACGTTCAAAACGGGACCTGTTTGGTGACATTACAGGTCTTTTTGGCACAGGTAATTCCATTTCTAACACTTATCAAATAACCAAACAATCTCAGTATTCTGCATGGTTGGCAAATCAGGTGGCCACTGGTTTCCAACACCTCACTAATAGTAATGAAAACATCATTAAGGCAATTAGGTCTGAAGCGCAGGCGCTTAGAAGGCATGTTGATGCAAGGTACTGTTCTGTTGTTCCACAATACTGTGGGAGACACAGAGAATCTTGTTCAGACACAGAGAGGAGGAAATGAGACACTGGTGAAAAGCCAGTGAGAGTTAGAAGATAATTGTATGTAGAGAGGTGTGAGGAAGTATGGAAGGTAATAGTAGGTAGAGAATGCAGAAAGTGACAGGATATAAAAATTATTCCATGTCATATCAACTGTTGCCAGTTATATCAATAAGTAACAAATGGCTCATAGGCTATTTTTATGTAAAAACAGAAGTCTTCCTTCTGTAGTTACTTTTTGTGCCATATTGGTGTTTTCCTTTTACTTTGAATTTGTTTCTAGCTATACATCTGTGATACCAGAAAGTTAAAGTGCATAGTATAGATAAATAACTATAAATCTATATGAATTGCCTGGGCATGTCATGTAGGAAATGTTGGGATTCACCAATATACCTACTTGTGTGCCAATTAAGTTAACTGAGGTATGATTTTAAATCTCATGGATGTATTTTTGTGTAAATGTCCTCTAGCACGAAAACATGTGCTAGAATGTCTGTCTGACGTCAATAAACCAGTCAATGACATAAAATGAACCAAAAGCCATCAGAGCTTTCACTCTAGTTAGGGCCAGCATCTTCTGTTCCTGCAGGGAAGTGTTTATGACTACTAAGGAGATGTCTTTCTAGTCAGGGCTCCTAAATGGTTTACCAGTTTGGGAGAATAGTTCTTCCTCAATTGACTAACTAACTAACTAACTAACTAACTAACTAACTAACTAAATAAATAAATAAATAAATAAATAAATAAATAAATAAATACATAAATAAATAGATAGAAGAAGAAGCAATTTCTTCTTTAAAAACACTCCATATTTACCCCTTTCATTTAAAAGCTGAAGTAGGGTCATTTTCTAGCAAAGACTGGCTTATTGGTCTCTACATCTGTGTGTCTCTTTATCTGTCTTGTTGAACATCTTTGTTCCATAAAAAGCAGTAAACCTACATTCTTCAGAGAGTGTATGATGTTGTTAATAATCAATAATCTAACCTGGCAATAATCATTTAACTGTCACAGAACCTGAACTATGCAGACAATAACCCTGCATAGGTTTCTCCTTTTTCAGAGCCAGAACTAAGAGCTTTAACACCTAAAGCACTGGTAATTAGACTAGTGACTGCAGATGTATAAAATGAGTGTAACAGCACCATTCTTTTGTCTGGCGACCACAGTAGGCCGAAGGTTTTCGTTTGGACCAGGCGGAAGGAGGGAACCTACTGCGTGGGGCAATGCAAGGCTAGTTTGGAGGCTTTCACTAGCCCTCAGAACTGTATCTGGACGCTGCATCACTGACCACCTGCGGTTACCGCAAGCCCACGCAGTGCCCTAAAATCTACCCCCTCCCTCCTGGCGGCCTTATTAACGGAAATGTTAATAAAACTCTGTTGCATGACATAAATCTTGTAGTGTCACGTGAATTAGAACATTTCAAACATCCTGTCAGCGTATGTAGCACACTGTGATATGACTGATGAAACGTATGCATGGCTACAGGCACGGCTCGATGATTTAGTCTCTGATTACAAAGGCAGACTCGCCGTTCAAATTCCACCCGTACGTTCAAAACGGGACCTGTTTGGTGACATTACAGGTCTTTTTGGCACAGGTAATTCCATTTCCAACACTTATCAAATAACCAAAAAATCTCAGTATTCTGCATGGTTGGCAAATCAGGTGGCCACTGGTTTCCAACACCTCACTAATAGTAATGAAAACATCATTAAGGCAATTAGGTCTGAAGCGCAGGCGCTTCCTTTAATCCACCCAGACCAAGTGTATCCAAATTCCACTACCATACGCTCCATTGGCGTAGTAGTGAAGAATCAGGTCCTCAAATTAGATAATCTATATTACAGGCATTTAGCAGACGCTCTTATCCAGAGCGACTTACACAACTTTTTATTATTTTTTTTACATATCCATTTATACAGCTGGATATATACTGAAGCGATTCAGGTTAAGTACCAACATTTAGGTTACAAGGCCAGTTCCTTAACCATTATACTACACTGCCGCCCTAATCTAACAGTGTACATTACCATGAGGGGCACTGAAACCATATTCACCACCTGTACGTGTTGTCATGAGACCTCAAGTTATATCATTTGTACTTGTAATACTTTACAATCTTTTTCCCACAATGACACCAAGCTCATTCGTGTTCAGTCCTTACGCGGCCACGCGGATGCAATCCAGGTCTCCCACACGCAATGGTGCGTCATCAGTGAGATGGGCTCCTTCACATATGGAGGTCTGACCTGCGCAGCCAACCACACTTACTGTCTGGAAGTGACGGAAGACTTTGCAATGGGTCAGATCAACATCCTGGGGGGAATTCCACTGGAGGTGGATGTCTCACCGTGGTGGGAGGACACCTTCTACGAGCAGGGAACGCGGGCCCTGACTGACCTAATGGACTTGGTGCAAAAGGTCATCTGGGAAACAAACTACCACACTGGTTCTCAGCCCTCTCCAGCTGCCCCAAGGCGGGCCATGAGACCACAGGCACCAGCAGGGGATCGCCCAGCCAGGGTTTTCCATGACCCCTTGGGACTGTGTTCTTCTTGTCCCACGGGGCCAGAGGGGGGAACTGTAAGACAGGATTTAACACCCAGAGCACCTAAAGAGAACACAATACCGGGAAGTGGCAATCAAGTCACGCTTCTGGTGCCGGGATGTTTGCTGGGACCATCTGGCCTCAGGTTTACGGTGTCCGAGAATGTCCTAGGATTTTATGATCCTGGGAGAGACTCTGATCTGTTTGAAACTCCCGCGCACGGACAATGCAAGACTGCCCCCGCCTGACGTCACTGAGGCAGGCCACATCCCTTTCATTCAAATAATGTCCACACAGCATGGTATAACAGTACAGACTGCTTTGGTCTTCAAAAAGCCTAAAAACCTTAAAATGTGATGAATATTTATGCTACATTGTACAGTATATACTGGAAATAATCCTGACACTGGAACATACATTGTACACTCTTTTTCCAGAGGAACAAGTATATATTGTTCAGTTTCTGAGTGTTACATGAGTAAATACACACAGTTAATGTACCTGACTGAACAGGGGAAACTAAGGTATAATGTAATGTTCTTCAACAGGAATCTTGGGACTGTTTGTGGCATTAATATTAATTACATTTGAAAACTATGCAGAGATGGGATTCTCATGACAACACGAACGTAGACCTATTCATGTGTGATATCGTTTTGATGGTCTCGGTGTGTGTGGTGCAATGGCCTATATTTCCTAAATGATCAACATGTAGGAAATATATATTTCATAACTCAGGAGTAAACTGCCGCTGTGGAATTATACCACAGGAAACTCTTTCTTCCAAACCCCCCGTGGAGGGGGGACGAAAGGTGCAATATTAGCCTTTTGGCCAGTTTATGGTTTTACGATCATCCACAGCCAGATCAAACACCGAGTTTGGGCATATAATCAAAGGAAGCAAAGAACTAGGGGAAGCTGTAGCCAGACTCTCCCGCACATCTCACTTTGTGTATTGTGTGTAGCGATTGCCAGGTATGACTTAGTATTTTTCTCTATACTCTATTTTGAATATGTTGTGTTGTAATTTGTAACCATTATTGATTATTTTAAAGTAAAGAACCTACCTGGTAAACTTGATTTGTGTGGTTTCTTTGAAAAAGACATTCTATCTCTGTTAACACGGTAATGAGTTGATTAATTTCCTCAGTCTGGGTTACCCCCTCTGCTGATCTAGGGAGATTGACTAGTTAAGCTTAATGTATCACGGAGTATTGCACCCGTAGAACTATGTCTTAAGTTAGATCATCTCCGCATGACTTTTATACATGTTGAGAACGGGTGTTGCCAATATTATCTTCTCGGGTCCCTGAGCCTTTTGGATAGGCTATACATTATGAAGTGGCCTCTTCCGCAACCTCTGAGATAAATGCAGACATCTAGTCAGCCGTGAGTGGTGTACATAAACGGCCGTATGTAGCACCCGGTGGAACCAGCGCATCCAGTTCAGAGAACAGGCTCAAGAGTACGAGAGTACTTTAACAAATCAACTATAAATTCTACATCGCAATTATATACTAATAATTAAATTGGAGTCAGATACATACGAGTATAGAATCAGCGTTGGTGGCTGACAGTTAATATAATATACGCAGGCTGCCTTTTTGGATAAGCTGGGGTCAGCCTGCAGACCAGACTTAGAGCGGGAGGCAAATTACTAGCTGATCCCGTGAATTTAAAGAAGCAGTCTCATCCGGTTGTAAGAACAGTAACATTTCAAAACTCTTACCTTTTCCCACAGCAACAGCGGAACATATCACGCTTAAACCTTCGCTCCGGGCTATTCCCTCATTGGTCTAGCTGCGCGAGATTTACAATACGTTCCGAGAAAAGGCTTCCGCAAAGGCTACACTTGTGTTTCCTCACCGAAGCACCCTCCGGGAGCCTCCTCGTTCCCCACTCTTCACTCCTCCGAGCATTTAGCGGTTTGGAATGTCCTTAAGTGCGACATATTCACCAGGTCTTTGCCAAGTTTCAGTCAGACACAGTAATTTGAGATTATGATCTGTGATCAATTCGATTGCAAGAATTGCTTTAGGAGCAAGAGATCTAACATTCCGTAGTCCAATTTTTAGGAGTGATTCACAACAGCTGCTAGCAGCAACATGTTTTAATTTTAGAGTAATAAGATTATCCGTGTTAATATCATGGTTTGCTTTACGTTTAGCATAGATGCGTGGGGCAGACACAGTCTCAATATAATAAATACTAGTTTCTAGCTCAGATATGGGATGAGGATGAGTACTATTGCCAATTACTAGCTCTGAAACGCACCTTGCAGACAACGGCGTTGGGCCATGTGTCTGAGTCACGGGGCATTGGGAAACGCGTTGGGAAACGCACAGGCTCCAATGTAGGATCAGAGGCCTGCTGCCTGGCTGGCACCCTGATAAGGTGTCAGGATCTGGCCTTACTAAGACTAGCATCTAAGTTATTTGCTAGGACAAGAGCACCTCTCCAGCTCGGCTGGAGTCCGTCTCTCTTCAGTAGGCCAGGCATTCTCCAGAAATCAGGCCAATTATTGACAAACCCTATGCCACTAGATGAGCACCACTCAGACAGCCAGCGATTTAGCGACGTAAGTCTACTGTAGACCTCGTCACTCCTACGAACTGGGAGCGGACCAGAACATATTACTTCCCGACACATCTTTTTAGCCATCGCACACACCGAAACAAAGTTATTTTTGGTGACCTCCGATTGCCTCAATCGGACGTCATTTGTGCCGACGTGAATAACAATTCTAGAGTATTTATGTTTACTTTTAGCCAGCGCTCTCAGACTAGCCACAACATCGGTAGCTCTGGCACCAGGCATACACTGCACTATGGTCGCTGGTGTCGCTAATCTCACGTTTCTCAGAATACTATCCCCTATGATCAGGGCTTTCTCAGCAGGTGTGTTATATCGAATAAAAATATGACCCCAGTCCGGGCCAGATGGACTGGGGAGTTTCTCCCACACAGTTAAGTGTTTCTTCAAGAAAAACAACCATCGTCTGATGCAATCAGGTTTATTGCATATGATTCAATAATGACATACAAAAAAAAAAAAAAACCCCGGGCTGGTCTGCGCAGACCAACACATATTCAATCTTAGCAATTGTAAAAAGCCCCGCCCCCAGTTTAAATTACCAGGCCTTATCTCTACCTATTTGGGGCGTAACTTTGCCTCCTCCCAGGGGCAGGTCCCATCCTCTGAAATCCTACACCAGGAGTCCCCATGCCCTTTTTCTTTTTCATGGTACAACATTTTAATTATGCATTACATATGGCATTTATTTATACTGTAGTTTGATGAAATGCTATGATTTAAATATACAGGAAATGGCCTGGCCATGGTTTGACCATTCTAGTTCAATAGGTGATCATTACAATGATCTACTAGGTTAAAACAATAAAAGTACAATAAAGTAACAGAAATGAATACACGCAGAAACCAAAAATGAACTAAATGCATATGACACACGTAATGCAGAGACTATTGACTGAAATTAATTTCCCCTTACATTTGAAATGCAAAATATGGAACACAATATTAGTAAGCATTAACAATAGTTTGTGTGATACAAACAATAGCTGAATTTCAGGGTATACTAATAATACTAATGTACTAATCATACTAACTGTTAGATTAGATTTAATACTAACCTGCTAACAAACTAACGTGTATATAATACTAACCAGCTAATCTACTAACATTAGGGTTTTAGAGTTCGCTACTAACATTACTAATTACTAATTCATCTTGAGTTTCTACCTGCAGCTGTCATTTCCCTCCTCGTTATCCTATCCCTGTATCTATCTGATTTCGCATTCTCTGCACGTGTGTCCACTTTCGCGTTCCTCCCCTCCGAGCTGTGCACTTGTCTACCTGCTAACCCCAGGCCATTTGTTATCATTGTGTCTATGTGTATTCCAGTCCGTGTCTTACGTTTCCCCCCGTTATTGTATTATTGGTCCTTGTTAACCCTCATTGTTCTCACCTGTGTAATCTCCCATTTCCCCTCCTCTTCACACCTGATTCCTTTTGTGTAATCTTCTCCCTGTGTATTTAAACCTTGTTATTGCAGTCTGTCTTCGCGAGTTCCTCATACCAAATATTTTGCGACTGTGGTTCTTTCTGTTCCTCCGAGTATCTGCACAAGTTATTTGTTTCCGAGTTTTTGTAATCCCTCATCCCTTCCCTGTGGTTGTTTTATTTATGTTTCCTGTCTTCGGTTTGTTTTCTTTTTTGTTCCTCTCTTGCCTCCCCGGTTTTGACCCCTGCCTGTGTTCTCGCGACCCTGTTTTTGGATTCCGTTTTTGTGCCTTTGTTGTGCCTTCCTGGTTCTGACCCTTGCCTGTTCTGTGACCCAGTTTTTGGACTCTTTGCCCTTCCTTCCCGGTTTTTGACCCGGCCTGTATACCACGGATTGCTGCCTTGCCCTTTTATTAAACTTAGTTTTTTGTACTTCCTGCCTGCACTTCGGTCCTTCCCCCACCAGCTCCTAACATCTGCAGCCAGAAGAAGTGTGTGTGTTCATTTTGCCTATGTGCGTGTCCATGTCCTTCTATTGTAAAGCAGAAAAATACCTATAAATGCATCTGAATAGTCTTTTGTACGAAAATGAACGCATACTTGTGTCTATATCTCATTTTGACACCATCTAGATTAGAAAGTGCCCAAGCTAGGTAACTGATGGCCTTTTGTAATATATATCTTGTTTTTGACTAGGCGGAACTTTCTGGAAGGCTGAGAGAGTCTTCTCTCACTCAGATCCTTCCAACAGCAATTGAAAATGTGGCTGGGCCCCTGATTCCGGTGTGCGTATGTCTGCCTGTGTGTCCTTGATGGTGAGAGGCCTATGTGTGAGTATATAGGTGTGTGCGCTGGTCCTGGTTTTGAGAGGAACATTAGACTTGTTTTGTGAACTGGCCCAAACCCCCCTATACAGAATATCATCTTTATGTAAGCGTGTCATAAGCCGGTCAAGACGATGCCCGGCACAGAATATCATGCTTACATAAAATCAGAACAGGGCCTTTACTCTGGCCATACAGTGGTCTGTAGTGATATACACTGCCCGGCCAAAAAAAAAGTCGCAGTTGCACCAGTCATGCATAGTGCCCACTGTACAAGCCTCTGGAGGCAGTGTTATGATCTGGGGTTGCTTCAATTGGTCAGGTCTAGGCTCAGCAACATTATGCAACAATAAAATGAAGTCAGCTGAGTACCTGAATGTACTGAATGACCAGGTTATCCCATCAATGGGCATATTCCAGGACGACAATGCCAAGATTCATCGGGCTCAAATTGTGAAAGAGTGGTTCAGGGAGCATGAGGAATCATTTTCACACATGAATTGGCCACCAGAGTCCTGACCTTAACCCCATTGAAAGTCTTTGGGATGTGCTGGAGAAGACTCTCCCATCGTCAATACAAGATCTCGGCCAAAAATTAATGCAAGTCTGGACGGAAATAAATGTTGTGACGTTGCATAAGGTTGTCGAAACAATGCCATGACGAATGCGCGCCATAATCAAAGCTAAAGGCAGGCTAACAAAATATTAGAGTGTGCGACTTTTTTTTTGGCCGGGCAGTGTATATATATATATATACAGTATATATACATATACAATACATTGTGGTCATATATTGTTTTTAGGCCTCATCATTCGCTCTCATGCATTTATCTGTAAGAATACCTGGGTGGAAGATGAGGGGCACTCCCTCAATCTCCCTGCCCTTACACCCTGCACAATGCCTACCAGGATTATGTAATTACTGTTTACACCAATAATAATAATAATAATAATAATAATTGACACATTCTGGATGATTAGTTTTCATACCAGAATTTTCTTCCACAGTTACTGAGTGGGGAATATCGGTTTGAAACGCGAGTAGGGTGGTGCTAGGCGGCTCTAAGCCGACAGCTATGTTTCTTTTGCACCATGACAAAATAGTCCCGCAGTGAGGACTCTGACGGGGGAGAAATACTAGCATCTAAACTGGCATCTGGCTCAGGTAAGAGGGAATCTATCAAACTCTCACTCTCCTGGATCTGATATAACGTCCGGATGCGGGCCTCTAGCTCAGCTATTTTCCGTGCCAATTCTGAATTAAGCTGACACTTTGCACATATACCATTACTAGTAAAATTAGCAACAGAATTAAGGTTAAACATGAAACACACCCCGCAGGAAACACTTGCAGTGGAAGCCATAATGTGCGCTTTGTTACGACCCCGGAAATGGACTGGACCCAAATGCACGACTCGTAGACAGGAATGCCAAAACTCAATATTTATTTAATGATCAGGGTAGTCCTGAGCATGGGGAGAAAGGCAAAAGGTGGTTAGTGTTCCAAGCCGGAACTGGATGAGCAGACAGACAACAGAGCGCATAGTTCTTGTAAGACAGGATTTGACACCCCAGGGCACCTAAAGAGAACACGGTACCGGGAAGTGACAATCTTTGTAATCTTTGAGAGCCGTAAAGTCACACGTCGGGTGCCGGGATGTTTGCTGGGACCATCTGGCCTCAGGTTTACGGTGTCCGAGAATGTCCTAGGATTTTATGATCCTGGGAGAGAATCTGATCTGTTTGAAACTCCCGCGCACGGACAATGCAAGACTGCCCCCACCTGACGTCACTGAGGCAGGCCACATCCCTTTCATTCAAATAATGTCCACACAGCATGGTATAACAGTACAGACTGCGTTGGTCTTCAAAAAGCATAAAAACCTTAAAATGTGATGAATATTTATGTTACATTGTACAGTATATACTGGAAATAGTCCTGACACTGGAACATACATTGTACACTCTTTTTCCAGAGGAACAAGTATACATTGTTCAGTTTCTGAGTGTTACATGAGTAAATACAAACAGTTAATGTACCTGACTGAACAGGGGAAACTAGGGTATAGTGTAATGTTCTCAACAGAAATCCTGGGACTGTTTGTGGCATTAATATTAATCACATTTGAGAACTATGCAGAGATGGGATTCTCATGACAACACGAACGTAGACCTATTTATGTTTGATATCGTTTTGATGGTCTCGGTGTGTGTGGTGCAATAGCCTATATTTCCTAAATGGTCAACAAGGAGGAAATATATATTTCATAACTCAGGAGTAAACTGCTGCTGTGGAATTATACCACAGGAAACTCTTTCTGCCAAACCCCCCTTGAAGGAGGGACGAAAAGTGCAATATTAGCCTTTTGGCCAGTTTATGGTTTTACGATCATCCACAGCCAGATCAAACACAGAATTTGGGCATATAATCAAAGGAAGCAAAGAACTAGGGGAAGCTGTAGCCAGACTCTCCCGCACATCTCACTTTGTGTATTGTGTGTAGCGATTGCCAGGTATGACTTAGTATTTTACTCTATACTCTATTTTGAATATGTTGTGTTGTAATTTGTAACCATGATTGATTATTTTAAAGTAAATAACCTACCTGGTAAACTGTTAAACTTGATTTGTGTGGTTTCTCTGAAAAAGACATTCTATCTCTGTTAACACGGTAATGAGTTGATTAATTTCCTCAGTCTGGGTTACCCCCTCTGCTGATCTAGGGAGATTGACTAGTTAAGCTTAATGTATCACGGAGTATTGCACCCGTAGAACTCTGTCTTAAGTTAGATCATCTCCGCATGACTTTTATACATGTTGAGAACAGGTGTTGTCAATATTATCTTCTCGGGTCCCTGAGCCTTTTGGATAGGCTATACCTTATGAAGTGGCCTCTTCCGCAACCTCTGAGATAAATGCAGACATCTAGTCAGCCGTGAGTGGTGTACATAAACGGCCGTATGTAGCACCCGGTGGAACCAGCGCATCCAGTTCAGAGAACAGGCTCAAGATTATGAGAGTACTTTAACAAATCAACTATAAATTCTACATTGCAATTATATACTAATAATTAAATTGGAGTCAGATACATACGAGTATAGAATCAGCGTTGGTGGCTGACAGTTAATATAATATACACAGGCTGCCTTTTTGGATAAGCTGGGGTCAGCCTGCAGACCAGACTTAGAGCGGGAGGCAAATTACTAGCTGATCCCGCAAATTTAAAGAAGCAGTCATTGGTCTAGCTGCGCGAGATTTATACTCTTAATAAATTATGCTTCGACCAGAACTCCTGAAGCATAGGGAGAACAATAATGACAGACAGTCCAGGTATGATGATGCGGGGGAGCAGCGGGAGCAGCATAGCCGGGGAAGGTTATGGAGACGGACAACCGGGTTGGTGGAGCAGGGGATGAGCGGGAGCGGGAGCGGTAGAGCAGGACAGTGGAGCGGAGTCCAGGCAGGACGCAGGCGTGGCAGCAGGGCAGCGGCAGTGGCAGCGGCAGCACGGCAACAGCAGGGCGGCAGCAGCGACAGCAGAGGCAGGAGCGACAGCACATCAGCAGCACCGCAACACTGGCTGTAAGCGGGCACCGCCGCAGGGTGGAATAGCAGAAGCCCAAGCTGCATGCACACACGTCAGGTGGGAGGCAGGGAAACCGCAGCACAGGTAGGGATTACAGACGACTGCAGGCTGGCAGACTGAAGCAGACAAAGTTAGTATAGCGAGACGAAACAATGAACAGCGGGTAGTGCTGTTCCAGACTGAGCAGACTTAGACTAGACAGAATAGCAGGGCGAATAATTAGGGGCACAGAACAAGACTTTTAAAGTAGCAACTAGACAGGGAACCAGACAGGACCAGAGGTTTCTGACAAAGAGCATTAACGAACTGGCACAGGACAGAAAACACCGCGTGACTAAATGCAAACATTTAATTGGAATCAATTAGGTGCTGCGTGCGAATGTATGCAAGAGTGATAATCAGAGCGGAGAGTGTGGAATGCATGCGAAACGGGGGAATGGGATAGGCTGAGGTAGGTGCAGTGAAACAGAGTGACACAAACAGGAAAACACGCCCAACCTGCAGCAAGGGGGAAAACGGACAATGGAGAGACAAACACGACACAGGGGGAAAGGGAAAACACGGAGAAACAATAGGACGGGAGTGGAATGTTACACGCTTACCGTATTTATCCTTGGTTGCTGTTTGATGTTCTGGGTCTGGATGTGATCAACTTCAGAGCGGTAGTCCGTGGGAAAACGTAGAGAAAAAAAAGTAGTCGTGGAAATCGTAGTTGAAAAATCTAAAATAATTCAGTATTTAAGATAAAAGAAAAAAGTTCGTTGAGTTGAACAAGCGAAGCAAACACGCCTTCAGTTCAAGTTCAAACAGGAAACAAGAAGTGACAAATCCATCCTGAGTGTAAAAGTTCCCTTGCTCATTTTTTGTAAGCTATAGATATCTGCAGGGAATTGTGTGTGTACTAGCGAGCTAAAAAAATCTATATCAACTTGTGAGTTGAAATGTATGATTAAAGAATTGTAAATGCATATTTATTACATGATGGCAGTGGTTGCTTTTCAGATATTAGTCTGACCCTCATATTTTGCCCGAGGAAACGCACCGTCAATAGCCGGACATAGGCGAATGAATACTCGGAAGTACGAGAATTGTGGTCTTACAAAAAAAACAAATCTTTGCTTGCTGGTGTGTGGATACCATTTTTGGCATAACAAAAATCACTACTTATCACGTAGCCTAATGAATGAATGTCAAAACAAAATTGTCACTTTTTGTATTATATTATCTAATGGAATGACGCAACAGAAACTTGTTTTCATAATGTTTAATAATAAAAAATATATATTTTAAAATCCATCCTGAGTAAAAGTTCCCTTGTGTGTTGTTGTGGCTCGTAAGTAACTAGCTAGCATAAGCTATAGACATTATTACATAATGTTTTCATAAACATTATGAAAACAGGTTTGTGTTGCCTCATTCCATTAGGTAACACAATGTTTAATGTAATTATTTACTTATTTGGATACAGAACAAGTAAATGTCCACAAATAAATATGAATAGCCTAAATAACATGCAAGTATAGACTGCACAAAATGATTCGTCCATCTTGTCTAAAACAACAATAGGCTATCCATAAAAAGCTGTTTTAAAGTCAAAACATGTTCAAGCAGGGGTAATGCTATACGTAATAATAAAAAAACACTCTTTCACTAATTTGCACCTGGGCCCGGAGTCAAAGTAAATGTAATGCGGATTTAGTACTATCAATAAAAGCAGAAATAAAGTCTAGCCGTAGCCTACTAAAATTTAAAGTGAATATGGAATGGGAAATCGTGTGGAACTCTCTCCGAACGAATTAACTTTTTTTTTCTGCTTCGCATTCCTATGATTAGTTATATCTTCCTAAGTCTGTTACCAAACCGGAACTTCAGCGTTAGCCAACAGAGATGGACGCGGAGGTGCAGAGCGAAGTATTCCACAGTGCCGTGGAGTGGAATAGGCTATCTGGTGAATCTTTTTGTGAAATTACAAATATATAGTTAACCATTATAGTTAAAAACATTCAGTTTGGCTTGCCTATAGCTTCGCTTTACGCAAGACTATAAATAAAAAAATTAATCACATTGGAACTGCTGTTCTGGGTACCCTTTTTAAGAACAGTGAAACCTTAAACAAACGGAAAGAAACATGTTTTCAGGCTATGCTCGAACGCATTTTTAATTTTCAATGCTTTATCAAATATACTAGCCTATATATTCTTTGAACTTGGTGCACATATACTTAAAGGGTAAGTACACTCTAGATCTTTCTTTTTTATTTTTTTTAGCTTTAAACGTGTTTGTATGCCTACCTTATAATGAGACTTATTCATCCATTCCATTAATTCAACAATTCTGAAGTAATATTGTAGGCTATATGGGTCAATGACATGACGTACTTTTTTGTCCGAATCCATTATTTTAAACAAAAAATACTAAATGTAGACATTCGGTACCTTAAAATATATTACATAGGCTAGTGTCTTATCAGGCATACATGTGCTAAACAAAGGACACGTTCTCCGCACTCTTAATTCCGAAAATATTCATGGCAATCTTGATCAACGATCTTAAAGCTCAGCTTTTGTTAGATTATTTTTTATTGCAGGTTGTGCTAAATAAAAACAATAATCCAACAAAAGCTGAACTTTAATATCGTTTAATTTCCATTAATATTTTCGGAATATTAATAATATTAATTTTATTAATATAATTAATTAATATTCGGAGTATCCATAATTATACATGTGCTCTTCGTTCTCCTGAAATAAGACGAAATGAATCACCATCGGAGGTAGCCTACTACTGTACTGACTCTCCAGAGTGCCAGCTATCAATAAGACAGTTCGCTAGAGGTGGTGTTGACTCCACGAAATTGACAAGTTCGTAGCCTAATACCAATTAAACCCAAAACCCACAAATAATTAAACATCACGCCTGTGTCAAACGATTCTGAGGTAATCGGCACGTACGCAAGTGTAAAAGTGCGTTCAAAGTGCGTGACGGTTCAAAAACCGTTTTTTTAGCCGGTTTTTCACCTGAATACGAGATGGAATTTCAGCGACCTTTCAACGTAAAAATGTTCATTGGGAGGCAGTTTTGGGATTAATTGTTATTACGAACTTGTCAATTTCGTGGAGTCAACATCACCTCTAGCGAACTGTCTTATTGATAGCTGGCACTCTGGAGAGTCAGTAGAGTAGTAGGAGATAGCATACCTCAACAAACAGCGCTTTTCAATTGGTTTCACGTTTATTTAATCAAAATATAACTTCACTCTCCAATACGATTTGCCCGTGCGTGCCCAGGTGCCTGAGTACCCACATGATCTGTTGCGCTATTTGATAGATTCCCCCACTCCCTCTACCTCGGGCTTCCAGTGGGGAGACCTGAGGTCAACCTACCCCGCCCCCCTCCCAATCTCGTACTTCTGAGGGTGCGTCCCAATATTCTTCACTCCCCACCTCCCTTCCTCCACTTATTTTTTTTTTAATATGCTGTAGGTGCTTTCAGCACTGAAAATTATATTGTTCGTTTCATATACATGCATTAGAAACAGTCTAAAACTGTTATAGGCGATAGGCCATTCACTAGATTTCTAAATCTGAGCTGGAATGCCGTTCCATCTGAACATTTACTCCCGGAATGGCGTTCCGGCCCATTACACCACTGGGAGTTAATTATTAGTTTTTTGTTTGTAATACCTCAGAACATTTTTGTTAAACTGGTCCATGGCAATAGGAAGGTTATTTAGGCACTAACACACCTGATTTTGTCCACCCCACATACACAGCCACTCTCTCTCTCTCTCTCTCTCACTCTCTCTCTGTCGAGCTCTCTCTCTCTCTCTTTGGCATGTCCAAATCCACTTTTGCTAGTTAAACAGCGGATAATTTGAGTGCAAAGTTAGGCGCAAGGTTCAAATGGGCTGAACTTAGTCTCTTCATTAATGATAGGTATGTCTTGGGCATAACATGCAAAAAAACAAAAAAAACAATCAGAATGTCTTCTCCCATTCCCTTTAAGAGCCACCTTGGTGGATTGCTAATATAATGGCTGATTTAGTTTGACTGCGCTAAGAGAGATTTACAGCTGGCTAAACAGACCTTCTCTTGTGCAAGGTTAAGGCACGAGAACAGGGAACAGGCTATAGCCGATGGATCAATATTATTTGGATGAACCATTATGACATGTTTTTGATTAGGGTTTAACACCGGGACGGGTTCCCGGGGAAATAGCCTAGGCCAGTGGTCCCCAACCCTGTTCCTGGAGATCTACCTTCCTGTAGGTTTTCACTCCAACCCTAACACAGCACACCTCTGCAAAAGCTAGGCTGCATTCAAATCCAATTTAACACACTCCCTTCCCTTGCTTTCTTCCCGCGAGGGAGCTATTTTGTGAGGCAATTTGCTACATGCAGCAAGCAAGCTTAAAAGGTGCTCTGCAAGGGAGGGTTGATGAGAAATGAACAAAAACGTAACCGAACCGCTGTCGCAACATTTCGGAAGTGCAACACCATAGAGTTGAAATGTGACCGCAACATAGTTCTGTAATGACCGCCCACTTTTTCCATGTGGAGCATTGCATTGTGGGATTCTTTTCTTGCTGGAAGCTTGCATTTTATACCCTTGGTGGAAGGGAGGATAAATGAGGGAGCGAGGGAATATAATTACTCCCTCCCCTTTCTTAAATTGGATCCGAATCACACTTGGTGTGGCTGACATATTTCATCCTGGCATTTTGGGGATTCCCCCCTTGAAGCAAGGGAAGGGAATGACAGGAAGAAAGGTTAAATTTCGGATACGAACGCAGCCCTAGAGATCTTGTTCAGTTGCTAATTAGTAGAATCAGGTGTGCCAAATTAGGGTTGAAATGAAAACCTACAGGACGGTAGATCTCCAGGAACAGGGTTGTGACCACTGGCCTAGGGTAATAATAAGGATAAAAGTTTACACCAGTGCTGTTATTTTAGAAAATTTAATGCAGTATAATTTTGTTATATTTGTAATGGGGCTTGACGTGTGAGGTAGGAGCCAAACACAGCAAGGGGATTCATTAAGCCCTAGGACCACTAAGGCGGGAAACCCCACAGTTAAGGGAGGAGACAAGACAGGGAACACACGTACCAAAGCTACTAACCGGCTCACTGTCACACACCAATAAGTAGAAGCGCAAACGCCAGGTTTTTCACTAAGAAAACCAAACCAAGCGAATGGAACAAAGCACTAGGCTCTCAAACTTCTACAAGCTAAGTGACTAGAGAACGAGCCGGAAATAACAAACGCCCTGTCTCGGCAACGAGACGCATAAGAACAGGCGAGTAGCATAGAGGCACAAATAACACACACCAAACGTACCGACACCAAACACACACTCAGCTACAATCACTGTGCTATAATCCCTCTGTTACAAACACCAAACACTCAGCTACAATCACTGTGCTACAATAACTCTGCTACAAACAACAAACACTCTGCTACAATCACTCTGCTACAACCACTCTGCTCCAAACACCAAACACTCAGCTACAATCACTCTGCTACAATCACTCTGCTACAAACACTCTGCTCCAAACACCAAACACTCAGCTACAATCACTGTGCTACAATAACTCTGCTACAAACAACAAACACTCTGCTACAATCACTCTGCTCCAAACACCAAACACTCAGCTACAATCACTCTGCTACAAACACTCAGCTACAATCACTCTGCTACAAACACTCTGCTACAAACACTCAGCTACAAACACTCTGCTACATTCACTCTGCTACAAACACTCTGCTACAAACACTCTGCTACAAACACTCTGCTACAAATACTCTGCTACAAACACTCTCCTACAAACACTCTGCTACAATCACTCTGCTACAATCACTCTGCTACAAACACTAAACAGTCTGCTACAATGACTCTGCTACAAACACTAAACACTCTGCTACAATCACTCTGCTACAAACACTAAACACTGCTACAAACACTAAACACTCTGCTACAATCACTCTGCTACAAAAACTAAACACTCTGCTACAATCACTCTGCTACAAACACTAAACACTCTGCTACAATCACTCTGCTACAATGACTCTGCTACAAACACTAAACACTCTGCTACAATCACTCTGCTACAAACACTAAACACTCTGCTACAATCACTCTGCTACAAACACTAAACACTCTGCTACAAACACTAAACACTCTGCTACAATCACTCTGCTACAAACACTAAACACTCTGCTACAATCACTCTGCTACAAACACTAAACACTTTGCTACAATCACTCTGCTACAAACACTAATCACTCTGCTACAATCACTCTGGATGTTGGACTGCATGTTGTACTTTGTCTCCTGTAAATTGGCCCAATGACGAAGCATGTATTTTTGGACCAGTCTTCCTTGAATTTGATTAAGAGTGAAAGGAGAACTACGCAATAAAGTTTATTTTAAAAATAAAATCAGAAAATCAATCAGTCAACCAATCAAGCGAGCAATCAATCCATCCAGCGGTATTGCATGCTAAAACCCGTCACTTTACCTACGTAAATATGTAAAATACATTTTATTTGATTCCATTGTTTGTAATTGAATAACTTGAATATCTAGAATGGCAATCATCAATGAAATTTGCCGAATTTGTCAATTTGTCATTTCACAAATATATATATTTTTTGTGGATTTGCTTGTTTTACAGAAAACCACATCACCAAGAGGAGCCCTATTTTGTCAGATGGACATATAATTATCCAAAGAAGACTTTCTTTCCATTTTCACAAACAGCCACCATGGTAATTGATTAATTTCAATAAGTAAAATATACTATTTCTTAGCAGTATTTTGTCATTCCCCATTAAGGTAATAAGGAAAGTAAAGCTCAATTGATTTTTGATCATGTGATTTGATCTGATTAAAACTAACACATTATTTTTAGTACAGTCAGGATTTCAGAAAGTCATACGTACATTCTTATTATTACACGTTAGTTAAATATGGGAGTGCTATATACAGTCCCGGCCAAAAGTCTTGTCGCATGAGTGGACAAAGGTGACAATTGCTAATTACCCAACTCTTAATTAGCTAATACAGTTAGGAAACAACACAAATTAATCATAAGTGTCTAAAGTTTATTTAGATACTAGCAAAATGACATTTCAAAATTGTTACTAAATGTTACAGCTTGATAATGATCAACAGGCCAGTTTTGGCCGGACAAAAGTCTTGTCGCAATGGCCAACTCCAATTTCTAGGCCACAGTGAATAAGGAAGAAACAAACAAGGGGCTTGATTAGTCAGCTGTAGGTAACTTTGAGCTATAAAAGCAGAAATTTGACACTTTAAGCCAAGTTCATGCTCAACATTGCTTCTGTCAACATGCCCAAGATCAAACCAGAAACCAAAGTGCTGATCATCAAGAATCTCAAGTCCAAGTCTCCTGCTGAAGTTTCAGACATCTTCAATGTGTCTAAACGGCAGGTGGAGAGGATTCGCAAGCGCTACCAAGAGACTGGCGACGTCCATGACAGACCCAGGTCGGGCAGACCGTGCAAGACAACTGCTCGAGACGACAGCTTGCTGGTCCGATGGTCAAAAGCCAGCCCCAGGGAGGAGTGGACGCCAGCAACGCCTGTTTCGTCAAGAACTGTACGTCGGATTCTTGCTCGCAATGGTCTCCACGGTCGTATTGCTGCCCAGAAACCAGCGCTAAACAAGAGACAGCTAAGAAACCGTGTTGCGTACGCCAAGGCCCACAGCCTGACGGAAGGTTGGACAGCAGAAAAGTGGCAAAAAATTGATTTTTTTCAGATGAATCGTCAGTTGAGCTCCATCCCAAGCGCCGCCAATATTGACGACGACCCTCTGGGGCCCGTCTGGACCCACAGTTCACCCAGAAGACAGTCAAATTTGGAGGTGGAAAGATTATGGTTTGGGTTACATCCAATACGGAGGTGCCAGGGAGATCTGTAAGGTGGATGGTAACATTGACAGTGCCAAATATCAACAGATTCTTGCCTCCCAGTACATTCCCAACTACAAGAGGGGTCAGATCTTTCAACAGGATGGAGCTCCTTGCCATACCTCAGGTTCCACTATGAAGTTTCTCAGGGGGAAGAAGATCAAGGTCCTTCAGGGATGGCCAGCACAGTCTCCAGATATGAATATTATTGAGCATATCTGGGGAAGAATGAAGGAGGAAGCTTGGAGGACCAAGCCGAAGAACTTGGAGGAGCTTTGGGATGCCTGCATGGTGGCCTTCCATGCCATCCCCGACGACTTCATCAACAAGCTCTACGACTCTCTGCCAAACCGGATGGCAACTGTTCTGCAGGCCAAAGGAACCCATACAAGATATTAATTTCTTAACTTATAGTCCATGATGAAATACTAGACTGATTTTTCATTTGGTATTTTATTAACTTTTTGAGAAAGATAAAACTTATTGATTATAATTTGATTTGCGACAAGACTTTTGTCCGGCCAAAACTGGCCTGTTGATCATTATCAAGTTGTAACATTTAGTAACAATTTTGAAATGTCATTTTGCTAGTATCTAAATAAACCTTAGACACTTATGATTAATTTGTGTTGTTTCCTAACTGTATTAGCTAATTAAGAGTTGGGTAATTAGCAATTGTCACTTTTGTCCACTCATGCGACAAGACTTTTGGCCGGGACTGTATTACTACAGGTGTAATTGTGTAATAGTTTTTTTTTAATTGCAATGTTACACAGGTTGTGTTACTGCTTGAATGGATTAGGGTCATTTATTCACCCTTTAAGGTGTAATATTACAAATATATGATTAGAATGTTCTAAACTGAACATTGTAATCATTATAATGCTGATGTATCAATCACTGCTGGTACATTGAAAGTAATGGAAAACACAGAAATTGGTTAATTAGATATAGGGTAAGGAGTGAGGGGCAGAGTTATGGTGATCAGGTATCATCAGGTCATAATGACCATCTTTAGTAGCACTAAGTCATGCAATAAATAAAATATATTTTTATTCATTTTTTCACAGACTCCTCAACCAGTAAATCACGGTGTGTTGCCTGTAAAGTGCAGAAGTAACTTGCTGATGAAGACACTACTTTTAATTTGTACTTTTGCAATTGTATATTATGTTTATTTTTCAAGAACTTACAACTGGACAACCCTAATGGTAATAGCAGTTTCAGTTCTTATTGTGAGCTCAGGTTGGAAATGCCACCTTGGCATACAGAAGTCATAACATATGAAAACTATTTCAGTGCCAAAGATGATTTCATTCAGAAAACATCCTCACACAATGTCCATGATATACTGTATTAAACTATGAATTTGAGTTGTGCAACACGTGTAAATGATAGTAGCACTAAATTGGCTCCATAGGATTCTTCACAGAGAAGGATACTATGGTTGGGGTTTCCTTTATTTTGGCAGGTACCTGTAGGTTTGTAAGCTCACTGGAATTGTTGGGGGGGTGTGTGTGTGTGTGTGCGCCGATGGCGGCAGGAGCAGCTGGCAGCAGTGGTAAGGAGGGAGGGGCAAGCGGCAACGGACAGGAAGCCGGACAGCAACTCTCGAGATGCGGGGCATAAGCCCCGCCGGCAGAATGTAAAAAAAAAGAGAGAGAAAACAGTTAGGGGAAGTGTAATAGAGTAGCAGGAGCACCAACTGGAGGGGTGGGGGGTGGAGAAGGGGTGGGAGGGTTGGACAGGTGCCCCCGCCAGGAGTAATCTATGGCTGCATAGCTATGAAGACAGAGTTTGAGGAACCATGCAGTCATGAGAGGGAAAACAGTCCTACCCACCTATCAAGAGCCAGCCCAGGAAGATGGGGTCACAGCTGTTGACAGGTGACAGTAAGGAAAGGATGCCACCCCACATTACTCTATGGCTAAATGCTTCTCTGGTCCTGTCTCCAGACTATAGCTCATTATAAGCCTGATCATAGAGGTGCGTTTTTAATCTAGACTTAAATATTGAGACAGTGTCTGATTCCCTTATAAGTTTTGGTAGGGTGTTCCACAGTAGTGGCGCTCTGTAGGAGAAAGCTCTACCACCCGTCAAGTTTTTAGATATTCTTGGGACTACTAGGTAGCCTGCGTCTTGGGAACAGAGTGATCTTTTTGGCTTATATGGTAAAAGCAGATTACATATATACACTGGCGCAAGTCCATTTAAGGCTTTAAAGGTCAGAAGCAAAACCTTAAAGTCTATCCTAAACTTAATTGGTAGCCAATGAAGCGATGCTAGTATTGGGGTAATATGCTCATATTTCTTAGTTCTAGTTAAAATGCGAGCGGCTACATTCTGCACAAGCTGGAGATTATTTAGCAAGGACTTTGGGCAGCCAGATAGCAGGGCATTACAGTAATCTAGCCTAGACGTAACAAAAGCATGGATCAGTTTCTCTACGTCCCCTATTGATAGGAAGTGCCTTATTTTAGCTATGTTTCTTAACTGAAAGAAAGCTACTCTAGATATGTTTTTTATGTGCGTGCTAAAGGTTAGATCTGGGTCTATAGTAACACCTAGGTCTTTCACAGCTGAGTTTGGAACAACTAAACAACCATCGAAATTTAAAGTAGATGTACCCAGTTTCTCTCTTTGTTTTTTTGGACCTAAAACCAGCATTTCGGTCTTTTCTGAGTTTAGGAGCAGGAAATTGGAAAGCATCCAAGCTTTAATATCTGCAATACAAGCCTCTAACCGAGAAAGTGGTAGTGCCTCACCGGGTTTCATGGAAATGTATATCTGCGTATCGTCCGCATAGCAGTGAAAATCTACCCCATGTGCCCGAATAATATCACCAAGGGGTAGCATATATAATGAAAAGAGTACTGGACCTAGCACTGATCCTTGTGGAATACCATATTTCATTACTGAGTAACTGGATGATACTTCATTTATTTTAACAAACTGCTTCCTATTGTATAAGTATGATCTGAACCATGCAAGAGCTTGACCATTTAGTCCAACACAGCCCTGAAGTCTGTTTAGTAGAATCTCGTGATCTATTGTATCAAAAGCTGCACTTAGGTCAAGAAGTACAAGAACAGACACAGAGTTTTGGTCGGCTGATAATAGTAAATCGTTAATAACTTTAACAAGTGCCGTTTCAGTGCTATGATAGGGTCTAAATCCTGACTGGAACATTTCATGAATATGGTTTGAGCTAAGGTATGCACCAAGTTGCTTAGCAACAGCTTTCTCTAATATTTTTGATAGAAATGGAAGATTTGAAATGGGTCTATAGTTTTCCAGTTTGTCAGATTCGAGGTTTGGTTTCTTTAGTAATGGCTTAATAACCGCCATTTTTAGTGGCTCTGGTACATATCCTGTTACTAAGGATGTGTTAATAATTTTTAACATATGCTGGCCTAGCATGGGGAAAAGTTCTTTAACTAATTTTGTAGGGATTGGGTCGAGTAGGCAGGTAGTCGGTTTTGAGGACATAACCAGTTTAGACAGCTCCTCCATGTCAATTGGCTTAAAACAGTTTAGTGCCACTGTTGATACATTTTCCTGTGTTAACCAGGGTTTGGGCTGTTCATTGATTAAGGGATGAGTGATGCCTAGAGGAGGAGGCAATTTGGAGATCTGGTCTCTAATAGCTTCAATCTTTAGATTGAAAAAATTCATGAAATCATTACTGCTGTAAACGCTGGGGTAGGATGAAAATTCTGATGATGGTTTTTTAGTCAAATTGTCCACAGTGCTAAACAAGAATTTTGGGTTACATTTGTTTTGTTCAATTAATTTAGAGAAAAAGGCAGATCTAGCTGATACAAGAGCTTGCTTGTACTGGAGGAGGCTATCTTTCCATGCAAGACGAAATACTTCTAGTTTAGCTGACCGCCATTTTCGCTCCAGTTTTCTTGTGGACTGCTTTAGGGCACGGGTAGTGTCATTGTACCAGGGAGTACGTTTTTTCCGACAAAACTTTCTTTTTAGAGGGGCAACCATATCAAGGGTGCTTCTGAGAGTGTGTGTGTGTGTGTGGGTGTGTGTGTGTGCGGGTGTGTGTGTGGGTGTGTGTGTATGTGTGGGTGTGGTGTGTGTGTGTGTGTGTGTGTGTGTGTGTGTGTGTGTGCGGGTGTGTGTGTGCGGGTGTGTGTGCGTGTGTATGTGTGTGGGTGTGTGTGTGTGTGTGTGCGGGTGTGTGTGCGGGTGTGTGCGTGTGTGTGTGTGTGTGCGTGCGGGTGTGTGTGTGTGTGTGTGTGTGCGGGTGTGTGTGTGTGTGTGTGTGTGTGTGTGTGTGTGTGAGTGTGTGTGTGTGTGAGTGTGTGCAGTCTCTGAGGTAGAAACACTAAATGAAATGACCTCTCTCCCCTCAGGTCCTACTGGTTCCTATGTACCACGCGCACGTGCAGCCAGAACACGTGAGTTTCACCCCCCCCCCCCCTCATCATTACATCATATAGCGACACTTCTATCAACAAATCAGACATTAACCAATAACATTCCTTTGAAAGTGGGGGTGGGGGGTGGGGGGGGCTTTGGGTTAGATCTAACATTGGTGCCCAGCACACAATTAAGTGCATGACGGCTGGTCAATTCCCTGTGTACCAGAATTCCAGCAGCCTCTGAGTTTTCCGTTATTCTCACACAGGAGCCGACTGAAATTCCATTCGGAGAGAGGTCTGTTGAAGACGTAATGCGGTCACTGTGGGATGAACTCCTAACACCCGGAAACTTCCGCTCAATCCAAAACTGTTCCAGTGGCCGGCACAGTGTGGTTGAGCTGGAGCAGCCCAGAGCGCAGTACTGTGTGGGGGACGCCTTGAACGTGCTGGTGAACATGAGGGACTACAGGGGGACCCCAAAAGTGTACGGAGGGGACTTAATCCTGGCCCGTATCCACTCTCCCGAACTCCAGGCTTCTGCGTCGGGAGAAGTTACTGACCTGCGCAACGGCTCCTACCGCGTGCGTTTCCACCTGTTCTGGCCTGGGAACGTACAGGTAGCTGTGATTCTCATCCACTCCTCCGAGGCAGTGCAGATACTCAGGAGAATCAGTGCGCACAACTACGATAAGATCATATACACCGGAACCTTCTATAATGGGAGTAAAAAGGAGGAATCTCAATGTGGCGTCCGGCTGAAAACAGACAAGTCACTCTGTGAGTACGGGAGGAAGGAAGACGCGGAGTACTACGCCTGCTTCCCACCTGCAACCCTTCCCTGCAACACCCTGAGGACCATGCGCTCAAGAAATGGGCCAGTCTCTAACCTGACAAGGGATGAGTATCAACTGCTGAGTCGGTAAGTCAAACATTGGATCAGGTCAAATTGACCCAGAACATAATATGGGTTAATTAGACGCTTTTCATGTTTTGAGGGATTATTTACCCTCCTAAGCCACGTTGTGTCAGAAATAGCTATGCACGCCATGAAGAATAAAAGTCCCATATTCGCATTGTGCTTATTGTGCTATATTTCAAAACGACTACATAAAAAGAGGTTAACTGATCAAATGACTGAGGTGAATCAATAGGTCCCTAATTGTAAATTTACATTTGAAACACATGGCCCTAAAGCTAACCATTTCTTAGATAATGAAGAATTCAAATACATAGAAAATGAGTAGCAGTCAAACCTGCATTGTGTTAATAAGTTTAAGGGAATAATTATGAAAGAACTTGTGTTCAGCATCCTTAACTGAGCAAGATATTGGCTGTAACAGAACCCAGCGTACACAGGGGATAATAATATCTCCGATGGCAGGTGTCAAGCTGATGATTAATCCACACTTGGGCCCGGTCTATAAAGACCCAGATTACCTGTGTATGCTCTGGTCTAAGGCCAGAGTCTCTTTTACTGAAGTCTCTACTGACAACAACAGAAATAATAAATCCAATTTAGATTTTAGAATGGCTTCATCTCCAGCAACAGCACATTTATGGACAGAAGAATAACGATGGGGCAGACACTGTGTGTGATTATCACAGTATCACTGCTGTAGAACTTGCCCACCATGTTTGGAGAAATTTAAATAAAAGTAGCTACTAGTATCTAGCTATATTAGCTATACTGGTATCGGATTAAGGTACCTACAGTATCTAGCTATACTGGTATCGGAGATCGTTTTCATGATTATTTGCTCTAACGGTCCCACTGATTTAACCCTCTGAATCTATTGCTTACAACTTTTGAAGGAAACACACTGGAATACAAATGAGAAACACATTTGCTCCTGTGAACGTCAGCAGCTGTCCTGGTACGTCCCCTTATGTCTGTGGCTGTCAGTCTGACCTACTCTCCTACTATTCTAACTGTGCAGATTCTGATTTCATAGGATCACTGTTATCAAACTCTGGATGTGTGTCAATTGCCAGCCACCTGCCCATGAATGCCACGCCCCTATTTTAAAGTAGCAGTGTGTTAATTCCCCCATTTTAAAGGAGTTTCCCATGAAGGCCTCATTTTAAATTGGCTGCCTGTGAAGAGTTATAAATAGGGTTGCCAGGTTACCTGAAAAGCAGTTCTCTCACCGCATTTCAGTCATCCATCAGCACAAGTCCAGTAGAGGCTTCTTTGATTGCACCTGTTCGACAATTATCACATTACACTTCCCCATTCATCTATGTTGATAAGTCAATTGCCACTTAACACTGTTTGACAGTAGTGATCAGATTGTGCTTATGAACGTTTCCATAAACATGTTGGCATTCATAATTTTTTTTCTCAATAGAATGCTTTGCTGTTTATGCAATGTCACTTTAAATACAAAATGTTTATCAATACAATTATTTTATTAATATTATAATGTATTTGTATTAAATGGGCTATTGATTTTAACTTCATTACCTAACCTGAATAACCTTGAATCTTTCACTAGTTTATATTTCCAATTTTAATTTCAATTTCAGCCGTTTCAGCTAGTTTTAAGAGTGGGTTCACTAGTTTAGTTTAATTTTAAATTTTTACAAAAAAACGCTTTTTATTTTTATTTCAGTTCATGATAATGTTTTTTCACAGGTATTTTTCATTTACAATAATAATAATAATAACCTTGGTGGAAACACATGATTCATTTTGTTTATTGATTAAATTGACTGATGATGGTGATTGATAATGAGATACGTACAAAGATCCACAAGCACACAGCCAAACCCAACACTTAGTATTTTATTGGTCATGCCATGGAAGTGATTAATTGCTGATGTTTGCACACCAGTCTTAAGGAGGCCTGCCTTTTATGGGACTGTTAGGGTGTTTCCTTATGCAAATCAAAATGAACAGGTAATCACATCAAACTTAGGAACAAACATTGATTCGCTGATACACCTGGGATATTCACCTGGGATATACACCTGGGATATTCACCAGGGATATTCACCTGGGATATTCACCTGGGATATTCACCTGGGATATACACCTGGGATATTCACCTGGGATATACACCTGGGATATTCACCAGGGATATTCACCTGGGATATTCACCTGGGATATTCACCTGGGATATACACCTGGGATATTCACCTGGGATATTCACCTGGGATATTCACCTGGGATATTCACCTGGGATATTCACCAGGGATATTCACCTGGGATATTCACCTGGGATATTCACCAGGGATATTCACCTGGGATATTCACCAGGGATATTCACCTGGGATATTCACCTGGGATATACACCTGGGATATTCACCTGGGATATTCACCTGGGATATTCACCTGGGATATACACCTGGGATATTCACCTGGGATATTCACCTGGGATATTCACAAAATCAAAGTTCTGCACGTTTCATGAATCCCACGTTGGTTTTTGAGAGGAACTTTTATGAAGGACAAAATAACAGCGACGGATACGTTGTTAGCTTAATGCTTGTTTAACGCTTCAGTTTTATCTAGCAGATAAATAAAACTGAAAAATATAGTTTTGTTACATTTGCAGAGGCTTGAAATTACAGTAGCTACCTGTAAAACATAGGCCTAGTCTAAGAGACAGTGTTAATTAAGCTACCTGTAAAACATAGGCCTAGTCTAAGAGACAGTGTTTATTAAGCTACCTGTAAAACGTAGGCCTAGTCTAAGAGACAGTGTTTATTAAGCTACCTGTAAAACATAGGCCTAGTCTAAGAGACAGTGTTAATTAAGATACCTGTAAAACGTAGGCCTAGTCTAAGAGACAGTGTTTATTAAGATACCTGTAAAACGTAGGCCTAGTCTAAGAGACAGTGTTTATTAAGATACCTGTAAAACGTAGGCCTAGTCTAAGAGACAGTGTTTATTAAGATACCTGTAAAACATAGGCCTAGTCTAAGAGACAGTGTTTATTAAGCTACCTGTAAAACGTAGGCCTAGTCTAAGAGACAGTGTTTATTAAGATACCTGTAAAACGTAGGCCTAGTCTAAGAGACAGTGTTTATTAAGATACCTGTAAAACATAGGCCTAGTCTAAGAGACAGTGTTTATTAAGCTACCTGTAAAACGTAGGCCTAGTCTAAGAGACAGTGTTTATTAAGCTACCTGTAAAACGTAGGCCTAGTCTAAGAGACAGTGTTAATTTGACTAAACATGATTTGTTTGGTAATTATTTCACTCATGGGATTGGGAAATAGCCCCTTCAAAATTCCGAAATATATAATTATTTTTTTCAGGTTTGAAAAGAGGCGATGATGACTTTATCAAATCCACAACTTTATTCACCTCCATGAACCTGTCTAAATTATTTCCTTCTCTCTTTCTTTCTCTGTCTTTTTTCATTCCTTTAGCGGGAACCCGAAGACCAACTGAAAAGTGTGTGGCAGGATTTGGAATGATGTCCCCTGTACCGACTGGCTACTTCTTTAAAAACAGATGGTCTTCCTCCGTCTGTCAGAATGGAAACTTCTTCAGTGCAGATGCCATTAGCAGATGCCTGAAAGGGAAGAAACTTAAACTCATGGGAGATTCCACTGTGCGTCAGTGGCAAGAGAGACTCTTCGGATTGCTTAAAGGTAATGGCAATGTGCTTCAGATAAATACAACAATGTAGATGGACACTTATGGGGGGCTGAACAGGAAATGCAAAATTAAACCTTATATATATCCATAATTGTTGATATACATACATTGAAACTTGATATAGGTACGTAATTTGTGATATATATACATACAGTGAGCACCATAATTCATTGGACAGTGACACATTTTTTGTTATTTTGGTTCTGCACTTTCAGTTTGGAAGGATACAATGACAATGAGGTTTAAGTGCCTGCCAGCTTTAATTTGAGGGTATTTTAATCCATTTTCGGACATCAAAAAATATTGGACAGTTTAACATAATGTAGAATAAAGTAATAATTTTTAATATTTGGTCGCATATCCTTTGCATGTCATGACTTCCTGATGTCTGTGACCCAACAATATCAAAAGACTCTTGGGGCTCTATCTTGGCGATCTCAGCGCTTCATCTAAGCGCATGGCGTTAAGTGCATTTAGGGCGTGTCCAAGGCCAGTTTTGCTATTTTAACGCCGTGTTTTTTGGGCGCTAAGCACGGGGCAACGTGCAAATGGGCTGAACCTAGTCTCTTCATTAATTATAGGTGTGTCTTGGGCGTGACATGCAATAAACCAATCAAAATGTCATATCCCATTCCCTTTAAAAGCCTGCTTTTCCACCTTGGTGGATTGCTTATGATGGCGAAACAGACATGCTCGTGCGTGTTTAGTGCGATCAAGGAATAGGCTATATGGATCAATAGTAGCCTATGATCAATATTATTCGGAATATAATATTATAACTCATATTATTATAACCATTATGAGTTCCCGGTACTTCCTGACAGTGCTGTTTACAAAATGTATGCGGTTAAATTTCGTTAAAAGCACCTGCAACAGCTGAGAATAAGTGACCAATGGCTTCTGTCTCACCTTAGAAAATGCCAAATTAGCCTGCTTGTTTAACTAATTTCATTTGATTATGCAATGAAACAATGAACTCATGTTCAAGCTTCATCCGAAGTTCATTACCTGCATTCTAATTTTGATTAATAACATAAATAATGTTATTTTGCCTTAATGATGACACTAAATACAATAAAGCTGTCAGGTTGGCAACCCATAGGTTCAGCATATTTTCCCTTGTTTTATAACGTCCTGCTTATGGAAATGTGACCAACCTGTTTTACTGGTAGCGTAATGCTTTGAAACGATTCACTTTCCCAGGAAGACCTTGAAAAGTGTGATTTACAGCAGGGGAAACAGACCTGCTCCTGTAAAGCGCACATGCAGATAATGGCATTAAAATTAATAGAAATTAATTGTGTAACGTGCTGCAAATTTGTTTTCGTTTCTAATTAGACGCTTAGTTCTCTTTAAAATCTTTTGTTCTGTTATGGAATAACAGGTGAAATCAGCGGGGTTTTAATAAGCTGAGAGTATGGAAACCTTGTCACTGTAATTTAAAAAATATGAAGGACAAAGAATAGCTAAGGTTACAATTCAGTTAACATGGTGACATTGATCTTAGTTTTTTAACCATAGGCTATCAAAAAAACCTTATGCACAGCGAATCCGATGTAGCCTAGGCTATTTGAAAAACAATAAATGCAATATTCACTGGACATGGTTTTGAACTTTTTTCTGTCACAACCATTCTATTTACTTACAGGCTTTATTCCTAGATAAACAGAGCTGTCTTGTAGGCTAATGACATCTGAAGCGCATTTTCAGAACTCAAATGTCCGTCTATTGCAGTGCGCGAGTTTTCCATTGAATGACAATTCACACATTAGGTGTCAATGACAATTTGCGCATTAGGCTTGATATAGGTGTTATCAGCTCCTTTTTAATGGATAGCCATTGTCCCGTACCATCGCACATTGCTTGGATGTTGATGGAGTGAACTGAGGGACAGGTATGTGGTCTTTGACCTATGGACCCTTTTATTATTATGCATTTTTTGATATAGCCTAGACAATAATAATATTTTACACTGTAATCTTGATATTTTAGTCATGCTTGTGCGCGCCCCTGTGTGTAACAGACTGGAGGATGTATGCGCGTTGTGCACACGCCTATGTAGACGCACTTATATGCGCCGTTAAAATAACATGTAAACAACTGCGACATGACTTTAGACCAGGTTTGTGGTGGTTCTAGCGCAAGCGCTTTCTGTTGGCTCAAGATAGCAATACGCCAAAAATAATCCTGGCCACTCCTCATCTTAAAACCAACACGCCCAGTTCACTTGTAATGGGCGCAAGAATACATGGTATTTAAATGACGTGAACCGCAAGGCGTTATAATGAACCATGCGCCGAGTGTAAGATAGCAAAGACACTTGCGTTTGGGTTAGCGCCGCTTAGCGCCGGGTGTAAGATCCAACCCAGATATCTTATTTTCTGGTACTCCTACAAGTGATACTATTAATATTTTACCTTATCAACTTTTTTGTAAATATATGCTAATTCCGAATTTGATGCCTGCAACACGTTCCAAAAAAGTTGGGACAGGGGCAAAAAAAATAATACTGTGAAGTTCAAAAGACACATGTTTGGAACATTCCACAGGTAAACAGGTGATGCTATCATGACTGGGTATAAAAGGATATCAAAAACTTTTGATATCTTATTTTCTGTATACTCTTACAAGTGATACTATAACCAATAATGGCTCATCAAGTCATCAAGGGTCTGATGTATCAAACAAGCCTTAAACCATCACTCTGCTGCCAGATATGCAGTAGATATGGGTGGATAACTTGAATTAGTTTTTTCTCCTGACTTATTTTTTCATTGATTTCAATAGGAAAATTTGTCAGGAGAAACAACCCTTGAAGTGCTCCATCCATATCTACTGCATATCTGGCAGCAGAGTGATGGTTTGAGGCTTGTTTAATACCTCAGACCCTTAATGACTTACAGCCATTTTGCCAACCATGTATTCCATATTGTTCCAGCATCATTTATTTAAAGCTAAATAATAATCCTGAATGACAGTGAGTGACACTATAAGAGACACCAGAATTGCCTAATTTAGCCATTCTCGCCGTTGTTGTTTCAGGTTTAAAACATATAAAACCATTTGATCATCATTACTTTGACCTGGCCGTGGACCCCCAATTGAATATCACCGTCCAGTGGAAAATGCACGGTCATCCGTTTGTTACCGGCTACAACATGGTTAAAGATGTGTGCGGGTACGTTTACCAAGAACTGGACACAGTGGCGGTTGGTGACCTGGTGGTCATTGGAGTGGGGCAGCATTTTAGGCCCTTCCCCCTGGAGATCTTCATCCAGCGGCTGGTCAACATACGCAAGGCCATCCTGAGGCTTCAGGCGCGCGATCCCCAGGCCTTCATCGTCATCAAGCTGGAGAACACCAGAGAGTTCGGCAGCACTATGACACACGTGAGCGACTGGTATGGTTACGTGCAGAACCTAGCTCAGAGAAAGGTATTCAGGGACCTGAAGGTGGTGCTGGTGGACGCCTGGGACATGACAACAGCCGCCAACACCTTTGCCATCCACCCCAACAGCATGGTTGTTTCCAACGAGCTATCTCTGGCTCTGTCACACCTCTGTCATGATACATAGAGGGGCTTTCTGAAAGGAACTTTATAACGGGGGTTTCTGACTCCATTTCTGGAGAGATTGTGTTCCAGCACACTCAGGGCTTGTGTTCCAGCACACTCAGGGCTTGTGTTCCAGCACACTCAGGGCTTGTGTTCCAGCACACTCAGGGCTTGTGTTCCAGCACACTCAGGGCTTGTGTTCCAGCACGCTCAGGGCTTGTGTTCCAGCACACTCAGGGCTTGTGTTCCAGCACACTCAGGGCTTGTGTTCCAGCACACTCAGGGCTTGTGTTCCAGCACACTCAGGGCTTGTGTTCCAGCACACTCAGGGCTTGTGTTCCAGCACACTTAGGGCTTGTGTTCCAGCACACTTAGGGTTTGCAATTTTAAGGTTTTTAATTACAGTATGTCTACTAATAATTATTAATAATAGTAGGTGTTTTCAACAATCTGGTTTATGTAGATATTATGAGGAAGAGGAGGAATAATCAATTCACCTTTTTTTAGTACTGTGAAGGAGTAGCTCAGTTCTGGGCCCAAGTTGAAAAATGGATTTGCAGTTACACCCCTAGTTTTTTTATTGTTGTCCTCTAACTACAAACCCCAATTACAAAAAAAATTGAGACAGTATGTAAAATGCACGTAAAAGCAGAAAGCAGTGATTTGTAAATTCTCTTTTACATATATGTAATTGAAAACAATACAAAGAAAATATATTTAATGTTTTACCTTATCAACTTTATAGATTTTTGTACATTTTTGTAAAACCCTAATTCTGAATTTGATACATGCAACACGTTCCAAAGTTGGGACAGGGGCAAAAATAAGACTGGGGAGTTCAATAAACAGCTGTTTGGGGCATTCCATAGGTAAACAGGTGATTCTATCATGACTGGGTGTAAAAGGATATCAAAATACTCTTGATATCTTATTTTCAGGTACGCTTACAAGCGATATTATAACCTCTCTGCATTTGAATGGATCTCTATGGGAATTGCGGGGTGGGACTAGATTAAGCTGTAAATGACACGGGAATAGTATGGAACCCATGGTTGGCTAAATGGCTGTAAGACATCAAGGGTCTGCGGTATCAAACAAACCTCAAACCATCACTCTGCTGCCAGATATGCAGTAGATATGGATGGATCACTTGAAGGGTTTCTTCTCCTGATTCTCCATCCATATCTACTGCAGATCTGGCTGCAGACCCTCGATGGCTTGCATCCATTTAGCCAACCATGGGTTCCATACTATTCCTGTGTAATTTACAGCTTAATCTAGTACCTAAATGGCACAAAGAAAGGGAGTAGGGTGCATTAGGGAGTAGGGTGCATTAGGGAGTAGGGTGCATTAGGGAGTAGGGTGCATTAGGGAGTAGGGTGCATTAGGGAGTAGGGTGCATTAGGGAGTAGGGTGCATTAGGGAGTAGGGTGCATTAGGGAGTAGGGTGCATTAGGGAGTAGGGTGCATTAGGGAGTAGGGTGCATTAGGGAGTAGGGTGGATAGTGGTCAGTTAGTGTCGGTTGGGTCGCGTATGAGGACCGTCCCTGGGTGGGCTGATGGGCCTCCTCGCATGCGTTCCAGGTCTCTGCTGTCAGGGAGCCATGGTATCAGCAGCTTTCAAGCTCCTTACTGTTTTTGAATCTAATTTTCTAAAACTATAAAATGAATCAGTTATGTTTTACTACGATTCCTTGTCCTACTATATCATGACAACAATAAAACTAAACACAATTAGTGAGAGAGTGGAAGGGTGATGGAAAGGGTAAATGAAGGGGAAATATGTAAATATCTAGAATCTAATAAGGCTGTCAAATGACCAAAGATTGTAAAAAAAAAAGAAAGAGTTTTGATATGTTATACTTTGCGATTCATTTTTGTATGCAATTGTAAATTGTATAATAAAGAAAAAATTGTAGGTGTTTTATTTTGGGGTGGGATTTCAATGCATATTAATGATTATGTGATTATTAACTTGATTTAATGTAATTGTTTAAAAAAATAACATCAGTCCCCAGAATTTGTTCCTTGTTCAACAGGTACAGCCACCTGTCAGAATAAACATCATTAGCCTATTGAGATTGGTGACAGACCTGGGGTAAAATACAATAGTTTCTCAGCATTCCACAGGTCAGTGCTATTACGGACCTCTATTACAGGTATGAACCTACATTCTATGGCATGAACCAGTCACGTGTATAGGTTTGGCAATAGAGCAATAAACTAACATCGAGCATATATTGGAGTATTAAAAACGTATTTAACCCGATTTCATCAGGCTCTGAAAATTCTTAGAAACGAACGCAAAGAATGACCTTCTCAGCTGCCATAGTTGCAACGCTTGCGTAATACAACAGGGTGTTCAACGCACCACCGTTTAAATAAACGTTTTGCTACATTTTGTCGGGGCTGAGCGCAGCCCTGGGGCCCTATCTTACACCCGGTGCAAAGTGGCGCTAACCCAAACGCAAGTGTCTTTGCTATCTTACACCCGGCGCTAGGTTCATTATAACGCCTAACGCTTACGTCGTTTAACTAGCATGTATTCTTGCACCCGTTGCAAGTGAACTGGGCGTGTTGGTCTTAAGATGAGGAGTGGCCAGGATTCTTTTTGGCGTAATGCTATCTTGAGCCAGTAGAAAGCGCTTGCGCTAGAACCACCACAAACCTGGTCTAAAGTCATGTCGCAGTTGTTTACATGTTATTTTAACGGCGCATATAAGTGCATCTACATAGGCGTGTGCACAACGCGCGTACCCTCCTGTCTGTTACACACAGGGGCGTGCACAAGCAATAAAATATCTAGATCACATTGTGAAATATTATTATTGTGTAGGCTATATCAAAAATGCATAATAATAAAAGGTTCCATAGGTCCACATACCATTCCCTCAGCGAAGGGAAACGATGCCACATTACATTGCTCTCAGCCCACTCCATCAACATCCAGGCGATGTGCGATGGTACGGGACAATGGCTATCCATTAAAAAGGAGCTGATAACACCTATATCAAGCCTAATGCGCAAATTGTCATTTACACCTAATGCGTGAATTGTCATTCAATGGAAAACTCGCGCACTGCAATAGACGTTTGCGTTTTGAAAATGCGCTTCAGATGTCATTACAATACAGCTCTGTTTATCTAGGAATACAGCCTGTAAGTAAATAGAATGGTTTGTGACTGAAAAAAGTTCAAAACCTTGTCCAGTGAATATTGCTTTTATTGTTTTTCAAATAGCCTAGGCTATACCGGATTCGCTGTGCATAAGGTTTTTTCGATAGCCTATGGTTAAAAAACGGAATGTCACCATGTTAACTGAATTGTAACCTTAGCTATTCTTCATATTTTTTAAATTACAGTGACAAGGTTTCCATACCCTCAGCTTATTAAAACCCCGCTGATTTCACCTGTTATTCCATAACTGAACTAAAGATTTTAAAGAGAACTAAGCGTCTAATTAGAAACTAAAACAAATTTGCAGCACGTTACAATTAATTCACAATTAATTTTAATACCATTATCTGCATGTGCGCTTTAGAGGAGTAAATCACACTTTTAACGGTCTTCCTGGGAAAGTGGATTGTTTTAAAGCATTACGCAACCAGTAAAACTGGTTGGTCACATTTCCATAAGCAGGACATTATAAAACAAGGGAAAATATGTGTGAACCTATGGGTTGCCAACCTGACAGCTTGTATTTATTGTCATCATTAAGGCAAAATAACGTTATTTATTTTATTAATCAAAATTAGAATGCAGGTAATGAACTTCGGATGAAGCTTGAACATGAGTTCATTGCTTCCTTGCATACTCAAACGAAATTCGTTAAACAAGCAGGCTAATTTGGCATTTTCTAAGGTGAGACGGAAGCCATTGGTAGCTTATTCTCAGCTGTTGCAGGTGCCTTTAACGAAATTTAACTGCATATATTTTGTAAAATAACAGCACTGTCGGGAATTACCGGGAACTCATAATGGTTTGTCCGAATAATATTTATCATAGGCAACTATTGATCCATATAGCCTATTCCTTGATCGCAATAAACACGCACGAGCATTTCTGTTTCGCCATCATATAAGCAATCCGCCAAGGTGGAAAAGCAGGCTTTTAAAGGGAATGGGATATGACATTTTGATTGGTTTATTGCATGTCACGCCCAAGACACACCTATAATTAATGAAGAGACTAGGTTCAGCCCAGTTGCACCTTCCGCCGTGCTTAGCGCCCAAAAAACACGCCGTTAAAATAGCAAAAGTGGACTTGGACACGCCCTAAATGGACTTAACGCCATGCGCTTAGACCAAGCGCCAAGATCGCCAAGATAGGGCCCCTGGTTTGAAAACACGCACGTTATATTTAGTCCTGGCGCTATGGAAACGGGTAAGTTTACATCTTCAATCAAACGCCTGTTTAGCACGTGAAATTTGGACTAATAAACACCCACCCACAATAATTAGATCATTGCAGTGTAGGATTGCACTATGGTAATGTGCACGCTATTATATTCCTGTCAACGTTGTGTTTGAAATGTAATTTCGGAATTGGGCAGTGAAAACAGATTAAAATTAAAGTGAAGAAGTGAGATGAGGACATTGCTGTTCTACAGTGCCTTGCATAAGTATTCACTCCCCTTGGACTTTTGCAGATTTTGGAGTGTTACAACCTGGAATTAAAATTGATTTAGTTGGGATTTTTACCATTTGATTAAAATACTTAACGCATTGAAGGTGCAAAATATGTTTTATTGTGACACAAATGTTAATTAAATTAAAAAAGACATGTGTTTGTTGCATAAGTATTCACCCCCTGAGTAGAATCACCTTTGGCTGCAATTGCAGCTATGAGTCTTTTGGGGGTAAGTGTCTCCCAGCTTGGATACTGCAATTTTTCCCCATTCTTCTTGGCAAAATAGCTCAAGCTCTGTCAGGTTGGAGGGGGAACGTTGGTGAACAACAATTTTCCAGTCTTGCCGCAGATTCTCAATCGGATTGAGGTCTGGGCTTTGACTGGGCCACTCTAAGACGTTCAGGTTCTTAGTTTTAAACCACTCCAGTGTAGCTCTGGCTGTGCGTTTAGGGTCATTGTCCTGCTGGCAGGTGAATCTCCACCCAACTCTCAGGTCTCTTGCAGACTGAAACTGAAACAGGTTTTCCTCTAGAACTGCCCGTTATTTTGCTCCATCCATCTTGCCATCAATCCTGACCAGTTTACCCGACCCTACCGATGAAAAGCATCCCCATGGGGATGATGCTTCCACCACCATGCTTCACCATGGGGATGATGCTTCCACCACCATGCTTCACCATGGGGATGATGCTTCCACCACAATGCTTCACCATGGGGATGATGCTTCCACCACCATGCTTCACCATGGGGATGATGCTTCCACCACCATGCTTCACCATGGGGATGATGCTTCCACCACCATGCTTCACCATGGGGATGATGCTTCCACCACCATGCTTCACCATGGGGATGATGCTTCCACCACCATGCTTCACCATGGGGATGATGCTTCCACCACCATGCTTCACCATGGGGATGATGCTTCCATCACCATGCTTCACCATGGGGATGATGCTTCCACCACCATGCTTCACCATGGGGATGATGCTTCCACCACCATGCTTCACCATGGGGATGATGCTTCCACCACCATGCTTCACCATGGGGATGATGTTCTCAGGGTCATAAGCAGGCACAGGTGAATACAAGGCACTGTATACTGGATCTCCTTCAGACATGCCTCATTAAATTATAACCTAATCAAGAATTGTATTGGAGGTTCTTAACCTGTTAAGCCCTAGGTTGCTGACCACAAAAGGGTAAGGAAACAATATTAGTTGCTTTTGATGGAATATTGAGACATAAACACAAAAATGAGCGAACGGTTTATGTGTACTGTTGCGTTCCATTTCGACTGTCCCTTATATTTATACGGCTTTTATTTTGTAACTAAAATATTGAAATTATTGCCAAACAAAAATTGTTTGGACAAAATACACTTGGAGTGTTGTTTTGGTAGCGTTAAGGCCTCGTCTTTTAGAAACATTCGAAAAAAAAATACTTTTTACAGGCAGTTATTTATGGTACCGTTCTACTGCACGCGGTACAGGGTCCGTCGGCATCAAAAGGTTAAAGATGTTGTATTGTGAGGTAAGAATTCCAGGATTTAAAATTCTGTAAATAATTCTGTAAATTAAAACCCTGTAAATTCTAGGGTTTTAATTGACAATTAAACGTCATGTCTTTTTTCCCACCAAGGACGTTATATGTAATTAAGTGGGTTACTAATCCAACAGTTTCATGCCAAATCATAAACAATATAAAATACCTTTCAATGTGTCTCAAACAGCAAAATGAAAAATAAGAAAAAAATTTTCATATGTATTCTTGATATTTTTAAAGAAATTAATAGTGATGTGGAACCATGTACAGTAAGCACCATAATTCATTGGACAGTGACACATTTTTTGTTAGTTTGTTTCTATACTCTAGCACTTTGAGCCTCAAACCATCACTCTGCTGCCAGATATGCAGTAGATATGGGTGGATAACTTGAAGGGTTTCTTTTCCAGACTTATTTTTTATTTTTCAATAGGAAAATTTGTCAGGAGAAACAACCATTAAAGTGATCCACCCATATCTACTGCATATCTGGCAGCAGAGTGATTGGTTCGAGGCTCATTTGATACCTCAGACCCTTGATGACTTAAAGCCATTTCGCCAACCATGTATTCCATACTGTTCCAGCATAATTTACCGCTAAATCTAGTCCCACCCCCCAATTCCCATAGAGATCCATTCAAATGCAGAGAGGTTATAGTATCGCTTGTAAGAGTACCAGAAAATAAGATATCAAGAGTCTTTTGATTTTGTTGCGTCACAGACATCAGGAAGTCATGGCATGCAATGGATATATGACCAAATATTAAATATTATGACTTGATTTAAGTTTGTTAATTTGTCCAATTACTTTTGGTATAAAAAGTGCTGTAATTCCTACACCGGTCACCCGATTTGGATGTAAATACCCTCAAATTAAAGCTGAAAGTCTGCACTTTGAGCTCACATTCATTACTTCCTGCGGTAGACAGCTAAAATAACAATAACTTTGTCAATATCCAAATATTTATTGACCTGACTGTATATGATGTGTGTGTGTGTGCCCGTACAGTTATTCTCTCTACGATTATCTACTCCTTCCAACAGGACAAACTTTGCTTCAGTTCATTTTTACTTTTATAATTATTATTACTCACTGTAATGGATTGTATGTCAATGAAATCAAAGATATGTCAAAAATATTATGAATCTCATGAATCTCGCTAATTAGTTGCAGGCACTGGATGGATAACTGTGACTCAATAAAGGGCCAAAGCATTAATTAATTAATTAACTACCTTCATCCTTTTTCAATTACATTTCCGTTCACTGTATGTACTGCAGTCTAATTGGGTGCCTGTGTTGAAATGAGGGCTGTTGTTCGTAATTATGCTTCTGAAATCATCTACTTTTACAAAATGCTTTAGAAGTATGCGAAAGGTCGGCAAGTAACAGCTTCCAGGGTGTTTCAAAACACATTTTAAAAATAACATTGTATTATTTCTACCATGAAAGCTCAATTTGCATCTAAAATGCAACTCCCGTGCCAAATAGGTGGATGGCATGCATCAAAGTATGTTAGGTGTGAGAGGGATTTCAAATGTTGTTTGGGGAGGATTTCCAAGGTTTTTTTTTTTTCCGGGGGTGGTGGCTTAAGAGGTGGTGTAAGACATGACAGACAACATAATGCAATATGCTTTTATTAACTTTATTTTCTTTTGTATTATTGCCATTATTACTACTTCACATCAGTGTAAAGTTAGCATTTTAATGATACGTTAGGCTACGATAACGTCACGTCTTAACTAGGGGTGGGACAAAATATCGATACTGGAATATATCGTCATACTTCTTCTTGTGATACATTATCGATACACTGGCACCAAATATCGATATTTTTATTAAACCATGCAGGCGCTCTAAATGGATTCGCCACAGCCACAGACTGTAAAATGCATAAAATGCACCGTTTATACACGCTAAGAAAATCATGTTCACGTATAGAAACAATAATATTTGAAAGAAACATAGTAAAAGCATGTTTGTACCTGATGCACTTTCAGTTTAGAAGATACCTAATTTTCTTTCTCCAAAATCTCTCGTATAAATATGTTTAGGAAAGCAAGTACTTTCCAGTATATTGAGCTACAGCTGTTTTCAGATTAACCGTGAAGAGTTTATCTTGTAACATTTCGCCAAAGTCCCGTACATTCCACATTTCCACAGCGACCAATTTTTGCACTTAGGGCTAAAATACGTTGCTGTTACTGTGTAGAAACACACACTCTTTTGTACGTTTAAAAAAAAAACTTATTTAAATACATTAGAAAGAGTTCTAATGTTATGGTTATTATCTCACCAAAAAATACGTTTTCAACGTAAAAAAATGCCAAGTTACTCACGCATAGCCTGCAAAGCAATGTGAGTCCTTAATTCGAAATTGCAAAAACTAGGCCTGCCTTTAAAAGTATTGATATCAAAATGTGGCCAAGTTACAACTAACAATATTGCCTATTGTAGCTCATACTAATTAAAATAGCTCTATTCCAAAGCAATGCTATCCAAACTTTCCTAAATTATTTAATGTAACTTGGCCCTGTGTTTTTTCATCTTAGCATGTGAAGAGATTGTGGTCATTCAAATTTTAAATGTCAAATAACAAAAATTAGCCTCGGCTCATGGAACAACATATCATTTCAATGAATGTTTTAAACAGTTGACAAATAATTACAGAAAGGATATGTTTATACTTTGTTGTAAAGTTTTAAAATGTTCGCTGCTGCTACAGATTTCTCTACAATTCACAAACAGACATTTACACCAAGAATGATAATTTACAATAGAGAAAGGGGGATGAATAAATAAATGCAGATAAAAAATAGAAATATGTTGTCGTTGAAATATGGTAGACATCGTTTCATCTCAGTTGTCAAATTCTGTGAAACTGACACCACAATGCAGTGAATACATACATAATTCCTGCTTTTTGCCTTTTGTGGTATTTTTTCTTCTTCAGTTACACAGATATCGTGATGAATTGTAGATGAATTGTCTTGCAATGTATCGAGAATCGCAGAATCGCTGTATCGTGATATGTGAAAGGAGATTTTGTCTCTGATGGTTTATAAGCTTGAAAAGCAATATTAAAGGCAATATTAAAGGTATTATTATTGGAAATGTATCAATACAACTGTATCAGTACAAATGTATTATGAAATATATCAGTACACATGTATATGCATGCTTTGTAGCTTTTGTAAATGTATAACTGTAACTGTTTGCCCTGTGAGGGAATATATACCTCATCATTCCGGTATGTGCCTGTCCTTAAAGAAATGTGCCTGTCCTTAAGAAAATGTGCCTGAATGCAGTCAGCCTCCCATGAGAGGAAATCCTGGGGAGGGTCTGTCCTTTGTGCCAGAATTACAGCGTTCACTGATGGGTAAACTTGAGACCGAAGGCAGGAAGGAGACGACTTCCTGAGAATGCATCCATGCGATAGAGGAGGGGAGTCGAAGCCTGGATTACCAGGTGCGAAAATGATATGTGGAATACCCAGATACATAGTCAGTTCTGCAAAACTGTCAAGGCCAGCAAAACAAAGGATGTCTCATGGTCCATCATGGGTTATGTGGGCATTTTTGGCCCGGTGCCATCATTGTGTTGAGAAATTAAGGGTGCCCAGATAGTTGGACTCGGGACAACTAACTGTCATGTATGGATGATTTATGACTGTCACATATTGTGTAGGATGATATAAAAAGGGACATGTTAGTCCTTGTGACTTTGGGAAGAGAGCTGGTAAGCACTCTATCCCCATTCTTTGTTTGACTCGCGAGAATAATAAAGTCTTAAAGGAATACTCTTAACTTGTTGTGCTGGATTGTTATCTGGAGACTCTTTCTGTTTGACACTCGGTGGTATTTACATAAATTTCCACGACAAACTTGGCGTAGTCGGCAGGATCTCTAACTCAGTCTTTCTCCCTAAGTAGGAGCGAAGTTTCTGACCAAAGGGAAAGGAGTCAGTGTACACTGCCAAGACCCAGTCTTGAGGAGCTGAACCCGATCGACGAGTGTAACCAGTTCGCCGTTCGGACGCAGCACAAGCCCGCCGGCGGAAAGCTGTCGCCCTGGGAGTGACTGATAAGAGATCCGAAAGATTTAAGTCAAACAGAAGGTGAGCACAACAACTGAGTATTAGGAAAAAGTAGGCTGACGAGCCTCACATCAGGGGTTTCAGTCCCCGGTGTTTTAGAGGTACCTTAGGAGGAGGACAGGGACTTAGGTCCCAGTGTTCTAGAGGTAACGTTACCCAAAAAGGATAGAAATAAAAAAATAAAATAAAAAGATAGGGCCAATCAGAATTCTAGTAGAAGCATTATTATTAACTTTTATGTTCATAATATTGCTGGTATTATGTAGGAATGATAATATATTAAATTTGGTAATTGCCATATATTTATTGCAATTTAGAGTGTTAATAATAGAAGCAATTGAGTTAGGAATAGAAATTCAAACACCAGACGCTACGTTCTTAAATATAGTAGTTAAACTTGCTCAATACGAGGCGCGAATAGTACTCGTATTAGTGTTGTATTTAATAACGGAATATTTTGAACCCTAAAGCGAGGAAGATATGACTATCTTCCACGTATTATCTGAATCTGAAATAGAAGTAAGAGAAAGTACTGTCGGTGAATCCGACGGGGCACAGAGCCGAGAATATCGCTCGCGCGATACCAGGAATGTTACTACCTGGATCCTAATTCCGTCGCAGTGCCTAATCCATGACGTGGTATCATTTTCTAAGACACGAAAGAGGTTTAATTTTTGAAAGACATTTTCGAAGTCGGAACACCTTTACACCTCATAACGTATACGTGCAGGAAATTTGGTATAGTGGGTGGATGCTATTTCAGTGGGGTGCGCAAAAAGGTAATTGGGAAACAATTCGAGCCAAAGCGCGTTTAGAGGGCAATTTGCGCATTCAACCAAAGAACCGTCGCCCGTATAGAAAATCAGGCTAAATTAAGACAAAAATTCAGAACCATGGGAACCAATCACTCAAAAAAGGGGTCAGAGGACTCTAATAAATTTGTAGGTCCCAAGTATACAATGTATTTGGAGCATGGTGAGCCAGCAGTGGCAGATTTTGGAGTGTGGGTAAAACTGGGATTTCCGCTTAAAGGAAGCTTCAGTGTTGCCCGACTCCAAGAGTTAAAAGATAAATTACAGAATAAAGAGAGAAACAAACCGAAAAAGAAAATAAGTTGGGAGAGTTTTAATTTATGGTGGAATGAGGCGAAAGAGCGAGAAGCTAAAAGACAGAGAGGAAATAGAGATAAAGAGGAGAAAGAACGTTCTGAAAAAAAAAAAAAAAAAAAAAATAGAAGTAATGCAGCCTCCGCTACCCCACGCGCCAGCATATCTCGGAACGCCTGTGCCTGTGTCTAACCCTCAAATGATGAGTTGTTCTAAAGTCTATCCAGATCTCGACTGCCTGGCTGCCCCGCCTGGACCCCCTCCTCGATACCCGGCCCCGCCACCTGCACCGCTACTGCAACCAGCACTTCAAGCGGGACCAGGAGCCCTCCAAGGAGCAGTAGGAGGAGCAGCGGGACTGACTCTACCAGTTACACCCCTTGTAACAGTTCGGCGGCAGAGACCGCCCATGCCTCGGTCATGGAATATGCAGTATGGACCGCAAACTTCAGTTTCCCCGGACGGGGGAAAACTCAGACCCCGTATGAGAACCAACTAACCAATCTGTTTATGAATTCACTCAGACCAGACGTGAGAGAAACATGGCCGTTTGGAAGAAGCTGCTCGCCACGCCATCCACGCTGAAGACCAGGCTAGAACCAAAGAGGGTAAGAAGCAAGCCAAAGCTGCCGCCCTGTCCACCCAGCTCCAGCTGGCTCAGCTCGAGACGTTCCAGGAACAAGCTGGGAGAGGAAGAGGGAGAGGACGGGGAAGAGGAAGAGGTCGAGGCCGCGGGGGCAAATCCAAGAGCCCAGGCCGCCCTTTCATACCCCCGGGATCGGATGCCTGTTTTCACTGTGGAAAAGACGGACATTGGGCTAGGGAATGTCCAGACAAGGATAAGGAGGAGACGTGGCCAACTGCCCCGAAAGGACCTGGAGGAGTGCGTAATCCAGGTGGATATGCGGAGGAATGAAGGAGTGGGGGAAAGGGGGACCAGCCGGAGCAGGGTGAGTACCAATTGTGGGTAAAAACTAAGCCTGGGGAGGCTCCGATGTGGAAGTTGGAAGTGGGTGGGCGAGCACTCAGATTTTTGGTTGACACCGGGGCTGGGCATTCTGTGATATCAGCTAAAGCTTGGAAGGGAAAGAAACCTGAAATGTCAGAAGAAACTATGACTAGTATGACTGCAGGAGGTGGCTGCACTACAGAACGTTATACTAAACAGCTAGAAGTGTGTGATATGCAGACCGAAGGTGCTCCTACTATAAAACATTCGTTCCTCTTTTCCCAATATTGTCCAGTAAATTTACTGGGCCGGGATCTGTTGTGTAAACTCGGTATTGACATTGAATGCAGGGTGGATGGTGTAATTACTCATAGGAAAAGTGAGGGAAAGTTGGCTAATGATCTTGTGTGGTACGCTTGGGACTTGGACTCGTGTCAGATGACACAGCAGTGCTTAGATGTGGCAAAAAACTTTTGGAGTGACAAAGACGGAAATTGCCTGAAATCTGACGCTTTGCATGTAACTACACACATATCAGAAGGGAGAGATGAGGAATATGAGTCTGAATGTTGTGAAAAAGAGAAATTGGAAATAAATGCTGTGTATTTTGGCTTGGAATTTTGCGCAATGTCTGTGAAGTTGAATGAGCATCAAAATGTGCAGTATACGATAATGAACAGTGTACCCCATGTGTCACTATGCAAAGCCGCTGATAAAAATTGGGCGGACGTAGGACCGTGGGTAAAAAGCTGTCAGGGAGCACAAGATTGGGTAAAAAGGGAGGACACAAATTGGTTCTCCCCCTCTATGCAAACCACAAAGCAGGTGGTAGAGTACTATGTAACTGGTTATCTTACCATTCATGTACAGCCTAAGGAAAAAACCAGACAACACACTCTGGTTTCAATTGAGTCTCCCCTTTTGCAGCAAGTCCCAGGAGACTTGTGGACTTCCTCAAAAACTAAAATGGGCCTGCTAAAAGGAGCGACCCCTTTAACTGTGGTGCCAAAAACGACACACAGACCTTGCAAAAAGCAGTATCCTCTCCGCAGAGAAGCGGAGGAAGGAATATTGCCGGTTTTTAAGGAATTGTTAGCAGATAAAATAATTGTACCATGCTCCAGCTCACCTTGTAATACGCCAATACTGCCAGTTAAAAAGCCAGATGGCTCGTGGAGATTTGTTCAGGATTTACGTGCTGTAAATAGTGCAGTACAGCAAAGGGCTCCCATTGTTCCGAATCCAGCTACAATATTGAGCCAGGTACCTGGAAATTCTACCCATTTTTCAGTTATTGATTTGGCTAATGCGTTTTTCAGTATTCCGGTAGAACCTGATTCGCAATACTGGTTCGCGTTTACGTTTAGAGAAAAACAGTATACTTGGACTCGTATGCCTCAGGGGTACGCTGAATCCCCTGCAGTGTTTTCTGCGGCGTTACAAGAATGTTTAGAAACTTTTCAGTTTAAAACGGGCAAAAGCACTTTGATTCAATATGTTGACGATTTACTGGTGTGTTCTCCAGATCAGGAAACGTGTGAAATAGACACCGTGAGTCTATTAATATTTCTTGCGGAAACAGGTGTAAATCCCTCGCAGCTAGACCAATGAGGGAATAGCCCGGATCGAAGGTTTAAGCGTGATATTTTCCGCTGTTGCTGTGGGAAAAGGTAAGAGTTTTGAAATGTTACTGTTCTTACCACCGGATGAGACTGCTTCTTTAAATTCGTGGGATCAGCTACCCCGTGTCAGAGACAATAGTACCACTTTGTCTCCTGCTTTAGTCTGGTCTGCAGGCCGACTCCAGCTTATCTAAAAAGGCAGCCTGTGTATATTCTATTAACGGTCAGCCACTAACGCTGATTCTATACTCGTATAAATCTGACTCCAATTTAATTATTAGTATATAATTTAAAAGGTATAATTTATAATTGATTTGTTAAGATACTCTCGTACTCTGGAGCCTGTTCTCTGAACTGGATGCGCCGGTTCCACCGAGTGCTACATACGGCCGTTTATGTGCACCACTCACGGCTGACTAGATGTCTCCATTTATCTCAGAGGTTGCGGAGGAGACCACTTCATAAGGTATAGCCTATCTTAAAGGCTCAGGGACCCGAGAAGATAATATTGGCAACATCCGTTCTCAACATGTATAAAAGGCATGCGGAGATGATCTAACTTAAGACAGAGTTCTACGGGTGCAATACACCGTGATACATTAAGCTTAACTAGTCAATCTCCCTAGACCAGCAGAGGGGGAAGTCCAAACTGAGGAAATCAATCAACTCATTACCGTGTTAACAGAGATAGAATGTCTTTTTCAAAGAAACCACACAAATCAAGTTTAACAGTTTACCAGGTAGGTGCTTTACTTAAAATTAATCAAATCATGGTTACAAATTACAACACAACATATTAAAAATAGAGTATAGGAAAATATTAAATCATACCTGGCAATTCACTACACACAATACACAGTGAGATGTGCGGGAGAGTCTGATTACAGCTTCCCTGAGTTCCTTGTTTCCCATGCCTATAAGCCCAAACTCTGTGTTTGATCTGGCTGTGGCTGATCGTAAAACCATAAACTGGCCAGAAGGCTAATATTGCACCTTTCGTCCCTCCTTCAAGGGGGGTTTGGAAGAAAGAGTTTCCTGTGGTATAATTCCACAGTGGTAGTTTACTCCTGAGTTATGAAATATATATTTCCTCCATGTTGACCATGTAGGAAATATATGCCATTGCACCACACACACCAAGACCATCAAAATGATATCAAACATGAATAGGTCTACGTTCGTGTTGTCATGAGAATCCCATCTCTGCATAGTCTTCAAATGTGACTAATATTAATGCCACAAACAGTCCCAGGATGCCTGTTGAAGAACATTACATTATACCCTAGTTTCCCCTGTTCAGTCAGGTACATTAACTGTGTGTATTTATTCATGTAACACTGAGAAACTGAACAATATATAGTTGTTCCTCTGGAAAAAGAGTGTACAATGTATGTTCCAGTGTCAGGACTATTTCCAGTATATACTGTACAATGTAGCATAAATATTCATCACAATTTAAGGGTTTTAAGCTTTTTGAAGACTAAAGCAGTCTGTACTGTTATACCATGCTATGTGGACATTATTTGATGAAAGGATGCCTCAGTGACGTCAGGTGGGGGCAGTCTTGCATTGTCCGTGCGCGGGAGCTTTAAACAGATCAAAGTCTCTCCCAGCGCGGGAGTTTCAAACAGATTAAAGCCTCTCCCAGGACCATAAAATCCTAGGACATTCTCGGACACCGTAAACCTTAGGCCAGATGGTCTCAGCAAACATCCTGGCACCAGAAGTGTGACTTTATAACTCTCAAAGATTGTCGCTTCCCGGTATTGTGTTCTTAGATGCTCTGGGGTGTGAATTCCCGTCTTACACAGGAAATAAAGTAAAACCAAATAAAGTCCAGCTGGCACAACCCATAGTTAAATACTTAGGTCATAATATCTCTGCAGCAGGGAAAACATTAGGTGACGACAGAATACAAGCAATTGCTCAAATTCCTAAACCTGTAACAAAGAAACAGGTCATGTCTTTTTTAGGAATGACGGGTTACTGTAGACAGTGGATTTTAGAATACGCTGAACTGACACAACCCCTACAGGATATGGCACACGGCCATAATTTGACTGCTAATGACAAAGTGACTTGGACTGAGACGGCTGAACAATCCTTTGAAAAAATAAAAAGACAGCTGCCCCCACTCTGGGATTGCCTGACATGGACAAATCGTTCACATTGACGGTAGATGAAAAAGCAGGATACATGTCAGCTGTGCTCTTGCAGGAGCATGGAGGAAAGCTGAGACCTATTGCGTATTATTCGCAGCACATGGACGCTGTAGCAAGGGGACTTCCCCCTTGTCTGAGAGCGGTAACAGCGGCTGCATCTGCGGTCATGGCTTCCGCTGCTCTAGTCGCTTATCGTCCCCTAGATGTTTTAGTTCCTCATGCAGTGGCTGAAATTCTGTTGAAACAGAAAACAGCTCATTTTTCACCAGCTAGGATGTTACATTACCAGCATGTTTTGTTATCACTGCCAAATGTTACGATTAAGCGATGTACTGTATTAAACCCTGCTACTCTCCTCCCCACAGCGGATGATGGAGAACCACATGACTGTTTGGAGGCGATTGATCAAATCCTGTCTCCCAGACCAGACCTCTCCTCTACCCCTCTCCCTAATGCTGAATTGGAACTATTCGTAGATGGCTCTGCAAATAGAAACCCAGACACAGGCGACAGTCAGGTAGGGTACGCTGTAGTGACCTTAAACGAGATCTTGGAGTCTGCTAGACTTCCGGGTCATTTATCTGCACAAGCAGCAGAACTGTTTGCGTTAACAAGAGCGTGCCATTTAGCAAAGGGAAAGGTAGTGAACATACATACAGACAGCAGATATGCATTTGGAGTAGTGCATGATTTTGGAACATTATGGAAACATAGAGGCTTCCTTACATCAGCAGGAAAGGCAATACAGAATGGATCATTAGTGGAGGGCCTACTCGATGCAATATTGCTCCCCAAGGGCATCGCGGTATGCAAATGCGCCGCACACACTAAATGCCAAGATGACACCTCAAAAGGTAATGACAGAGCTGATGTAGCAGCAAAAGCTGCTGCACAAGCGACAAAACATACTACGCTTCAAATGTTAACACAAAATCTACCTCAAACAAATCTACCTCAAGCCCCAGAACAAACAATAGCAGAATGCCAGACCAGAGCCTCTCCAAGTGAAAAACTGAAGTGGGCAAAATGGGCTAAAAAGGAGGGAGGAGTCTGGTACGGGAAAACAGGTAAGCCGCTGCTTCCTAACTATTTGATTCCCTTTTATTTAAAGTTGACACATGGACGGGACCGTGTGTCAAAAGGAGGGATGGTATCAACAATGGAACAAACTTGGGATCTGACAGGAACGTCATTCCAAAATCACTCACAAATTTTTTGCCAGCAATGTGTTATATGTGCACAGAACAATGTTGGAAAAGGGGTGAAGACTACACTTAGCGCTACTCCCATACCCCGAGGCCCGTTTGACTACTTAATGATGGATTTTGTTGAACTAACACCATGCAATAATAAAAAATATTGTTTAGTGATAATCGACATGTTTTCCAGGTGGATAGAAGCATTCCCTACCACCAAGGAAGATGCATCAGCAGTAGCCAAAGTGTTAATAGGGGAAATAATTCCCAGGTGGGGGATACCGCGGAAAATATCCTCTGATAATGGGTCACATTTTTGCAATGGTGCTATAAAATTACTGGCTCGCTATTTGGGAATTGATTTGCGGTTCCACTGCGCCTACCACCCCGCGAGTGGAGGAGTAGTGGAAAGAGCAAACGGAACATTGAAAAGCAGGTTAGCCAAGGTAATGCAGGAAACAGGATTAAATTGGATTCAAGCTTTACCCACAGTATTGGCTGGAATGAGGGGAAGGACACACTCCAGTTTGGGAATGTCCCCTTATGAAGTGCTTATGGGCAGGCCAATGCATATTGGGTATAGCGCGCCGAGGGAAGTCTTGGACCTTGAACTACTCGATACCAACATGGTAAGATACTGTACGGCTCTTACTAAACAACTTAGATCTGTACATCAACAGGTGAAAGCAGCTCTGCCGAAACCAGGAGAGGGCCAGTTCCACAAGCTGCAGCCGGGGGACTGGGTGCTGATTAAGGACTTCCGGAGGAAGAAGTGGCACCAAGCCAGGTGGAGAGGGCCGTACCAGATCCTGTTGACCACACCGTCTGCAGTTCGAGTGGCTGAGCGAGCAACCTGGGTCCACGCGAGTCATTGTAAGCTGTTCGCCTACCATGAGCCGGAGAGAGATGGGAGCGGCCATACGGGACCTGACGCTGAGGGAGCTGCTGGACATGGAGGAGGAGGTGAACATGGAGGAGGAGGGGGAGGAGCCCCACCAGACTAAGGCTACCCCTCCCACATCCTGGCACCCTTGCCGGGTGCTGGGACTAAAGAGCCCAGTTAAAGGGCTCATTACGTTGATAATAATATGGATCCTTTTTATCATTGCATTAACAATTTTGAACAGATGGAGCTGGTCAACAGAGCGGACTGAGGTGCAGAACAGCAGTAACCAGAACCAGAAGGAAGAGCCCTGGACGTTCCGCTCTAAACGTGAACTAAAAAGGAAACCACATACACGGTTAAAGGGAAAACCATACACCCAATTGCAGCATGTTCTTGAGAACAATGCATGGTATCAGTGGGCGTCCTCTACTGCTAAAACTGTCACTACCTCATCCTGTTAAGAACAATGTGAAGACAAAAAGTAGTGTCAGTCTTATCACTACTTGCCAAAAGCTGAAGCGGTATGTTGACAAAATTCCTCAGAGTTTGGTTATCATAAGAATGATAAAAGGAGGGAATGTGAAAGGAGATTTTGTCTCTGATGGTTTATAAGCTTGAAAAGCAATATTAAAGGCAATATTAAAGGTATTATTATTGGAAATGTATCAATACAACTGTATCAGTACAAATGTATTATGAAATATATCAGTACACATGTATATGCATGCTTTGTAGCTTTTGTAAATGTATAACTGTAACTGTTTGCCCTGTGAGGGAATATATACCTCATCATTCCGGTATGTGCCTGTCCTTAAAGAAATGTGCCTGTCCTTAAGAAAATGTGCCTGAATGCAGTCAGCCTCCCATGAGAGGAAATCCTGGGGAGGGTCTGTCCTTTGTGCCAGAATTACAGCGTTCACTGATGGGTAAACTTGAGACCGAAGGCAGGAAGGAGACGACTTCCTGAGAATGCATCCATGCGATAGAGGAGGGGAGTCGAAGCCTGGATTACCAGGTGCGAAAATGATATGTGGAATACCCAGATACATAGTCAGTTCTGCAAAACTGTCAAGGCCAGCAAAACAAAGGATGTCTCGTGGTCCATCATGGGTTATGTGGGCATTTTTGGCCCGGTGCCATCATTGTGTTGAGAAATTAAGGGTGCCCAGATAGTTGGACTCGGGACAACTAACTGTCATGTATGGATGATTTATGACTGTCACATATTGTGTAGGATGATATAAAAAGGGACATGTTAGTCCTTGTGACTTTGGGAAGAGAGCTGGTAAGCACTCTATCCCCATTCTTTGTTTGACTCGCGAGAATAATAAAGTCTTAAAGGAATACTCTTAACTTGTTGTGCTGGATTGTTATCTGGAGACTCTTTCTGTTTGACACTCGGTGGTATTTACATAAATTTCCACGACAGATACCATCGTTATCGTGGGCAACGTATCGTGATAGTATCGTATCGTGAGTTGCTCGGTGATTCCCGCCCCTAGTCTTAACCCTCATGTTTTGTTTCGATCACCTTTGGACGATGTATAACCTTCCTCTTTCAAAAATATGGTTTCTTTCATCTGATTGCCCTAAGAATTCATACAATCGAAACATGACTTGAACACAGTACAAGGGTAAACCAAATATTCGATTGGCTTGCTTAAGTGACAAGAACAGCTTAATGTTGGCTGCGCTTGGATCAATATATTATTAAACAGTGCCCTAAATTAATTCATATTTTGATCAACAAGATCCAATTTGGCTGTTAAAACAGAATACTATCAGCCTATTATTTGCTCTGAAGAATAAAGCCCAATTTATGTTATTATTGTATATAAATATGATATTCTAAATACTTAAACCTCATTAGAGGTAACTTAACCATTCATCAATCACTCTATGAACAAATTTGTTCTTAAGACTTTCTTTAAAATGTTTTTACAAACATTTTGGGATTAACCGATGTTTGCATTCTGAGCTTCTGTTCTACCCAAGAAAAATGCCCAATTAAGAAAACTTTGGTGAATGTTCATAAAAACGTTTTAACCCTTTCCTGCCTGAGAAAATATTGGGTCAACATTCTATTCCATTTTATTTCTTAACATGTGTTGCAAAAATGTTTGTGGTGTGATCATATTACATCAGATACCTATACATTAAACACCATTGTAAACAGGATAACTGGGGCTTTCAAATGATATAAAAAAACTATAGGATTACATGATAACAATATCATCAATTATGGAAAGACATTCACTAACTAAATGTATAAAATGTTCTAAATGGCTATTTATGAGAAACCTACTATTTTACCCATTTCATGTTCAAGATAGAGGGAAACTTAGTGGACAATATCTTCACCATTGTGTGAGTGATATAGAATAGGAGTCAGAATAGATTTATCTTCTACTGCTCAAAAGTTATAACCACTTCAGTGATGGGTAAGAAAAGGCTAAAATAAACGCTTTAGAATGTTAGGTTCATTGAAAATATGACATGCGTATGCAAAACTGTTTGTGGTGTAATCATATTATGTCACACCCCTAAAGATAATATACCATTTTAAACAGGATAACTGGGGATTTGAATTTATATACAATAATATGCCTTCTTTAACACAATAGCATCAATTATCAAAAAAATTCACAAAATAAATAATATAGAAATGTTCTAAATGGCTATTTTTCATGAGAAAACTAGGTTTTTAAACATTTCATGTTCAAGATAGAGGGAAACAAACTGTGTGGTATCTTCACCATTTTGTAAATAATATAGAGTAGGAATCAGAACAGATTTATAATTTACTGCTCAAAAGTTATAACATCTTGGTGATGTATGGGAAAAGGCAAAAAAAAAAATTATTAGAACGTTAGGTTCATTGACATTTCACATTACCACTTATCCATACTCGTAATGGGCCACTGTTGAGAATTGGTTGATATAATGCAAAATTAAAAGAAACATACACTGAAATATACAATTTATGTGTTCAATTAAACACACGCTTTATTTAAAAACAAATGTATAACATAGTGAATGAACTAATTAAATGGATATCATTGCAAAACAAATAAAATCAAGATACAACCTATGGCAAATATCAGTTTAGATGCCCGTAAAAGGAATGCATTGGATTTATTTACAGTAAAATCATTAATATGTCAGTACAGATACAGCAGACAAATCTATGGTCAAGCATAAATACCTTCAATATATTCAAGAATCAAGAAGATAACAGTAAGTGCATGCCCTGATGGTCCTCCATGTCGTGCTCTGCAATGACCCTCAGCACCCTCCTTCTCTTCAGGGACTATATCAGATGGCTAAATGTCCATCCTTTGCTGCAATACATAAAAATGTAATCATCTATCATTTCATCAATCCATAACATATCATATATAACCATTTCTGAGTCATTGAAGGGCTGTATACTAGCAATAATAACATGTTACAGCACATTTTTTATGCTTATGTCAGGAATAGATCAAAAAAGCTATTCTGGACATGAGCATAATGTCCATCCATCGCTGAAACAGATAAATATATTATCAATTGCCATTTCATTAATCCATAACATATAAAACCATTTCTGAGTCATTAAAGGGCTGTATAGTGAGAATGACATTTTACAGAAAAAAAAAGTATGCTCCAGAATAACGTTACATAAAACGCACAACAATAACACAATGTTAGACTACTTAACATAATGTCCATGTAAAAGCTTGTGGTGAAAGCTCAGGTGTCCTCAGTCCGCCGCCAGACTCTGTTGCCCTGCTTGAGAAATAGTAACTTCCCCAAAAGAACAGGCTTATTCTTGTGAAGTGAATAAGCCTGTCCGTTTCCACCCTTCTGGAGAAATAGTAACTTCCCCAAAAGGACGAGTGATTACTGGCCACACCTTTACCTCCAGAGAGAATATAAGCCCAGGTGCACAGAGAGAGGGACATTCAGAACAACTCTCATCTTCAGCTCTACACCAGCCTAGGACCTCCACCTGTGACCACACAGCCACTTACCTGAGCAGGTGAGATCAAGTGCAGAGAAGCCTGTCTTACAATGCATATATTTAATAAAATGGAAAGTATTCACCATATTGCTATACATATTGCTTTTCTTGAGTTATGCATAGTTGAAGTTTGTATTCTACAATTCTCTATGTGAAATTACATGGCAAGTGCCAACGTTGTAATACATTATATGATTTATGAAATATATATTTAACAAATACTAAAATACTCATTTGATACATTTAGAGTGTTATATTTTTCTGCATACTATGTGTTATTGAATGCATATTGAAACCCAGAAAGAGGACAGCCTGGAGAGGAAAGAGAGAGAACCAATAACATGACCAATGATTGGTGCAAAACAAATTCCATGACCAATCATTGTTATTGGTTTTGTGTGTGCTAAATTGTTTTGCACCTGCTAAAGGTCTTAGTAAGTCAGGCCCTATGTGTCTGCATATTGAAACCCAGAAAGAGGACAGTGATACAGGTACAATAAGTAAAAATATGAATTCCCAAGGTGAATAAACTGTACTTTTATTTTGAAACCAGGGATATACAGATAAAAGGAAACAGTGTGGGGGGGAGGGGCTATATCCACCAGTACAAATATACTGTATTGTATATTTCACAGTGTTTTCCTCACACACACAAGCAACATGTGCACACACAAACACGCCCACATGCACTCAAACAGACATTCAATCCCTTTCCATGTTTGTGTAATTGCAAATGTATTTGTATGGCTATATGTATACAGTATGTGTGTGCGTGTGTGTGTGTATGTACATAAATATGTGCACTTGTGTGTGCATATATGTTTATTTGTACGTGTGAGTATGTGTAACAATTGATATATATATGTATGTATCTCTCTTTCTCTCCCTCCCTCCCTCCCTCCCTCCCTCCCTCCCTCTCTCCATCCCTCCCTCCCTCCCTCCCTCCCTCCCTCCCTCTCTCCCTCCCTCCCTCCCTCCCTCCCTCTCTCCCTCCCTCCCTCCCTCCCTCCCTCCCTCCCTCCCTCCCTCTCTCTCTCTCTCTCTCTTTCTCTCAGCAGCAGAAATGGGGGCTAGCACCAGTACGGACAGCTCTTATAAGGACAACAGTGTTCGTACAGACAGCAGCACTCATCATGTGGACAACAGTACTCGTACAGACAACAGCACTCATCATACAGACAACAGCACTCATACAGACAGCAGCACTCGTACTGGCAATGTGACAGGAGGGGGGGGGGGGGGGCAGCAGTGTTACTGTGGGCAATGTGACAATAGGGGCACCCAGTGCCAATGATACTACGTCGGACAAGGGCCGATCTGGAAAAATGAACACTGGTGTTGATGTGTCCAATATGACGAAACGGGCCCTGCGTGTTTACTACAGCAAGAAGCCGTTTGAAGCCAAAGACCTCACCATGAGAAACTCCTACGGCTCCTTGATGTTCAACGAAGATAGTGACGTCAATTATCTGATGCTCCAACCCAAAAGTTACAAGAAATGTTTCTCAGATGTGGCGGTTATTGTCAAAGTGTATTACGAGGACACAAAAACTGTCAAAGAGGGCCTCATTATTTCCTCTCTTGACCCTGTTTCCTTCAGGGATGCTGATGGTGATGATGGGAAACGCATGCTTAAATACCGTGGTGAAATAAATTTGAATTAACCAGAAAGACACAGTCAGTGTTACCATGCGGTACCACACTGTGCAAAAGCTGAAAATCAGTCAGTAACAGAGAGATTTCCATTTATATCACAGCAGAGTTGATTGGCATTTGGTGGATGGTGTTCATATATCTGTAAACCTTTCATCTTTTTTTTTGTTCTGCTGCTTAATAAACTGAAGTAATCACAAAACCATCTTGTCTTTATAGTGTTGTCTTTACACAGTCCTGACCTGTGCCTGCAGAAAACCTTATTGTTATTGTTTATAAAAATGTTACATTCATTATCTTCAGTTTAGCATTTTCCAAAGGAAACACTATGATACAAAGTCTTAGTTATTTATTTGAGTAATTTCTTACAAACAATTTCACTGCAGGATTTGGTATGGGCTGGGAAAGCATTTTGTCAGTTTGTCAGTCACATGGTGATTTACTTTTTACCCAATCAGAGGTGTGTTCTTTTAATGTGCTGCCAACCAGAAATGAAATTAAAAGATTATCTATTGCTGAATGGACACACCATATTTTTCATAAATCCAGCTCTTGTTTTTATAAATTATTTTCTTTATATCAAAAGCAAAGTTTATTATTTCTTCCTTTTTAATTTGGAAAATGGTAAATGTACAGCTTCATTTTGTGCCTTAAAACCGTTAAAAAAGCAAGTGGTTGCAAAAGTGGTTTAATGAAGCCTGTTTCTCCCATCAGACTCACTATGGGTCATCAGTATCTGAGCCACTCCAGAGAAGTCATTCTGGGTTTATCAAACATACTCTCTGGGAAATATATTCATTTATAAAAATTATTTTACTTGGCAGATGCCCTTGTGAACTCTTTCATTATCTATGAATTATTTGCCTGATTTCCACATTTACTGTATATATTTTAAAAAATGAGATAACGCACACCGACATCGACATTAGGGCCAATGAGAAGACAGAAAAACTCTTTGCAGCGACCACCACCCAAGTCCAAACCTGTTTCCGAACTTTATTGCGCCTGCAGGGGCTAGAGTTGTTGATGAAAAGATGACAAGACATGGTCCAGTGGTGGTGCTAGAGTGCCAACCAGTTTACCAGAATACCTCAATCTTTGTAATCCCTTGTGTAGGAGATAGGTCCCTTCGTCCGTGTGTCCCCAAATCATGTGCTCACCAGGGTAATGTTTTTGATCATGGGGAGGTATTTCCTAAAAACTGTTTTGGCTTTTCTTTCCCAAGCATTTGTCATTTTGGAGACATTATACCTCTTGTAGTAACCTGCTGTCATCCAATTCCACAGATTACTGTCATGGTTTTCGGCAGCCTCGTTTTATTTCGGCGTTCCTATATTTTATGCATCTTTCTACTTCCTCTTATTTTTTACTCGCTGAGTTTGTGAGTTGGAGGAATTGTTTTCTTGGTTTCTTTTCACCTCTCTTTTTACTAAACCCTCGTGTGTGGAGGGAGGCATTTCCTTTGTCTGCACTCGTATCTACCAGCTTATTTTTTACAGTACCACGGAAATGTTATTTTAATTTCTGTTTTTCTCCCTTTGTTTAGTCTCTTTTCTACTGAGACTCAAACGTAAATTCTGTTTATCTATTTTCTGCTCAATGTGTTGAGCCTCGCCCTGTTTTTAGGGTTGTTTTTCGTTTGGCTTTGCGCCGGGAGTCTTTTGCTCCATTCTTTGTTATCCTTTTCGCACTGTTCGTGAATACTTTTCACTCTAGTGGTGTTTCCGATTATCGGAGATACTTTTTGATCTCTCACTGTTGCATCTGGCCCTCCGAACCCAACTCCCCCATTACAGATTACTAATGGCAATCTGACATATCACCTACCTTTTGAATAAATATTACTGCAATTCTGGATACGACCTTTCAGGTCCCCTTCAGTTTGACTGTGATATGATAACAGGACAATGGTCCAGCCCAGTGGCGGCTCCTGAGCTGAGCTGGGGGGAGGGCGGAAAACTTCCCTTTAAACTGATTATTGGTCTTAATCATTTTTCAATCAGTTTCCTTGATTAACAATAGGCTACATCTTATTTTAAGTTCCGTCGCAAAATTGTGCACATTTTAATCAACATTATAATTGTGGATACATGCGCTCTTCGTTCTCCGCACTCTTAATTACGAAAATATTCATGGAAATTAAACGATCTTAAAGCTCAGATTTTGTTTGATTATTTTTTTATTGCAGGTTGTGCTAAATAAAATAAAAAATCTAACAAAAGCTGAACTTTAAGTTCGTTTAATTCCCATGAATATTTTTGAATATTTTCGGAATTAAGAGTGCGGAGAACGAAGAGCACATGTATCCACAATTATAATGTTGACAATAATAATAATTATAATAATGTTGCACAATTTTGCGATGCAAGTTTAAAATAATTGTATTACTTGCCTAATAGCCTAATTGAGGAGAACCGGCTACATTTGATGGCATTGAGTAATTGGTGAATTAAACGCTGATGTAGCCTATTGTTGAAACTGATTGAAAAATGATTAAGACTAATAATCAGTTTAAAGGGAAGTTTTCCGCCCCCCCCAATTTTCAGCTCAGGAGCACCGCCATCCCCTGCCCTGACCCACCTCAGATTCACCATGGGCTCCGGATACCAGTGGGACAGTACCAAGAAGGGGACGTTTTGCAACTAGTTTGTGATAACTTTTACCGTCCCTCATCTGGGGACATGATAACCTGCCGCAATGAGAACTGGGAAGATATTTCCTCCTGTGTGCCAAGTGTTCGACTTGTAAATACCTTCAGCACATACTCCAAACCTTCTGGCCAGATACAGCAGTGGAAATCAGGCTCATGGAGCAGTGAAGTCACCTTTACAGAAGCTGAACACCTCACAAAATTCTGCTGCAAAGAAAGAGATCTAAAGTTTCTGAAAATAACAACATCTGTGTTGCCGCACTTATTCCAAAGATACATGTATATTTCCTTACAAAAGACTGCAATTGTGATTAAATGCAGACTACATTACGACTACAATTGTGATTAAATGCAGGCTACATTTCGACTACAATTATGATCATCAGCCACATTCAAAAGGCTCATGACTAAGATTCTGTTTCCTAGAATTTTGGTCAAGTGTAAAAATAAAAATTTTTGGTTGTCAATTCATACTCAACTGCAATGTGTTTTTGAACTCTTGGGGGCAGATCTACGAACATTTTGCCCCAGCGCAAACCCTCTTTCAGCCTTAAAAAGCAACTGTCAAGATTTACTATGAAGGTGCAATGGGCCATTAGCGCATATGATTAGACGAAGTGGGGTGGGCGAATATTGGGAGAAGATTATGGAAATAAACCACGAATGTGATTTACCAAGGCTGGCGGTAGTTAAGTTATTGGTGATTGCTCGTGTTATTTAACGCATGTGAAAAGCATGCCTTAACCCATTTCGGCCCTGCAATGGCTGCGATAGTTGTTGCTTGGAGGAGGCGTCGACGGCAACAGCGAGAGCGTGTTAGAAAAGAGAGTTTTTTCGACGCGTGTTAGTTTATTTGCAATGTCAGAAGAAAAAATTGTCCGACCATATCGACTGCCAAGTCACATTATTCTTGATTTGCTAGAGGAAATCAAAGACGACCTTGAACCACAAACCAGAAGGAGTCACGCAATCCCTGCAGCACCAAAGCTTCTGGCCGCCCTTCATTTCTTGGCCTCCGGTTCTTTTCAGCGCACAGTGGCTTCTGTAGCTGGAATGTCACAGCGGGTTTATCACCTGCTCTTTCCCTAGTCCTGAAGTCACTTGTGCGAAGAGTACAGCATCATATACGGTTCCCAAATAACCAGGATGCCCTCGATGCAATTAAATATAATAATAACATGGCAGAGTTCCCAAAAGTCCTCAGTGCAATTGATGAGACACATGTTCAGTTGATCCCCCCCCCATCTGAAACTGAGCATGTGTTCCGCAACAGAAAACACACACACTCTATTAACGTCCAGGTAGTGTGCGACTCCAATACCATAATCACAAACATTGTGGCGAAATACCCAGGATCCGTTCACGATTCTTTCATTTTCCGGAACAGCAGCATATTTCAGAAAATGAGGGACGGAGAGTACGGTGATGGCTGGCTAATAGGTAAGTGCATATCTTGGCCTTACTAATACTACTACTACTACTACTACTACTACTATTATTATTATTATTATTATTATTATTATTATTATTACTATTATTATTTAATGCAAAAAATATATATTGTCTGTTTAATTGGCACACTAATGTCAATGTTGAAGGTGACCGTGCTTACCCCTTAAACCCCTGGATCATGACACCTATCCCAAACCCGGTCTCACCGTCGGAGGAACGCTACAATCAATCGCACATCAGCACCCGAAACGTCATTGAGCGCACATTCGGTATACTCAAAAGCCGTTTTCGCGTCCTAGACAGAACCGGGGGAGCCCTTCTGTACAGCCCGGATAAGGTCTGTCAGATTGTTGTTGCATGTTGTTTGCTTCACAACATCGCAGTGCGCAGTGGGATGCCAAACGAGATGGATGCAGAGCAGAGGCAGAGGGATGAAGAAATAAACGCTCCAGAACCTCTACAGACTGGGGATGGACGACAGAAACGTGATGAATTAATAAGAACATATTTTTCGTGAAGACGTCGTTATTTTGTTTTGTTGCATTTGTTTGTTTGAAAACATACAAGGAGTCTTAATAAAATAAAGTTTTATTAAGTTGCTCAATCAAAATATGTATTTATTGGCATGTTTTCTGAATTTAGAACATGGAACATAACTCATTTTCAACTGGACTTGCTGAAACGAAAGGATAAATTGGCCTTACTATTAGCCTATATGGGCCTACAAATTAAACAATGAGCTTGACGAAAAAAATAGCCTGAATATGATGTTTTAACCAATGATATCGAAAATTAAATAATTTTTTGCTTTTATTCTGTAATTCATCGGGGGGTGGGGGTGGTGGGGGCTTTCTTTTTCGAAGACACCGCAACCCAACTGTCAACGTCGTCTGTCCGGGACAGACTCGAACATTTGGAGTAGAGGAGCTTGATCACTGGGTTTCTTTACGACATCTTGGCTTATTCGATCGAGGATACGCACCAGAGCCTCGTTGGAGGCCTGCTGGGCTCGTACCAGAGCACCCATGGACATTGCCAAACCTGATACGGCTCCAACCAGTTGTTGAATACTTGCCACGAGTGCCTGTGTGTCACCTCTAATGTCCATCACAGACGCAGACAGGAGTCCAAGCCCACTCACCAGGTTTGGCAATGCTTCTTTTAAAGAAGTGGTCTGAGTGCGTTGTTCATGGAGTAATTGCCAGTCGATATCAATGGGGGCTTCTGGGTCATTTGCTCCAGAGCGCGGGGTTGGTAGCCCATCAGTTGAGCCGTGCGGAGCAATTGTGGGCTCGGCTGGCTCCAGGGTCAGCGAAATCACAGGCCCCGGTTCAGCACCATGGACAGCGCACGAGCGTCCCACTGATTAAAACAATGATATGTATTATTAGGTCATATACATTATATTGATGCAGAACTTTTTAAATGTACTTTGTCTTTTACACATTGTAGTCAACTACCTTGTAAAGAATTACAATTTTCCTCGAATCGATACCGTCGACCCCCGCAACTTGAACTTCGTTTGTCGACAGCTGTACAGTGTCTTCCAATGGTGTTAATGGCATTTCCACCCCGCAGACTTTTCATTAAAAGCAAGCTTTTCTTTCGTGCGTCTTTTCAAGTAATTCAATCTCTTTTTCAGATCATCTATAGAACGTTTCGTTCCTCCCACCGCGTTTACCCTAGCCAGAATGATATTCCATACCACCATTTTACGCGCAGGCAACACGTTGCGGTTTTGTAGAATTTGTATATATTTGTTTGTTTCCTCTACTAAAACCTCCAATTCTACTGCAGAAAACTTAAGTTTTCGTTGTCTCTCTTTTGTTTGCGTTGCCATGCTGTTTCCTGAATGAGGAACACATGCGCAAAACAAGTGCTTATATTGCCTACCTATTTTTTGTAGATAATCCGCAAAATTGGCCACCCCTATCAGCGCTATTTGTCTGCAACCTCACGCTAATTTGCGCTTCGCATAGCAGATCTGGGCCTTGATCTCTAAATCCTATTTACCCTGCTCAGTTTTCAGTCTGATACATTTTTATAAATGATAGCTGAAATCTATTTTATTTCAGTACATATAGGGAAACGCCTGAATTTAAAGATATTCAGGGAAATTAATGGGACTAGATCCTAGCTTACACACTTGAGGCTGACTTGAATTAATAGGCTTTTTAAGGATGGTCAGAGCTCACTGCATAGTCATTACAGTGCTGTGTTTAATCAGAATTATATCATTGAAGAAGTATAAGAGTAGCAATAAGCAAAAAGGAGAAAAATGTTGGTTTTCCACTTACGCCTCGGCGTCATTGTATAACAATGCAGAAAACTAGCGAGGCTCAAACCACAGCTCTCTTCGCAAAACAAAAAGGTTCCCTCCTTTCAGGAAGGCTGGGAGGCCAGGTTTGTGATCTACTCTGTAGAGAGAAGACGTACATTTTAACATTTTTAAATTGTTTATTATTTTTCTGATAAATTGTTAGATATTTGCAGTTTTACATTTACACTATTGTGCTTAGGGATTTAAGTATACAAATATATTAATAAAAAATATTCTTGGAAAAAAACTCCACCAATTTAATTTAAAAATAATTTAGATTCTCAAAATTGGTCAAAGTGGACTGAGTATTTGTATTCTGTTCATTAATCCTGAGAGAAAATCTGATCTACATAGCTGTGGAAGTGTCGGAAGAAGGATACCGTTGCGCGGCCACGTCACGTGTTGTTTTTGTTGTCATTGAAGGAAACCGTCTAAGTATACTACATATAGAGAAAATTTTGCCTACTTAAGGACTTTCTCGTCCTGTCTACTCAACAAGCCTACCTAATAGTATGGAATGGTGCTGATTCGGACACAGCCCTAGACAGGATAGTACACTCCAGGGGACCAGAGATTGACAAACTCCACTGGTCACCTACTATTGAGTAGGCTTATGCCAGTGGATACTTTAAGATGTTAAGTATGACAGTTCAAAACACTTGCCTACTATTGAGTATGCCAGCTGAGTATACTTTTTTAAAAAGCTGTTAAGTATGCGACAGTTCTGAAAATTGAGTGTTTGTAATAACCCCGAATGATATGCTTATTTCCGAGTTCATGCTGATAATAGTATGGTAGATTTTATTTTTTTTGCATACTGCATCTCACTATACAGTATTCACTAAGCAGTAGACAGTATGCTAGTACACACTAAACAGGACACAGTAGATAGGGCTCTGATTTGGACACAGCCAAGCACAAAACACACACACACACACACACACACACACACACACACCACTTAATGAAATTATTAATATTAATAGAAGTGTATGGGTCAATGACAAATAAGGTTTTCAAAATGAAAAAAGAAAAATACTGACCAAAATGGATTTTAAATACATTCATGTGGGATGAACTAATCACTTTGTGTGTGCATCAAGGAATATGTTTTTAAGTTTGTCTTATTCATCTTAATACAGCACTTAATGAAATTATTAATATTAATTGAAGTGTATAACATTTTTGATACGGATATTGCTAATATAAAGAATGTAAGTTAATTTCCTTCCAATAAGCATATAAGAAACCAAAAGGGGCTGGGGGTGTGGTTTGCGGATGTGAGGAACAGCTGGGAATGTTTCAGAAAAGGCCTTGATGAGTCTGGAGCCTTGAGATCTTCGGACCATGAAGGGTGATATAATTCAGTCAAAATTGTATTGAGGGATGGAGAAGTGCAGATGCCCTTGTGGACTCTTTCCTGGTCTATGAATTATGTTTCTAATTTCCATTTATATATATAAAACATGTGATGACATGCACACAGACATTATGGTCAATGAGAAGACATGGACTGTTCTTTGCTCTGCTGCATTTCACTAAAAGTACCACTAGATGTCGCCCTTGACTCACAGTACTCAGTGATGACCAGCTCTAGGCTTACAACCTCGTTTCTGGGCTCTTGTTGTCATCCCTTTTTGTTTGATGAAAAAAGGGACAGTCAAAGACAGTCCTGGGCTGTGTCCGAATATGACCTCTACACCATTTTGAGGGCGCATATTTGAGTCCACTTTGTCAAAAACTTTTGAGTGGGCGACTTTTTCTCACAAATGGGGGCATTTGCAATACCAGGATGAACCCCTTATTTCCGGGGTATTGTTGAGGGGATTCAGGAGCACACTCATCTGCAGAACTGTGCACTTATCCGGCAATTTCAGTAAGTAAAATCGGAAGTGAAAACATAAAAAACGTAGAGCATATATGCATATCTATGGTACAAGAGTGGGTCATATTACGGAATACTCTTCTTTTTTTTTTTTTGTTAATTCAATCTTCATTCATAATATACATTGTGTAACAATCGTCATATATTAACTGATTGATATTCTCAATAAAAATATATAAATTTTTTAAATATTACAAACTACTTCCTCACTAGTTTGGAAAGAGTTTTGCGGGATTTCTTTCGCACACTGTTTGCAAAGTGAGGGGACAGGGCACATAGTAGACAGGGGTCTTGAGTGGACAGGGGACAGAGGACAGGGAACAGGGGTCGTATTCGGACACAGCCCTAGTGAAGATCTGACTACATTTTAATTTGAACCACTTCATGGAACCATTATTTTCAGTACCCTGGCTTTGTTTTTTAACCAGGCTGCCATTTTGTAGCTAAAAATAGTGGCCAAAAAGGTAGAAACACCAACATAGTTACTTAATAGGATGTTGGGCCACCATGCAGATGAGAACAGCTTATAACCGCCATGGCGTAGAGTCTATCTCCAAGAGAGTCAAATCAGCTGTTGTTCAAATATCTCCCATAAATGCTGTCGTCCTCCCTTGCTGGACCTATCCTTCACCCTAGATGGCGCCATTGTCAGCCTCTGCATCGATGTTTGAAACGTTACAAAACCTACTGTTCAAAGGGTTAACTCAGGAACAACACTTTTAAGTGCACACAACCTTTCTATAAAGTTTTCCAAAGAGCAAAAATCTCCGTTGATTTTTTTTCTCCATTATTTAAGCTGCACAACTCTTGTGACCTCGCTGTTCATTGCATGCGAAGTCGCTGCCTCGCCACTGGGAAAAAGTGTACGCAAAGTCAAGCACTGGCTTGAGATTTCATCGTACCGTACACCCACATTCATTTGATAAATGTTTCATCTGATAAATCAGTAAATTTGTGTAGAAATGGTCGTACACACACTTTATGATCAGATTTTAACATGCGCATGAATGATAATTGAGGCCCAATATACTTTGTGTGCCCCATCACCCACCCCCCAGCCCACCCCGCCCCAATTTCACAAAGTGTTTATACCTTTACCTACCTGTAAATGTGTTCTATGATGTGTCAAATGCAGAGGATGGTTGAGAGTTGTAATGAATTATCAAAGTGTATCATTTTGTAAAATTGTGCTTATGAGCACAAGTGGTCCATCAGAGTAGTAATGACGGAGATTTTCAGCGACCGCACTAATAAAGACCGCACTAATAAAGACCGCACTCATTGAACATGTTTCAGCTGGCACTAATAAAGACAGCACTCATTGAACATGTTTCAGCTGGCACTAATAAAGACAGCACTCATTGAACATGTTTCAGCTGGCACTAATAAAGACCGCACTCATTGAACATGTTTCAGCTGGCACTAATAAAGACCGCACTCATTGAACATGTTTCAGTTGGCACTAATAAAGACCGCACTCATTGAACATGTTTCAGCTGGCACTAATAAAGACCGCACTCATTGAACATGTTTCAGCTGGCACTAATAATGACGGCACTCATTGAACATGTTTCAGCTGGCACTAATAAAGACCGCACTCATTGAACATGTTTCAGCTGGCACTAATAAAGACCGCACTCATTGAACATGTTTCAGCTGGCACTAATAAAGACCGCACTCATTGAACATGTTTCAGCTGGCACTAATAAAGACCGCACTCATTGAACATGTTTCAGCTGGCACTAATAAAGACCGCACTCATTGAACACGTTTCAGCTGGCACTAATAAAGACCGCACTCATTGAACATGTTTCAGCTGGCACTAATAAAGACCGCACTCATTGAACATGTTTCAGCTGGCACTAATAAAGACTGCACTCATTGAACATGTTTCAGCTGGCACTAATAAAGACCGCACTCATTGAACATGTTTCAGCTGGCACTAATAAAGACCGCACTCATTTAACATGTTTCAGCTGGCACTAATAAAGACCGCACTCATTGAACATGTTTCAGCTGGCACTAATAAAGACTGCACTCATTGAACATGTTTCAGCTGGCACTAATAAAGACCGCACTCATTGAACATATTTCAGCTGGCACTAATAAAGACCGCACTCATTGAACATGTTTCAGCTTGCACTAATAAAGACCGCACTCATTGAACATGTTTCAGCTGGCACTATTAAAGACCGCACTCATTGAACATGTTTCAGCTGGCACTAATAAAGACCGCACTCATTGAACACGTTTCAGCTGGCACTAATAAAGACCGCACTCATTGAACACGTTTCAGCTGGCACTAATAAAGACCGCACTCATTGAACACGTTTCAGCTGGCACTAATAAAGACCGCACTCATTGAACACGTTTCAGCTGGCACTAATAAAGACCGCACTCATTGAACATGTTTCAGCTGGCACTAATAAAGACCGCACTCATTGAACATGTTTCAGCTGGCACTAATAAAGACCGCACTCATTGAACATGTTTCAGCTGGCACTAATAAAGACCGCACTCATTGAACATGTTTCAGCTGGCACTAATAATGACCGCACTCATTGAACATGTTTCAGCTGGCACTAATAAAGACCGCACTCATTGAACATGTTTCAGCTGGCACTAATAAAGACCGCACTCATTGAACATGTTTCAGCTGGCACTAATAAAGACCGCACTCATTGAACATGTTTCAGCTGGCACTAATAAAGACCGCACTCATTGAACATGTTTCAGCTGGCACTAATAAAGACTGCACTCATTGAACATGTTTCAGCTGGCACTAATAAAGACCGCACTCATTGAACACGTTTCAGCTGGCACTAATAAAGACCGCAGTCATTGAACACGTTTCAGCTGGCACTAATAAAGACCGCACTCATTGAACATGTTTCAGCTGGCACTAATAAAGACCGCACTCATTGAACATGTTTCAGCTGGCACTATTAAAGACCGCACTCATTGAACATGTTTCAGCTGGCACTAATAAAGACCGCACTCATTGAACACGTTTCAGCTGGCACTAATAAAGACCGCACTCATTGAACACGTTTCAGCTGGCACTAATAAAGACCGCACTCATTGAACACGTTTCAGCTGGCACTAATAAAGACCGCACTCATTGAACACGTTTCAGCTGGCACTAATAAAGACCGCACTCATTGAACATGTTTCAGCTGGCACTAATAAAGACCGCACTCATTGAACATGTTTCAGCTGGCACTAATAAAGACCGCACTCATTGAACATGTTTCAGCTGGCACTAATAAAGACCGCACTCATTGAACATGTTTCAGCTGGCACTAATAAAGACCGCACTCATTGAACATGTTTCAGCTGGCACTAATAAAGACTGCACTCATTGAACATGTTTCAGCTGGCACTAATAAAGACCGCACTCATTGAACATATTTCAGCTGGCACAAATAAAGACCGCACTCATTGAACATGTTTCAGCTGGCACTAATAAAGACCGCACTCATTGAACACGTTTCAGCTGGCACTATTAAAGACCGCACTCATTGAACATGTTTCAGCTGGCACTAATAAAGACCGCACTCATTGAACACGTTTCAGCTGGCACTAATAAAGACCGCACTCATTGAACACGTTTCAGCTGGCACTAATAAAGACCGCACTCATTGAACATGTTTCAGCTGGCACTAATAAAGACCGCACTCATTGAACATGTTTCAGCTGGCACTAATAAAGACCGCACTCATTGAACATGTTTCAGCTGGCACTAATAAAGACCGCACTCATTGAACATGTTTCAGCTGGCACTAATAAAGACTGCACTCATTGAACATGTTTCAGCTGGCACTAATAAAGACCGCACTCATTGAACACGTTTCAGCTGGCACTAATAAAGACCGCACTCATTGAACACGTTTCAGCTGGCACTAATAAAGACCGCACTCATTGAACATGTTTCAGCTGGCACTAATAAAGACCGCACTCATTGAACATGTTTCAGCTGGCACTATTAAAGACCGCACTCATTGAACATGTTTCAGCTGGCACTAATAAAGAGCGCACTCATTGAACACGTTTCAGCTGGCACTAATAAAGACTGCACTCATTGAACACGTTTCAGCTGGCACTAATAAAGACCGCACTCATTGAACACGTTTCAGCTGGCACTAATAAAGACCGCACTCATTGAACACGTTTCAGCTGGCACTAATAAAGACCGCACTCATTGAACATGTTTCAGCTGGCACTAATAAAGACCGCACTCATTGAACATGTTTCAGCTGGCACTAATAAAGACCGCACTCATTGAACATGTTTCAGCTGGCACTAATAAAGACCGCACTCATTGAACATGTTTCAGCTGGCACTAATAAAGACCGCACTCATTGAACATGTTTCAGCTGGCACTAATAAAGACCGCACTCATTGAACATGTTTCAGCTGGCACTAATAAAGACTGCACTCATTGAACATGTTTCAGCTGGCACTAATAAAGACCGCACTCATTGAACATATTTCAGCTGGCACAAATAAAGACCGCACTCATTGAACATGTTTCAGCTGGCACTAATAAAGACCGCACTCATTGAACACGTTTCAGCTGGCACTATTAAAGACCGCACTCATTGAACATGTTTCAGCTGGCACTAATAAAGACCGCACTCATTGAACACGTTTCAGCTGGCACTAATAAAGACCGCACTCATTGAACACGTTTCAGCTGGCACTAATAAAGACCGCACTCATTGAACACGTTTCAGCTGGCACTAATAAAGACCGCACTCATTGAACACGTTTCAGCTGGCACTAATAAAGACCGCACTCATTGAACATGTTTCAGCTGGCACTAATAAAGACCGCACTCATTGAACATGTTTCAGCTGGCACTAATAAAGACCGCACTCATTGAACATGTTTCAGCTGGCACTAATAAAGACCGCACTCATTGAACATGTTTCAGCTGGCACTAATAAAGACCGCACTCATTGAACATGTTTCAGCTGGCACTAATAAAGACCGCACTCATTGAACATGTTTCAGCTGGCACTAATAAAGAGCGCACTCATTGAACATGTTTCAGCTGGCACTAATAAAGAGCGCACTCATTGAACATGTTTCAGCTGGCACTAATAAAGACCGCACTCATTGAACATGTTTCAGCTGGCACTAATAAAGACCGCACTCATTGAACATGTTTCAGCTGGCACTAATAAAGACCGCACTCATTGAACATGTTTCAGCTGGCACTAATAAAGACCGCACTCATTGAACATGTTTCAGCTGGCACTAATAAAGACCGCACTCATTGAACATGTTTCAGCTGGCACTAATAAAGACCGCACTCATTGAACATGTTTCAGCTGGCACTAATAAAGACCGCACTCATTGAACATGTTTCAGCTGGCACTAATAAAGACCGCACTCATTGAACATGTTTCAGCTGGCACTAATAAAGACCGCACTCATTGAACATGTTTCAGCTGGCACTAATAAAGACCGCACTCATTGAACATGTTTCAGCTGGCACTAATAAAGACCGCACTCATTGAACATGTTTCAGCTGGCACTAATAAAGACCGCACTCATTGAACACGTTTCAGCTGGCACTAATAAAGACCGCACTCATTGAACATGCACGTAAAGATTACATTCTCTAGAGATGGATCAGCTGGCACTAATAAAGACCGCTCTCATTGAACATGTTTCAGCTGGCACTATTAAAGACCGCACTCATTGAACATGTTTCAGCTGGCACTAATAAAGACCGCACTCATTGAACACGTTTCAGCTGGCACTAATAAAGACCGCACTCATTGAACACGTTTCAGCTGGCACTAATAAAGACCGCACTCATTGAACACGTTTCAGCTGGCACTAATAAAGACCGCACTCATTGAACACGTTTCAGCTGGCACTAATAAAGACCGCACTCATTGAACATGTTTCAGCTGGCACTAATAAAGACCGCACTCATTGAACATGTTTCAGCTGGCACTAATAAAGACCGCACTCATTGAACATGTTTCAGCTGGCACTAATAAAGACCGCACTCATTGAACATGTTTCAGCTGGCACTAATAATGACCGCACTCATTGAACATGTTTCAGCTGGCACTAATAAAGACCGCACTCCTTGAACATGTTTCAGCTGGCACTAATAAAGACCGCACTCATTGAACATGTTTCAGCTGGCACTAATAAAGACCGCACTCATTGAACATGTTTCAGCTGGCACTAATAAAGACCGCACTCATTGAACATGTTTCAGCTGGCACTAATAAAGACTGCACTCATTGAACATGTTTCAGCTGGCACTAATAAAGACCGCACTCATTGAACACGTTTCAGCTGGCACTAATAAAGACCGCACTCATTGAACACGTTTCAGCTGGCACTAATAAAGACCGCACTCATTGAACATGTTTCAGCTGGCACTAATAAAGACCGCACTCATTGAACATGTTTCAGCTGGCACTATTAAAGACCGCACTCATTGAACATGTTTCAGCTGGCACTAATAAAGACCGCACTCATTGAACACGTTTCAGCTGGCACTAATAAAGACCGCACTCATTGAACACGTTTCAGCTGGCACTAATAAAGACCGCACTCATTGAACACGTTTCAGCTGGCACTAATAAAGACCGCACTCATTGAACACGTTTCAGCTGGCACTAATAAAGACCGCACTCATTGAACATGTTTCAGCTGGCACTAATAAAGACCGCACTCATTGAACATGTTTCAGCTGGCACTAATAAAGACCGCACTCATTGAACATGTTTCAGCTGGCACTAATAAAGACCGCACTCATTGAACATGTTTCAGCTGGCACTAATAAAGACCGCACTCATTGAACATGTTTCAGCTGGCACTAATAAAGACCGCACTCATTGAACATGTTTCAGCTGGCACTAATAAAGACTGCACTCATTGAACATGTTTCAGCTGGCACTAATAAAGACCGCACTCATTGAACATATTTCAGCTGGCACAAATAAAGACCGCACTCATTGAACATGTTTCAGCTGGCACTAATAAAGACCGCACTCATTGAACACGTTTCAGCTGGCACTATTAAAGACCGCACTCATTGAACATGTTTCAGCTGGCACTAATAAAGACCGCACTCATTGAACACGTTTCAGCTGGCACTAATAAAGACCGCACTCATTGAACACGTTTCAGCTGGCACTAATAAAGACCGCACTCATTGAACACGTTTCAGCTGGCACTAATAAAGACCGCACTCATTGAACACGTTTCAGCTGGCACTAATAAAGACCGCACTCATTGAACATGTTTCAGCTGGCACTAATAAAGACCGCACTCATTGAACATGTTTCAGCTGGCACTAATAAAGACCGCACTCATTGAACATGTTTCAGCTGGCACTAATAAAGACCGCACTCATTGAACATGTTTCAGCTGGCACTAATAAAGACCGCACTCATTGAACATGTTTCAGCTGGCACTAATAAAGACCGCACTCATTGAACATGTTTCAGCTGGCACTAATAAAGAGCGCACTCATTGAACATGTTTCAGCTGGCACTAATAAAGAGCGCACTCATTGAACATGTTTCAGCTGGCACTAATAAAGACCGCACTCATTGAACATGTTTCAGCTGGCACTAATAAAGACCGCACTCATTGAACATGTTTCAACTGGCACTAATAAAGACCGCACTCATTGAACATGTTTCAGCTGGCACTAATAAAGACCGCACTCATTGAACATGTTTCAGCTGGCACTAATAAAGACCGCACTCATTGAACATGTTTCAGCTGGCACTAATAAAGACCGCACTCATTGAACATGTTTCAGCTGGCACTAATAAAGACCGCACTCATTGAACATGTTTCAGCTGGCACTAATAAAGACCGCACTCATTGAACATGTTTCAGCTGGCACTAATAAAGACCGCACTCATTGAACATGTTTCAGCTGGCACTAATAAAGACCGCACTCATTGAACATGTTTCAGATGGCACTAATAAAGACCGCACTCATTGAACATGTTTCAGCTGGCACTAATAAAGACCGCACTCATTGAACACGTTTCAGCTGGCACTAATAAAGACCGCACTCATTGAACATGCACGTAAAGATTACATTCTCAAGAGATGGATCAGCTGGCACTAATAAAGACCGCTCTCATTGAACATGCACGTAAAGATTACATTCTCTAGAGATGGATGAAGACACACAGGGCTAAGTTACTTGGAAAAGCTGTAGGGAAACTTGGGAAATGTAGTTCTGGGATACGTCTTGCTCAGTTTCTGTGAAACATATTGGCAAAGGTTTTGTTGCAACTCATTTTGATATCAATAATTTGGTATGTAGAGTTTGAGGAATTTTGTTTTTTTTTAAAGACCTATAGTGTATAGTATAGTGTTTGCTTTGTTACGTAACTTGCGTGTGTATGTGTGTCTCAGTGTGTGAGAGAGACACCTGAAGTGAATTAGACGATGCTTAATGTGATTTTGGTTAGTTATTACATTATTCATTTAAGTTATATTATTCATTACAAATTTGTTATCCACCTGATAACGTAATAATACAGTTTTGTTAACCACTGCCTGCCTGTACCACAAGTTTTTGCCTGCTGTCTTTTGTACTTTTGCCCCGCGGAGCGGACTCCGGTCTTGACTCTTGCGTCGTCTTCGACCCCGAGCCTGCCTACCGTCTGCCTGTACTTCTGCCCCGCTAACAGCTACTCTGGTTACTGGACTATTGCATGGTGTACCGATTCTGAGACTGCCTTCTCCCTCGGTACTGTACATTGGTTTTGGCTGGATTTTTTCGTGTATGAACTTTGCTTGTTTTTTGACCACGCTCTTTGGACGTTCCCCCATTAAAGCCCTCACGGGACTTTATTTGCAACTACTGTTTCTGAGTCATACATTTCGGGTCCAACCCTCACGCACCCGTCTCAATTATTGTGTCTTGTTTGTTTCTTTGTTTCCCCATTGCTTCAGCGCTACCTGTGTCATTATTGTATTGTTGTTTTTTTTAGTCATTGTCTACACTTCATTTCATTAGTTCATTAGGTGCGCCTGAGTTTTTGTGTATTCAGTTTTTCTCAAATGTTAACACACATTTCCTGAAACTATACACAATTTCTCAAAACTATAAACACAAAACATAAAACTGTAAGCCGTTTCAAACGTCAAAAATCTCTGTCAAAATGAAACTGTTCAAAAAAATGCGACACTTTGCCTCCAAATCATAAACACTAGTCAACAAATGAATATACAATTACCAATTACGCATTGGTGTAAAAAATTAAAGACACTATGACCATTACATGAGTTAGGCATCAGTATTTTTTGAGTGTACTGGCCAACTCAAATATGCAAAAAAAAAAGTGGTTTTTTTGTGGTTTTTTTCCAAATTGCAAAAAGGTGACTTTCTGGGTGTGGATTTCCATGTTACGATTGTGTTGCAACACAACACAGCAGCCTGTTGAAATATTAACATTTCTTGTAGCCATTTCCTTATAGATTTTCTGAGGAATTATTACGTGGCAGTGTTTCTTTGTTCTCTGACCTTGAAATGGCACAAACTGCAAACATGCCCCGCCCCCTGAACACCCTAGAGCTAGAACCCTAGTGCCCCGCCCCCTGGAGCTAGGATCCTAGTGCCCCGCCCTCCTAGGGTAGAACCAAACCCATCTCCGGGAAGGACCTCACTGGGCAGTCAGGAGGGGGGACCAGTGGGGTCACTGGGCAGTCAGGAGGGGGGACCAGTGGGGTCACTGGGCAGTCAGGAGGGGGGGACCAGTGGGGTCACTGGGCAGTCAGGAGGGGGGACCAGTGGGGTGGATAAATATAGGGGAGCAAGTCCCTAAATAACCTGTATTGCTAATAAAAAACTAATAATTTACTCAACAAACCTGAACATTAATCTCACTTTATCACCATGTCACTGACCATCACTACACTCAGAAATAACGGTGCTGCCCCTCATATTATCATGTTGTATTTTGTGGTTCTGCTAGTGTCCCATCCAAAATATCCTCAGGAAAATGTCTTGTTTGTGTGTGGGAGCTGCTAGTATCCCATCCAAAATATCCTCAGGAAAATGTCTTGTTTGTGTGTGGGAGCTGCTAGTGTCCCATCCAAAATATCCTCAGGAAAATGTCTTGTTTGTGTGTGGGAGCTGCTAGTGTCCCATCCAAAATATCCTCAGGAAAATGTCTTGTTTGTGTGTGGGAGCTGCTAGTATCCCATCCAAAATATCCTCAGGAAAATGTCTTGTTTGTGTGTGGGAGCTGCTAGTGTCCCATCCAAAATATCCTCAGGAAAATGTCTTGTTTGTGTGTGGGAGCTGCTAGTGTCCCATCCAAAATATCCTCAGGAAAATGTCCTGTTAGGAAGTTGGGAGCTGTAGGGCAGTGGAGTTGCTGGCACTGCTTGTTTATTGCGTCCACACCCTGAAAAGTCACCTTTCTGTGCTGGCACCGTGAACACTATTGACATTCTCTTGGAGGGTTGGACAGGAGATCTGTTAAGGCGATCTGCCAACAACTCTACATGGGAATTAGCACTGATGTTCCCACGTAGTGGCTGTGCATGTTGTAACATAAGTTGTGCCTATCCATATCAAGTGTTTTACACAATCAGAAAGATTCATCACCTGCAAGAACATGCAAATTATACGCGTGTAGTCATATTCGGTGAATGTCAGGCAACGTCCTTGATTCCGATCATTCGAGGAAGGAAGTGCAATGTATATTGCTGGCAAATCTGCAAATTTATCTGGTCACCTTTTAAAACCAATAAACATCTCTTGATTTAAGTCTCCTAGGTTTTCTTCTTGGGGTTCAAGTCCCTAAAAAATAAGACCAAATGTTGTGGGTTCAAATCCAAGTAACTAAATAGATGTCATTTGTACTGTCATTTGTCTCCACGTTCATTATGTACACTGTGCAATTGCATTTTATTGCTTTTCTTCTTTATTTAAAATTTGATTTCTTTATTTTTTCTTGTTTCCCCCCTCCCATACTTTCACATAACCCTCATTTCAATTTATATTATTCCCAGTCCACCACATTTATCATATTATCTATTTATTTACATGCACATACACATACATATAATGCTTTTTACATATAGCTACTGCTTTTGCTTGTTGAGGCCTTTTACAGCCTGTGAACAGGCCTGGGTTCCCAGCGTGATTAGGAGGATCAAACATTGCAAAACTGTCCCATGTCCTGTAGAATGCCGTTTACTTCCAGCGTCCAGTTGTGTGGTCTTTCCAGCTGCCGTTTATTAGGATTAGCACATCCTGCTCTCATGGTGGAGAGAAGCACAGCTGTCTCTATTATTAAACAACAACAACAAAACAGTTTCCAATTAATTCCACCTCGCTTATTTTTTGGATGCCATATAGCTACTGTGCATCTGTAATAGCCTACAATTCTCAGAAAAAGGTTTAATGAATTCCAATGATTATTTTAAACAAAGTAATGTTTGCTTAGCTAGTTACCTTTTACCTCAGGATCAGGTAACCTAACCTAACGCAGATCACAGGTTTATTGAATTTGGCGAACATCCTTGACCGAAAACATGACATAGGCGCGAAATGCCACAAAATGCCGTTGAAAAGGCCTCCAAGACGCGTTTCCAACACAATTTAGCCATCCATGAACCACTGTTGTTCACTGGGGATGAAAAAGAAAATGGAAAATTATAGAGGCCTAATTATGTATATTTATAAGAATCTGGTTCATATAGGTTAATACTTACTGAACAATAACGTTCGTGCCTTCTCACACTGAGAGTGAACGTCCGACAAAGAGGGGCTGTATTTCTCCTGCAGTAGCAGTTTCAGTTGAGCTACAAAATATTATTGCGATTGTAACACAACCACTCGTGAGACCCACATAATGGCACTGTTACTGTTCAGTGTTCAACTGCAGAGTGCAGACAGACTCTGGTGAGTGAGCTGGCTGTCGGTCTTTGTGATGTATGTGATGCGACTTGGGGTACAGGAAAAAATAAGTGGTTAGCCTAACGTTATTTACAGCCAGGCCTACGCTTTGAGGAAAATTTATATTAAAATCATTAATGTGTGGTTTTATCTAGCGATCTAGCAAAATTTCTGTCAGTCATGAGTTTAAAAAACTCATCGGTGAGTGTTGAGTAGGCGCACTGAACTCTGATTGGTTAAGAATACACCGATGAGATTTGGAACATGGTCACGTGGTAATCCTAGTTACGTCACAGTACAATCACGTGAGGAGGCCTATTCGCATTTTCGCCTCAAATTAAATCTCATCTCCACTGAACTATGGTGGTTAGCTCGCAAGGAGCATACAGCGCGGTAGCTGACCGAGGTGTAGCTGGTTAGCTAACAGCTATCTTGTGCATAATAATGAAATGGTTTTCAAATGTGTAATAGTAAGGACAGACTTCGCATCTCAAGATGCGTTACATTACTAGTAACCTACCCCAGTGAACATGTTGAAAAGTTGATGAAATGCCGTCTCGTGTCGTGAAAAACCGCCCAGATAGCAAGAGGATAGCTAGAGGATAGCGGGTCAGCACTGGGCTGAGGGCTCCGCTCGCAGACCCACCCGCTGCTAACTCAACAGACGCAATCCTCCAGCTTTACTAACATTGCCCCGCTGACGCTTGATGAAAAACGACCATCGTAACGTTAGTCCTAGGATGTAGCCAGGCTATATCCGGGTAAAACTGGCTAAATTAGGGATAAATTTCATTAAATTGACATGTCTGTCAACCTAAATTTACACCCCTCTCGACGATGCATATGACGGCCTATCATATAGGCTAGCCTGTTTTCTTCACGTACAGCTTCGAACAACATAACGGCGACGTTAATCAAAGTTTGTTAATAATGCTAGTTAACGAGATGGCTATTAAACATTTTTAATAACTATTCATTTTTCTGGATTTGCAGTTGTGGTAAGGCCTCTGCCTCTGACAGGCCTACTGAGGGGAGGATGATTTATGAATGCATGTTTTTATCTGCGCAGATCAGCCTGGGTTAATGTATGTAATTCTTTTGAATTATATACAATAAATCCTGTTTGCATCAGACTCTGGAAGACGTGTTATTTCAAAGAAGTAAAGAGAAATTGGACTTAAATGAAGGGTGAATACCTGAAGTGAGTCATATCTGGCCTGAATTGGTGAAGTTGGCTTCATCGCATCGTTCTCGCATTAAAGCAACTGGGACACGCGCAACTATATCACTTGGAAATGTCCTAAAGTAAAACCACTACATTTCCAGTGAAACCATATTTATTATGAATTAAAATTATTTGAAGTGAATAAGCCTGTCCGTTTCCACCCTTCTTGAGAAATAGTAACTTCCCCAAAAGGACGAGTGATTACTGGCCACACCTTTACCTCCAGAGAGAATATAAGCCCAGGTGCACAGAGAGAGGGACATTCAGAACACCTCTTATCTTCAGCTCTACACCAGCCTGGGACCTCCACCTGTGACCACACCCAGCCACTTACCTGAGCAGGTGAGATCAAGTGCAGAGAAGCCTGTATTACAATGCATCTATTTAATAAAATGGAAAGTATTCACCATATTGCTATACTGCATTTGCTAATATTGCTTTTCTTGAGTTATGCGTAGTTGAGGTTTGTACTCTACAATTCTGTATGTGAAATTACATGGCAAGTGCCAAAGTTGTAATAAATATATATTTCATAAGTCATATAATGTAACAAATACTAAAATACTCATTTGTTACATTTAGTGTGTTATATTTTTCTGCATACTATGTGTTATTGAATGCATATTGAAATCCAGAAAGAGGACAGCCAGCAGAGGAAAGAGAGAGAACCAATAACATGACCAATGATTGGTGCAAAACAAATTCCATGACCAATCATTGTTATTGGTTTTGTGTGTGCTAAATATTTTTTTTTTTTTTTGGGGGGGGGGGGGGGGCTATATCCACCAGTACAAATATACTGTATTGTATATTTCGCAGTGTTTTCCTCACACACACAAGCAACATGTGCACACACAAACACACCCACATGCACTCAAACAGACATTCAATCCCTTTCTGTGTTTGTGTAATTGCAAATGTATTTGAATGGCTATAAGTACGTGTGTGTGTGTGTGTGTGTGTGTATATATATGTATATATATGTATCTCTCTCTCTCTCTCCCTCCCTCCCTCACTACCTCTCTTTCTCTCCCTCCCTCCCTCCCTCCCTCCCTCATTACCTCTCTCTTTCTCTCGCTCCCTCCCTCACTCTCTCACTACCTCTCTTTCTCTCTCAGCAGCAGAAATGGGGCATGGCGGCAGCTCTCATCATACAGACAACAGCTACAGTACTCATACAGACAACAGCTCACATACGGGCAATGTGACAGGAGGGGGGGATGGCAGCCGTGTTAATGTGGGCAATGTGACAATAGGGGCAATGAGCAGGTCTGTTCTTAGGTCGGCCATGGGCCAACCAGGACAAATTAGCAACATTGCACAGCAGGATGGTGTTCGTGTGTCCAATATGACGGGACAGAACCTGCGCGTTTACTACAGCAAGAAGCCCATCGAAGGGGAAGACTTCACCAAGAAAAACTCCTCCGGCACCTTGATGTACAACGAAGATACTGATGTCGAATATGAGCTGCTCCCACCCAAAAGTTACAAGAACTGTATCTCAGATGTGGCAGTCTATATCAAAGTGTATTACGAGGACACTAAAATTGTCAAAGAAACCGTCCATATTTGCTCTCTTGACCCTGTTTTCTTCAGGGATGATGATGCTGATGATGATGATGATGATGGAAAATGCAGGCTTACATCCTGTGGTGAAATAAGGGTGATATAACCAGAAAGACACAGCCAGTGTTACCATGCTCTACCACAAGAGGTGAAAATCAGTCAGTAACAGAGAGATTTCCATTTATATCACAGCAGAGTTGATTGGCATTTGGTGGATGGTGTTCATACGTATATCTGTAAACCTTTCATCTTTTTTTGTTCTGCTGCTTAATAAACTGAAGTAATCACAAAACCATCTTATCTTTCTAGTGTTGTCTTTACACAGTCCTTACCTGTGCCTGCAGAAATCTTTATTGTTATTGTTTATAAAAAGGTTACATTCATTATCTTCAGTTTTATATTTTTTCCAAAGGAAACACTATGATACAAAGTCTTAGTTATTTATTTGAGTAATTTATTACAAACAATTTTTTTATGCAAGAAGCAGGAATGTTTTTATACTTCCACCACCACAGGAGGATTTGGTATGGGCTGGGAAAGCATTTTGTCAGTTTGTCAGTCACATGGTTATTTACTTTTTACCCAATCAGAAGTGTGAAATTAAATGATTATCTATTGCTGAACACCATATTTTTCATAAATCCAGCTCTTGTTTTTACAAATTATTTTCTTTATATCAAAAGCAAAGTTTATTATTTCTTCCTTTTTAATTTGGAAAATGGTAAATGTACATCTTCATTTTGTGCCTTAAAACCGTTTAAAAAAGCAAGTGGTTGCAAAAGTGGTTTAATGAAGCCTGTTTCTCCCATCAGACTCACTATGGGTCATCAGTATCTGAGCCACTCCAGAGAAGCCATTCTGGGTTTATCAAACATACTCTCTGGGAAATAAGTTAATTTATAAAAAAATATTTACTTGGCAGGTGCCCCTATATGAATTATTTGCCTGATTTCCACATTTACTGTATATATTTAAAAAAATAAGATAACGTACACCGACATCGACATTAGGGCCAATGAGAAAACAGAAAAACTCTTTGCAGCGACTACCACCCAAGTCCAGACCTGTTTCCGAACTTTATTGCGCCTGCAGGGGCTAGAGTTGTTGATGAAAAGATGAAAAGACATGGTCCAGTGGTGGTGCTAGAGTGCCAACCAGGCTACCAGAATACCTCCAGCCTTGTAATCCCTCCTTGTGGAGGAGATAGGTCCCTTCATCTGTGCATCTCGAAATCATGTGCTCACCAGGGTAATGTTTTTGATCATGGGGAGGTATTTCCTAAAAACTGTTTTGGCTTTTATTTCCCAAGCATTTGTCATTTTGGAGACTTTATTCCTCCTGTAGTAACCTGCTGTCATCCAATTCCACAGATTACTAATGGAAATCTGAAATATCACCTACCTTCTGAATCCATTGCTGCTAAATATTACTGCAATTTTGGATACATCCTTTCAGGTCCCCTTCAGTTTGACTGTGATCTGGAAACAGGACAATGGTCCAGCCCCTTTCCTCTCTTGCCATCTTGAACCCCCATCCCCTGCCCTGACCCACCTCAGATTCACAATGGGCAAACCCTCTTGTTCTGCAGACATCGGGGACCGTACCAAGAAGGGGACGTTTTGCAACTAGTTTGTGATAACTTTTACTGTCCCTCTTCTGGGGACATGATAACCTGCCGCAATGAGAACTGGGAAGATATTTCCTCCTGTGTGCCAAGTGTTCGACTTGTAAATACCTTCAGCACATACTCCAAACTTTCTGGCCAGATACAGCAGTGGAAGTCAGGCTCATGGAGCAGTGAAGTCACCTTTACAGAAGCTGAACACCTCACAAAATTCTGCTGCAAAGAAAGAGATCTAAAGTTTCTGAAAATAACAACATCTGTGTTGCCGCACTTATTCCAAAGATACATGTATATTTCCTTACAAAAGACTGCAATTGTGATTAAATACAGACTACATTTCGACTGCAATTGTGATTAAATGCAGACTACATTTCGACTGCAATTATGATCATCAGCCACATTCAAAAGGCTCATGACTAAGATTCTGTTTCCTAGAATTTTGGTCAAGTGTCACAATAAAAATTTTTGGTTGTCAATTCATACTCAACTGCATTGTGTTTTTGAACTCTTGGGGGCAGATCTACGAACATTTTGCCCCAGCGCAAACCCTCTTTCAGCCTTTAAAAGCAACTGTCAAGATTTACTATGAAGGTGCAATGGGCCATTAGCGCATATGATTAGACGAAGTGGGGTGGGCGAATATTGGGAGAAGATTATGGAAATAAACCACGAATGTGATTTACCAAGGCTGGCGGTAGTTAAGTTATTGGTGATTGCTCGTGTTATTTAACGCATGTGAAAAGCATGCCTTAACCCATTTCGGCCCTGCAATGGCTGCGATAGTTGTTGCTTGGAGGAGGCGTCGACGGCAACAGCGAGAGCGTGTTAGAAAGGAGTTTTTTCGACGCGTGTTAGTTTATTTGCAATGTCAGAAGAAAAAATTGTCCGACCATATCGACTGCCAAGTCACATTATTCTTGATTTGCTAGAGGAAATCAAAGACGACCTGGAACCACAAACCAGAAGGAGTCACGCAATCCCTGCAGCACCAAAGCTTCTGGCCGCCCTTCATTTCTTGGCCTCCAGTTCTTTTCAGCGCACAGTGGCTTCTGTAGCCGGAATGTCACAGCGGGTTTATCACCTGCTCTTTCCCTAGTCCTGAAGTCACTCGTGCGAAGAGTACAGCGTCATATACGGTTCCCAAATAACCAGGATGCCCTCGATGCAATTAAATATAATAATAACATGGCAGAGTTCCCAAATGTCCTCGGTGCAATTGATGAGACACATGTTCAGTTGATCCCCCCATCTGAAACTGAGCATGTGTTCCGCAACAGAAAACACACAGACTCTATTAACGTCCAGGTAGTGTGCGACTCCAATACCATAATCACAAACATTGTGGCGAAATACCCAGGATCCGTTCAAGATTCTTTCATTTTCCGGAACAGCAGCATATTTCAGAAAATGAGGGACGGAGAGTACGGTGATGGCTGGCTAATAGGTAAGTGCATATCTTGGCGTTACTAATACTACTACTATTATTATTATTATTATTATTATTTAATGCAAAAATATATATATTGTCTGTTTAATTGGCACACTAATGTCAATGTTGAAGGTGACCGTGCTTACCCCTTAAACCCCTGGATCATGACACCTATCCCAAACCCGGTCTCACCGTCGGAGGAACGCTACAATCAATCGCACATCAGCACCCGAAACGTCATTGAGCGCACATTCGGTATACTCAAAAGCCGTTTTCGCTTCCTAGACAGAACCGGGGGAGCCCTTTTGTACAGCCCGGATAAGGTCTGTCAGATTGTTGTTGCATGTTGTATGCTTCACAACATCGCAGTGCGCAGTGGGATGCCAAACGAGATGGATGCAGAGCAGAGGCAGAGGGATGAAGAAATAAACGCTCCAGAACCTCTACAGACTGGGGATGGACTACAGAAACGTGATGAATTAATAAGAACATATTTTTCGTGAAGACGTTATTTTGTTTTGTTGCATTTGTTTGTTTGGTTACAACGTTTGTTTAAGAATATGTCCGTTGTTATCCTTAAAATATATTTGAACTGTGCAATATAGCCTATCACATGAAAACATACAAGGAGTCTTAATAAAATAAAGTTTTATTAAGTTGCTCAATCAAAATATGTATTTATTGGCATGTTTTCTGAATTTAGAACATGGAACATAACTCATTTTCAACTGGACTTGCTGAAACGAAAAGATAAATTGGCCTTACTATTAGCCTATATGGGCCTACAAATTAAACAATGAGCTTGACGAAAAAAATAGCCTGAATATGATGTTTTAACCAATGATATCGAAAATTAAATAATTTTTTGCTTTTATTCTGTAATTCATCGGGGGGTGGGGGTGGTGGGGGCTTTCTTTTTCGAAGACACCGCAACCCAACTGTCAACTTCGTCTGTCCGGGACAGACTCGAACATTTGGAGTAGAGGAGCTTGATGCGTCACTGGGTTTCTTTACGACATCTTGGGTTATTCGATCGAGGATACGCACCAGAGCCTCGTTGGAGGCCTGCTGGGCTCGTACCAGAGCACCCATGGACATTGCCAAACCTGATACGGCTCCAACCAGTTGTTGAATACTTGCCACGAGTGCCTGTGTGTCACCTCTAATGTCCATCACAGACGCAGACAGGAGACCAAGCCCACTGACCAGGTTTGGCAATGCTTCTTTTAAGGAAGTGGTCTGAGTGCGTTGTTCATGGAGTAATTGCCAGTCGATATCAATGGGGGATTCTGGGTCATTTGCTCCAGTCCGGTCATATACATTATATTGATGCAGAACTTTTTAAATGTACTTTGTCTTTTACACATTGTAGTCAATTACCTTGTAAAGAATTACAATTTTCCTCGACCACGGAGTCTAGCGAATCGATACCGTCGACCCCCGCAACTTGAACTTCGTTTATCGACAGCTGTACAGTGTCTTCCAATGGTGTTAATGGCATTTCCACCCCGCAGACTTTTCATTAAAAGCAAGCTTTTCTTTCGTGCGTCTTTTCAAGTCATTCCATCTCTTTTTCAGATAATCTATAGAACGTTTCGTTCCTCCCACCGCGTTTACCCTAGCCAGAATGATATTCCATACCACCTTTTTACGCGCAGGCAACACGTTGCGGTTTTGTAGAATTTGTATATATTTGTTTGTTTCCTCTACTAAAACCTCCAATTCTACTGCAGAAAACTTAAGTTTTCGTTGTCTCTCTTTTGTTTGCGTTGCCATGCTGTTTCCTGAATGAGGAACACATGCGCAAAACAAGTGCTTATATTGCGTCTGTCATATTTAAATTAACAAGCTGCGCCTGTGTTAATTAACCTACCTATTTTTTGTAGATAATCCGCAAAATTGGCCACCCCTATCAGCGCTATTTGTCTGCAACCTCACGCTAATTTGCGCTTCGCATAGTAGATCTGGGCCTTGATCTCTAAATCCCATTTACCCTGCTCAGTTCTCAGTCTGATACATTTTTATAAATGATAGATGAAATCTATTTTATTTCAGTACATTTAGGGAAACGCCTGAATTTGAAGATATTCAGGGAAATGAATGGGACTAGATCCTAGCTTACACACTTGAGGCTGACTTGAATTAATAGGCTTTTTAAGGATGGTCAGACGTCACTGCATAGTCATTACAGTGCTGTGGGTTGTGCAGGTGTGTCCAGGTGTGCTCCTCTCCATGGTACGGCGTCAAGACTGGAAAGGTATACTACGAAGCGAGATTACAGGACCAGGAGGTATACTATGAAGAGATTATTACAGGCCTGAGAGGTATACTACGAAACGAGATTATGGGGTTAGCCAGCTAATTTAAGTTTAAACCCTGGGTTGTCCGTATCACAAAACGGACTCACTTTTAACCGCATGGCTAACCTGCTCCAGGGCAGGTCATGTTCAGGCTAACGGATTGAAGTATACCAATCATCTTCTTGGCTCAAGGATCCCGTAGAGATATGTGCGGATGGTAAGGGGGTCTTTTCTGAATTCCTGCATTTTGGAAAAGATTTCTCCAGTGGAAAAGGGGCTTTAGAGACTAACAATATGCGCTTATTCATTTATGAATATCTTGAGTTTATGAATACATTTTTGTATGATTGCTTCAGCAAGATTTTAAACATTCTGTATTAAATTTAAAGTTTAGGAGCTCTAGAATGTACAGTTGTCACATTAGAAATAAACTGTAGGACAATATAGAGAGAGCATAGATTTATTAATTACGAATGGTAAGGTAGGCAAATTAAGGTAGGAATTTGCAAAAGCTTTGTTGGAGGCAACAGTATTGCTTTTTGCCATTATGATCGTTTATACCCTGGCTATTCTAAGCTTCCTGGTCATTTTAACCCCCCCCCCCCCCCCCCCCCTCCCCATTTTATATTTTGTCATTCTATAAAATACCAATATTTTCACAAACCAATCATGTTTGCACCTTGCTCTTCAGTCAATGTGTTTTTGCATCTTCAGAATAAAGCCCTTACCTGGAACCGTTTTTCTTATCCGGATGCAGTCTTCTGTTGAAGAATGTTTAAAAGAAAAACCTGTGGAAAATAATTAACTTTAAAAAAAAAAAAAATCATAACATGTTGTTCCGATATTACACATAGTAAATGTAGCCATTATCTTTTGAAAAACATTTTTTTAATGAATCTGCAATCATTTTTACTGTTACCATTTTCACTATTCACTCATTTTCCATCCTACATAACGTTAGCTACCCGAGACATACATTATTTATTTCTGAAAGTTTGGCAAGAAGCAAAATATCGGAAACACTAGAAACGGAACAAACTATATACGTTTGCTCCCATTTCTCCTACCTATATTTTCTACACTCTTTTTCTACACACGCAACATGAGTTACAAATATGTCCCAATTGTTTATTCCTTTTTAGTTAAGTTTTTCACTAATCACATTCCACAGTACTACATAGAGATCAACTCCAGTTGTTGGGGACCAAAATGTTTTCCGATTTCTTCTTATACCCATTTGTTGAAGTGTACTCACTTATTAGTCATAGAACAGTGACATGTAATTTATGATTAGCATTTCATAAAAATATGACTAACAGGCAATTATGGTTGATTGGCATAATTATAAAAAAGTCATAATATAAAATGTACACGTGGCACAAGATTCACAATACAGTATAGATAATCAGGTTAGGAACAGAGGTTGAGGTTTTGCATAGCAAACATGTGGCAGGTTTTATGTTTTCTGGAAAACTTGTTTCCGATATTGCGTCCACCCCATGTCTTCCTTCACAGACAAAATAAAGCAGAGTTTCATATTTATGGGAATCCATATTTATCTTCTGAGTAAATGGCAAGAATTACCCCCTTGGCGCAGATGGCAAATTTCACCTATTTAGCGGGTGCTCTGTTTAAGGCTTTATAACTCCAGGTGTGAGCATCACATAAACTTGGTAAATGGCTTTAATGAAACAAGACAGGTGTGCCATTTACAATACAAACTTAGATTTGTTTATTTTCATAATTTAAGTCAAAATAAAGTGCCACAAAGTGCCTCCTCCCTCTCCTCTGTTTTGATTCTCCTTGACCTGTCTGCGGCATTCGACACGGTCAACCACAAACTCCTGATCTCCACACTCGCTGAGATGGGCATTTCTGGAACTGCCCTCTCTTGGTTTGTATCGTATCTCACTGATATCCTACCAAGTCTCCTGGAAGGGTTCCGTCTCTGCTCCCCGTCCCCTGTCTACAGGAGTCCCGCAGGGATCTGTACTGGGTCCTCTGCTGTTCTCTATGTATACTAAGTCTCTTGGCTCAGTAATCCATTCACATGGCTTCTCATACCATAGCTATGCTGACGATACTCAACTCTTCCTCTCTTTCCCTCCCTCTACCCCACAGGTTAAGGAGAGGATATCTGCTTGTCTGACTGACATCTCTGAGTGGATGGCTACCCATCACCTGAAGCTCAACCTTGACAAGACAGAGCTCCTCTTCATGCCGTACAAGACCTCCCCACTACATGACCTCTCCATCACCGTTGATGGGACCGTGGTGGCTGCCTCCCGCTCTGCAAGGAACTTGGGGGTGGTCCTGGACGACCGGCTGGACTTCAAAGAGCACATCAGGGCGACGGCACGGTCCTGCAGGTTCCTCCTGTACAACATCAGGAGGATTCGACCGTACCTGACCACCTACTCCACCCAGCTTCTTGTCCAGACCATGGTCACCTCACGCCTGGACTACTGCAACTCCCTGCTCGCAAGCCTACCGGCCTGCGCCATTCTGCCTCTTCAACTCATCCAGAATGCAGCTGCCCGGCTTGTGTTCAACCTCCCGAAATTTTCCCATGTAACCCCCCTGCTGAGGTCTCTCCACTGGCTGCCAGTTGCAGCCAGGATCAGGTTCAAAGTTCTGACCCTGGCCTACACTGCAGCCAATAGGACAGGCCCCGCCTACCTGCAGGACTTAATCCAGAACTATGTTCCTGCTCGACCACTTCGCTCTTCTACAGCAGGGCGACTGGCACTTCCCCCCCTCCGTGTCAAAGGCTCTCGCTTGTTCCGACTGCGGAGTTTTTCCACATTAGCTCCTCAGTGGTGGAATTAACTTCCCATTCCCCTACGTTCTACTCCAACCCTGCCTGCATTCCGTCGAGGCCTGAAGACACACCTCTTCAGACTCCACCTTGACTGATATCCTCCCCTAGGAATATCAGTTCCCTGTTTACTAGTTCCCTGTGTTTTCCTGTCTGTTTATTATAGTTTATACTAGTATTTGGAATGGAAGTGTGGTGTTGCTGATTTGCCCACAGCTTACTGTGAACTACAGTCGACGTTCATTGCTAGGGATAGCTGCTACATTATGCGAAGGATGTGCTTTGCCTTGTCTGTTCTGTAGATCTTGATGATGTCTCTGTACGCACTTACTGTACGTCGCTTTGGATAAAAGCGTCTGCTAAATAAATGTAATGTAATGTAATGTAACAAATGCAAAGAAACTTTGGAAAAATGTATTTGTAGTTTGCTGAAAGCTACATAAGTGAAATCGGTAATATATATACATTTCCTGGATCATACAGTCCATGTCCACAAATTTTGCAAAATCTGAGGATGATATGCAGAACTACTAAAGGTCTATGGTGCAGAATATAGCAGTGTGCCCTGTTGTCCATTCGTGTCTCCAAATCTATCCAAATGGCTAAATTGTGCACTGTTCTAGATAAAACAAATTATGATATATTTAACTACAAATCAACAGTTTTGGCTCATAAAACTCACTTTTGCATATTTTTCAAGTGGAAATTACTATATTTTCATCTGTATATGGGCGTAGATATCTATGGGTCCAAAATCCCTATGCAAAACATGTCATAAAATGAATAAAATTAGTTTTGTCCATTATAAAGCATATACATTTGCTCCTTCTGATGGCTTGAGATAAAAAAACATTGATATCACAGTGTTACATACTGTTACGGATGGTTCTCCCCTCTGAACCAATCCCCAACAAAGTAGGCAGACACAATTAGATAAAGTAAAAAACAAAACATTTTATTTAAACAGAAAGCTTTACCAAAGTGCCTGTGTCGTGCGTGTTTGTATGTAAAAATGAATGTGTAAGTGTCAGTAAAAGTGAATTTATAAGCAGAAAACTGGGAGACATTAAAAACAAGTAACTAAGGCAAAACGTCTAGGGAAAAAATAATAATAATAATACAAAAAATATAAAGCGAGTTTCAAAAGAGTTGGTGGAGCAGCCGGGCCGCAACAAAAAGGAATGCCCAAAAGCACAGCAGCCCCGTAGCCAAGTCCTGAGCTCTCTTAAGAAGGCCACCTCCCAGGTGTGTTCAATTAGCCAGCCTGACTGCACCTGGGAGGAATCAATGAGAGAACAAAAGAAAACGGCCACAGGCCGTAACACATACACCTAAATATGTTGCCTAATCATTCACTCTTGTACCTCAATAAAACATCACTTGTCCCTGTACTCTACAGTATGCATACTTTTGTCCTGGGATTGCATTTTTCTGTAGTTTTTTTATATTTTTTAAATTTTCCTAAATGACACCAAGGAAATTTTTACCTTAAATTTCCCAGTTTAAACATCATGTCTTGAACGCAGCATGAATGTTCTTAAGGACTGAGAGTCTGTGGTCATTGTGCGCATAACTGTAGGGAACACTGAAAAGTGCCATACTCTCTGGGCTGTATAGGTATGGGGTAGTAGGCTATGCCCCGCCAAGCTGTAACTTCCAATAATGGATATGCCATGCATAGTAAAAGGAGAATTGGGTATGACCTGCTTAGAATTTACGTTACCTTGGACAGTAGTATCACCTGACAATAGGAACTCCTCGAGTGAAATCTTTGATTTCAACTGAATGTGACATTCAAGTACAATGTTAAACTTTTACATTAACAATTTAACAATCGGCGATCGGCGGCTCGGCCCGGGCCTGGATTGAGTCCTACCTCTCGGAGCGCTCCTCCCAGATTGCCTGGGGTGGTAAAGTATCGGCACCCCATCCCCTTACCACAGGAGTCCCCCAGGGCTCAGTCCTTGGTCCCCTCCTTTTCTCCACCTACACCAAATCCCTTGGCCCTGTTATCACTGCTCATGGTCTTTCTTACCACTGCTATGCTGATGATACTCAACTCTTTCTCTCCTTCTCACCCTCTGACACTCAGGTGTCAGCCCGCATCTCTGCTTGCCTGAGAGACATCCAGAGCTGGATGGACAACCACCATCTCAAGCTCAATCCAGACAAGACTGAGCTCATCTACATTTCTGCTCTAACCTCTCCCCCTCTCAATCTCTCCATTTCCCTAGGGGACACTCCACTGACCCCAACGCCCTGTGCCAGGAACCTCAGAGTGGTGATGGACAACAGGCTGTCCCTCTCCGAGAACATCGCAGTGGTAACCCGGGTGTGCAGGTTCTTCCTGTACAACATCAGGAGAATCCGTCCCTTCCTCACCACCCACTCAACCCAGCTCCTGGTCCAAGCGATGGTGCTGTCCCGCCTGGACTATTGCAACTCTCTCCTGGCTGGCCTGCCAGCATCGGCCATTAGACCCCTTCAGCTTATCCAGAACGCAGCAGCGCGCCTGGTCTTCAACCTCCCCCGACACTCCCATGTCACCCCCCTGCTCATTGACCTCCACTGGCTACCTGTGATGGCTCGCATCAAATTCAAAACATGAGTGCTCGCCTTCCAGGCAGTCCGAGAATCAGCCCCTCCATACCTTCAAAAGCTCATCAGACCCTACACACCTGCCAGATCCCTGCGTTCCGCCTCCTCAGGACGACTAGGCATGTCAAATACTCATTCCAATTTACTGTGTTCTGATATGTGCTAGATGAATGTAAAAATTTTCCTTGGAGTCATTATGAATCTGAATATTTTTAAAAAACATCCCAGGGCAAAAGTTTACATACCGTAGAGTACAGGAAAAGGTGATGTGTTATTGAGGTACAAAAGTGATTAGGCTACATATTTAGGTGTGTGTAGCAGTGTGATATCAATGTTTTCATCTTAAACCATCAGAAGTGGCAAATGTATATGCTTTATAATGGACAAAACTAATTTTATTCATTTTATGGCATGTATTGGACAGGGTTTTGGACCCATAGATATCTACCTCCCTATACCGATGAAAAGATAGCAATTCCCACTTGACAACGATAGAAAAGTGAGTTTTATCCAAAACAGTTGATTTGTAGTTAAATATATCATTATTTTATGATTTAGAGCAGTGCAGAATTTAGCCACTGGATAGATTTGGAGACACTAATGGGCAACAGGGTACACTGTCTATATTTTGCATCATAGATCTTTAGTAGTTCTGCATATCATCCTCAGATTTTGCACACTCGTGGACACGGAGTTTATGAACCAGGAAATGTGTGTGTGTATATATATATATATATATATATATATATATATATTACCTGTTTCACTTATGTATAGCGTTCAGTATTTCATTGCAAACTAAAGAAAAACCATTTTTTCAACAAGTTTCTTTGCATTTGTGGCACTTTATTTTGACTTAAATCTAAGTTTACATTGTAGATGGTACAACAGTCTTGTTTCATTTAAGCCATTTACCAAGTTTCTGTGATGCTCACATCTGGAGTTATAAAGCCTTAAACAGAGCATCACCTAAATAGGTGAGAATTGACCTAATTTGCCATCTGCGTGAAGGGGTTAAAGAATAACTACACCCAGTGGCTCAGCCTGTCTCCGCCTACTACACAATTTTGAAAAATACTTTGTAGGGTGAGCGACGGGGAGGGGTGGGGGCGGAGGAGCTGTGTCCATCGTCATTTGCATAAATTAACATACATTGTACAAATGATTTTTTATAGCTCGGATCACTAACTGTGAAACTAGACATTGCACATCAAATATGGATCAAGATTCAGCAACTGCATGGCCTATTTCTCACCTCAAATATTTTCAGAAACATTTTAGTGAACTTTATGTGGAATAAGAGAATTGAACAGGACGCCACGTTGTTCCGGTTTAAAAACGTGGCGAAACAAAAGTAACGTAGCGGGTCTAACTAATCAGGTGCCGGCTGTTTCCGTTGTGGGCAACAACAATTAGCCATATGACGTAGAGCTACCTCCGAAGAGGTAATCTGACATCACGATTGGGACAGGGGCAGTGTGGGGAGCAGAAAGGAAACTTCAACCATTAGGGGCAGCACAAAGATGCTTTTCGACCAGTTTCTTATGATATAAAATATTATTTCAGAATTGTTGAAATAACGGAATGCATGAATAAGTTTCATTATAAGGTAGGCAAACACGTTTACAGCGAGGAAAAGAGTGTAGTTACCCTTTAAGCGAATAGAAGAAAGGTCACACACTCCATTTACTCAAATGCTAATTTAATTGCCAACGTTTCGGCCACAAGCTGCCTTTCATTAAGCCCTGACAAAGGCAGCTTGCCGTCGAAACGTTGGTGATAAAATTTGCATTGCAGTAAATGCGACCTTTCATTCTTCTATTAGCTGAGTCATGCCTTAATCCAAATTAATCAGTGATGAGTATGCGTATGTCTAAGGGAATACCGTATATCATTTTGGAGAATTCTGACATGAAGAAACGTAAAATATATTTTAAAAGATACATTTTATACCTTTTATATTATGCCTGCATGTCTCCCACTAACCCCCCATCTGTACCCCACATACTGCTCCCTGCCTGCATGTTTCCCACTAACCCCCATCTGTACCCCACATACTGCTCCCTGCCTGCATGTCTCCCACTAACCCCCCATCTGTACCCCACATACTGCTCCCTGCCTGCATGTCTCCCACTAACCCCCCACCTGTACCCCACATACTGCTCCCTGCCTGCATGTCTCCCACTAACCCCCCATCTGTACCCCACATACTGCTCCCTGCCTGCATGTCTCCCACTAACCCCCATCTGTACCCCACATACTGCTCCCTGCCTGCATGTCTCCCACTAACCCCCCATCTGTACCCCACATACTGCTCCCTGCCTGCATGTCTCCCACTAACCCCCCACCTGTACCCCACATACTGCTCCCTGCCTGCATGTCTCCCACTAACCCCCCACCTGTACCCCACATACTGCTCCCTGCCTGCATGTCTCCCACTAACCCCCCATCTGTACCCTACATACTGCTCCCTGCCTGCATGTCTCCCACTAACCCCCCAGCTGTACCCCACATACTGCTCCCTGCCTGCATGTCTCCCACTAACCCCCCACCTGTACCCCACATACTGCTCCCTGCCTGCATGTCTCCCACTAACCCCCCCATCTGTACCCCACATACTGCTCCCTGCCTGCATGTCTCCCACTAACCCCCCCAGCTGTACCCCACATACTGCTCCCTGCCTGCATGTCTCCCACTAACCCCCCATCTGTACCCCACATACTGCTCCCTGCCTGCATATCTCCCACTAACCCCCCATCTGTACCCCACATACTGCTCCCTGCCTGCATGTCTCCCACTAACCCCCCACCTGTACCCCACATACTGCTCCCTGCCTGCATGTCTCCCACTAACCCCCCATCTGTACCCCACATACTGCTCCCTGCCTGCATGTCTCCCACTAACCCCCCATCTGTACCCCACATACTGCTCCCTGCCTGCATGTCTCCCACTAACCCCCCATCTGTACCCCACATACTGCTCCCTGCCTGCATGTCTCCCACTAACCCCCCATCTGTACCCCACATACTGCTCCCTGCCTGCATGTCTCCCACTAACCCCCCATCTGTACCCCACATACTGCTCCCTGCCTGCATGTCTCCCACTAACCCCCCATCTGTACCCCACATACTGCTCCCTGCCTGCATGTCTCCCACTAACCCCCCCACCTGTATCCCACATACTGCTCCCTGCCTGCATGTCTCCCACTAACCCCCCCACCTGTACCCCACATACTGCTCCCTGCCTGCATCTCTCCCACTAACCCCCCACATGTACCCCACATACTGCTCCCTGCCTGCATGTCTCCCACTAACCCCCCACCTGTACCCCACATACTGCTCCCTGCCTGCATGTCTCCCACTAAACCCCCCACCTGTACCTCACATACTGCTCCCTGCCTGCATGTCTCCCACTAACCCCCCACCTGTACCCCACATACTGCTCCCTGCCTGCATGTCTCCCATTCAATATGCTGTGTGAATATGTCAATATGTAAATATGTTGCGTGACTGTGATGTCCAGTATTTATTATTGTGTTGTACTGTCTCATGAGTGTTCATATCATCATTGTGGTTAATGTATGTCTTGTGCAATATGTCTGAGATTTAATGTGTGCTGGAACTAAGCTGTAATATGCTGTACCCATAGCAAATTCCACCAGCCTGGCTGTGCGGTCATTAAACTTTCTGAATCTGAATCTGAATCTTTTATATTGTTCCCAGGAATCCGCCCACAAGAAAGTAATATCAGTTCCTTCAGAGATTAATTGTCATGAATTGGCCACGTGGGATATTATACAAAAATTTGTTGATGTGTGGATATTGCGGTTTGATCACAGCATTTTAAAAATTCTGTTAAACCTGAAATGGAAGGAGATTTCTGAAAAGGTATTCTAGCTGTCACAGTTCCTACCTATGACCACCAGAGGCCGCCAGTGCTCCGTCCAGTGTTTTCCTGTGTTTGTGTGTTTGATCTGTGTTCCTTGTTATCGGTGTTTGATTGCTTTAGTTTTTCTCAAATTAATTAAATTACAATTAAAACTAATTTCTCAAAATTATAAACACAAAACACACACGGCCAACTCTTTCTGCAAAACTTATAATAAATTATTATAAATATCTCTTGTCAAAATCAAGCACTATTTTCAAAACCATACACTCTCATCCCAAAATGACATTTTCTGAATTATGCCTTTGCATGTTCAGTGTTACACTTACTCCTGTTGTAAAATATTACTGTGTAATGTTTTTATACTCAAATATAAAACAACACACAAATATACAGTAACAACAAAAATATATTATGTATTTTTTTCCTGAAATACTGTAGCCTATACATCACAGCAAACACAACTGGATGTGTAAAATGATTTGTACAGAACAAACAATAGAAAATAGGCCTGTACAGTTAAAAAAAAGAAAAGAACTAGGCTGCATCCTGTCTTCGGTTCCTGTCTGGCCACAGGACCTCATCAACAACTGAGAAGCGGCTCAATTTGGGTTGAACCCCCTGGCCAGCCTCCCTCATGGTCAACCACAGTGGCTCAAATCTCATAAGAGATAATGGCTCTTCTTCTTCCTCTTCCTCTTCCTCCTCTTACTCTCACTCCTCTGCCTCTCTGATCGCCTCTCTCTTCAATGTTGACATCCATTGCCCTCCAAACCAGGAGCTCATCTGTGGCCCTTTTATTGCTAAAGCTCTGATTGCAAATTGAACAACAGGCTTGGAAATGTAAGTTTAGCCATTTGAATGGCAGTGTGTTACATTACATTACATTACATTACATTTATTTAGCAGACGCTTTTATCCAAAGCGACGTACAGTAAGTGCGTACAGAGACATAATCATCATTACAGAACAGACAAGGCAAAGCACATCCTTTGCATAATGTAGCAGCTATCCCTAGCAATGAACGTTGACTGTAGTTCACAGTAAGCTGTGGGCAAATCAGCAACACCACACTTTCATTCCAAATACTATTATAAACTATGCTATTATCAACCATTCCAAATACTATTATAAACTATAATAAACAGACAGGAAAACACAGGGAACAGGGAACTGATATTCCTAGGTGAGGATATCAGTCAAGGTGGAGTCTGAAGAGGTGTGTCTTCAGGCCTCAACGGAATGCAGGCAGGGTTGGAGTAGAACGTAGGGGAATGGGAAGTTCATTCCACCACTGAGGTGCTAATGTGGAAAAACTCCGCAGTCGGGACAAGCGAGAGCCTTTGACACGGAGGGGGGGAAGTGCCAGTCGCCCTGCTGTAGAAGAGCGAAGTGGTCGAGCAGGAACATAGTTCTGAATTAAGTCCTGCAGGTAGGCGGGGCCTGTCCTATTTGCTGCAGTGTAGGCCAGGGTCAGAACTTTGAACCTGATCCTGGCTGCAACTGGCAGCCAGTGGAGAGACCTCAGCAGGGGGGTTACGTGGGAAAATTTCGGGAGGTTGAACACAAGCCGGGCAGCTGCATTCTGGATGAGTTGAAGAGGCAGAATGGTGTTCCATGTGAACACAAAGAGATTTTATTCATGAAGATTGTGCAAAATAGAGAGAATTGTGTGTAGTGTTTTGAAAAAAGTGTGGTTTAGAATTGAAATCTGAGTGTAAAGCAGGAAATGTGCTTGTATTTCAGCAGAATTGGTTTAGGGAGTTGGTACATGAGTTTCAGGTTGTGGTCATTGTGTCTTAAGTTCCAGTGTTATTGTGTAAACAATTGAGAAAAACTGTAATAAACACTAGTCAACAAATGAGTACAAATTATAAATGGCAATTACACACTGGTGTAAAAAATTAAAGACACTATTACCATTATATTACTTAGGCGTCAGTATTGTTTGAGTGTACTGGCCAAGGCAAATATCGTTATTTTTTCCAAATTATAAAAATGTACAGAGTAAAATAAAAACAAACCGGAAAAAATAAAAAAAATAAAAAACTACTGTACTGGGAGTAAACAAAAAATGTAAAAGTAAAACCAAAAATAGATTAGCCTGGTCAGGCCACATATTCTCATGTAAATCACACGTTATATTTTCTCCGGCCAAGCAGTGGGAGAAGTGTCTTTTGGAATGACACAGCCACCTTTGGCATGACTGAGAAATGAAAAAGCAATGGTTTCATTGAACCAACTTCGAAGCAGAGCATCACGGTGGAAACTCACATTGTCCCATATGACAACATGTGTGAGCCGCTCTGGTCTATCTTGTGTGCATGTGTATGTGTGTAAGTGTGTGCACATGTGAGTGTGTATATGTGTGTGTGTCTGTGTGAGTGTGTGTGGAGCTCATTTCTGCAGCACTGCAAAAGGCATATTTCCCCCGTGTTTCAGGTCCTCTTTACAGTAAGGCTGGTAAGATGCTAAGACTGTGCTTAGCTACTCTGAGCTGCAGGCTCTCCCGTATTTTCTCCATGTCAGGGTGGCTTCAGTACGTACACGAAGGATACTGCCAGCTTAGCTTGTGCACACTATATTTTCTGTACTGTGGTCCCCTTGTAGTAGTATAAATTGATATGTTACAGAAAATAACAATAGAGCAGGTCTACCTATTCTCATTTCTAAATGTTCGTCATTGTTCTCCACATACAGGAGAGCTCATATTTTGCATGATTGCTGACTGAATAATTAAATCAACCAGTGTTTTACCGAGGAAGAATGCGTGTATTAATTGATATTGATATTATAGTTTTTAATGGCAGTGTTTTTCATGTGAAAACAAGAGACATACCTTTGGAAAATTGTGCCTAAAACAGGAGAATTGTGTCAAATGTATTCAAAAAGTGTTAAAGAGACTGAAACTTGTGTTAAAACAAGCAAAATAGTGCTTATAATTTTGAAAATATTGTCTATCTTTTGGCACATAAACTTAAAGTTTTATTTATAGGGTCATAATACAAATTTTAGTGTCTAAACAATTGAAAAAAAATGGAATTGAGTTCATTATTGTGTCTTGTTTGTTTCTTTGTTTCCCCATTGCTTCAGCGTTACCGGTGTCATTATTGTATTGTTGTTTTTTTAGTCATTGTCTGCACTTCATTTTATTAGTTCATTAGGTTCATTAGGTGCGCCTGAGTTTTTGTGTATTCACAGTTTTTCTCAAATGTAAACACATTTTCTGAAACTATACACAATTTCTCAAAACTGTAAACACAAAACATAAAACTGTTAGCTGTTTCAAACGTCAAAAATCTCTGTCAAAATGAAACACTGGGCCCTATCTTACACCCGGCGCAAAGTGGCGCTAACCCAAACGCAAGTGTCTTGCTATCTTACACCCGGCGGTAGGCTCATTATAACGCCTGACGCTCACGCCGTTTAACTAGCATGTACTCTTGCGCCGCTTGGGCGTGTTGGTCTTAAGATGAGGAGTGGCCAGGATTCTTTTTGGCGTATTGCTATCTTGAGCCAGCAGAAAGCGCTTGCGCTAGAACCACCACTAACCTGGTCTAAAGTCATGTCGCAGTTGTATACATGTTATTTTAACGGCGCATATAAGTGCGTCTACAAAGGCGTGTGCACAATGCGCGTACCCTCCTGTCTGTTACACACAGGGGCGCGCACAAGCATGATTAAAATATCAAGATTACAATGTGAAATAGTATTATTGTGTAGCCTATATCAAAAAATACATAATAATAAAAGGGTCCATAGCCTACCTTTCCCTCAGCGAAGGGGAATGCCATGCACATTAAATTGCTTTCAGCCCACTCCATCAACATCCAGGCGATGTGCGATGGTACGGGACAATGGCTATCCATTAAAAAGCAGCTGATAACACCTACTATATCAAGCCTAATGCGCGAATTGTCATTTACACCTAATGCGTGAATTGTCATTCAATGGTAAACTCGCGCACGGCAATAGACGGACATTTAAGTTCTGAAAATGCGCTTCAGATGTCATTACAATACAGCTCTGTTTATCTATGAATAGAGCCTGTAAGTAAATAGAATGGTTTGTGACTGAAAAAAGTTCAAAACCTTGTCCAGTGAATATTGCATTTATTGTTTTTCAAATAGCCTAGGCTACAGCGGATTCGCTGTGCATAAGGTTTTTTTCGATAGCCTATGGTTAAAAAACGGAGATGTCACCATGTTAACTAAATTGTAACCTTAGCTATTCTTCGTCCTTCATATTTTTTAAATTACAGTGACCAGGTTTCCATACTCTCACCGTTTAAAACCCAGCTGATTTCACCCGTTATTCCATAACTGAACAAAACGATTTTAAAGAGAACTAAGCGTCTAATTAGAAACTAAAACAAATTTGCAGCACGTTACACAATTAATTCACAATTAATTTTAATGCCATTCTCTGCACGTGCGCTGCATGTTCTCTGTTTCCCCTGCTGTAAGTCGCACGTTTCACGGTCTTCCTGGGAAAGTGGATTGTTTTAAAGGATTACGCTACGAGTAAAACAGGTTGGTCACATTTCCATAAACAGGACATTATTAAACAAGGGGAAATATGCGTGAACATATGGGTTGCGAACCTGACAGCTTTATTGTAGGCTATTTAGTGTCATCATTAAGGCAAAATAACGGTATGTATGTTATTAATCAATATTAGCCTACTATGCAGGTAGCCTAATGAATGAATATGGATGAAGCTTGAACTTCGAGAACTCCATGAGAACAGCCTCTTGGAACTGATGTTTGACACTTTCATTGCATAATCAAACGAAATTCGCTGAACAAGCAGGCTAATTTGGCGTTTTCTAAGGTGAGACTGAAGCCATTGATAGCTTATTCTCAGCTCTTGCAGGTCCTTTTAACGAAATTTAACCGCATATATTTTGTAAAATAACAGCCCTGTCTGGAATTACCGGGAACTCATAGGCTAATGGTTAGTCCGAATAATATTGATCATACTCCATTTAGCCTATTCCTTGATCACACTAAACACGCACGAGCATGTCTGTTTCGCCATCAAGCAATCCGCCAAGGTGGAAAAGCAGACTTTTAAAGGGAATGGGATATGACATTTTGATTGGTTTATTGCATGTCACGCCCAAGACACACCTATAATTAATGAAGCGACTAGGTTCAGCCCAGTTGCACCTTGCGCCGTGCTTAGCGCCAAAAAAACACGCCGTTAAAATAGCAAAAGTAGACTTGGACACGCCCAAAATGGACTTTACGCCATGCGCTTAGACTAAGCGCCAAGATCGCCAAGATAGGGCCCACTATGTTCAAAAAAATGTGACACTTTGCCTCCAAATCATAAACACTAGTCAACAAATGAATATACATTATGAATGCCAATTACGCATTGGTGTAAAAAATTAAAGACACTATGACCATTACATTAGTTAGGCATCAGTATTTTTTGAGTGTACTGGCCAACTCAAATATGCAAAAAAAAAACTGAGATTTTTTTTTTTTTTCCAAATTGCAAAAAGGTCTCTGACACAAAGGTGACTTTCTGGGTGTGGATTTCCATGCTACGATTGTGTTGCAACACAACACAGCAGCCTGTTGAAATATTTACATTTCTTGTAGCCATTTCCTTATAGATTTTCTGAGGAATTATTACGTGGCAGTGTTTCTTTGTTCTCTGACCTTGAAATGGCACAAACTGCAAACATGCCCCGCCCCCTGAACACCCTAGAGCTAGAACCCTAGTGCCCCGCCCCCTGGAGCTAGGATCCTAGTGCCCCGCCCTCCTAGGGTAGAACCAAACCCACCTCCGGGAAGGACCTCACTGGGCAGTCAGGAGGGGGGACCAGTGGGGTGGATAAATATAGGGGAGCAAGTCCCTAAATAACCTGTATTGCTAATAAAAAACTAATAATTTATTCGACAAACCTGAAGATTAATCTCACTTTATCACCATGTCACTGACCATCACTACACTCAGAAATAACGGTGCTGCCCCTCATATTATCATGTTGTATTTTGTGGTTCTGCTAGTGTCCCATCCAAAATATCCTCAGGAAAATGTCTTGTTTGTGTGTGGGAGCTGCTAGTGTCCCATCCAAAATATCCTCAGGAAAATGTCTTGTTTGTGTGTGGGAGCTGCTAGTGTCCCATCCAAAATATCCTCAGGAAAATGTCCTGTTAGGAAGTTGGGAGCTGTAGGGCAGTGGAGTTGCTGGCACTGCTTGTTTATTGCATCCACAGCCTGAAAAGTCACCTTTCTGTGTTGGCACCGTGAACACTATTGACATTCTCTTGGAGGGTTGGACAGGAGATCTGTTAAGGCGATCTGCCAACAACTCTTACATGGGAATTAGCACTGATGTTCCCACGTAGTGGCTGTGCATGTTGTAACATAAGTTGTGCCTATCCATATCAAGTGTTTTACACAATCAGAAAGATTCATCACCTGCAAGAACATGCAAATTATACGCGTGTAGTCATATTCGGTGAATGTCAGGCAACGTCCTTGAACCGATCATTCGAGGAAGGAAGTGCAATTTATATTGCTGGCAAATCTGCAAATTTATCTGGTCACCTTTTAAAACCAATAAACATCTCTTGATTTAAGTCTCCTAGGTTTTCTTCTTGGGGTTCAAGTCCCTAAAAAATAAGACCAAATGTTGTGGGTTCAAGTCCAAGTAACTAAATAGATGTAATTTGTACTGTCATTTGTCTCCACATTCATTATGTACACTGTGCAATTGCATTTTATTGCTTTTCTTCTTTATTTAAAATTAGATTTCTTTATTTTTTCTTGTTTCCCCCCTCCCATACTTTCACATAACCCTCATTTCAATTTATATTATTCCCAGTCCACCACATTTATCATATTATCTATTTATTTACATGCACATACACATACATATAATGCTTTTTACATATAGCTACTGCTTTTGCTTGTTGAGGCCTTTTACAGCCTGTGAACAGGCCTGGGTTCCCAGCGTGATTAGGAGGATCAAACATTGCAAAACTGTCCCATGTCCTGTAGAATGCCGTTTACTTCCAGCGTCCAGTTGTGTGGTCTTTCCAGCTGCCGTTTATTAGGATTAGCACGTCCTGCTCTCATGGTGGAGAGAAGCACAGCTGTCTCTATTATTAAACAACAACAACAAAACAGTTTCCAATTAATTCCACCTCGCTTATTTTTTGGATGCCATATAGCTACTGTGCATCTGTAATAGCCTACAATTCTCAGAAAAAGGTTTAATGAATTCCAATGATTATTTTAAACAAAGTAATGTTTGCTTAGCTAGTTACCTTTTACCTCAGGATCAGGTAACCTAACCTAACGCAGATCACAGGTTTATTGAATTTGGCGAACATCCTTGACCGAAAACATGACATAGGCGCGAAATGCCACAAAATGCCGTTGAAAAGGCCTCCAAGACGCGTTTCCAACACAATTTAGCCATCCATGAACCACTGTTGTTCACTGGGGATGAAAAAGAAAATGGAAAATTATAGAGGCCTAATTATGTATATTTATAAGAATCTGGTTCATATAGGTTAATACTTACTGAACAATAACGTTCGTGCCTTCTCACACTGAGAGTTGAACGTCCGACAAAGAGGGGCTGTATTTCTCCTGCAGTAGCAGTTTCAGTTGAGCTACAAAATATTATTGCGATTGTAACACAACCACTCGTGAGACCCACATAATGGCACTGTTACTGTTCAGTGTTCAACTGCAGAGTGCAGACAGACTCTGGTGAGTGAGCTGGCTGTCGGTCTTTGTGATGTATGTGATGCGACTTGGGGTACAGGAAAAAATAAGTGGTTAGCCTAACGTTATTTACAGCCAGGCCTACGCTTTGAGGAAAATTTATATTAAAATCATTAATGTGTGGTTTATCTAGCGATCTAGCAAAATTTCTGTCAGTCATGAGTTTAAAAAACTCATCGGTGAGTGTTGAGTAGGCGCACTGAACTCTGATTGGTTAAGAATACACCGATGAGATTTGGAACATGGTCACGTGGTAATCCTAGTTACGTCACAGTACAATCACGTGAGGAGGCCTATTCGCATTTTCGCCTCAAATGAAATCTAATCTCCACTGAACTAACGCTCGCAAGGAGCATACAGCGCGGTAGCTGACCGAGGTGTAGCTGGTTAGCTAACAGCTATCTTGTGCATAATAATGAAATGGTTTTCAAATGTGTAATAGTAAGGACAGACTTCGCATCTCAAGATGCGTTACATTAATAGTAACCTACCCCAGTGAACATGTTGAAAAGTTGATGAAATGCCGTCTCGTGTCGTGAAAAACCGCCCAGATAGCTAGAGGATAGCGGGTCAGCACTGGGCTGAGGGCTCCGCTCTGCAGACCCCACCTGCTGCTAACTCAACATACGCAATCCTCCAGCTTTACTAACATTGCCCCGCTGACGCTTGATGAAAAACGACCATCGTAACGTTAGTCCTAGGATGTAGCCAGGCTATATCCGGGTTAAAACTGGCTAAATTAGGGATAAATTTCATTAAATTGACATGTCTGTCAACCTAAATTTACACCCCTCTCGACGATGCATATGACGGCCTATCATATAGGCTAGCCTGTTTTCTTCACGTACAGCTTCGAACAACATAACGGCGACGTTAATCAAAGTTTGTTAATAATGCTAGTTAACGAGATGGCTATTAAACATTTTTAATAACTATTCATTTTTCTGGATTTGCAGTTGTGGTAAGGCCTCTGCCTCTGACAGGCCTACTGAGGGGAGGATGATTTATGAATGCATGTTTTTATCTGCGCAGATCAGCCTGGGTTAATGTATGTAATTCTTTTGAATTATATGCAATAAATCCTGTTTGCATCAGACTCTGGAAGACGTGTTATTTCAAAGAAGTAAAGAGAAAATTGGACTTAAATGAAGGGTGAATACCTGAAGTGAGTCATTTCTGGCCTGAATTGGTGAAGTTGAGTTATTTTACCCCACAAGGTGATTGGCTTCATCGCATCGTTCTCGCATTAAAGCAACCGGGACACGCGCAACTATATCACTTGGAAATGTCCTAAAGTAAAACCACTACATTTCCAGTGAAACCATATTTATTATGAATTAAAATTATTTGAAGTGAATAAGCCTGTCCGTTTCCACCCTTCTTGAGAAATAGTAACTTCCCCAATTAAGGACGAGTGATTACTGGCCACACCTTTACCTCCAGAGAGAATATAAGCCCAGGTGCACAGAGAGAGGGACATTCAGAACACCTCTTATCTTCAGCTCTACACCAGCCTGGGACCTCCACCTGTGACCACACCCAGCCACTTACCTGAGCAGGTGAGATCAAGTGCAGAGAAGCCTGTATTACAATGCATCTATTTAATAAAATGGAAAGTATTCACCATATTGCTATACTGCATTTGCTAATATTGCTTTTCTTGAGTTATGCGTAGTTGAGGTTTGTACTCTACAATTCTGTATGTGAAATTACATGGCAAGTGCCAAAGTTGTAATAAATATATATTTCATAAGTCATATAATGTAACAAATACTAAAATACTCATTTGTTACATTTAGTGTGTTATATTTTTCTGCATACTATGTGTTATTGAATGCATATTGAAATCCAGAAAGAGGACAGCCAGCAGAGGAAAGAGAGAGAACCAATAACATGACCAATGATTGGTGCAAAACAAATTCCATGACCAATCATTGTTGTTGGTTTTGTGTGTGCTAAATAGTTTTTTTGGGGGGGGCTATATCCACCAGTACAAATGTACTGTATTGTATATTTCACAGTGTTTTCCTCACACACACAAGCAACATGTGCACACACAAACACACCCACATGCACTCAAACAGACATTCAATCCCTTTCTGTGTTTGTGTAATTGCCAAATGTATTTGTATGGCTATAAGTACGTGTGTGTGTGTGTGTGTGTGTATATATATATATATATATATGTATCTCTCTCTCTCTCTCCTCCCTCCCTCACTACCTCTCTTTCTCTCCCTCCCTCCCTCCCTCCCTCCCTCATTACCTCTCTCTTTCTCTCTCTCCCTCCCTCACTCTCTCACTACCTCTCTTTCTCTCTCAGCAGCAGAAATGGGGCATGGCGGCAGCTCTCATCATACGGACAGCAGTACTCATACAGACAACAGCTCACATACGGGCAATGTGACAGGAGGGGGGGATGGCAGCAGTGTTAGTGTGGGCGATGTGACAATAGGGGCAATGAGCAGGTCTGTTCTTAGGTCGGCCATGGGCCAACCAGGACAAATTAGCAACATTGCACAGCAGGATGGTGTTCGTGTGTCCAATATGACGGGACGGAACCTGCGCGCTTACTACAGCAAGAAGCCCATCGAAGGGGAAGACTTCACCAAGAAAAACTCCTCCGGCACCTTGATGTACAACGAAGATACTGATGTCGAATATGAGCTGCTCCCACCCAAAAGTTACAAGAACTGTATCTCAGATGTGGCAGTCTATATCAAAGTGTATTACGAGGACACTAAAATTGTCAAAGAAACCCTCCATATTTCCTCTCTTGACCCTGTTTTCTTCAGGGATGATGATGCTGATGATGATGATGATGATGGAAAATGCAGGCTTACATCCTGTGGTGAAATAAGGGTTATATAACCAGAAAGACACAGCCAGTGTTACCATGCTCTACCACAAGAGGTGAAAATCAGTCAGTAACAGAGAGATTTCCATTTATATCACAGCAGAGTTGATTGGCATTTGGTGGATGGTGTTTCATACGTATATCTGTAAACCTTTCATCTTTTTTTGTTCTGCTGCTTAATAAACTGAAGTAATCACAAAACCATCTTATCTTTCTAGTGTTGTCTTTACACAGTCCTTACCTGTGCCTGCAGAAATCTTTATTGTTATTGTTTATAAAAAGGTTACATTCATTATCTTCAGTTTTATATTTTTTCCAAAGGAAACACTATGATACAAAGTCTTAGTTATTTATTTGAGTAATTTATTACAAACAATTTTTTTATGCAAGAAGCAGGAATGTTTTTATACTTCCACCACCACAGGAGGATTTGGTATGGGCTGGGAAAGCATTTTGTCAGTTTGTCAGTCACATGGTTATTTACTTTTTACCCAATCAGAAGTGTGAAATTAAATGATTATCTATTGCTGAACACCATATTTTTCATAAATCCAGCTCTTGTTTTTACAAATTATTTTCTTTATATCAAAAGCAAAGTTTATTATTTCATCCTTTTTAATTTGGAAAATGGGTAAATGTACATCTTCATTTTGTGCCTTAAAACCGTTAAAAAAAGCAAGTGGTTGCAAAAGTGGTTTAATGAAGCCTGTTTCTCCCATCAGACTCACTATGGTCATCAGTATCTGAGCCACTCCAGAGAAGCCATTCTGGGTTTATCAAATATACTCTCTGGGAAATAAGTTAATTTATAAAAAAATATTTACTTGGCAGGTGCCCTTGTGAACTCTTTCATTATCTATGAATTATTTGCCTGATTTCCACATTTACTGTATATATTTTAAAAAATAAGATAACGTACACCGACATCGACATTAGGGCCAATGAGAAAACAGAAAAACTCTTTGCAGCGACTACCACCCAAGTCCAGACCTGTTTCCGAACTTTATTGCACCTGCAGGGGCTAGAGTTGTTGATGAAAAGATGAAAAGACATGGTCCAGTGGTGGTGCTAGAGTGCCAACCAGTTTACCAGAATACCTCCAGCCTTGTAATCCCTGGTGTAGGAGATAGGTCCCTTCGTCCGTGTGTCCCCAAATCATGTGCTCACCAGGGTAATGTTTTTGATCATGGGGAGGTTTTTCCTAAAAACTGTTTTTGGCTTTTCTTTCCCAAGCATTTGTCATTTTGGAGACTTTATTCCTCCTGTAGTAACCTGCTGTCATCCAATTCCACAGATTACTAATGGAAATCTGAAATATCACCTACCTTCTGAATCCATTGCTGCTAAATATTACTGCAATTCTGGATACAACCTTTCAGGTCCCCTTCAGTTTGACTGTGATCTGGAAACAGGACAATGGTCCAGCCCCTTTCCTCTCTTGCCATCTTGCACCCCCATCCTCTGCCCTGACCCACCTCAGATTCACAATGGGCAAACCCTCTTGTTCTGGAGACATCGGGGACCGTACCAAGAACGGGACGTTTTGCAACTAGTTTGTGATAACTTTTACCGTCCCTCTTCTGGGGACATGATAACCTGCCGCAATGGGAACTGGGAAAAATGGACTGAGTATTTGTATTCTGTTCATTAATCCTGAGAGAAAATCTGATCTACATAGCTGTGGAAGTGTCGGAAGAAGGATACCGTTGCGCGGCCACGTCACGTGTTGTTTTTGTTGTCATTGAAGGAAACCGTCTAAGTATACTACATATAGAGAAAATTTTGCCTACTTAAGGACTTTCTCGTCCTGTCTACTCAACAAGCCTACCTAATAGTATGGAATGGTGCTATTTCGGACACAGCCCTAGACAGGATAGTACGCCCCAGGGGACCAGGGATTGACATTCTCCCTGAAGCTCACAAACTCCACTGGTCACCTACTATTGAGTAGGCTTATGCCAGTTGATACTTTAAGCTGTTAAGTATGACAGTTCAAAACACTTGCCTACTATTGAGTATGCCAGCTGAGTATACTTTTTTAAAAAGCCGTTAAGTATGCGACAGTTCTGAAAATTGAGTGTTTGTAATAACCCCGGATGATATGCTCATTTCCGAGTTCATGCTGATAATAGTATGGTATATATATTTTTTGCATACTGCATCTCACTATACAGTATTCACTAAGCAGTACACAGTATGCTAGTACACAGTAAACAGGACACAGTAGATAGGGCTCTGATTCGGACACAGCCAAGCAGAAAACACACACACACACACACACACACACACACACACACACACACACACACACACACACACACACACATACACATACACACACACACACACACACACACCACTTAATGAAATTATTAATATTAATAGAAGTGCATAACATTTCTGATACGGATATTGCTAATATAAAGAATGTAAATTAATTTCCTTCCAATAAGCATATAAGAAACCAAAAGGGGCTGGGGGCGTGGTTTGCGGATGTGAGGAACAGCTGGGAATGTTTCAGAAAAGGCCTTGATGAGTCTGGAGCCTTGAGATCTTCGGACCATGAAGGGTGATATAATTCAGTCAGAATTTAAAAGATAAAATAAAAGTATTGAGGGATGGAGAAGTGCAGATGCCCTTGTGGACTCTTTCCTGGTCTATGAATTATGTTTCTAATTTCCACATTTATATATATAAAACGTGATGACATGCACACAGACATTTATGGTCAATGAGAAGACAGGGACTGTTCTTTGCGCTGCTGCATTTCACTAAAAGCACCACTAGATGTCGCCCTTGACTCACCGTACTCAATGATGATCACCTCTGGGTTTACCACCTCGTTTCTGGGCATTTGTTGACACCCCTTTTTGTTTGATGAAAAAAGGGACAGTCAAAGACAGTCCTGGGCTGTGTCCGAATACGACCTCTACACCATTTTGAGGGCGCATATTTGAGTCCACTTTGTCAAAAACTTTTGAGTGGGTGACTTTTTCTCACAAATGGGGGCACTTGCAATACCAGGATGAACCCCTTATTTCCGGGGTATTGTTGAGGGGATTCAGGAGCACACTCATCTGCAGAACTGTGCACTTATCCGGCAATTTCAGTAAGTAAAATCGGAAGTGAAAACATAAAAAATGCAGAGCGTATATGCATATCTATGGTACAAGAGTGGGTCAAATTACGAAATACTCTTTTTATTTTTGTTAATTCAATCTTCATTCATAATATACATTGTGTAACAATCGTCATATGTTAACTGATTGATATTCTCAATAAAATTATTATTATTTTTTTTAAATATTACAAACTACTCACTAGTTTGGAAAGAGTTTTGCGGGATTTCTTTCGCATACTGCTTGCAAAGTGAGGGGACAGGGCACATAGTAGACAGGGGTCTTGAGTGGACAGGGGACAGAGGACAGGGAACAGGGGTCGTATTCGGACACAGCCCTAGTGAAGATCTGACTCCATTTTAATTTGAACCACTTCATGGAACCATTATTTTCAGTACCCTGGCTTTGTTTTTTAACCAGGCTGCCAATTTGTAGCTAAAAATAGTGGCCAAAAAGGTAGAAACACCAACATAGTTACTTAATAGGATGTTGGGCCACCATGCAGATGAGAACAGCTTATAACCGCCATGGCGTAGAGTCTATCTACAAGAGAGTCAAATCAGCTGTTGTTCAAGTATCTCCCATAAATGCTGTCATCCTCCCTTGCTGGACCTATCCTTCACCCTAGATGGCGCCATTGTCACCCTCTGCATCAATGTTTGAAACATTACAAAACCTACTATTCAAAGGGTTAACTCAGGAACAACACTTTTAAGCTCACACAACCTTTCTATAAAGTTTTCCAAAGAGCAAAAATCTGTGTTGATTTTTTTTTCTCCATTATTTAAGCTGCACAACTCTTGTGACCTCGCTGTTCATTGCATGCGAAGTCGCTGCCTCGCCACTGGGAAAAAGCGTACGCAAAGTCGGAGCACTGGCATGAGATTTCATCGTACTGTACACCCACATTCATTTGATAAATGTTTCATCTGATAAATCAGTAAATTTGCGTAGAAATGGTCGTACGCACACTTTATGATCAGATTTTAACATGCGCATGAATGATAATTGAGGCCCAATATACTTTGTGTTTAATTATCAAAGTGTATCATTTTGTAAAATTGTGCTTATGAGCACAAGTGGTCCATCAGAGTTGTAATGAAAACAGCTTGGCACTAATAAAGACCGCACTCATTGAACATGCACGTAAAGATTACATTCTCTAGAGATGGATGAAGACACACAGGGCTGAGTTACTTGGAAAAGCTGCAGGGAAACTTGGGAAATTTAGTTCTGGGATACATCTTGCTCAGTTTCTGTGAAACATATTGGCAAAGGTTTTTGTTGCAACTCATTTTGATATCAATAATTTGGTATGTAGAGTTTGAGGAATTTCGTTTTTTTTAAAGACCTATAGTGTACAGTATAGTGTTTGCTTTGTTACGTAACTTGCGTGTGGTATGTGTGTCTCAGTGTTGAGAGAGACACCTGAAGTGAATTTAGACGATGCTTAATGTGATTTTGGTTAGTTATTACATTATTAATTTAAGTTATATTATTCATTACAAATTTGTTAACCACCTGATAACGTAATAATACAGAATAAATTAACACATTTTTAGATTATCCAGAAAGTTATTACATTATCCTGCAAGTTATTACATCATAAATTAAAAGTATTACATTATCTGGTCATGTTACATTAGCCACAGCTTACATCTGTAGTTTTCTTCCATCAAACACTAATGAAATATGGGGAGATACTACAGATAAAAGTTGTGACAATCGACAATTTTTCACTTTTTGCTGTGAAATTGTCATGGACAACCCTTTCGACCTTTAACCTTCCCCTACCTTGACTGTCTTATCATGTTGTTCAGCCAACAGAACCCTCTCCGACTCCACCGGCCCCCCCCTCCCTCCCCCCCCCCTCCGCATTCTCCTGCAAGAAGATCGAAGACTAATTAAGATGGTTAATGAAGATTTAATTCCACACTTTAAGCGCAACATGGAGCACATGGCAGCCAGAGACAAGACAGACTCTGCAGAGAACAAGAGATCGAGAGATAGATGCAACAAGAGAGAGAGAAACGGAGAGACCGATCGCCTGACGCTGTGGAGAAACGGAGAGACCGATCGCCTGACGCTGTGGAGAAACGGAGAGACCGATCGCCTGACGCTGTGGCTTTTGCCAGCTCTGCTTAGGCCTTTGGAACGCGCTGGTGTGATAACCAGCATTACCCCAAGTAAAGATGCAATTTGTCCAGACTCTGGAATTTGTTTTGAGCATGTTGTCCAAAGAATGTGTAGAGCTGCTTAAAAGCAGGGACTCCAGGGTGCCTCGTCTTGTTGGGCTGCACTGTCCCGGGTTCCAATCCCCGCCAAGGCCTTTCTGTGTGGAGTTTGCATGTTCTCCCCGTGTCCGTGTGGGTTTCCTCTGGGTACTCCGGTTTCCTCCCACATTCCAAAGACTGGCTAACTAAGGGGGCTCAACAGGGTGTTGTTGTAAAAGATCATGCTGGTATCTGTTAAGGCTCTGTTCCAGTGCATGGATGGTCCCCATGGTCTGGTATCTGTTACGGCTCTGTTCCAGTGCATGGATGGGCCCCACAATCTGGTATCTGTTACGGCTCTGTTCCAGTGCATGGATGGGCCCCACAATCTGGTATCTGTTACGGCTCTGTCCCAGTGCGTGGATGGGCCCCACAGTCTGGTATCTGTTACGGCTCTGTTCCAGTGCGTGGATGGGCCCCACAGTCTGGTATCTGTTACGGCTCTGTTCCAGTGCGTGGATGGGCCCCACAGTCTGGTATCTGTTACGGCTCTGTTCCAATGCGTGGATGGGCCCCCACAGTCTGCTATCTGTTACGGCTCTGTTCCAGCACGTGGATGGGCCACACAGTCTGGTATCTGTTACGGCTCTGTTCCAGCGCGTGGATGGGCCCCACAGTCCTGGTATCTGTTACGGCTCTGGTTCCAGCGCGTGGATGGGGCCCCACAGTCTGGTATCTGTTACGGCTCTGTTCCAGTGCGTGGATGGGCCCCACAGTCTGGTATCTGTTACGGCTCTGTTCCAGTGCATGGATGGGCCCCACAGTCTGGTATCTGTTACGGCTCTGTTCCAATGCGTGGATGGGGCCCACAGTCTGCTATCTGTTACGGCTCTGTTCCAGTGTGTGGATGGGCCCCACAGTCTGGTATCTGTTACGGCACTGTTCCAGTGCGTGGATGGGCCCCACAGTCTGCTATCTGTTACGGCTCTGTTCCAATGCGTGGATGGGCCCCACAGTGTGGTATCTGTTACGGCTCTGTTCCAATGCGTGGATGGGCCCCCACAGTCTGGTATCTGTTAACACCCACAACCACACACCCCTCCCCTAATGAGTGGAAGCTTGTGTATTTAACCCTCATATTGTGTTCCGGGTCAATTTGACCCGATTCAGTGTTTGAAGTCTCTTAAAAACCAGTTCAACCTTTTTTTCCACCTTGACACTATATGACTTTTCCTAATTTGTTGGGATTAATCTGTAAGATCGTGGGGGCACTCATGCATGCTTTGAGTGTCGACAAAGGCGCTATATAAATGCCAGGCATCATTATTATTAGTATTATTATTGCTATCACAAATGAGAGCTGACTGTAGCCTGTCTCACACCGCCCCCCCCCCCCCCCCCCCCCCCCCCCCCCCCCCCGGACACCAAATGAGCACACAACTAGGCCTCCCAACTCCTCTTCAAAACTCATCTTTATTCAAATTTACAAAAACATAATAAGCACACATCGCTGCCGTCACATTAGCAAGTCTACAAGTGCTGACATCATGCGGGCGCACTTGACCTCACAGTGAGTCCACAGGGGGTCAGAGGTAGGTCACAGGTCACACCTGTAACACGGAAGATGTACCGCTGCTTGCATCGTTGCAGGGTCACTGTAAATGTCCACCAATCACAGCACATCATACAAAACCACAACCATTGCAGTGGGTTCCAATCGGCTAATCGGATTTCTGATAAATACAGAAATCAATGGAATTCTTTCATTCTGTTACAAGCATCACTTCAGTGATACCAACACAGTCTTACTTCAATTATCTCAACACAGTCACTGCAGTGATATCAACACAGTCTTACTTCAGTGATACCAACACAGTCTTACTGCAGTAATATAAACACAGTAGTACTGCAGTGATATTAACACAGTCTTACTTCAGTGATCTCAACACAGTCTTACTGCAGTGATCTCAACACAGTCGTACTGCAGTGATCTCAACACAGTCTTACTGCAGTGATACCAACATAGTCTTACTGCAGTAATATAAACACAGTAGTACTGCAGTGATATTAACACAGTCTTACTTCAGTGATCTCAACACAGTCTTACTGCAGTGATCTCAACACAGTCGAACTGCAGTGATCTCAACACAGTCTTACTTCAGTGATACCAACACAGTCTTACTGCAGTAATATAAACACAGTAGTACTGCAGTGATATTAACACAGTCTTACTTCAGTGATCTCAACACAGTCTTACTGCAGTGATCTCAACACAGTCGAACTGCAGTGATCTCAACACAGTCTTACTGCAGTAATATAAACACAGTTGTACTGCAGTGATATCAACAGTTTCTCGGCAGTGTTAGAAGTGTGTGAGTCCTCTTTGACTGCTGGTTCCATCCGGCCCAGCATGACCCTGTGGCATCCAACGGCAGGATTCCTCTCCAATGATTGTGCACCAGTACAGTGGTTCTGGTCAGGTCCAGTCAAGTTTGACACAGTGACAGTGTGGCTTGGTCCAGTGTCGCGACACAGGGTTTGCGCCACAACTGGCCCAGGAACCTGGAACATGAACCTCCGGTCCAGTCCACTCAAGTTCAGTACACTCTATTCTAGGCTAGTCAAGTTGAGTATAGCCCAGTCCAGTTTAGTCAAATTCAGTCCAGTCCAGGCTAGTCCAGTTGAGTATAGCCCAGTCCAGTCTAGTCAAGTTCAGTACAGTCCAGTCTAGGCTAGTCCTGTTGAGTATAGCCCAGTCCAGTCTAGTCCAGTTCAGTACAGTCCAGTCTAGGCTAGTCCTGTTGAGTATAGCCCAGTCCAGTCTAGTCCAGTTGGGCACAGTCCCAACCAGTATAATCCAGACTTGTCCTGTCCAGTCCATTTGGCCCACTCCATTCTAGCCTGGTATAGATCGGTAAAGGGCTAGTTCTCGGCATAGGCGATATAGGCGGTTGCTTAGGGCGGCATCGGTCTTGGGCGGGGGGGTCCATGCATTTATGATAGTTGCTGAAACCTTTCTGTTTTTAGACCGGAAGACACATTGGTTCTTTACAGTATCTTACAACATTAACTGCATTTTACCACATCAGGTGCATAAGACCGATCAAACATGCAATGTGTCCATACTGTATATATTTATTTTGCACACAAAATATGTTGAAATATACTTGGTAGACATTCCTCAGATTTCAGACTTAATATTCCAACACAAGATTTGCTTTATTGCACCGACAAAAATATGCACTGCAAACGAGGTCTCTCTTAAGTGTTTTAGTCGTGTAATGAGACTTTTTTTCTCAAGTAAAAATATTATTATTTTAAGTTACTTTTTCCTTGACAAGTGAAATTTTCTTACTCCATTGGCAAATCTTGAAATGTGTCAAACTGTCTCACCTCATTGCCAATCTTTTTGTCTTATTTAGCAAAGTCATGGAAATAAGATTTTATGTCAGAATATAAGACTGAAATACTTAACATTGAGTTATTTTTTGGTGTTTGCACTGTGCATGTACTGTTTTCCTGTTTGTTTTTGAAGAGTTATGGTTCTGGTTCTGCTTATGACTCTGGAATTAGACCTTGGTGCATTCAGAACAGTCAAGTCCAGTCCAGTCCCCAAACACAATTCCACATCAGCACTGAAACAGAGATGTGTGTATGGCCCAGTTCGTTCCAGTTATGGTCCAGTTCGGTCCAGTTATGGTCCAGATATGGTCAAGTCATTATAGCGTCTGTTCCTCATAGTGCTGTATTTTCAAAATGACAAAGATGCCTTTTACTTTTTTTTTTTTTTTTTTAAATCTAAAATCATTACATCCGCGACGGCAATTAGGTGATATTTACAATTAAAATGCATGTACATAGAACATTGTCATTACGTAAACCATCATAATTTCTTTGTTGTATCTTTATAAAGTTCCAAACAGCGTGAAAGCCCAGCCCAGCAGGGGGGACGTGATTAAGCTGACGCCCATTACAGCAGCTCAACGAGTTTACATAGAAGACTACAGCGGCTAGGCGCAGTGGGAGGGACGGAATCGTGTTGCGTCTTTATCGCCGTTAAGCACATGTAAAAACCCGTAACAGCAGGGCTTTCTAGCTCCTCCCTCAACCGTTCCTCTGTTTAAACCCTTTAAGGTGTGAGGTCACAAACATGTGATTAGAATGTTCTCAACTGAACATTCTAACGCTGATGTAACAATCACTACTGGTAAATTGAACGCAACAGAGTTCTAGAGCACTGACTTAGAATTTTTTAATTAAAAAAAAAACATTCCAAAAAACCTACACTTCAAAGGGTTAAGTACCTTCCTGTGACTAATGATTCCCGGGCTTTGTAATGAGCTGTTCAAAGTGTTGATGCTGCTCTTTCAGGATGTGTAGTGTGGGTATTTTGTGTGTGTGTGTGTGTGTGTGCATGTGTATTTTCTTCCTGCGTGTGTGTGTGTGTGCGTGCATGTGTGTGTGCTTGGTGGTGTATGTGGCTCAGAGGGACAGGGCATGAGTGCTTCATGCTTCATAGCTCATGAGGTGGAAAAGCAGAATCTTTCTGTAAAAGAGACATCCGCCTTTCATTCCCCCTTCTCTCCTCTACCCTTCTATTCCCCCCATTCCTTCCATCCTTCGCCCCCGTCTCTCCTCTAACCCTGTCCTTTGATCTCTCTCTCCGCCACTCGGATCTGATTCATGCTTCTCTCAGCACTGTAGCCTTTCACCCCCAACACCCCCAGTGCTTCATTTCTGTGGGTGGGTCTCAATGTGCATGAGAGACAGACTGTGTGGTGTGTGTGTGTGTGTGGTGTGTGTGTGTGTGTGTGGTGTGTGGTGTGTGGTGTGTGGTGTGTGGTGTGTGGTGTGTGGTGTGTGGTGTGTGTGTGTGTGTGTGTGTGTGTGTGTGTGTGTGTGTGGTGTGTGTGTGTGTGTGTGTGTGTGCTTCTCTGTGTTCCAGCTCTACAGTGGGAAAGGGCTATAATGAGCCAGCCTGGTTCCAGCTCTACAGTGGGAAAGGGCTATAATGAGCCAGCCTGGTTCCAGCTCTCCAGTGGGAAAGGGGTATAATGAGCCAAGTCTGGTTCCAGCTCTACAGTGGGAAAGGGGTATAATGAGCCAGCCTGGTTCCCAGCTCTCCAGTGGGAAAGGGGTTATAATGAGCCAGCCTGGTTCCAAGCTCTACAGTGGGAAAGGGGTATAATAAGCCAGTCTGGTTCCAGCTCTACAGTGGGGAAAGGGGTATAATGAGCCAGCCTGGTTCCAGCTCTACAGTGGGAAAGGGCTATAATGGGTCCAGTCTGGGTTTCCAGCTCTACAGTGGGAAAGGGGTATAATAAGCCAGCCTGTTCCAGCTCTACAGTGGGAAAGGGGGTATAATGAGCCCAGCCTGGTTCCAGCTCTACAGTGGGAGAAGGGCTATAATAAGCCAGCCTGTTCCAGCTCTACAGTGGGAAAGGGGGTATAATGAGCCAGCCTGGTTCCAGCTCTACAGTGGGAAAGGGCTATAATGAGCCAGCCTGGTTCCAGCTCTACAGTGGGAAAGGGGTATAATGAGCCAGCCTGGTTCCAGCTCTACAGTGGGAAAGGGGTATAATGAGCCAGTCTCGTTCCAGCTCTACAGTGGGAAAGGGGTATAATGAGCCCAGTCTGGTTCCAGCTCTACAGTGGGAAAGGGCTATAATGAGCCAGTCTGGTTCCAGCTCTACAGTGGGAAAAGGGGTATAATAAGCCAGCCTGGTTCCAGCTCTACAGTGGGAAAGGGCTATAATGAGCCAGTCTGGTTCCAGCTCTACAGTGGGGAAAGGGGTATAATGAGCCAGCCTGGTTCCAGCTCTACAGTGGGAAAGGGCTATAATGAGCCAGCCTGGTTCCAGCACTACAGTGGGAAAGGGGTATAATAAGCCAGCCTGTTTCAGCTCTACAGTGGAAAGGGGTATAATAAGCCCAGCCTGGTTCCAGCTCTACAGTGGGAAAGGGCTATAATGAGCCAGCCTGGTTCCAGCTCTACAGCGGGAAAGGGGTATATGAGCCAGCCTGGTTCCAGTTCTACAGTAGGGATGGTGTGTGTGTGTGTGTGTGTGTGTGTGTGTGTGTGTGTCCCTGCCAGTGCTGGGCCGTTCAGTGCTTATGTGCTTTAAATCTCTTCTGCCACTCTTCCTCCATCTCCCCCCTCTCTCCATCTTCATCTGTCTATTACTCTGTCGCTCCATCTCTCGCCCTCCATTTCTTTCAATTATTGTACCACTTACTCATCTTCCCCATGCTCCCTCTCTCCCTCCATCTCCCTCTCTCCCTCCATCCCTCCGTCTCTCTCTCTCTCTCTCTTTTTCACTTGTTTTCAGAATTGCTCTCATTTACCACCTCATCAGCCTTTTTCTCCTCCTCCTTCTTCCCCTCTTCTTTCTCTCTCTCATCCTCCTCTATCTTGTACTCCCCGTTCTTCTCCCCTCTCTCCCCTCCTTCTCTCTCTCCCTCTCCTGGAAGAGCTCGGCGAGCCCGCGGAACTGGGGCCCCCCACTCCTCCAGGCCCCCCCCCCAATCCTCCTTCTCCGCCTCCTTCTCTCCCTCGCTCTCCAGCGAGCTGAGCGACCCCGCCCGCGACCCCTCCCCCTCCAGCCCGTAGATCTGCACCGAGTCGTAGGGCGGCTGCATGGGGTCAAAGGTCACCTGCGCCAGGCGCAGCGGCAGGAACTCGCCCACCCTCAGGGCAAGGGAGTTAGACCCGCCCCCTGCCGGCCTCCAGGCCCAGGCCCCACCCACCTCTGTACCCAGCTGCCCCAACATGCCCCTGTTCTGCCCCGGGTAGGGCAGGAGCTGGGGTGTCATATCCCGCCTCCCCAGGGAGTAAGCCCCAAGCCCCGCCCTCTCCCGCCAGTCCGCCATTACCCCCGCCCCATCCGGGTAGAACCTGCAAGTAGTCCCAGTCACGGATATCCCTCCCCTGGCCTCTGGCCTTGGCCCGCCGAAGCCGCCGCCCCACCCCAAGCCCCGCCCTCCCCAGAGTGCCGGGGTATTCCCTCTGTGGGTCCCCCTGCTGGCCAGGTTCTGCGGCTCCGCCTCCGGCCACACCCCCACCTCGCTTCGGGGAGAGGCCGGCCCCGCGAGGCTCGCCTCCCAGCTGATGGGAGCGTGGAGGAGGCGCTGGGGCCCGGGGCCACCGGCCACGGCCGCGGCCCACGGCCCCGCCTTGCCGTGTCTGCACCAGGATCATGTCCTTAGGAAGCGTCTCCGATGGGCCCTGCTGTGGGGGGGGGGGCGGGTCAGACTGGGACAGAGGGGGTGCTGCGGTTCTATTGAGACCACCGAATGGGGGGGAGGATAGGAGAGAGGGAGGGGGGGGGGGGGTGAGAGAGACAGAGAGAGAGGGGGGAGAGTGAGAGAGAGGTTAGCAGGACTGACTGGGCACTAGAATGAGCTAACACTGCACTGTGAGTGGGGCCGGGGAGTTTGTAAGGAAAGAGACAGTGAGAGACAGTGTGTAAATAAACTCCTCTCCTCTGCTCTCTCTCTCTCTCTCTTTTAGTGTGTATGTGTGTGTATGGTGTGTGTGTCTGTGTGCGTATGCATGCGTGTGTGTGTTTATGGTGTATGTCTGTGTGTGTGTGTTGTGTGCGTGTTTTATGGTGCGTGGTGTGTGTGTGTGTGTGTGTGTGTCTGTGTGTCTGTGTGTGCGTGTGTATGTTTATGGTGGCGTGTGTGTGTGGTGCGTATGCGTGCGTGTGTGTGTGTGTGTGTGTGTGTGTGGTGTGTGTGTGGTGCACGTGTGTGTGCCTGGTGTGTGTGTGTGTGTGTGTGTGCGTATGCATGCGTGTGTGTGCACGTGTGTGTGTGTTTATGGTGTGTGTATGTGTTTATGATGTTGTGTGCGTGTGTGTGTGTGTGTGTGTGTGTGTGTGTGTGTGTGTGGTGTGCAGTGTGCGTGTATGTTTTTATGATGTGTGTGTGTGCGTGGTGGTGTGTGTTTATGGTGTTGTGTGTGTGTGTGTGTGTGTGTTTTTATGATGTGTGTGTGTGTGTGTGTGTGTGTGTGTGTGTGTTTATGATGTGTGTATGTGTGTGTGTGGTGTGTGTGTGTTTGTTTATGATGTGTGTGTGTGTGTGTGTGTGTGTGTGTGTGTGTGTGTTTTTATGATGTGTGTGTGTGTGTGTGTGTGTGTGTTTATGATGTGTGTGTGTGTTTTTATGATGTGTGTGTGTGTGTGTGTGTGTGTGTGGTGCTCTTCTCACCCAGTCCAGATCCTGGTCCGGCTGGGTTCTTGGTTCTGGTTCGCCAGCGGAGGCTCCGCCCCTCTCCTTCATATCCCCCTCCCCTGCCACTCCCACCGTCCATATCCCGCGGGAGCATCCTGTTGCTGTGGCTCTGCCGGTCCCATGTAGATGGCCCCGGGCCCCACGATGGCCCCCTGGTTCTGGATGACAAGTGAGTGGTCCAGGGGCCCGGTGGGAAAGTTGCAGGTGAGCTCGGCGAGGGCCCCCCTGGGGCGGGGCCGTGGGCGGGGCCATGGGTGGGGCCGTGGGTGGGGCCGGTGGGCAGGGCTGTGGGCGTGGCGCAGTGCCGGTAGGGTGTGGCTACTGTAGCAGAGCCTGCCATATAAGGGCGGGTCCAAGCCCGCTCCACTCTGTACCCAACCCATACGCCCCTGCCTGGTCATGGGTCTGCTGTGAAATAACGACTGGAGAGATAGAGATAGAGAGAGAATGAGAGAGAGAGAGAGAGAGGGGAGAGAGAGAGAGACAGAGAGAGAGAGAGAGAGAGAGAGAGAATGAGAGAGAGAATGAGAGCAAATGAGATGCCAGAACTGGCAGAGATGTCAGTGTAGAAGAAAATCTCCATTTCTGTAGTAAAGACCCTTTGTGCCACACACAGGTCACCACACAGGGCTCACCACACAGAGTAGAGCTACGACAGTGTGGTGAATAAAAACGGCAAGCAGATACTGCACCTCTGTAAAGGCCTGGAGTCTGTACATGTTAATGGAGAGAGAGATGCAGGTTAGTGTGTGTGTGTGAGTGTATGGTTAAGTATGTTAACCCTCATTATGTTTATAAACGCCTTTTATGTTTGGGGTCAAATTGACCCTAAAAGTTTAAACGGGACACAAAACTATTGTAATAGAAAATTTTGGACACTTTCTGCATCACCTTTTGCGTGTCTCCCAATTGACGAGCCTTTCATCCCCTAAATATAAAAAAATCTGTGATGAAACATCTCAATTTAGAGCCTGAGGTAAGAGAAAGTTTGCGACGTTTAAAACATGCATGGGAAAGTGCCAACAGAATCACCCGCAAACAAAAAAAAAAACAGATAAAAAACAAAAAAGGTTATATATTTTCTTACATTTTATACAGCCACCCCACAAATGACCCAACACAATGCCTTTGTACACAAAGTTGGTACAGGACTTTTGAAAACATAGCTTTATGTTCATTGCATGTTTACCATTTAATCCCAGCAAATTAGGAAAAGTCATATAGAGTGAAAAAATAAAGTTAACTGGTTTTTAAGAGACCTCAAACACTGAATCGGGTCAAATTGACCCCGAACATAATATGAGGGTTGAGTAAAACGGTAGCCCTCCCTGGTTGTTTGACTTGTAGATGTAGAATTTTATTTCTTTGGTGTGTGTGTTTGCTCTAGTTCAATTTGCTATTGCTTATCAGTTTGTTATGTCAGTATATGCTTTGGCAATGTAAGCATTCCGTTGCCATGCCAATAAAGCTTATTTGAATTTGAGAGAGACAGCGAGAGCGGTGCAGGTTAACTCACACACACACACACACACACACACACACACACACACACACACACACACACACACACACACACACACACACACACACACACACACACACACACACACACACACACACACACACACACACACACACACACACACAGTGTCATGTGTGTGTGTGTGTGTGTGGGTGTGTGTGTTCCAACCCCTGGTTTACAACAGAGCTTACTGAAGCTCTTCACGTTAGAGATAAAGCTTGGTCGAAAGCCAAATCTAGTAACAGTCCAACAGACTGGTTGCATTTCAGGAAATTGCGGAATACGTGCATTAGCATGATCAGAAAAGCAAAGTCTGATTATTACTTGTCCTCTCTTGCAAGCTCCCATGGTGATGTGACCAGCTTTTGGAAAATCATGAAATCTCTA
>CM056394.1:4862521-4887521 GCA_029718625.1 Synaphobranchus kaupii | reverse complement strand
GAACATTCGTTACTAAATCTGTCTCTCAATATAAAATAGAAATAATCATATTAATTACAAAATTTAACTTCTGTGCAGCACACGTTTACTGGTTTTGATGTATATTTGTTACTGTTATTTATGTAAGATGTACACTATTTGCAATATTTACTACATTATTTATAATCGTGCCAGTATAGAATTTTTAAATCAATTCCATTCAATCGAAAGGCAGACAGAGTTGTCATGGAAACAAAGGGACAGACAGATATGAGGACAGGAACCCCTGATGCTGTCGAGTTTGGGACTGCCTCCAGAACACATACACACACACACACACACACACACACACACACACACACACACACACACATACACACACACACACACACACACACACACACACAGCCTCCAGAACACACACACACGTACGTACGTGTACGTACACACACACACACACACACACACACACACACACACACACTGCCTCCAGAACACACACACACACACACACACACACACACACACACACACTGCCTCCAGAACACACACACACACACACACACACACACGTACACACACACACACACACACACACACACTGCCTCCAGAACACACACACACACACACACACACACACACATGTCTAGGCTGGTAATGTGTGTGTGTTTATCTGTGTTTGTACTCTTTTGCTATGTAAACGCAAACGCACTTGACTAGACTACCATGAGCACTAGCGCTTGGGAATGGAATGGCCGTTCTTACCCATCTACCATGAGCACTAGTGCTTGGGAATGGAATGGCCGTTCTTACCCATCTACCATGAGCACTAGCGCTTGGGAATGGAATGGCCGTTCTTACCCATCTACCATGAGCACCAGCGCTTGGGAATGGAATGGCCGTTCTTACCCATCTACCATGAGCACTAGCGCTTGGGAATGGAATGGCCGTTCTTACCCATCAGGGTTGCTACACAGGCCAGTATGGCCAGCAGGGCGGCAGTGCTGAGCCCGGGTGAGGGAGAGGAGGAGGGCAGGGGCAGGCAAACGGTCTCCCTCTCCCACTCGGCCTCCGTCTGTCCGTCCTTCTCCCCGGCCTGCGCCCCGCCCCGCAAACAGGGACAGACGGACACGGTGACCGTCCCTGTGCTGCTCAGGCCCGACACGCCATCCCTCAGAACCAGCGGCACCTGCAGGGTGAGAGAGGAGGAGGGAGAACGAGAGAGCGAGGAGAGGGAGGAGAGGAGAACCAGGCTGGCAGTGGGGCCTGAGAGAGAGAGGGAGAGAGGAGGGGGGGCAGGAGAGGGGGGAGGAGAGGGAGGAGGAGAGAGGGAAAGGGGGAGAGAGCGAGAGTGAAAGAGGCAGGAGGAGGAGAGAGAGGAGGAGAGAAAGATAGAGGGGTGGGAGAAGAGAGAGAGAGAGGGAGGGAGAGGGGGCAGGAGAGAGATAGAGAGGTGGGAGGAGAGAGAGAGAGAGAGAGAGAGAGAGAGAGAGGAGGAGAGAGGGATAGACAGAAAATAAAAGAGGGCATAGCGAGAAGGGCAGATTTTACTCATTTTACTCATTTCTATGATTCTGTGTGTAAATTGGTGCCATGACACTCCGGAATACATGGACAAAGGTCAACTTTTTTTTGATACTGAAAACATATTTTCTTTATAAGAAACAGCATTGCGACACGGGCTAAGATAAAAATATGAACTGCCTAAGGAAAGCACTGATAAATTGCACACAAAAGCAGTGTGAGAGAAAGAGAGAGAGAGAGACAGAGAGAGACAGAGACAGAGAGAGAGAGAGAGAGAGAGAGAGAGAGAGATTTTTTGAGTTTTAAGGTCTCCTTTAATGTACAGAACAAAGGACGAGACCTATGTGTTCACATATTTACAAACAAACAGAAAATAAGAAAGTAAAAAAATTTAAATAGAAAGAAAAGCAAGAGAAACCCATTATCGGAAAACCAAGGGAAATTAGTCAAAAATATTAACAAAAGGCAAAAGAGACCATTACTGGGAAACGATCATTTCACAAAGACTGAAAAATAAAGAAAATAAATAGAATTAGAAATGGATAAAACAGAAAGAATAAATAAATAAATACTTCAAAAATGAAGTATCAACACATCACCCTGAAAAGAGCAAAGCACTTCTTTGATGCACCATATATTTATAAAGGCCTCTATGTTGTCTGTGAGGCTATAAAAACTGAATTCCACCCTGATGCGGGCTGCAAGCATTGATAAGTGAAATGACACACCCCCACTCTCCCTGATGGTGAAATTCTGTCGGGCTCTGGACTCCGGTGGAATGCTGAAGAGAACGGCCGTGTAATCTCCTCCTTCGTCTTTATCGATCGCCCGCACTACCTGCACCACCTGAGGGAAAGAGAGAGAGTGCTTCACTGATATATGTGAATATATGTTTGTTATACCAGTAACGCAAATCGAGATTGAAAAAGAGAATACTGTGTGTCAAATACTGACTTGTGTACCACACTAAAAAAATTCACTGCCTCTACTCAAAAAAAATAATAATTATGGCAACAATTAGCATTGAGTTTTTTGAGTAGTTTCCACTTTGGGTTTTATGAAGAAAATTAATATGAGTCTATCATTGTCAGACTAGCACAGCTAGTTTAAGTACAGCCAATGTGGGTTCCTTCAATATTTAAATGCTTCATTACATTGAACCTTAAATATTCATGTTTATATTCATTGAGATATCAAGCTAACTAATCATTCGAAAATAAGTTGATTGAACTAGTAATCCTTTTTTTCATTTCTACTAAAAACCTGGTGCTTTAGTATTTTTATATAAATTACCCATTTCCCAGAAATCAAGAAGAAAGCAATCATTTCAAGGATTTTTTTTGTAGGTCCATAAGACATTACAACAGGTCTTGAGTTTATTCCAACATCCATATAATGAATTCCACAAGGAACTTGGGTCTACCTGGGTGAGAGGTGGCTGCGCTAATCACTGAACTAAGGGTGAACTTAGCCCAAATTCAATTCCTGCTTTGATTTGTCAGGGAGTAATGTAGCAATCTGCTTAGTACGCTGGCTATCCGCTTTGCTAACGGTGAATTCGCCTTTAGTGCAAGGGCTAGCACAGCTGCCTCTGACCCAGGAGAAGCGAGTTAATTTCCTGCCTGTTTCTTTGTTTGTTAGCTAGAGGTATGCTGTAATAAACTTGAGATCTTGAGAACCTCATGGATCTACAACATTGACCAATTAAAAATAAAAAAATAAAAATAAAAATGATTGCTTGATTTCTTGGAAAATGGTAATTTATACAAAAATATTGAAGCAACAATATTTGAGTAGAAATGAAAAAGATTACTAGTTGAATCAACTTCATTCCAATGATTAGTTAGCTTAATTTCTCAATGAATATGAACAGGAATATTTAAGTAGGTTCAACATAATTAAAGGCCCACACACATCGGTATTTTTTTCCTGGTTTTAGTATCTGAAACTCCCACAAGACATTAGCAAAGAGCAGTGGCAAAGCCCGCCCCCTGTCTGTACACATTCAGATTGCGACTCCGACAAATTATGCAAAAACATACGTCATATCACGTGGGAAATGATTTTATTAAGAATTCGGAAAAATCACATTTAAATATGGAGGAAACCCACATTGGTTGTACTTAAACTAGCTGTGTTAGTCTGACAATGATAGGCTCATAGCATTTACTCAATAAACCCCAAAGTAGAAATTATTCATAGGCCTCAATGCAAATAGTTGTCTTCATTTTTTTTGAGTAGAGGCAGTAAACTATTTTTTAGAGTGTATAACAAACCAGCACCACAGCCTATTGAGCTAGACCCCATGTGCTAGGCAGCAGGGAGTGCACAGCACACAGAAAGAGAAACAGGCCTTAGAATGGTGCCCTGAGGCACATCTCGCACAGATTCTACAGTTACAGACTGCACTTATTCAGACTGCATACAAAATATTTTATAACCCTACACTTCTACAGACCCCTGATAATTTTCACATTTTCAATGAAACATTAACTAACCAAAAACACACGATATGAAAGATTCATATTGTTCTGAGAACTGGTAAAAAAAAACAAACATATATTTTATTTATTTTCAGTGATGTGCAGGCATTTTACTCTAAAAAAGGTTGATAAATTATTTCAAGTATTTGGCCACAATCTGCTGTGATTCCACCACCCTCCCCATCCAAACTCATCTTTTTATAAAGGAATTAACCCCTTGAAGAGTAGGTTTTTAAAAAAAAATGTTTTTTCAAAATTCTAAGTGTTCTAGAACTCTTTCAATTATGCTTTCAATTACCAGTAGTGATTGTTACATCAATTCATGAGAATATTCAGTTAAGAACATTCTAATCACATATTTGTGATCGTCCTTATAAAGGGTTAAGATTAATTTAGGATTGTTTAGTTCATGTGGCCCTGGTTGTCCTGACCACAGTTCCCATTGGCTGTTACAGAGCGGTATCATTCTAAAGGGATTGGATGTGTAGACGTGTTGTTGCCGCGAATGTTGCCGTGACGACTGCTGCAGTAAAGTGTGACTGTGTTTATCTTATGTTGCCCGAGTGCGTCCGCCAAACCCGTCAGACCCATTACCGGCGGTGATGCTGTCGCCTAAGCAACACAGACGAGACACAGCTACACGGCTGGCGGCTGTGTTCTATGTTAGCGGCGCTGTACAAAAACAAGCAAATTCTCCGTTGCTTTCCGTTGCGCAGGTTCGGCGCAGGTGAGAGCAATTAGCGAGCAGGTGAGTAATTAGCGAGCGGAGCAGGGCAGGCATATCCTACGGACCATGGAGAGTTTGAGTTAAGGTACATCTACAGACTGCTCCTTTGGGGTTCTGAAGGCACGAGGGTGTGTTTGCCTGTCAGAGCAAATTTGTTTTGGCCCAAGGCGTGCTGCGGGCCTTTTCTCTCTTCAGTGTTTTCAGTCTGTTTATCGGTTTGTTTCTGTCAGTTTGCGTTTGGAGTACTTGTGGGTTTAAACGTTGGTTTTTGTGACGGACAGACAGAGGGACTGAACACGCCCCGCATACCTGCCCTGCCACTGCAGTGTCGCAGAGCGCAGCGGTGTACTGTCTGTCCAGCTCAGGGGCGTTATCGTTCACATCCAGGGTCTCTATGGCAACCTCCACCCGGGACACTTGACTGGGGCTATCTGAGGAGCACAGGGATCACACAGCACAGTGTCACAGCACAGGGCTATCTGAGCAGCACAGTGTCACAGCACAGGGCTATCTGAGGAGCACAGTGTCACAGCACAGGGCTATCTGAGCAGCACAGTGTCACAGCACAAGGCTATCTGAGGAGCACAGGGATCACACAGCACAGTGTCACAGCACAGGGATATCTGAGCAGCACAGTGTCACTGTGCAGGGTTATCCGAGGAGCACAGGGATCACACAGCACAGTGTCACAGCGCGGGACACCCTTGCACACACTTTCAGCATGTAACACACATCTACATGCACATAATGGTGTGTACCAAATACATGTACACACACAGACTCGCGTTCACTTCCACCCACATGCTTACGCATATTTAGCACAGAACACAGACGTGTACTCACACACTTACACACATATTCCAACCTGTGGTCTACTACAGGTATTACAACTAAGGAAATAATGCTGCAATTACGACTATTATCACACTCATATTAAAGTAGATAGAACTGTCTACTAATACTACTAATACTACTACCTACTAATATGCATAACACCTATTGTTTCTACTCTATTAAGTTAGCTTATCTTACTGCTACTACTACTACTACATATCCTACCCCACTGTTATATTGACAACTATTAAACCCATAATTGTTATTAACTGTGATGTTACAGTGACCTGTAACCTCTCTGTACGTGACATCACAATAACCTCTGTCCTCTCTGTATGTGACATCACTATAACCTCTGACCTCTCTGTATGTGACATCACAATAACCTCTGTCCTCTCTGTATGTGACATCACTATAACTTCTGATCTCTCTGTATGTGACATCACTATAACCTCTGACCTCTCTGAATGTGACATCACTATAACCTCTGACCTCTCTGTGTGGCGATGACGGTCAGGTTGTGCCACTGCTCATACTCGCGGTCCAGCTCCATCGCCGTGGAGATGAGCCCGCTGTCAGCTGCGATGTGAAAAAGGGCTTCTGGGTCTGACTGTGGGTCAATGGAAAACCTGAGAGAGAGAGAGAGAGAGAGAGAGAGAGAGTAGGGGGGAGATATGGATAGAAAGAGAGTGAAGGGGGGAGAGATAGATAGACAGATACACAGAGAGAGAGAAATACTATAACTACAATTAATGATTCAATCCTTTCAATAGTTTTTTTCCCTTCTATTAGAATTCTTTAAATTATGACGATGCTTAAAATGCTTAACTTTTATGATGCTTCTGCAATATTTACTGTATGAATTTCATGCCAACAAAGCATATTCAATTGATATTGAATTGAGAAAGAGAGAGAGAGTACATCAATGCATACGTGAAAATATTTGGACAACCCAGGAACAGTGAAACACGGCTCTCTAAGCTATACAAACTATCAAACATACAGATGGGCTTCAGACAGCATGGAATAATTCACAAACGCAATTAGTTCCTCTGAAATTACGAACCTCATTACTAACCTCATTAACGGTTTCCTTTTCACAAAATTCGAACCAAATGAAAATGGCATAAATCTGGCAGTTAAAATGATAAATTTAAATTTAAATCAATCAGCAATTAAAGCAAACCTCGAAATAATTAAACCGAGAAATAATCAAGAATCAACCCCAAGAGAACAGAAATGGGTTGATGACAAAGGTAAATCAGTGAGGAAAAAATTAAGACATCTATCAAATCTGAAATATAATCAACACAAAACCCAGATTTATACCATAGATATTATGAAACGCTTAAACTAAAAAACAACCCATAAAAGAGAAGTAACAAAAGCACATTCACAAAACTTTTATTGCAATAGAAGACTCTATCCACCAAAACCTGTTCTGGGAAACATTTGATCATTTAAGTGACAAAACAAATCATGAATACTAATTCAGGAAATCTTAAATGCCCACTTTAAAGAGTAACTACACCCACTGTCTCAGCCTGTCTCCGCCTACTACACAATTTTGAAAAATACTTTGTGGGGTGAGTGAGGGAGAGGGGTGGGGGCGGAGGAGCTGTGTCCATCGTCATTTGCATAAATTAACGTACATTGTACAAATGATTTTGTATAACTTGGATCAAACTGTGAAACTAGACATTGCACATCAAATATGAATCAAGATTCAGCAACTGCATTTCTCACCTCAAATATTTTCAGAAACATATTTTAGTGGTCTATTTAAGTGGAATAAGAGAGTTTAACAGGACGCCACGTTGTTCCGGTTTAAAAACGTGGAGGCGAAACGAAAGTAACGTAGCGGGTCTAACCAATCAGGTGCCGGCTGTTTCCGTTGTGGGCGACAACAATTATCCACATAGAGGTACCTCCAAAAAGGTACTTTGACATCACGATTGGGGCGGTGGCAGTGTGGGGAGCAGAAAGGAAATTTCAACCATAAGGGGCAGCACAAAGACGCTTTTCTACCAGTTTCGTATGATATACAATATTATTTAAGAATTGTTGAAATAACGGAATGCATGAATAAGTTTCACTATAAGGTAGGCATATAAACACATTTACAGCGAAAAATAAGTGATCTAGAGTGTAGTTACCCTTTAAGGACCTATATCAAGAATTTGCTCCGAACAATCACAAATTTGAACAGCAATAAACCCAAGAAAAAAATTTGATATTGAAATGAACAATAAAGAACAAGCTACACCCATTAGACAAAGCAATTACTTTAAAAGCTGAAAGATCAACTAAAAAATATATAAAAAAGCATGTGGCCCTGACAGTATCAGAACAGAAATGCTGAAACACAGTAACTCTGAACTGCAGAAGGCCTTACTTAAATTATTCAACCTGGTTCTACAGACAAGATGCTTTTGCTGACATATGGAACTAAGGGCTTATATCCCCAATTTACAAAAGTGGAGACAAATTTGACCCCAACAACTACCGAGGGATCTGAGTGAACAGTAACCAGGGGAAGGTTTTCTGCAGTATTCTAAACACCCGAATACAGGCCTTCCTTACCGAGCACAAGAGTCACATTGGTTTTCTTCCAAAACATTGCACTATTCATCATATTTACACCCACACACCCTAATTAATAAACATTCTCACCAAAAAAATAAAGGAACATTTTTTGCTTGCTTTATGGACTTCAATTTGGCATGAGGGTCTCTATTAAAAAACTCCTGCAAAGTGGTGTAGGGGGCAATGCTTATGATATAATTCAATCAATATGGGAAATAAGTGTGCAATAAAAATCGGGGGGAAAAAACAGAATACTTCACTCAGGGGCATAGGGTGAGGCAGGGCTGCAGTTTGAGTCCAACCTTGTTCAATATTTATGCAGTATAAATGAGTTAGCCGTGTTACTGGAACAATCTGCAACCACTGGCCTCACTCTAAATAACACAGAAGTGTTCTGCTCTATGCAGATGATCTGGTGCTGCTGTCCCCCCCAGCACAGGGGCTACAGCAGCATCTGGATCCGCTGCTGGAGAAATACTGTCAAAACTGGGCCTTGAGAGTAAATTCGAAAAAGACAAAAATGATGGTCTTCCAAAGAAAGCCAATATCTCAGGAAAACAGATACTTCTTTACTCCTGGAAACACCGTTATGATTACCTTGGAATAAGAATCAGTGGGAGCTTTGGCCTGGTTTTAAAATAAGAAGCCTGTAGAGCTTTTTATGCAATCAAAGTAGATTCCATAAAATAAATATTCCCATTTGGATTTGGACAAAAATATGTGATAGTGTTATCTAGTCAATTGTGCTATATGGAAGTGAAATATGGGGTCCACTCTATGGGTCAGCAAGACCACACTACATCGAAAAACATCCAGCTGAAATTCTGCATGCAGAATGTTGTAAAAACGTAGGAATACTCCAAATAATGCATGCAGGACTAAATCAGGCAGATGTCCAATTATTTTTCAAATCCATGTGGACCGTACACACGGCCTGTGCCCTAACCGTATTTGGACCGTACACAGGGCCGTATGAGGCCTGTGCCTTAACCGTATTTGGACCGTACACACGGCCGTATGAGGCCTGTGCCTTAACCGTATTTGGACCGTACACACGGCCGTATGAGGCCTGTGCCTTAACCGTATTTGGACCGTACACACGGCTGTATGCGGACTGTGACCTAACCGTATTTGGACCGTACACACAGCCGTATGCGGACTGTGACCTAACCTTATTTGGACCGTACACACGGCCGTATGCGGACTGTGACCTAACCGTATTTGGACCGTACACACGGCCGTATGCGGACTGTGACCTAACCGTATTTGGACCGTACACACGGCCGTATGCGGCCTGTGCCTCGACCGTATATTGGGCCGTACCTGATGTTGCCGCTCAGTCCGGTGTCAGGGTCCACGGCGGTCACTCTGCCCACGGTGCAGGAGGGGGGGCAGTTCTCCATCACGTCCAGCCGGTACCGCGCCCGGGAGAACTGCGGCGGCTCGTCTGCGTCCAGGACCGCCACCCGCACCGACGCCCGGTCCTTAAAGGGTCCACGGCGCAGGAACCGCGGGTCCACCGTGGGGTTCAGCACCTCGACCGAGAAGGAGTACGAGCTGCGGCTCTCATAGTCCACTGCCTGGGGAGAGGAGGGCGGGGCACACCGTTTACCCACAATGCTCTGCACCCTGACAACCTCAGGTAAACGAGGGAAGAAGCCGGAGAATTGTGGGATGGAGCCAGCGAAGAGGCATGAGGTGAAGAGGAGAATTTAATTTAATTTATTCCTTCTGATCCACCAGTTCTCCCAAGCCAGGAATCCTCTGGGACAACAGGCTCTAAGGCTCATTGCACAGAGCTACACTGAAACTAATCAGCATCAGAACTAAATTACGGGTAAAAATAATTCCCAGAATAATAATTTAAAAAATATCACTTGATATTGTTTTGACCAAGCTGAATACACTGAGCATGTGAAAAAAGAACAAAAATAATCCATGATAATGATAATAACAATAATAATAGCTTGCATTTATATAGTGCTTTTCTCAAACGCAACTTGCTTTACAGTGATGAGGGGGAAACTCGCCTCAACCACCACCAATGTGTAGCACCCACCTGGGTGGTGCAACAGCAGCCATTTTGTGCGAGAACGCTCACCACACATCAGCTGAGGTGGAGAGGGAGAGAACGATTATTTAACCAATTAAACAGGGGGATGATGAGGTGGTAGGTTGGGAATTTAGCAAGGACACCAGGGAACCCCTTGCTCTTTGCGATAAGTGTGTTACAAGCCCCCGCAAATATCCTGAGAGACAGTGAATAAATTAATTTCATATGTTAATGTTCGTATGTGGTGTGCACGTGTGGAATATATCTGAGCTTTCAGACGTATATGTAGGGCTGGCTATGGCTGTGTCTCAAACGCTCCCTGCCTTGCATCCTCCCTCCAAAGGTATCTCAAAAGGCCCCGAATTTGAGACGCACTTCAAGTGCAGGATGATGTCACATGAGATCAGGGTTAGCTGTTGCTCAGAATGCTACGTTAGCTTGTTCTATTGGAAAGTAACGCGATTACTAGCAAGTTAGCCGGCTAGTTATTGGAAATCTCACTCACAGAGCTAGGCTTAAAAACATTGCATACATTATTCCAGTGTATTAAACAACCTATTTTTTCTTTTTAAAGATATAACTACGTCAAATTATGGAGTTCACTGTATATTCACACTGTAAAAAAGGCTCCTTTGCCATTATTTTAATGGAAGTGAGAAGCCTGAGGTAGTCGCAAAGACTTGTGGGATATCGTACCCGGAGAAGGATACATGCGATGAAGCCTTCAGAAGCGTCCTTCTAAGGCACCTTCGAAGGCCTCATTTTATGCTGCCTTTCGAATGAGACACGCCTCAATGCCGACCTGGCTTCAAATGCTGCCTTCGAAGGGAGCATTTTCTTTTGAGACACAGCCTATACATAAGTGTAAGTAACCCAACATGCATAATACTTTTTTAGATCCCTCCTATTTTATTTTTGTTTGCTTTTTATGCACAACAAGGTCTGTTTGAATTGATCAGATGGAATTTAACTGATATAAAGATAGAGGGGGCGAGAAAGAGAGAGAGAAACAGAGAGACTGAGAGAAAGTAAGGCCCTTTCTTAGTAAAGCCCTTTCTCAGGAGCCCATTAGAGACAGAGAGAGACTATCTGTGTGCGCACGAGAAGTGTCACTTACACTATAGAGGCACACTCATCACCCTCTCCCTCTCTCCATCTCTCTCTCCCTCTCTCCGTCTCTCTCTCCCTCTCTCCGTCTCTCTCTCCCTCTCTGCAGTCCATCAATGACACTCGTCCCCTCCCTCAGCCATGTCCATTTCTGACACACAAAACATACACTCATCCTTCTCCCTCTTTCACACTTACAACCAACACTCATCATACACTCATCCTTCTCCCTCTTTCACACTTACAACCAACACTCATCATACACTCATCCTTCTCCCTCTTTCACACTTACAACCAACACTCATCATACACTCATCCTTCTCCCTCTTTCACACTTACAACCAACACTCATCATACACTCATCCTTCTCCCTCTTTCACACTTACAACCAACACTCATCATACACTCATCCTTCTCCCTCTTTCACACTTACAACCAACACTCATCATACACTCATCCTTCTCCCTCTTTCACACTTACAACCAACACTCATCATACACTCATCCTTCTCCCTCTTTCACACTTACAACCAACACTCATCATACACTCATCCTTCTCCCTCTTTCACACTTACAACCAACACTCATCATACACTCATCCTTCTGCCTCTTTCACACTTACAACCAACACTCATCATACACTCATCCTTCTCCCTCTTTCACACTTACAACCAACACTCATCATACACTCATCCGTCTCCCTCTTTCACACTTACAACCAACACTCATCATACACTCATCCTTCTCCCTCTTTCACACTTACAACCAACACTCATCATACACTCATCCTTCTCCCTCTTTCATACTTACAACCAACACTCATCATACACTCATCCTTCTCCCTCTTTCACACTTACAACCAACACTCATCATACACTCATCCCTCTCCCTCCTTCTCTTTCGCTCTTCTTATCTCCCTCCCTCCTTCTCTCTCCCTCTTTCATTCCATGTCTTTTCTCTCTTTCCCTCCCTCCTCTCCCTTCCCTTTCTCTCTCTCCATTCACTCTTTGTGTTGTATTTCTAGCTTTGGGTTTAAGTTAAGGTGTGATTGTACTGTGATTTGAGACCCTGAATTAAATATTGACTGCAAAAAAGCAATGAAAGAAATGCAATGGCTAATGCAGAAACTGAGAGACGATGAGGTGTTTCATTAGCCGTTTGTCTGGGTGGCCACCGGCCAGGCCTCTGTACAGTCTCAATGTATGCTATAGCATTACACAGGGACAGATACAGCCGCCTGTATCGCACGCGTGCGTACCCTTACCGCGTGCGCGCTATACCCAGGAGCCGCGCACGTCACGCGCGTGAGGTCAGGGCACAATGAACGTGTCACACGGCCCTCGTAAACAAAACCGTCACCACGGCAGCTTTTTGGGAGGCCTGTTGCCATGGCAACGGAGAGGGCGGTAAACAGCCCCTCACCGCTCAGAACGCCGGGGAGAGTCACAGGTCTGCTGAAAGTACCATGGCGATGGTTATTATGGCGATAGCCCTGGTCTGACGGACAAAAAGGCATAGGGTACAAGCCACACCCTCCCAGCCTACTCCACACACACGCACACGCACACGCATACACACACGCACATACACGCACACACTCACACACATACATACATATTCACAGATACACACACATGCACACGCATACACACACACGCACACACACAAACACGCACACACACACACTCACCCACAAACATGAATAATGTAAAGTGGATTGGGAAGGTTTTACCCACGATGCACTTAACCCCTCCCCCGGACCCCAAACGGCACTTTATCTCCTCAATACGTCCCGCCTGGACACTTTCTCCCACTTCAAGTCACTCGGAAAACACGCGGACCGTGAAGGAGCTAAATATCGGCTAAAAGATGCACGGCATTAATAAATCATGTGCAGCGGGAAACCCAGACTCGCGGTCACATGATCACATTTATGTCGGAGCCCCAGCTGTTGTCCATGATGCGAAAAACAACCCCACAGCACGCCATCCACTTCATGGCTGAATTCGGATCCAATTTTACACATTCCCTTCCCTTGCTCTCTTCCCTCGAGTGAGCTATCTCGTGACGTAATTTGCTACGTGCAGCAAGCACACTTAACAGGTGCTCTGCGAGGGAGGATAGACGAGAAACAAACCAAAATGGAACTGAACGGCCCTCGCAACCGATATAGGAAGTGTTACACCATAGAGTTAAAAAGTGACCGCCTACTTTTCCTGTGTGGAGTATTGCATTGTGGGATTCCCTTCTTGCTGGAAGCTTGCATTTTATTACTCCCTCCCCTTTCTTAAATTGGAACCAAATGACACTTGGTGTGGCTGCCATATTTCATCCTGGCATTTTGGGGATTCCCCAGGGAAGAGAATGACAAGAAGAAAGCATAAAATTTGGATGCACTCACTAAATAGTCAACTATGAGTTTATTTCATACATATGACTGAGGCGTGATACGCACAAACGTTTCCATTTAAAAAAAAAAATCTTTTGCACGTTGAGCACACTGAAGAAGGCTGGCGCCGAAATGTTTGGGCGTATAGTGCCTCGTATGTATGAAACGTTTGGGCGTATAGTGCCTCGTATGAATGAAACAAACTCATAGTTTCATGATTATTTTGCGGGTGCTGTCCATCTTTTTTTTGTTATATGTTTGTGGGATTCAGCACCCAATCGTTAGCGAGTAGATTGTGAGTTGAGCACGTTTCATTTTCTATTTGATCTGTATGCAAGCCCATGTCGATCCTACTGTGCACTGCAGGAGCTATCGCCCTCTGCTGGCCATTTCAGAACCTGCAGTTACACTGAGTCACACTTGAGTCTCTCTATAAGGCATACACACACACACACACACACACACACACACACACACACACACACACACACACACACACACACACACCCTTACCTGATGATCAGTGCTTTAGCAAAATAAGAAAAAACTTTAAAAGTGAGACGTACAAACAGGTGAACAATCAAACGTGAAAAGCATGACGGTGTACATAACTGCAGTGCGGCCGATGTTTATACTTGTTCAACGGGGCAGAAATTGGGAAGCTTACTGCTAATTTTACGGTTTGTTTGTTTTAATTTTATTTGAGCGCTATCTTTCTTTTTTTTTTCTTTTTTTTTATTTATTAATTAATTGCACATGGGTTCTGTAAAGGGCACATCCTTTTGAAACGGCGCACGTTTTCCAGACAGCTGCCCCCGGGAAAGGCGGCTTTTGTGCTCTAATTAATGCGAGCGAACCGGTCCCATATTCCCACAATGCACTCTGGTCCCAGCAAAGGGGACCAGACAGAGGGGCAGCATGTGTTTCGAGGCAAAAGGGGCGGAGCATCGGTGATTATTATTTATTTGTTTGAATAATAAAGCACTGTGCTGAGAAGGACGATAAACGATAAATCGGGAAGGAGTCTTTATGCATTTACGAGCAGCCATGCGGGCTACATTACAGATGTACATTACCCAGGATTCCGCATATGGGCGCTCAAAGCACTATTCTCTCACTCAAACCCAAGCACACAAAAAAACACTAAATCCATCGGTGACGATATCACAGACGGAAAAAGAAACTAGAAGGATAAACTCCTCCGCTCTCTCCTCTCTGTTTTCTTCCACCGTTCTCCATCTCCTTCTCCTCTCCCTCCCTCTCTCCCTCTCTCCCTCTCTACGCTATCACACTCACACCATCAAGCTTGCCCCGCAGTTCTTTCCCATCTTGCCTGCAGCCAAGCTATTTTAACACCTCTCACAAAGGATGAGGAAGAAGCAGGAGCAGCCTGTCTCTCGTTCTCTCTCACTCTCTCACTCTCTCACACACACACACACACACACACACACACACACACACACACACACACACTTCACACATTCACACACACACAGTCTGGAAAGCTTATCAGAAATATCACAGTCTGTTCTGTTTTCTCGCAGTCTCCGTCCTGGTTTTCTTGGTCAGATCTGCCAGGAATAATGAAGCAGCTTTGCTCTGCAGTTGACTGTGTCTAAAAGTACGACTGCATTGAAATGTGCGACTGTGCTTAAATGTGCCACTGCTTTTAAAAATGTGCGACTGCGTTCAAATGCTCGACTGTGTTAAAACACTAGACTGCGTTCAAATGCTCGACTGTCTTAAAACTCTAGACTGCGTTCAAATGCTCGACTGTGTTAAAACACTAGGCCGCGTTTAAACGTGTGACTGTGTTAAAACACTAGACTGCGTTCAAATGCTCGACTGTGTTAAAACACTAGACTGCATTCAAATGCTCGACTGTGTTAAAACACTAGACTGCGTTCAAATGCTCGACTGTGTTAAAACACTAGACTGCGTTCAAATGCTCGACTGTGTTAAAACACTAGACGGCGTTCAAATGCTCGACTGTGTTAAAACACTAGACCGCGTTTAAACGTGTGACTGCTTTGAAATCCGTGACTGTGTTTAAATGCGTGAGTGTATTTGTGTGCGTGACTGTGTTTAAATGCGTGAGTGTATTTGTGTGTGTGACTGCATTTGAATGTGTGACAATGTTAGTGAAGTTTGTTTTTACTCCATGTGTTTCATCAGGCTCATTTTGTATAAAAAGCAGAGCCAGAGAATTGACACTCACCCACGCTACTGTACACCCCCCCCGCCCCCCATGTCCCTGTACCCCACTCTTGCCTTGTTCAGGGTGATAACAGCCTCCCTCCCAGATGTGCTGATGTTAAAGGTGTCCCCCGACTCCCCCTCTAAGATGCTGTAGTCCAGCTTGGCGTTCTCCCCCAAATCTGCGTCTGTGGCCGAGATACGGCCCACCTCCACCCCCGATACCGCCAGCTCCGACACGGAGAACGACCATATACCTGAGAGAGAGAAAGAGAGAGAGAGAGAGAGACAAATTAGAATTTGAATGGGCACACAAATCTTGTTAATTGTAATTTAATACATTCCCATTTATTATTTTGTTATATTATAAGTGCTGACAATTCTGTTGTTGTTTAGTTACTATATTTCATTATTATTATCATTGTTTACTGTGAACTAGACTTTGGCAAAATGTATTTTTAGAGGAAGAGAAACAGAGACGCATTAGCAGGGAACTTAGGGGCACTGACTGATCTGCTGCCGTGCCTGAGGTACCCGGGGTATCTGGGGTACCTGGTAAACTGCTCACCTGGGCGCTGAGGGTAGGGGGGAGGGGGGTGCTGGACATGTGCTGATAAGCTGGTTTGGAGAGGGGGGGTGGGTGTCCTGGCTGAGGAACCCCTGCACTACATTAACTGGCTGACCCCCCCCCCCATTATAAAGCCCTGTGTGCCCAGACAGGCGCTAAGGAGATGATCATGTGTTAGATCGCTGTTCCATTCTCTTACGCAACTCCGTGTGGAAATACGCAGTCACTGAACCGCCAAGAATCACAAGAGTATTCGGTCAGCTGACTTTTTCGGTCAGCTGACTTTTTTTTACGTACAGCTGGATAGTTGCGGCAATTCGGGTCAATTACCTTTGCTCAAGAGGACCTTTGCACCGGCTGTGCCCCGACTGAGAATTGAACCTGCATCCATCTACAAACCTGAACACTGTACCACACTTTCACAGAGACATGACTGTGATAGGTGCATGTCATGCATTTTAAGAAAGACTGAAAAAATGACACGTATAGAACGAATGGCTCTATAAAACCATCCATCAAAACTGATGGGGCGGGACACCAAAGCTCATGAACATAATTATCCGCTCTCTTCTGCCCTGGGGACTGGATAGAGGGAATTACGGTGCACGGTGCAGTGCAGGGAAAGTTCTGTCTCTGTGTGCATACCAGCATTAAACCGTTTTCTGTCCGTTTCCCATTAAGGGATAGGTTTGGTGTTTTTGGACTCAAGGTCCTATTTTCGGACATTCTGGAATTATCTGGAAACCATTTTTCAAAAAATATTTTTTTCACGGTGTTTGAAAGCTGCTATTGCCCCAATGCATTCCTATTAGAGCCCTGTCTGAGGATGCATCAAACGGGCAGCAAGCTCAACGCGGGAAGCCATCAGCGAAATTACGGCCTCTACTTTTCACGACCATCCCAGAATGTCAGATGTCGAGGCCGAAGCACCAAACCTATCCTTTAACCTGACGTAAGGCGAAACACTGTGTACCACAAAGACAGATAATAAAAGAAATAAAAGATTAATATGAGAAATATAAAGAGGGGATAAAGAGTAAAAAAAGACGGAGAGAGAAGGGGAGAAGGGAATGAGAGGACAAACGAAGGTGACAATAAAAGTGTAGAGAGGGTATTATAGTAACTAAAATCTCAGAGAGGGAGGCATGCTAGAGAGAGAAAATATTGAGAAAGAGATCGAGAGACAGAGAGAGAGAGAGAGAGAGAGAGAGAGAGAACAAGATGTAGAAAAGCTCTTATCTTTGTTCCGCGTGTCTTTGGGAGTGAAAAGCAAATGGTTTGGAGGGTCATTAAAAAACGTCTACAGAGAAAACAGCATAAAATCTGCATGTGTTACCGTGGAGAGAACTTCAAACAGGCATTCGGTAAAACACAGTTTACAAGAGCGAGACAGAGGCAGACGGAGATTAACATTTCACTGAGAGAGAGAGAGAGAGAGAGAGAGAGAGAGAGAGAGAGAGAGAGAGAGAGAGAAAGAGAGAGAGAGGGTCAATATAATGTTGAAACACTGACTGATTAAGCAGATTCTTGTGCTGGTTCTGGTCACTGACTGATTAAGCAGATTCTGTGTGCTGGTTTTGGTACCACACTGACCGATAAAGCGAATTCTGAGTGCTGGTTCTGGTACCACTAGGCATAACAGGGAAAACAGAGAAAATGACTCAGGGTTCAGAGATTGAGTTTGACTAATGAGAGTAACAAAGAGGAGAGAAGGAGAGAAGAAGAGAGCATGGAGAGATGGAAAGAGAGAGAGAAAGAGAAGTGTCTGAGTCTGAGAGCATTTTTTCCAGCAGCGAAGCAGAAATTCTGAACTTTAGATGAAATATTAATGTAAAAAGAAGGGGGGTGTAGAGAAAAATAAAGGATAAAAAAGAAGTAACATTAACTGCCGCCATTTTTAATTATAAGTGTTTATAAGGAACGATAATTAGAAATTCTCTCCCGTTGCCCAATCGCATTCTTTATCATCATCATCATCATTATGGCTGTAATTGCGACACTTTATGAAAACTTCCGCTAAACGAGAGAATGCAGGGGCTTCTCACAGGGGCCAGGAGTGGATCGCTGCACTGTTTTTAGGTCACAGCTAATTAAGACACAACACCTTAAAGGCCTGCAGGAGCCCCAGGCACTAACTCTGAAGATGCAATATTTTTAGACCCATGGAAATTCTTAGAGCTTCCATAAGTGTGTGCGTTTGTGCGTGTGATGTGTGTGTGTGTGTGTGTGTGTGTGTGTGTGTGTGTGTGTGTGTGTGTGTGTGTGTGTGTGTGTGTGTGTGTGTGTGTGTGTGTGTGTGTGTGTGTGTGTGTGTGTGTGTGTGTGTGTGTGTGTGTGTGTGTGTGTGTGTGTGCGGATATGTGTGATATACCGCGTAAGTAATGCTTAGGTTTTGCTGAACTGCCGTTTGGTGGTATTGTAAGTCTCATGATTTAGACCTGCTGTGGATGTGTACTGGGAGCAGCATTGCTGTGGATGTGTACTGGGTGCAGCATTGCTGTGGATGTGTACTGGGTGCAGCATTGCTGTGGATGTGTACTGGGTGCAGCATTGCTGTGGATGTGTACTGGGTGTAGCATGGCTGTGGATGTGTACTGGGTGCAGCATTGCTGTGGATGTGTACTGGGTGCAGCATTGCTGTGGATGTGTACTGGGTGTAGCATTGCTGTGGATGTGTACTGGGTGTAGCATTGCTGTGGATGTGTACTGGGTGCAGCATTGCTGTGGATGTGTACTGGGAGCAGCATTGCTGTGGATGTGTACTGGGTGCAGCATTGCTGTGGATGTGTACTGGGTGCAGCATTGCTGTGGATGTGTACTGGGTGCAGCATTGCTGTGGATGTGTACTGGGTGCAGCATTGCTGTGGATGTGCACTGGGTGTAGCATTGCTGTGGATGTGTACTGGGAGCAGCATTGCTGTGGATGTGTACTGGGTGCAGCATTGCTGTGGATGTGTACTGGGTGCAGCATTGCTGTGGATGTGTACTGGGTGCAGCATTGCTGTGGATGTGTACTGGGTGCAGCATTGCTGTGGATGTGTACTGGGAGCAGCATTGCTGTGGATGTGCACTGGGTGCAGCATTGCTGTGGATGTGTACTGGGTGCAGCATTGCTGTGGATGTGTACTGGGTGAAGCATTGCTGTGGATGTGCACTGGGTGTAGCATGGCTGTGGATGTGTACTTGGTGCAGCATTGCTGTGGATGTGTACTGGGTGTAGCATTGCTGTGGATGTGTACTGGGTGCAGCATTGCTGTGGATGTGTACTGGGTGTAGCATTGCTGTGGATGTGTACTGGGTGCAGCATTGCTGTGGATGTGTACTGGGTGCAGCATTGCTGTGGATGTGTACTGGGTGTAGCATTGCTGTGGATGTGTACTGGGAGCAGCATTGCTGTGGATGTGTACAGGGAGCAGCATTGCTGTGGATGTGTACTGGGTGTAGCATTGCTGTGGATGTGTACTGGGAGCAGCATTGCTGTGGATGTGTACTGGGTGTAGCATTGCTGTGGATGTGTACTGGGTGCAGCATTGCTGTGGATGTGTACTGGGTGCAGCATTGCTGTGGATGTGTACTGGGTGTAGCATGGCTGTGGATGTGTACTGGGTGCAGCATTGCTGTGGATGTGTACTGGGTGCAGCATTGCTGTGGATGTGTACTGGGTGTAGCATTGCTGTGGATGTGCACTGGGTGTAGCATTGCTGTGGATGTGTACTGGGTGTAGCATTGCTGTGGATGTGCACTGGGTGCAGCATTGCTGTGGATGTGTACTGGGTGCAGCATTGCTGTGGATGTGTACTGGGTGCAGCATTGCTGTGGATGTGTACTGGGTGCAGCATTGCTGTGGATGTGTACTGGGTGTAGCATTGCTGTGGATGTGTACTGGGTGTAGCATTGCTGTGGATGTGCACTGGGTGTAGCATTGCTGTGGATGTGTACTGGGTGTAGCATTGCTGTGGATGTGCACTGGGTGCAGCATTGCTGTGAGTGAGAATTGCAATCAACATTTGAGTGGATGAGAACTGAGGTTATTGTTAGAGTGTAACTGGTTTAGACTAAATGCTGTGTGTTTAATTCATGAATTATCCTCACTCTATATACCCTACTCTATAACTCAGGAGAAAGAACACCATCATCATCCTCACAAGCCACCTATGCCTCCCCCAATCACACACACACACACACACACACATGCACACACACACAAACCATAAACACACACACGCACACACACACACACACACACACACACACACATTAGCCATAAACACACACACACACACACACACACACACATTAGCCATAAACACACACACACACACACACACACATACACACACGCACACACACATAAACACACATAAACACACAGACACACACACACATACATAAACACACAAATACACAATACACAATAAACACACATGCACACACACACACACACACACGCACTCACACATATATAAATGCACACACACACACACACACACACACACACACATAAACACACACATACACAATAAATACACATGCACACACACACACGCACACACACACAAACCATAAACACACAAATACACAATAAACACACATGCACATAAACACACACATGCACACACACACACACACAAACCATAAGCACACACACGCACCACATACACAAACACACGCACACGCACACGCACACGCACACGCACACGCACACGCACACGCACACGCACACGCACACGCACACGCACACCCATTAATTCATACTGCATTTATTAATGTCTGTTTTTTCCTTGCCCTTATTGGCAGCAGTAATTGAGGTACTCGTTCTCCGCTGAGCCCCGTCCCACTTGGGGACTGTAACCGGCGTCCATGCGGCCCCCTAGCCTGGGGATTCTGAGCACTGTAACCCCCCCCTTCCGCGTTGCGTATGCACCCACGACTGCTCCACATCTGTCACTGACAGACCCCTCTGCCCCCGCCCCCCCACCCCCCCTCCTGCGGCTGCAGTATACAGCCCACATCCATCACCCCGGGGGGGCGTGAGGGGCAGGGGGGGGGGGGACTGTTCAATTTACATGGAAATCACTTTTTATTCTCTGACTCCAGAGTGATGGGCCTGCAGAATAACACAGAGAGCTTTTAACTGCGTTTTGCCCTGCATGGTGGGGGGGGGGGGGGCAATGAAACAAGAAACAGGAAGTGGTTGGAAACAAGGAAATAAGAAACAGGAAACAGGAAGTGGTTGGCAGAGACCCTTATGGTTTATGGTATATTAAACTAATATAGAACCTAAAAACAACCACAACCTGAGCAAAAGCCATGAGCCCAACCGCAAACACCAAACGCAGAAACCAGGTTGCAAAATCACCTCCCCGTGAATCAGGCTTGATCAAGTGGTTGCAAGCGCAGAAATAGGACTAACGTGGCGTTTGGTTGCACTATTACAAAGCGGCAGTTCATAAGACATTTATAAAGCATCTATAACACATCCATGGGCATACAAAATCATCAGTAAGAAACAGATTCATTAAGCATTATTCAGAGTGACAGGCTACATACACAAAGCATCCGTGTAAAAATGCATGACATCGCAAAGCAGAACAGAGTTTTTATGAAGCAGTCACGTTAATTAAAGTGTGACACTTTTGACTAAGGCCTCGTACACACTGGGGTTTTAGTTTCGAAATGTTTCTGAAACGTTTAAGGTTTGAAGTTTTCACTACCTTGACCTGCTCGTCCAGATTACTCGCAGGCATATTGTGGTTTTAGAATTGTCCGCGATGCATGTTTCCTTGACAACAGATTTGATATTTTGCGTTCCGTGGTATCTATATTGACAAAATAAACAACATGGATAATTTACCGCGATCAAGTAAATGCGTCTCCTCCTCCTTCCAAATTGAACCATGATTGGTGGTCATAATATGGAGATAAGATTATATAATAATCATAGAATAAACACAAATGTTCAACTGTCAAATTAACTTTGTGAAGATGTTTGAAATTTGCACAGAATGTGTGAGTAGCCTAACCAATGGAACTATAGCCCTACGTAAATTTATTTATGACGCTTGTAGGTAAGTTTCAGCAACCGATCCTGAACACACTCACGGCTAAAACCAGTTAAGGGTTTTCTAACGTTTCCGACCCTAGCTCTGAGGGGTTTTAAATTTAAACATTTTTGAAATCCCTGACAGTGTGGATTTGATGGTTTTAAGGGGCCAAAATGGTTTTTGAAACAGGTTTCAGTGCCAGTGTGTACGAGGCCTAAGTCACATCGGCGATTAATTAATGAGCACATGATTAAAATATTATTAACATTTATTTATTGTGTTAATATCAACTCATATCGTGAAGGTTATTAACATTAACTTTGCTATGTTGTTCCTAAGGTAGAGACCACTCGGCCCTTATAAAGCTACTCATGAATGATGCTAGAGAGATGTTGTTCCTAAGGTAGACACCACTCGGCCCTTATAAAGCCACTCGTGAATGATGCGAGAGAGGTGTTGTTCCTAAGGTAGACACCACTCTGCCCTTATAAAGCTACTCGTGAATGATGCTAGAGAGATGTTGTTCCTAAGGTAGACACCACTCTGCCCTTATAAAGCCACTCCTGAATGATGCTAGAGAGATGTTGTTCCTAAGGTAGACACCACTCTGCCCTTATAAAGCCACTCGTGAATGATGCGAGAGATGTTGTTCCTAAGGTAGACACCACTCGGCCCTTATAAAGCCACTCGTGAATGATGCTAGGAGAGATGTTGTTCCTAAGGTAGACACCACTCGGCCCTTATAAAGCCACTCGTGAATGATGCTAGAGAGATGTTGTTCCTAAGGTAGACACCACTCGCCCTTATAAAGCCACTCGTGAATGATGCTAGAGAGATGTTGTTCCTAAGGTAGACACCACTCGGCCCTTATAAAGCCACTCCTGAATGATGCTAGAGAGATGTTGTTCCTAAGGTAGACACCACTCGGCCCTTTATAAAGCCACTCGTGAATGATGCTAGAGAGATGTTGTTCCTAAGGTAGACACCACTCGGACCTTATAAAGCCACTCCTGAATGATGCTAGAGAGATGTTTGTTCCTAAGGTAGACACCACTCGGCCCTTATAAAGCCACTCGTGAATGATGCTAGAGAGATGTTGTTCCTAAGGTAGACACCACTCGGCCCTTATAAAGCCACTCGTGAATGATGCTAGAGAGATGTTGTTCCTAAGGTAGACACCACTCTGCCCTTATAAAGCTACTCCTGAATGATGCTAGAGAGATGTTGTTCCTAAGGTAGACACCACTCGGCTCTTATAAAGCTACTCGTGAATGATGCGAGAGAGATGTTGTTCCTAAGGTAGACACCACTCGGACCTTATAAAGCCACTCCTGAATGATGCGAGAGAGATGTTGTTCCTAAGGTAGACACCACTCGGCCTTTATAAAGCCACTCGTGAATGATGCGAGAGAGGTGTCTGAAGCGGCAAACCGTGAGCTGCAATGTTATTTGTATGGGGGGAATGGTGTCCTCTTAAGGACAAAGACGGCAATAAAGGCTAATGGTGTGTCTTGATGTATGAATTAATGCTTAATTAGTTTGACTGTAATATGGTGTCACCTGGTGAAGTAATGGCAGGGATCTGGTTCAATGTGATCATACTTCTGTTTTTGTTTACGTCCTACAGGACACACAGTACTACAAGAGTACACACTGCTGCTCAGACCACTGCTCCACACTGCTCTTATAACCACTGCTCCACACTGCTGCTCTAACCACTGCTCCACACTGCTGCTCTGACCACTGCTCCACACTGCTGCTCTGACCACTGCTCCACACTGCTTCTTTTAACCACTGCTCCACACTGCTGCTCTGACCACTGCTGCTCTGACCACTGCTCCACACTGCTGCTCTGACCACTGCTCCACACTGCTGCTCTGACCACTGCTCCACACTGCTGCTCTGACCACTGCTCCACACTGCTGCTCTGACCATTGGTCCACACTGCTGCTCTGACCACTGCTCCACACTGCTGCTAACTTTGAAACAGCCCAACAATTTTGTCTAGTTGGCAGAAAACTAAGCAGCTGAAAGCCTGCATATGAAATAGAGCTGAGAACCCCGGGGAGGAGAGAGAGAGAGAGAGAGAGGGGAGAGAGAGAGAGAGAGCGAGAGAGAGAGAGAGGAGAGCGAGAGAGAGAGAGAGGAGAGAGAGAGAGAGAGAGAGAGAGAGGAGGAGAGAGAGAGAGAGCGGTGTGCTGACAGGACCAGCGAGAGCCACACAGGTGGAAAAAAAAGCCACTGCTAGGAATTAGTGAGGAAATTTCAGCCGGCGCTGCCAGAGAGATGACAGGCTGCTGGGAAAGTAAAGAGGGACCTGCCATCGCACCGTCCCAATATGAGCACAAAACGCTACACCAATAATATCACACTCTCCCACACACCTGCACACAACAGGGCCAGCAGCAAGCATTAACCTTCTATTAAAAGAGTTGTGTGTGTGTGTGCGTGTGTGTGTGTGCGTGTGTGTGTGTGTGTGTGTGTGCGTGTGTGTGCGTGCGTGTGTGTGTG
>CM056394.1:4852521-4855021 GCA_029718625.1 Synaphobranchus kaupii | reverse complement strand
AAAATGCTATTTTGAAGAAGAACCAGTATTCCAAACATCCCAAAAATAATAAAGGGAAAATATATCATTTTATATTGTATAAAGCACATCTGTTGTTTTGTACACTTGTGAACTAAATGTTTTAGCATCATAATTTGTTCATTATAATTTAATTCCATGCCAAAAAAGCTTAATTTAAATGTGAAATATTGAAATTGGAATCAGAGAGAAAACAAAAGGAAGATAAAGAAAAGTATTTTTAGGTCTACTCTCATCCTTCTTGGGTATGGGGGGTGTTTATTGTCTGTCATTTATGTATCAATGCTTGTGCAACACAAGTTTACTTGTCATGCAAATAAGCACATTTGAATTTGAATTTGAGTCACATTCAATCACATCCAGAAAGCGGGGGACCTCCTTATTCTGAAGTCAACTGATCATCTCTGTGAGTACACCAGAGCAAAAACCAGCCTGCAGAAACACAGCAATGAGAGAGAAAACGAGAGACAGAGAGGGAGAGAGAGAGGGAGGGAGAGAGGGAAAAGAGAGAGAGAGAGAGAGAGAGAAGAAAGTGCCTGTGGCACTGTACTGTTTGTTTTTGACCATTTATCAAGGGCCTGTCCCGTGCTGTCAGACCTGGGCCCTGGCAGTAAGCATTATGACAACAGGAATGGCAATATTTCCGAGAAGCTGCATGTCTCAGCTAAGCAAATATAAGTTCACACTAAAGTAAACAATAGACTACAGTGTAGTCCCATGACTGAATATCATTTCTGCCTCAAGCTTCTGAAATAGCAGTCATTCTGAGTATGCTGTATGAATAGGGAGAAAGGCTGTGTGTGCGTGTGTGTGTGTGCGTGTGTGTGTGTGTGTGTGTGTGTGTGTGTGTGGTGTGTGTGTGTGTGGTGAATAGAGAGAAAAAGGCTGTGGGGGTGTGTGTGTGTGTGTGTGTGTGTGTGTGTGTGTGTGTGTGTGTGTGTGTGTGTGTGTGTGTGTGTGTGTGTGTGTGTGTGAATAGAGAGAAAGGCTGTGGTGGTGTGTGTATATTTGTGTATGTGTGTGTGTGTGGTGTGTGTGTGTGTGTGTGTGTGTGTGTGTGTGTGTGTGTGTGGTGTGTGTGTGTGTGTGAATAGAGAGAAAGCTGTGGTGGTGTGTGTATATTTGTGTGTGTGTGTGTCTGTGTGTGTGGGTGTGTGTGTGTGTGTGTGTGTGTGTGTGTGAATAGAGAGAAAAGCTGTGGGTGTGTGTGTGTGTGTGTGTGTGTGAATAGAGAGAAAAGCTGTGTGTGTGTGTGTGTGTGTGTGTGTGTGGGGTGTGTGGTGTGTGTGTGTGTATATATATGTGTGTGTGTGTGTGTGTGTGTGTGTGTGTGAATAGAGAGGAAAAGCTGTGTGTGTGTGTGTGTGTGTGTGTGGGGGGTGTGTGTGTGTGTGTGTGTGTGTGCGTGAATAGAGAGAAAAGCTGTGTGTGTTGTGTGTGTGTGTGTGTGGGGTGTGTGTGTGTGTGTGTGTGGGGGGGGGTGTGTGTGTGTGTGTGTGTGTGTGTGTATGTGTGTGTGTGTGTGTGTGTGTGTGTGTGTGTGTATATATGTGTGTGTGTGTGTGTGTGTGTGGGGTGTGTGTGTGTGTGTGTATGTGTGCGTGAATAGAGAGGAAGGCTGTGGGGGTGGCTTCAAGCATTCCTTGCCAAAGGCTGATTTTCTCATGTCTAAATATAAGTACAGTCGCATGCCATTATAATCATCTTTCCTCTAACACCTCCTCCACATGGATTTCCCCCAACTATTATCCTAGGGACCTGACCAACCTGGGACCCCAGCACCCTGAGTGACAGAGGAGCATAGACCAATCAGATTGAGTGAGAGGGGAGTATAGACCAATCAGAGTGAGTGAGAGAGGGGCATAGACCAATCAGAGTGAGTGAGAGAGGAGCATCGACCAATCAGTGAGATTCCCGACCTGTCTGCGGATCAACAGAGAAGAACTGCTGTCCCTGCATCAGCGTGTACACCAGTCTGGCGCTGTTCCCATAGGTGGGGTCATCCGCATCTGTCGCTGTCACCTGGATTATAGACGTACCTGTGAGCGAGAGAGAGAGAGAGGAGAGAGAATGGCATTTGAAAAGGGCAGACAACAAAAAAAAAATCATGGTTTGCATATAGTCTGTCTGTCTTCATAAAATATCTGCATTTAATCACTTCTTACAAATGTGCGCTGCAGTGTGTTTTGATGGTTTTGTTCATTGTGTGGTTGGGAGCATATCTCTAATAGGATTTCTAAAAATCACTCTTCTCCTTGACTTAACTGTGACAGCAGCATTAATTCTTAATGCATCCCAGATGGCTCAGCCTATTAAATACAAATGTATTTTGACTTTGCCAATTATTATTTTGCTTTTTTTACTGGGAACTATTGACGGAGTGTTCCGTGATTGCATAGTAATATTGGCAGACAGTTTAAGAAATGAACGCTGGACAAATAATGATTTGTTCCTTCTTGGCTTGTTGATCAAAAACTTATGT
>CM056394.1:4576451-4852021 GCA_029718625.1 Synaphobranchus kaupii | reverse complement strand
CTGTATTACCTTCTGTTATGTTTGGGTAATGTGCTTGGATATGTCTGTATTACCTTCTGTTATGTTTGGGTAATGTGCTTGGATATGTCTGTATTACCTTCTGTTATGTTTGGGTAATGTGCTTGGATATGTCTGTATTACCTTCTGTTATGGTTGGGTAATGTGCTTGGATATGTCTGTATTACCTTCTGTTATGTTTGGGTAATGTGCTCACAATCAGTCTCTCGAATTAAAAAAAACATTTTTTAAAAAGGGAAGTGGAGGGTTTGGCCTTCAGTATCTCTTGCTTTATTGGCAGGGGTTCGAAGAGGTGGACTTGTAGACGGCACGGGAGTTGGCCATCCTATGGACTGTGTTGCAAATCTCGCCAGATTGTTCTATATTTATGGGTACTACGAGTGCAGTAGGATGCTCTAAATTCCAGTGCAAATCCTAATTGTGTGTGTGTGTGTGTGCATGCATGCATCCGTGTGTGTGTGTATGCGTGTGTGCGTGCGTGTGTGTGCGTGGATGTGTGTGTGTCTGATACGGCCCACTCTGGAAGCGTTTGTGCACATATCTCTCCACCAGGCTGGTCTTCCCCACATACTCCTTACCGAGCAGCACTACCTTGGCATCCACACGCTGGCTGCTCATATTGCAGCCTGTAGAGAAGAGGCGCTGTGGATGGGAGAGGCGGAGTCAGGGGAAGGGCTGTATGGCGGAGAGGTGGAGTCTGGGGGAGAGCGCTGTGGGTGGGAGAGGCGGAGTCAGAGCGTGTGTGTGTGTGTGTGTGTGTGTGTGTGTGTGTGTGTGTGTGTTTGTGTATGTGCTTGTGTGTGTGTGTGTGTGTGTGTGTGTGTGTGTGTGTGTGTTCGTGTATGTGCGTGTGTGTGTGTGTGTGTGTGTGTGTGTGTGTGTGTGTGAGAGCGTGTGTGTGTGTGTGTGTTGTGTTTGTGTATGTGCGTGTGTGTGTGTGTGTGTGTGTTCGTGTATGTGCATGTGTGTGTGTGTTTGTGCGCGTGTGTGTGTGTGTGTGTGTGTGTGTGTGTGTGTGTGTGTGCATCTATATGCCCTTTCTCTTTTTTTTTTTCTCTGCACAAATAATTTCTAGGTCCGTCCCTGAATCTATGTGTGTCTGTGTTTCTGCAGGTAGACAACCAGCCAATCAGGAGTCATGAAGCAAAGCATGTTTGTTTTTCCTGCTGATCTCAGGTCAGTGTGAATGTGACATCATCACAGCATCACAGTCATCATTATAAACATGAATACGTCTGTAGGCCTGTCTTTTTGCCCTGCAGTCTTGAGTCCATACAATACTGTTTATGGGTCCATGTGCAACCTACGTATGTACAGCCTCACTGAACATTTACCATTCAGACTTGAGGTCAATCTCAGAAATAAATAAAAATATGCCTGTGTGTGTGTGTGTGTGTGTGTGTGTGTTTATGTGTCTATGTGTCTGTGCGTGTGTGTGTGTGTGTGTGTGTGTTTCTGTGTTTTTGTGTGTGTGTGTGTGTGTGTGTGTGTTTGTCTGTGTGTGCGTGTGTCTGTGTGTCTGTGTGCGTGTGTGTGTGTGTTCCACAGGTCTCTGTATTTTATATTCCTGCCTTGGTCATCAGTATCATTACGTGAATGAACAGAAGAATTGGACTGACGCACAGAGATACTGTAGAGAGAACTACACTGACCTGGCCACCATAGATGATGATGAGGACATGCGGACGATGCTGAAGAACGAAACGAGTGACGATGCCTGGATAGGACTGCATGTCGATTGGCAGTGGTCACAGGCAGACAGAGGCTTCCTCAGTGAGGAGGAGAGTTTGTACAGGAACTGGGCAATCGACGAACCAAACAATAAGAATGACAATGAGAGCTGTGCAGTAATGAGGGAAGGGGGGGGATTCCATGATTTTGCCTGTGATCAGCGCTTCCTCTTTATCTGCTACAATGGTGAGAACTCCTGTCTGTTTTTTTCTTAATCTTGTTAGTCTGTGCAGTGTAGTCTGTTTCCTTTATAAGAATGACACTGTTTACAGGCAGGTTTTATACCATTTAAAATCTAAAATACGTGTATGTTTGGAAAAATTACAGTCGACAATATGCCCCCAGACACACAAACACAGACAAACACACTCACATACACAGTTTTGTAAGCATCGAGGCCAAAGACCATTTTATGCCACGTTGAAGGCCTGTGTTCCACTGCATTTATTCATGTTGAATTGCTTCTGTAAAGGGCGTGTGTTGCCTCTGTAAATGACTTTGGGAGATTACCTTCTTAAAGGAAGTATGGGTGCAAATTCAACCATCCATTATTGAGCCCACTTATTCCTGGTCAGGTGCTGGAGCCTATCCCAGCATGCACTGGGCGAGAGGCAGAAATACATTCTGGACAGGCCACCAATCCATCGCAAGGCACACAACCATTCAGTCACACACACATGCCTACGGGCAATTTAGAGTCTCCAATTAGCCTAACCTGCATGTCTTTAGACTGTGGGAGGAAACCGGAGTACCCGGAGGAAACCCCGTCGGGCGGCAGTGTAGTATAATGGTTAAGGAACTGGACTTGTAACCGAACAGGTTGCAGGTTCGATTCCCAGGTAGGACACTGCCGTTGTACCCTTGAGCAAGGTACTTAACCTGAATCGCTTCAGTATATATCCAGCTGTATGAATGGATAAATGTAATAAGACGTTGTATAAGTCGCTCTGGATAAGAGCGTCTGCTAAATGCCTGTAATGTAATGTAATGTAATGTAATGTAATGTAATGTAACCCGCACGGACACGCACAGAAAGGCCATCGATTAGAACTCGGTACTTTCTCATTGTGAGACGACACAACACCACCATGCCGTCCTGGTGTAAATTCAACCTTTACAGAGGAAAATTAAACAAAAACCAGCCCTGAACCCCACGAAACAGCACTTATTAGAGCGCTCACTCAGTCGACTGTATTAACACCACGTCAGGAAAAGTGTAATGTTAGTGTTAAATCAGCTAGTGTTAATGTCAGTGTTAAATCAGCTAGTGTTAATGTTAGTGTTAAATCAGCTAGTGTTAAATCCCTGAAGATCAGAGCAGCACTGCCAGCTATGATAGTCTGTGAGTACACTGCAATAACCACAAAATAAGTGAAATCTTATCTATAGCTGCATAGCTATGAAGACAGGGTTTGAGAACCCATGCAGTCATGAGAGGGAAAACAATCCTACCCACTTATCAAGAGCCAGCCCAGGAAGGTGGGGTCACAGCTATTGACAGGTGACAGTAAGGAAAGAATCCCACCCCATCCTAAGATTTAAAAAAAATAAAGTGTTTTTATTTTCCTGCTGATCTCAGATCAGTACATCTGAATGTGACATCATCATAGCATCACAGTCGTCATTAAAAACATGAATAAGTAATGAGTACTGCGCCATTCAGCCATCAAACCAAGAGTTACTTAAAACAAGCTGATGTTTTCTACTTCGGAGAACAAAAATAAGATTACAACACGCTTTTTTTGCAGTGAACTGAGAGATGAGCAGAACTTGCTGTGTCTTTACAGAAAGCCCTACTGAGAGATACATCCTGATAACAGAGGAGAAGAATTGGACAGAGGCTCAGAGCTACTGCAGACAGAACCACACAGACCTGGTTAGTGTGAGGAACCGCACTGAGAATGAGAAGGTCAGAGAGGAGCTGACGAACCAGACTGTTAATTGGTGGATTGGTCTGTACAAAAATTGGAAGTGGTCGGATGAGAGCAAGTCCTCATACCGCAAGTGGGAAATGACATCAGATGAAATGAACGACGATAAGAACTGCACTGTAGTATCTGTAGTATCCCCGGGAAAATGGAAGAAAAAAAAATGCAACAAGGAATATCGTTTCATCTGCTATGAAGGTGAGTCCACCTGTCTGCCCCCTGTTTACCAGAGGCGTCTCCTCTCATGTGTGACGGTTTTCTCTATAAAATCTCTGCCAGCACTCAGGTTAAATGAGGATAAATATCCCCGGTCCTGCCAGATCCGAGTATGGCCGGTTCCTTGAGGGAATTGGCGGCCGCTCCCGGGGTGGGGGGAGTGACTCAGCAGGGGTGAATTGTTGTGTACAAGCGGCCCCCGGGTGAGTTGGAATCACGGTGAAGAGCTCGGAGGAGTCGCGCCCTGACGAGGCTGACGGGTTTGTAGCTGCGAATTCTCAAGCGGTTGCGACAAGGGGAATTCAATGACATATACTGTATCCTCAGGTTGAAGGTGCTGTGATTCTATCACGTTCGTTTTACATGAATAGCGTTTGCTTTTCTATTCCCCACTTCAGATAATCTCATCCTGGTGAAGGAAAATAAGACCTGGGACGAGGCACTGACTTACTGCAGGCAGCACCATGACGACCTTGTCTCCGTTACCACGGAGACGCTACAGCACTGGGTGAAGAGGAGGGCTGAGAACGCGTCCACGAGTTACGTGTGGCTGGGCCTACGGTTCTCCTGCACCCTGCGGTTCTGGTTCTGGGTGAATTCAGAAGGATTGTGCTATGAGAACTGGGCCGGGGTGTACCCAGTAAGCGAGTGTCGACACACAGGAGCGGTAGAATCCCGAAACAGGCAAAAGTGGGTTAGTCTGCCCGAGACAGAGAGGCTCAACTTCATTTGCAGCAAATGAAAGTCTGGGGAAACGCCCCAAAACCACACCCTGATACACACCTATATACACTCTGTACAACCATATTACTATAGCAACACACACCCTGCTACACACCTATATACACTCTGTATATCAGTAATACTATAGCAACACACAACCTGATACACACCAATATACACTCTGTATATCAGTAATACTATAGCAACACACAACCTGATACACACCTATATACACTCTGTATATCAGTAATACTATAGCAACACACAACCTGATACACACCAATATAGACTCTGTATATCAGTAATACTATAGCAACACACAACCTGATACACACCTATATACACTCTGTATGTCAGTAATACTATAGCAACACACAATCTGATACACACCTATATACACTCTGTATATCAGTAATACTATAGCAACACACAACCTGATACACACCTATGTACACTCTGTATATCAGTAATACTATAGCAACACACAACCTGATACACACCTATATACACTCTGTATATCAGTAATACTATAGCAACACACAACCTGATACACAACCTATATACACTCTGTATATCAGTAGTACTATAGCTACACACAACCTGATACACACCTATATACACTCTGTATATCAGTAATACTATAGCTACACACAACCTGATACACACCTATATACACTCTGTATATCAGTAATACTATAGCAACACACAACCTGATACAGACCTATATACACTCTGTATATCAGTAATACTATAGCTACACACAACCTGATACACACCTGTATACACTCTGTATATCAGTAATACTATAGCTACACACAACCTGATACACACCTGTATACACTCTGTATATCAGTAATACTATAGCTACACACAACCTGATACACACCTATATACACTCTGTATATCAGTAATACTATAGCAACACACAACCTGATACAGACCTATATACACTCTGTATATCAGTAATACTATAGCTACACACAACCTGATACACACCTGTATACACTCTGTATATCAGTAATAATATAGCTACACACAACCTGATACACCACCTATATACACTCTGTATATCAGTAATACTATAGCTACACACAACCTGATACACACCTATATACACTCTGTATATCAGTAATACTATAGCTACACACAACCTGATACACACCTATATACACTCTGTATATCAGTAATACTATAGCAACACACAACCTGATACACACCTATATACACTCTGTATATCAGTAATTCTATAGCTACACACAACCTGATACACACCTATATACACTCTGTATATCAGTAATACTATAGCAACACACAACCTGATACACACCTATATACACTCTGTATATCAGTAATACTATAGCTACACACAACCTGATACACACCTATATACACTCTGTATATCAGTAATACTATAGCAACACACAACCTGATACACGCCTATATACACTCTGTATATCAATAATACTATAGCAACACACATCCTGATACACACCTATATACACTCTGTATATCAATAATACTATAGCAACACACATCCTGATACACACCTATATACACTCTGTATATCAGTAATACTATAGCAACACACATCCTGATACACACCTATATACACTCTGTATATCAGTAATACTATAGCAACACACAACCTGATACACACCTATATACACTCTGTATATCAGTAATACTATAGCAACACACAACCTGATACACACCTATATACACTCTGTATATCAATAATACTATAGCAACACACATCCTGATACACACCTATATACACTCTGTATATCAGTAATACTATAGCAACACACAACCTGATACACACCTATATACACTCTGTATATCAGTAATACTATAGCAACACACAACCTGATACACACCTATATACACTCTGTATATCAGTAATACTATAGCAACACACAACCTGATACACACCTATATACACTCTGTATATCAGTAATACTATAGCAACACACAACCTGATACACACCTATATGCACTCTGTATATCAGTAATACTATAGCTACACACAACCTGATACACATCTATATACACTCTGTATATCAGTAATACTATAGCTACACACAACCTGATACACACCTATATACACTCTGTATGTCAGTAATACTATAGCAACACACAACCTGATACAGACCTATATACACTCTGTATATCAGTAATACTATAGCTACACACAACCTGATACACATCTATATACACTCTGTATATCAGTAATACTATAGCTACACACAACCTGATACACACCTATATACACTCTGTATGTCAGTAATACTATAGCTACACACAACCTGATACACACCTATATACACTCTGTATATCAGTAATACTATAGCAACACACAACCTGATACACACCTATATACACTCTGTATATCAATAATACTATAGCAACACACATCCTGATACACACCTATATACACTCTGTATATCAGTAATACTATAGCTACACACAACCTGATACACACCTATATACACTCTGTATGTCAGTAATACTATAGCTACACACAACCTGATACACACCTATATACACTCTGTATATCAGTAATACTATAGCAACACACAACCTGATACACACCTATATACACTCTGTATATCAATAATACTATAGCAACACACATCCTGATACACACCTATATACACTCTGTATATCAGTAATACTATAGCTACACACAACCTGATACACACCTATATACACTCTATACAACCATATTACTATAGCAACACACAACCTGATACACACCTATATACACTCTGTATATCAGTAATACTATAGCAACACACATCCTGATACACACCTATATACACTCTGTATATCAGTAATACTATAGCTACACACAACCTGATATACAACTATATACACTCTGTATATCAGTAATACTATAGCTACACACAACCTGATACACACCCTATATACACTCTGTATGTCAGTAATACTATAGCAACACACAACCTGATACAGACCTATATACACTCTGTATATCAGTAATACTATAGCTACACACAACCTGATACACATCTATATACACTCTGTATATCAGTAATACTATAGCTACACACAACCTGATACACACCTATATACTCTGTATATCAGTAATACTATAGCAACACACAACCTGATACACACCTATATACACTCTGTATATCAGTAATACTATAGCAACACACAACCTGATACAGACCTATATACACTCTGTATATCAGTAATACTATAGCTACACACAAACCTGATACGCACCTATATACACTCTGTATATCAGTAATACTATAGCTACACACAACCTGATACACACCTATATACACTCTGTATGTCAGTAATACTATAGCTACACACAACCTGATACACACCTATATACACTCTGTATGTCAGTAATACTATAGCTACACACAACCTGATACACACCTATATACACTCTGTATATCAGTAATACTATAGCAACACACAACCTGATACACACCTATATACACTCTGTATGTCAGTAATACTATAGCAATACACAACCTGATACACACCTATATACACTCTGTATGTCAGTAATACTATAGCAACACACAAGCTGATACACACCTATATACACTCTGTATATCAGTAATAGTATAGCAACACACAACCTGATACACACCTATATACACTCTGTATGTCAGTAATACTATAGCAATACACAACCTGATACACACCTATATACACTCTGTATGTCAGTAATACTATAGCAACACACAAGCTGATACACACCTATATACACTCTGTATATCAGTAATAGTATAGCAACACACAACCTGATACACACCTATATACACCTATATACACTCTGTATATCAGTAATACTATAGCAACACACAACCTGATACACAACCTATATACACTCTGTATATCAGTATATCAGTAATACTATAGCAACACACAACCTGATACACACCTACAGTTGAAGTCGGAAGTTTACATACACTTAGGTTGAAGGGTTTCTTCTCCTGACTTATTTTCCATAGAGTTCAATAGGAAAATTTGTCAGGAGAAACAACCCTTAAAGTGATTCATCCATATCTACTGCATATCTGGCAGCAGAGTGATGGTTTGAGGCTTGTTTGATACGTCAGACCCTTGATGACTTAGAGCCATTCATCCAACCATGTGTTTCCATACTGTTCCCATGTAATTTATAGCTTAATCTAGTCCCCCCCCCCCCCCCCCCAAATTCCCATAGAGATCCATTCAAATGCAGAGATGTTATAGTACCCGCTTGTAAGAGTACCAGAAAATAAGATATCAAGAGTATTTTGATGTTGTTGGGTCACAGACATCAGGAAGTCATGGCATGCAAAGGATATGCGACCAAATATTTAAAATCTAAAGGCACAGTCAACTTAGTGTATGTAAACGTCTGACCCACTGGAATTGTGATATAGTGAATTAAAAGTGAAATAATCTGTCTGTAAACAATTGTTGGGAAAATTACTTGTGTCATCCACAAAGTAGATGTCCTAACTGACTTGCCAACACTATAGTTTGCAAACATGAAATCTGTGGAGTGGTTAAAAATAAGTTTTAATGACTTCAACCTAAGTGTATGTAAACTTCCGACTTCAACTGTATATACACTCATATATATCATATGTATATGTATATCAGTAATACTATAGCAACATACAACCTGCTACACACCTATATACAATCTGTATGTCAGTAATACTATAGAAACACACAACCTGCTACACACCTATATACAATCTGTATATCAGTAATACTATAGCGACACACAACCTGATACACACCTATATACACTCTGTATGTCAGTAATACTATAGCAACACACACCTCTCTTTATCCTCAATTTTTCACAATTCCTGACATTTAATCCTAGTAAACATTCCCTGTCTTAGGTCAGTTAGGATCACAACTTTATTTTAAGAATGTGAAATGTCAGAATAATAGTAGAGAGAATTATTTATTTCTTTCATCACATTCCCAGTGGGTCAGAAGTTTACATACACTCTGTTAGTATTTCATAGCATTGCCTTTAAATTGTTTTACTTGGGTCAAACATTTCGGGTAGCCTTCCACATGCTTCTCACAATAAGTTGCTGGAATTTTGGCCCATTCCTCCTGAACTGGTGTAACTGAGACAGGTTTGTAGGCCTCCTTGCTCACACATGCTTTTTCAGTTCTTAAGCCATTTTGCCACAACTTTGGAAGTATACTTTGGGTCATTGTCCATTTGGAAGAGCCATTTGCAACCAAGTTTTAACTTCCTGGCTGAAGTCTTGATATGTTGCTTCAATATATCCACATAATTTTCCTTCCTCATGATGCCATATATTTTATGAAGTGCACCAGTCCCTCCTGCAGCAAAGCACCCCCACAACATGATGCTGCCACCCCCCGTACTTCACAGTTGGGATGGTGTTCTTCGGCTTACAAGCCTCACACTTCTTCCTCCAAACATAACAATGGTCATTATGGCCAAACAGTTACATTTTTGTTTCATCGGACCTGAGGACATTTCTCCAAAAAGTAAAATCTTTGTCCCAATGTGCAGTTGCAAACTGTAGTCTGGCTTTTTTTATGGCGGTTTTGGAGTAGTGGCTTCTTCTTTGCTGAGCAGCCTTTCAGGTTATGTCGATATAGGACTCGTTTTACTGTGGATATAGATACTTTTGTATTTTGTACCAGCATCTTCACAAGGTCCTTTGCTGTTGTTCTGGGATTAATTTGCACTTTTCGCACCAAAGCACATTCATCTCTAGGAGACAGAACTTCTTCCTGAGCGGTATGACGGCTGCGTGGTCCTAGGGTGTTTATACTTGCGTACAGACAAACGTGGTATCTTCAGGCGTTTGGATATTGCTCCCAAGGATGAACCAGACTTGTAGAGGTCCACAATTTTCTTTCTGAGGTCTTGGCTGATTTCTTTTGATTTTCCCATGATGTCAAGCAAAAATACATTGAGTTTGAAGGTATGCCTTAAAATACATCCACAGGTACACCTCCAATTGACTCAAATAATGTCAATTAGCCTATCAGAAGTTTCTAAAGCAATGACATAATTTTCTGGATTTTTCCAAGCTGTTTAAAGGCACAGTCAACTTAGTGTATGTAAACTTCTGACTTGCCAACACTATAGTTTGCTAACATGAAATCTGTGGAGTGGTTAAAAATTAGTTTTAATGACTTCAACCTAAGTGTATGTAAACTTCCGACTTCAACTGTAGATGGTTCACCCCACCCACCCAGGTTGGGGACAAATAAATCATATAAATATGAGGGGGGAAAAAAAGGCTTTGGTTTGACAAGGGTGTTGGGTTCCTTAGTGCTTGGATACTGTAATAAATGACTTAATTAACTCCGATTGGACTGTCACTTTTCTTTTTTACTAATACTGAATGAAAGTGTAGAAGGAAATTGATTGTAGTTGCATATCCTGCCCAGAAGATGGCTTATTTAAAACATTTCGGCTTCTGGGTGTTGTGTGTGTTAAGTTGTTTTTTGTTTTTGTTGTTTAATAAGGATTTTTGTTGGGTTCAGGTTTGGTTTGTCCTCTGTTTTCTGTTTTTTTTGGTTTCTTAGCTGGGCTCTAATTTATTTAACAGTAAATAAAATTAAATAAAAAGCTTTTAAAAGTAAACCAGTCTCCCTCTCTATTTTTCTCTCTCTCTCTATCTCTCTTTCTATCTCTCTGCCCACCTTTCTCTGAGAGTTTTGTAATACTTTGCACTTTATTTACGCCGAAGTTACACCTTCTTTCTTTCATTCTGAGAGGGCATGTTTAGGTGGGACCTCACAAACCACCATTGGGGCTGCTGCCGGGTCAGGGATTCCCTACTTTATGAGGACACTTTTTACACACTGATGAAACTGTCCAACATGCTTTCAGTTACGACACGCATGCACTCTAAATCGCCTGGGAAACCGTGAGACCTCTCCCAATCAGAAACCAGGCTCCATATAAGTGATTTATAATATATATATATATATATATATATATATATATATATATATATATACAGTATATATAGTTGCACTCAAAATTAGTCAACCCACTTCACTTTTTGCACACTTCATTGTGTTGTAGATTTAATTTTAAATGGATAAAATTGCCATTTTTGCCCATCAATCTACACTCAATAACCCATAATGACAAAGTGAAAACATGTTTTTAGACATTTTTGCAAATGTATTAAAAATCTAAAACTGAAATCTCTCATGTGCATATGTATTCAAACCCTTTGCTTTAATGTATTTTCAAATTATCATTTGAAAGTCAGGAGAAGAAACCCTTAGTCAGGAGAAGAAACCCTTAAAGTCATCCATCCATTTCTACTCCATATCTGGCAGCAGAGTGATGGTTTGAGGCTCGTTTGATACCTTAGACCCTTGATAACTTACAGCCATTCCGCCAGTCATGTGTTCCATACTGTACCAGTGTAATTTACAGCTGAATCTAGTCTCACCCCCCAATTCCCATAGAGATCCATTCAAATGCAGAGAGGTTATAGTATCACTTGTAACAGTACCTGAAAATAAGATATCGAGAGTCTTTTGACGTTGATGGGGTCGCAGACTTCAGGAAGTCATGGCATGCAAAGGATATGCAACCAAAAATGAATATGAATAACTTTTATTTGCAAAAATTTCTAAAAACATGTTTTCACTTTGTAATTATGGGTTATTGAGTGTAGATTGATAGGCAAAAATGATGGGCAAAAATGGCAATTTTATCCATTTAAAATTTAATCTACAACACAATAATGTTTGCAAAAAGTGAAGGGGACACTGTTAAAAAAAAACAAAAACCAACTAGGTAAAAAACAAACAAAAAAAAAAAAACACCCGAACAGTGGAGAGAAATCACACCTGAGGTAATAACCACAAGGACTTACGCAAAGACACAGAGAAACTGGAAGAAGCCATCCCTTACAAAACTGGATAGTTTGCTGCAAACTTGTAGCCAATATGTAGCGCATTTGCCGCAAATTAAATTGTTTTCCACGAAATGTTGCCAGAGGTTTGTCAGAGTTTGCCAGTAGCGGTAAACTAAAAACTTTCCCAGAAGTGAATGGCAGTTCCCACAAAGCTAATTTGCATGTGAAAATATGAGCATGCGGCAAACCTGTGGCAACAATGCCAAAGGTTTGCTGCAAATTTGCTTGAAGGCTAATATTTTTGTAAGGAATATTCTTACTTGGGTAAAAAAACATTAATAAGAACATGACAACTACCAATCTTGCAACTATTAACACTATTGCTGTAGCTGCCATACACTCAAGACCATTAACACTACTATTGAGACAACTACTACTACCGTTACTGTTACTGTTAGGAATCCTGCTGCGACTATTACTGCTACTATTGCTACTACTGTTACTGTTACTATTAGGTATCCTGCTGCGACTATTACTGCTTCTCTTATTGCTACAATACTACCACTACCACTACTTCTCTGACTGATGTTACTACCTACAACTGAAACCACAATGAAAAATAATGCTACTACTACTGCTGTCACAAATAATAAAAATTATAACTGTGATAATATTAATTGACAATAATAATAATAATAATAATAATAATAATAATAATAATAATAATAATAATAATAATAATAATAATCAGTCATCATCATCAATCATCATATAAAACAGTTTTAACAGGGAAATGGCATCTCTGACTCATATTGGTCAAGTGGCGCCATCTGCTGGAGAAGGAGATGAATTACAATATAACACCGGAAAAGACCAGCTCCTCTCCAAGGAGTTTTCCTCTCTAACCATTGTATGCAATGTAAGGTTATGTTTAGGGTTATAGTTGGGGTTAAGAATATGGTACGTTGTAGGGTTGAGGCAAGATTAGGGCTATGTTTAAGAGCTAGGGACAGGTTTAGCACAAGGGTTAGTCCTTTATTTGGACAACCAAAATATTTTTTGTCTTGGGGCTTATACATTATATTGTTATACACATTTTTCAAATTAATGACTTGAAATAAATTTCCTTGTATTTCTTTTCTTGAGCTGATGACACTTAAATAGTTTTTCATCCATTTTAATAGAAAATCCCATATTTTAAATGACTCCTAGGCCTAGAATTAGGGTTAGGGTTAGGATTTGGGAAATGGTAAGCGTAAGGGTTGTCCCAAGATTACGGTTATGTTTTGGAGCTATGGAAAGAGATGGCGTAAAGGTTGGTCCTTGATGTAGATGTCCAATACATTTTTTTTTTTTACAATTGGGGCCTAATACTGTAGCCTTGTGCATAACATTTGTCAGTGAAATTCATACATGAGTTCAAATACATTTTTTTGTAATTCTTGTTTTGATTTGATGATATTTAGACGATTCTTTCATCCATTTAAATGGATAGTACTACAATGGAAAACGATAAGCGTTAGGGTGAGAGTAAAATAGAATAACTTTTATTTTCCCATTAGGGAACTTCAGTTGTAGCCCCAGCACCAACAAAAAAGACATAGACAGTGGGACCCACAGCACACAAACATATCAAACAAAGACATAATCATTGCCTTAATCAAACTAATTAAGTGAATTAAAGTGGAATACAGCCATGATTAAAAATACCCCCCCGCTGTCCCGAGATGTCCAGTCAGTGTCATTATTAAGCAGTCCAACACACAAACTCCTCCTCCACGACTTTCCTCCATACACGCAGTGTTGCGGTCTCTGTACACTGTCAAAACGGAGCACCAAACTGCATCAGCCTTCCCGGTCGTCGCCTCACTCCTCCCCCCGCATTATCTTACTCTCTCTCACTCCCCCATCCTCGCTGTCTCTCTACCCTGTGCTGTCCAATAAAGCTGAAAAGCCCTAAAATAAAGACTTCAAAAGAAAAAGAAAGCTAAACTTTAACTTCCATGGCACATGGCGTGACGTAACTCTGCATGTAGTCAGTTCTGCATGTGTTGTGGTTCTTCAGTGGGATGACAGTGGGTCTGCTAAGTAGGTAGGTTATGTTAGTATCTTGGCAAACCAAAAAGGCAAATCCAATGTGACATACCTGCCCTGCACACACACACACACACACACAATTTAAAAAAATATTCTTTTTTATTATAAGTAATGGATGCTTAAAATCCACATAGTAAGAGCAACAGTACTATATGTCATTTAACATGAACGATATAAAAAATTATGAAAAAAATATTTGTTTGTCGGAGTGTGTTAATTAACGTGAATGTGTTAGTCATAGCCTTAAACATCTTCCCTGCTCATTTTCTTTAGTCAATAAGAACACGAGACACGACTCTGATAATAACCTATGATAATAACTCATTTTATTGGCGTGTATTTATTTATTTTATTTATTTATTTATTTATTTCGGCATGTGCATGATCACATTGTATTACATTTCTGGCATATTCTTTTAACACATACATTTCTAGCCGAAAAGGGATACGGGAAAAAAGCAGCCTGCTTATCAATGTCCCGTCCCACTTCCCTCACGATTTTAAATGTTCGTATTATACATTTAATTAAATCAGTTTTAGAATCACAACAGCATAGCTAAGTTTTCTTTATAGCAAATTTGTTCAAGAAGGAAAGAAAAAAAAGAAAAATAAAATAAAATACTCTAGAGATTAAATGTGCATGTCATACATTGGTCAAACAATTCGTTTCAATGTTCATATTATACATTTGATTAAAACAGATATTTTTGGTATCATAACATCCTAACTGAGTTATCTTTATAGCGAAATTGATCAAGAAGGAAAGAAAAAAAAAATTAAATTAAACACTCTCAAGTAAACAAACTGGATTTTTGCTGTCATATTATTAAAGTCCAGTTAAGTAGGTTTAAATTTGCATAGCATACATTGGTCATGAGTTTCGTCGTTTATAGCAACTGATCAGGAAGGAAAGAAAAATCAAATAAAATAAACTACTCTAATGTAAAACAATCAGGTTGATTAAAATCCTAAGTTGTTAAATACTTAAATGGTGGGTTTAGATTAACATGTCATACTTTGTTCAAAACAATTTGTTTCGTTTCCACGTCCCACATTCACAAATTTTATTCAGTTAATGTCCGAATTAAACGTGTCTGATTTCACGTTTTTATGATGTTCAGTTGTCCCTTGTAAGTTCCATGCAGTTGGCCTGAGTTGGTGTGATTGTTGGAGTTCAGAGTTCAATACCCCTCGCTATTTTCTGCACTGTCCTCCGGTGGTTTGATGATTTCTGCCTGCATTATGGCTATTTTTCCCTTGATTTTGTTGATATCCACTCTCAGATTTCTCATTATAATCAGTATTTCCCTGTTTCCAGAGACATCACACCCCATTTTTCTCTGCTGTCTGTACATCACGTACTGGCCAAATCCTAGGCCGGTTTAAACCGACCAGCATGAATCCAAGCAGGTACACATCTTCCACATCTTCTAAGTCTAGTACTGCTAGACACACTACAATCGCCATTTGTCCCACCCATCCATGATGTATCCTGCCAGAAAGGTCCCATCTGGACATGACGGGGCTCTCCCGAGCCCACACGCCTTGTTGAGAATATTTTATCAATAGCGTTGAAATGACCAGTTTAGAAGCTCCATCCTGGGTGTTTGTGCGTTCAATGTCTGTTGACTTTTGATGCAGTGTCCAGGATCCTGTGTGAACCACATGCCATTGTTTTTTCTTTATAATTAACTTTTTTGTTTTTTTATTTTGTTTTTTTTAAGTGTTTTTTTATTGTAAAGTACATCATGACATTGTTTTCATTTCTTGATTACCCTCATTTTTTTCCGACCTGATAGTTTTCTACCATCTTGCATTTTATCTTACCCTTGAAAGTCTTTAAACTTGCAGACATTTTTATCTCATCATTTAAACTGTTCCAAAGTTTCACCCCTACAATGGATAATGAATGGCCTCTGGATGTTGACTTTATAGAATTTTGTTTATAAATCATATTTCCTCTAAGGTTATGCCTGTCGTCTCTCTTTAAAAACAGTTTCTGTATATTTATGGGTAAGAGGTTTTTTGGAGGCTAAGAATAGTATTTGTACTTAATATAATGTTAATTCATTTTTTTCCTTTGAAGTCAGATACAACATATAGGCCCTACTGGATGCTAGATAACACTAACATGCTTAGTATTGTAGCCTTGGCTGTATTTTCAAAGAAATAACATTAAATAAATAAAACAAATAATCATGTTTTTTTTATTAATAAATGTTTTTTTTCTAAAACCAATGAGCTGTCATGCCCTTATTCTTATACTCAGGTTTTATTCACGAGCCGGAACGAGCTCCACGAGCTCGCAGCGTATGGTGGTTTTGCTGACTTTACTTAGTATCAAAATAGGTGGCCAGTTGCTAGAACGTGCGCAGATCGTGGTACGTAGGTACCCTTGAACTAATTTCGAGACCCAATTGTACATTATTAACATGAAGGGATTTATATTTGAAAACTGCCTATTTTAATGCGGACAGGTAGAACACATCGCGCCTCAGCACTGCGTCAGAGAGATGGGAACTTGGAGCGGCTCGCGCGAGGATGAGGCCAAACCCAGTGGTGTTACCGACACCGGTGACCGCGACGAAGGAGAGAGGAGGGGGGCGGCCTTGCTCAAATTAACATATATTTACCCACTTCAAAGTTACTTGTGTTTTCGCATCGCCCCCAGCTCCCTCGCAAAGCAACCGATCGGGCAATAAAACAGTCTCGAGCCACAACGGGGACAGTCCACCACCCCCCCCCCCCCCCCCCCCCCCCCCTTTGTCATGCGCCACACACACAGTCATTAATTATTGCAATGCCCTGTCGAGACGGGGACTGACGGACGGAGGGACAGACAGACCTCACTGCCGCATAGAACAGAGGAAGAGGGCCGCCACGCAGGCCGCTCTCGCGCTCTCGTTAAATACAAAGAGAGGAGAAAGGGAGGGGTAAAGAAGGGGGGTGACAGGAATACGAGAAACCTGCTTTATCTTTCGGTACCGCATAGACCCCGCGACCCTGTCCGCCACCTTCTCTCGGCCTCGGTTGAACAATTCTCTCATACAATTTCGGAGAAAGTATTAAATTGTCTCATTAAGAACGACGTTAAAAACGAACCATCTGCACGGCCTGAGACAGGACTGTCAAAAAAAGACGGACTGCGCATCTTTGCAGCCAGACGCCGGAATCGGCAATGTTGATATAGGCTACCAACTGAACGGCAGCTAATATTTTATCGCCATAAAAACAACTTTAGAAGATCCATCGAGACATTTTCTGGTGAGTAATTTATGCAGTATGTGTTTTTTACAACATCCATGTTGATAACGCCAACGAAAAATAACCACGTTTATTATTTTATTCATAATTATTTATGAATCATAACTTGATATGATCATAGAGCGGAGACGGATGCAACAGGTAGTCTTGCTCATACAGTAACAGTTTTCCCCAAGTTATTACTCACAGTTCCTTGGCACGTTTCAGAATTATATCGCGTCGTAGGCTAACAAATTTAATATTATGGCGATTTCAAATGTAGGCTACGAGAAAATGGCTGTAGCCTATAGACTACACTTTATTTAGGCTATTGTTTAGTTTATTGTTATGTCATAACACATTTTGATTCTTAGAAGTGTGCAGTCACATGGAATTTCTGCCAATTGCCAAATATTTAATACCGCTTTTCTAAATGTGACTAGCCTACTACCTGTGCTTTTGCATGAGAAACTAAAAAAAGCAATTACTGCAATAATTTAGGCTACTAAATGTGTGATCGTAACCTGTACCAACTAAAGTTGGTCGTGTTGTTGCATTGGACCATTATGGAAATAGAAATCATCCAATAAACCACATTATTTCAGGAGGATATGTGATTACCAATGAACCGCTATTTTAATTTATTAATCAACATTTGAATTGGCATTTAATTGTAGCAGTTTTTTTTATTTTTTAAGCGAATGACATGGAGAACGTTAACATGCAGTATACAGAGGGCGGTTGTACAAGCCTGAAATTGTAATATATTGACCAGAAAACACTTGTCCAGTGTTATGACTTGTCACTGTCACAAAATCGGTAGATGCCTTTGTTCTCGGTCTTCAGCGATTATATAGACTACTCGGCTACAACGCTGGAAGAGTAGTTTCAAGCTTCAATAAATTACTTTTTTTTTAAACTAAAAGCAGTACAACGTTTACCCTTAGGTTTTTTTTCATACTCTGTGTGTAGGTTGAAGATTTCTATGTACCCTGCCAGTAACACAAGTCTGCATTTTATTTATTTTTTGATCCAGCTGCATGGTAAGTCTGGAAATAATTCTGACACCATATCATTGCAGATTGTGAGGCATTAATTGTCCCAGAAGCCAACCTGAGGCAATGAAGAATGTGATTGAGAAGGAAGCTTTCCTGAGGTAAGAGAACTAGACTGGAGAAAAGGTTATTCTCTTACAACTGGGGGTACATCATGCCTTTGTACTAAGGTGCTTTTAATAACCTCATCTTGAGGTTATTAAGCACAGTGTTAGCACATAAGCTAAGCAGGGCTGTACTTGGTTAGCACTGAAGCTAAGCAGGGCTGTACTTGGTTAGCACTGACGCTAAGCAGAGATGGCTTGGTTAGCACTGATGCTAAGCAGGGCTGGGCTTGGTTAGCACAGAAGCTAAGCAGGACTGGGCTTGGGTTAGCACTGAAGCTAAGCAGGGCTGGGCTTGGTTAGCACTGACACTAATCATGGCTCTGCCTGGTTAGCACTGAAGCTAATCATGGTTCTGCCTGGTTAGCACTGAAGCTATGCAGGGCTGTGCTTAGTTAGCACAGAAGCTAAGTGGGGTTGGGCTTAGTTAGTATTGGGATAGGGGACCTCTTAGGGAAAAAAAAAACAGGTTGTTGATGGAAGAGCTATTCGTGGACCAGGAGGGCCAAATAAAAGCCCCAACATAGTGATGGGGACGCTGTGCTCTTAGATATGCCATCTTTCAATTCAGATGTTAAGCCCAAGGCCAAGGATCATTGTGTTCATCAAAGACCCGATGGCTATTTATTTATTTTTTTAAGTAGGAAGTTCCCTGGTGTTCTGGTCAAATTCTCAATCTGGTTTGCTCAGTCTGGCCCCAAATCACCTCCAGGTTTATCTGGCTCAACAATTCCCTCCCTCTCCATCTCAGTGGTGAGCATTCTGGCACAAAATGGCTGCCGTGCATCACCCAGGTGGGTTTCTACACACTGGTGTTATTGTGTTACAGAGTTTCGAATCAAGTGTATGTATACCCACCCTCCTTTTGAGACCAAAGAATGGTTCCTTTTGGCCAAGGTTATTCAACTAACCGACCTGCTATGAAATTACAGTTGGCCCCTTTGACCATTAACAAAAGGTAATGAGGACTGTGACAAATGAGTGGCAAGCAAATGTCCATAGATGTAAATACTACTTATGTGGGTAGTTTTATAAATAGGAAGTAGAACATATTTGCCCTGTCAGCAGTGTTTTTTTAAATTTAATTTAATTTGGTATCCATTAAAGAACCCTGTTTTAGGCTTTGTTTCAAGTTTTAACAGTAATGCCAAAATATCATTTTATAACTGTCAGGTAGAAATACTTATATTTGACTAAATGTGTTCATCTCCTGAGTGTTTTTTTTCCCTGGTGTTTTTGCCTGTAGAATTGTTCGAAATACTAAATAAATTGCATGCGCAGTGTTGTAAGTATATTTGACTAAAGTACATGTCAGATGCTATCAACCCTTTAAGGTGTAAGAATCACAAATATGTGATTGTCATGTTGTGTGTGTGTATGTGTGTGTGTGTGTGTGTGTGAGAGAGAGAGAGAGGGTGGGGGGGTGGCACGGTGGGCAAGTTTAAGAAGAGAGGGTTTTGTTGAGGAAAAACAGCCACACATACATACATACATACACACACACGTGCACTCTCAAAACCACACGGAAACAACAGATGTTGCGGGACAGCAATCGCTTGCCTATTTCTGCGTGTAAATAATCACAATCATAATGCTGATGTAGCAATAACCACTGGTAATTGCAAGCAATGGAGTTGTAGAACACTGGCTTGGAATTTTCCAAAATACATTCCAAAGAACATACTCCTCAAAGGGTTAAACGGAGTCACTTACAATGCAAAGGAACACAAGGGCATTAACCTGGATTATGTGAGCAGCAATACCAGACCTGGCAAACAACATGCTTAGACCAGAGAGTAGTGGTGGACCATCTCCAAAGAACTAATACAAGTTAACTTTGCTAACCTATAAGCATATTTCAAATTTTGAACAGCACACGGTTGGAGCCTTTTTAGCTTGTGCAAGGTGTAAGATCAGAAATATGTGATTAGAGTGTTCTTAACTGAACATTCTAATGCTGTCGTAGCAACCGCTGCCGGTAAATAGAAAGCAACGAAAGAGTTCTAGAACACTGACTTTGAAACAACAACAGCGACAAAAAAAAATAAAAAATCCAAAAAAACCTACTCCTCAAAAGGGTTAAATATCCTTTTTTTTTTTTTAAATAGAACAACCAGAGCTAATCACATAAGATAGAAGTGCTAGGGGGGCGGAGATGGGAGGAAAGTCGAGATGCAGTCTGAAGAGGTGCTACTTCAGGCTTTGTCAGAGAACGGCCAGTGATTCTGGTTCCAATACTGTGGGCCCAGTACAGACAGGCATTGTGACTGGGGTAAGCAGCCGTACAGGAAGGGAATAGCCAGTCGCCTGAAGGTCATGGAACAGATAGCCAGTCACCTCAAGGTCGTGGAAGAAGACACCTTGGGCCTGGGCGGCATATAATGTTTGAACTTTTATTTGGAGAGAAAAAAAAAACACATTGGAGATGTATTCATGTAGATCCTATGGAATTAATATGCCATGCCATGTATAATCTCATTAAGTACTTCTGACGCCACTCTTCATCGCTGAATCGACAATATGCAAATGTAATGAGGCAGGTGCTTGAATACACAGCGAGAATGTGAATGAGAGTGAGCGTTTCCCCCTAGCGGTGACAGGGGCAAGAACACTACCGTAATTATCCCTAAAGAAACGGAAATTAAGATTAATTAGTATGTCATCAAGAGAATATTCTGTGCTTAAAAAACCTTCGGTGCGTTTACGTTTTAAGTTGCATTCAATTAGTCGTGTGCAGTTCTGTTAAAAGTAAATGTAAAATGGCTAAACATATAATGTGCTGAAACTCACGGAGGTTAGGGTTAGAAAAGTCGTTTTCAGTAGTTATAGTAAAGACGTATGAGTCTGGTATTCCAACGTAAAAGCAATATCGCCAGCGACAACTACAGTTTAAAACAAAGTTCTTGGATGCAGGCTGGAGTGAATACGTGCGCATGAGAGGCCTATTTAAAGTTCTGATTTTTTTCCCCCCCCTCTTTCTCGCTTTCATTCCTTTTCCACGTGGTATGGCAGCGGACCTGGGAGTGAAAAGAAGGCTTTGTGCGCGTGTCAGTAGCCCAGTGTGTCCCTAGAGACTCGGAGAGATATGCTCACTCGACTGTGTGCTGAACGCCATTGTTGCAAATTTCCTGCCCATTCACTACCTTTTAAATAGAGCTCGCGTATCAGAACGCGGGCGGAGCGGGCGGGGGGCGGTGGGGATGGAGAAACTGGAAAAGGGCGTGTCCAACTTCCACCAAACCACCAATCAGCTGCAAGATCGATCTGGCTTGCTCTGCCTTCTGTCTCCGCAGATACTAAAGTTCTGAAATCACGCCCCTCCGACGCACATTACTACAATAATAATGTATTTCTACCATAATCACGATTAGGACCAAAACCAACAAAGGACTACATGTAGTGACGTCATCAACTGTATCCTGTAATCACAACTAGGCATACTCAATAAAAAATTAAAACAGGGCATACTCAATGAGGAATGTGATGGAAACCATTTTTTTTTTTAACAGCTCTCTACATAAGCGTTAAATGTGTGCAAATTTAAATGAAATTCAGCCTGAAAATGTGATCGCTTTGCAACTGAACCTGAACAATTTCACCACGAAATCCTGATTTTAATCTCTCGTGTTTTTTTATGTATTGGTTGTATTAGCTGCCCTTTTTTAGGCTGCTGTTGCATTTCCGCCTTGAACTGGATCATTTCAGTAGATGCAACAGGTTCAGCGGCGGGGCGCGTTTGTGGTTCATCCAAAAGAAAAGGTGAATGTCATGACGGTGCTAAATTACGCTCACAAGAGGAGCGCAAACACTGCCAGAGGCATTTACGTGCGAGTGTCTATGTGTGATGTCTGACTTGTTAAAGATAGGTTTATGAGTGCTATAGTGTTTCTTCCATAAAAAGAGGTAGGTAAATGGAGTTTGGGGGGAGGGGAATTAATCACCCCCCAAAAAGAGAAAGAGATGGTGTTCCTCGCTATTTAAATGCAAATGTAAAATGAGAACAAGAAGACTGTGTGTGTTGTGTGTGTGTGTGTGTATATGTGTGTGTGAGAGAGAGAGAGAGAGAGATGAGAGAGAGAGAGAGAGAGAGAGTAGAGAGAGAGAGTGAGAGAGAGAGAGAGAGAGAGAGAGAGAGAGAGAGAGAGAGAGAGAGAGAGGGAGAGAGGGGTGGGGGTGGCACGGTGGGCAAGTTTAAGAAGAGAGGGTTTGTTGAGGAAAAAAAACAGCCACACATACATACACACACACGGCGCACTCTCAAAAACCACACGGCAACTACAGATGTCGCGGGACAGCAGTCGCTTGCCTATTTCTGCGCGTAAATGAGTTATCAGAATGAATCTGTTCCGCTCCGTTTTCCCGTAGAGACTCTCTGAAAGTAGAGAAGAAACGTTTTGGGCAAAGTGAGAGGCTTTGGTTAGTACAGAGAGGAGTGCTTGGGAGTCTTTCGGCACCCTTTTTGTGTGAAAAGCGCATTGTGTTTGGCCGATGCACCCTCTCCCCACTCGGTGTCCCTCGTGAATCATGTCTCGCCGGAAACAGAAACGGCCCCAACAGCTTGTGAACCCGCGCCCCCGGGAACACGCGGATACTGACGCAAGGTGAGAAAATACTCTTTATCAGATACTTTTCTTGTGCATTAATGTTAAGACCATCCTAATAACGAAAGTGACTCGTAAGGAACGAATAAAAATGTGTAACAACTCCAGAAACAACACAGACGAGGCCTATACGAATACGAGGATCAACACATTCGATAGCAATGAAAAGTTGTCAGAATTCATAAACCACAGAAATGTGCGCTCATAAATTGAGGGTGTCCGCTTCACCGCACTAGCAACTGTACAAGTTCACTGATATTCATTGGGACAAACATAAACCATGTGCGTGTGTGTATGTTTAACATTTCACAGCAATATTAGAGGTTTCAGTGGTGTCAATGAGGAGAAACAAGACCATCACATGTCTTGGCGCTCCGGCGCTCGCGACGTCTCGAGGCATGGGAAGATGCAGGGGCTCGTTAAGTTTAAATTGGCATCTACGTGTATGAGTCACAGTTCCGTGTCCTGGTTGTTTTGGTGCTCATAGTGAGTTTTTTTTTCTCTTTCAATGTGATTTCGTGAAGTTCGCTTTCTAGCGTGAAAGTCGGTCACGGATAATCGGTTGTGCTGGTCTCCGAGCTCAGCGGACAACAGCGATCCGTTCATTTGGAGTGCGGGTGCGCGTGTGAGAAATGCAAGTTCAGTGAAACAAAGTTCCAACCACGGATCGCGCGAGTAGACGCGGGGCACGGTTTAACTATTGCGGTATAGTTTCACTTTTGAGAAAGCACAATTGGGTGCTGTGTTTACCCCGGGCACCACCTTAATTTTTAATAGTTAAGGCGCGCGCCAGATTTGATTAACTGAAATAAGTGCGCTGCAGCAGCAGCCGCAGCAGCAGCTTTGAACGTACACTGGATGCTGAGCTGCACGGGCAAAAGATGCTGGTTTGTTGTCCGTCTAATAGGAGATTTACGGCCTTGCCTGACTTCTGATCCCCTTTCATTAGCGCCCCCCCCCCCCCCCCCCCCCCCGTGTGTGTGTGTGGTGTGGGGGGGGGGGGGGGGGGGGGGGGATTAATTCTCACTGTTTTCTTGATCTCTCTCTCTTTCTCTCTCTCTCCCTCCAAGTTCTCTTGCTTCATTTGAGGTGGATCTTCAGATTCACCCCTTCACACTAGCCCCCCCCCCCCCCCCCCCCCCCTCTCTCTCTCTCTTTTGCTCTCACCCCTCTCTCTGCCAGCCCACAGAACCATGGACCACCCAGTTAGTTGTGGGGGGAGAGAGAGAGAGGGGGATGAGGAGAGAGAGAGAGAGAGGGGAGAGAGGAGAGCTGAGGTGTACTGTGTAACAGCACCAGCGTGAGACTTCATTGTCCTTCCGGCATTTTGTGACTGTGCGGTGAAGCATGAAGAGCCAGGCTGAGCTCTGTGGTGTGTGTGGTGTGTGTGTTGTGTGAGAGAGAGAGAGAGAGAGAGAGAGAGAGAGAGAGAGAGAGAGGGGGGGGAGGGGGGGGGGGGGTGCATGTGTGTGTGTGTGTGTGTGAGAGAGTTTTGTTTGACTTTTTATTTTGGTATGTGTGTGCTTGTGCACATGTGTGAGTTTGTATGTGTGTGTACATGTGTGAGTTTGAATTTGTGTGTGCATGTGTGTGAGTGTTGCATGTGATTTTGTATCTGTGTGCACATGTATGTTATGATTGTGTCTGTGTGCGAATGTGATTATCTCCCTCTCTTTCTCTCTCCCTCTCTCTCTCTCTCTCTCTCTCTCTCTATCCCTCTCTGTCTTTGCTCAAGACTCTGAAAGAATGTGACCCCAGTGAACAGGAGGTCATGTCTTTGGGCCAATCACAGTGTCCGAGAGAGCAGACAGTGGTCAGAACCCCTAAAGTGTGATGTGACCTCTGACCCCCCGTGGAGTCCGAGGGGTGGGGTGGGGGAAGCTGGGGGGGGGAGAGGAGATGAAAGACAGACTGGTTGGAGTGGGGGGCAGGTTAAAGAGGGGTTAGAGGTTGCTGTGGTGATGTCCATTGTCCTCTGCAGTGTGTTGCCGTGGTAGCAAGGTAGGCTGTCAGCTGGCGCTGCTGGAAGTAGAGATGGATGGTGCAGTAGAGTGGGATAAAGAGATAAAGGGATGATGGACAAAGAGTGATAGAAGTCGAGAGAGAAAGAGAAGACGGGAAAGAAAAGGGAAGGGGTGGAGAGAGAGAGGGAGAGAGAGGACAGAGAGAGACAGAGGGAGAGAGAGAGAGAGAGAGAGACAGAGGGAGAGAGAGAGAGACCGGTAAGTGAAGGCTCTGGTTATGGGGCATGGATTTGTGAGGGATTCTGTAGTGAGTGTATTTGTAAGACTGAAACTTTGCTCTGCTGGAATGGTGGCCCTGTATTTGTGTGTACACCTGCCACCTGAAATTGCTCCCAGCGAAGGAAACAGCACAGATGTTCCTTTAATGGTTAGTTAAGGAAGAATTTTTACCCATATACAATTTTTAAACATGTTCTCAGTCATTGTTGTCCTTATTGTAGTTCTATATCATATTATAGACCCTGTCATATATACTACTCAAAATAAGTTAAGGGTCAAAAATATTTGTGCATATAAATATAGGCTAACAAGCTAAAATGGTGACGACTAATGACAAAATAATTCTTTGATGGCTCAAGAACAGAAAACACAAAACAAAAAACTTTTGATTAGACACTAGTTTATTACCCTGATGAAAAAAGTTCATGCACCCCCCAAAATGATGTTCACACAAGTCGCAGAAGCTTCAGTAACTGGTGTAGCCACTGTTAGCATTCAGACATTCTTGACAACGTTGGCACATGCTGTTGATCAGGCGTTGGAAATAACGTTGAGGGATCGCTATGCACATGGATTGGCTTGCATATTCACACCGACTTGTCACCCATTGAGCATGCGTGGGATGAACTGGCGAGTTCGATCACATGACGTCCCTGCTGTCAACCCTCCAGCAACTGGCTCAGCGATTAGTTGCAGAATGGCTAGTTTTTTCATCAGGGTAATAAACTAGTGCCTAATCAAAAGTTTTTTCTTTTGTGTTTTCTGTTCTTGAAGCCATCAAAGAACTATTTTGTCATTAGTTGTCACCATTTTACATTACATTACATTACATTACATTCATTTAGCAGACGCTTTTATCCAAAGCGACGTACAGTAAGTGCATACATTTTAGCTCGTTAGCCTATATTTATATGCACAAATATTTTTGACCCTTAACTTCTTTTGAGTAGTATATTATAGGAATTATTTAAGTCAAAATTTCAGCTTATGGACACTACGGTTTTAGACGATGCAGAAGCCAGACATTTCTGCCTGGGAAAACCAGGCAGTGACTAAAATAATTGATCGCCCTCCATTTTGTATAAAATTAAATGAAACGTTCCTGTTGTCATTGTGATGTAAGTGTTTTAGTATGTCCTATTAGTAGGACAACCGTGCACACGTGCCGTGAGACCCCCACATTGCAACTCAAAACAAATTTGTAAAATCCATAAATTTTCACCTGTTCCCTGACTCATTTTCTAAAGTTATTAGTTTGTGAGAAACACTCTTAGAGCTTGAAGAAGATCTTGGCTGCCTCAAAATTGTTTCTAGATTTTTTTTCTAGATGTTGCCATGTGTAGACTACAGTATATATAGATTGTGAAAAGATTGTGTAGAAATTGAGCAATCCTTATTTTTGGTTGAGGGCTGGCTCTCACACATCCATGTACACTCAACAACCCCACACTCATCCTGATACACACTAACACAAACACACACACACACACACACGCACACACATAGGGCCTGATTTACTAAGACCTTTTAACATCTTTTAATCTTTTAGCACACGCAAAACTAATAACACAACCAATGATTGGTGCAAAACAAATACCATGACCAATCATTTGTCATGTTATTGGTTTTGTGTGTGCTAAAAAGGTTTTGCACATGCTAAAGGTCTTAGTAAATCAGGCCCATAGTGGGTTAGCAGTGGGGCTAAAGGTCTAAAGTCTCTGTGCAGTGGGTGCTGTAGAGTCTGTCCTAAACCTAGTGTGTATCTATTGAGTATGTGCTGAACCTAGTGTGTAACTATTGAGTATGGGCTGAACCTAGTGTGTAACTATTGAGTATGTGCTGACCGAACCTAGTGTGTAACTATTGAGTATGTGCTGAACCTAGTGTGTAACTATTGAGTATGTGCTGACCGAACCTAGTGTGTAACTATTGAGTATGTGCTAAGGCCTGAAACATAGCATATGTAAAATACGCAAACATGGACGCTTCGAGCTACGCAAAGTCGATTTCACGCGTGGTTGTGTTTCTAAAAATGTCTCACCTGAAATTCTTAAGGCATGCATGAGCTGCAGTGTCGAGCGTCACAGCAAGGGGGCGCTATAGCAGGCAACAGCAGGATGAAGCCCCATCTTCTTCAAATTGTGCTTTCCCACCGCTCTGTCTTTCACAACTGTCCTGGGAGCGGCCCCCTCGAGGACTCAGGTTGATTACAGGGACATAAGTTAACGCGTTGAGTCGAGCCGTGTGTTTGCAGTGCGTAGGCCCGACATTGGCATTTGCGTTCGCGTACTTACGTAGTGCATGTTTCGGGCCTAAGACTGAGAGTATGTTGAACCTAATGAGTAACTAACGAGTTAGCGGTAAGACTGTGAGTATGTGTTGAACCTTAGAGTGACTATTGAGTATGTGCTAAGACTGTGAGTATGTGTTGAACCTTAGAGTGACTATTGAGTATGTGCTAAGACTGGGAGTATGTGTTGAACCTTAGAGTGACTATTGAGTATGTGCTAAGACTGGGAGTATGTGCTAAGACTGGGAGTACCACAGTCTGACTTTCAGTATTAGCAACATTCATGATGATTTGTAATAAAGCGGCTTTGGTGAAGCATGTGTTTTACAGCTGTTCTGTAATTGCTCTCTCTCTCAGTGTTTTGACTGAAAATGTTTTTGAATGAAAGCAATTACTCCTCATTATACATTAAATAATAAGAATCTTTCTCTCTCTCTCTCTCTCTCTCCCTCAGGTGAGCAGCTGGCGGTGAAGTCCCTGTCCTTCTCCCCTCTTTTCAGACTCTTCCTCATCATCATCCTCGTCTTCCTCCCTGCTGGACTGCCAGCCTCCCCTGGCGCCCCGTCCCCTCTCCCGGGGGTCTCCACACCCCTTCTCTGCCCACGGAAACATCCCCGCCCTCACACTCCCCCAACCAGCCCACCCCATTACCCCACCTCCCTCCCCCACACCCACTGCTCTCCCTCTCGCCTGACTTCCCCCACCCCTCCCTCTCCTCCCAGACACGCCCCCCCTAGCCCCGCCCCTTCCTGCCAGCCCCAGCCTCAGCCCCGCCCCCTCATGGCCTCCCCCAAGCTGGGCGTGTCGGCCACCACCTCCTCCTCGTCCTCCTCGTCCTCCTCCTGCGCCCCCGCCCCACCCGGGCAGCCCCCAGTCCGGTGCCCGAGGGCCCCGCCCAGCCCGGTCACGCCCTCCCCCTCCCCCGAGCGCGGCCCCGCCCGCCGGCCCTCGCCCCCGCCCTAAGCATCGCGGTCATCCTGGAGGAGCTCCAGGTGCTGCAGCAGAGGCAGATCTACCAGATGCAGATGACCGAGGAGATCTGCAGGCAGGTGCTTCAGCTGGGCGGGGCCGCGTGCGGTCTGGACTCCCCCTCCTCTGCCCCGCCCCTGCCCCAGCTCTGCCTGGAAGGGGGCGGGGCCTGTGGGGAGAGATCCGGCTCCGGCTCCGCCCCTCTCCCCGCCCCCGTCCGGCCCCCGCCCCGCCGCTCCTGGCTTGCTTCCCTTCCCTGCTGCCCCAGCCCCCCTCCCCAAACCCACGAAAACGCCGCACCCCCTGTCCCAGGTGCTGCGGCCCGGCTCAAGTCCCCACTACGAGGGCGGGGTTACCGCCGGTGGGCGGGGCTACGTTGGGGGGCGGGGCTGCTCGAGGCGGCGGCCCCCCCTTCTTCCTCTTCCTCCTCCTCTTCCTCCTCCTCGTCCTCGACCCCCACGGCAGCGGTGGCGCCCCAGTACCCCCCCTCGCTGGCCCCTGGGTCTGCCCCCCCGCTACCTCCACGAGAAATCCCCCAACACCACCTCCGCCGGGGGCCTGGCCTTCTTCGCCCCGCCCCTCCTCAGCTCCGCCTCCTTGCCGGGCCCCTCCTCCCAGGACGGGGTGGGCTCGGCGGGTCCGCGGGCGGGCTCCCGGGCCCTCTGTCCCCGCCTCTCGCACGCGTGCCGGTTCTGCGGGAAGCTGTTCAGCAGTGACTCGTCCCCTGCAGATCCACCTGCGCTCGCACACGGGCGAGCGGGCCTTACCAGTGCCCCCGTCTGCCTGAGCCGCTTCACCACGCGGGGGAACCTCAAGGTCCACTTCCTGCGCCATCGCGAGCAGAACCCCCGAGCTCTCGCTCTCCCCTGCTGCCTCCCTCCCTCTTCGGGGCGGGGCAGGGGGCGGAGCCTATCTCCTCCAGCGGCGGCGGTAGCCGGGTAGCGCTGCGGCCCAGAAGCGCAGGAAACGGCGGGCGGAGGAGGAGCTGTTCGGCGGCGGGGGGGAGGGGTCGGACGGGCGGAGTGGGGCGGGGTTTCCCCTGGGGGTGTCGCACCGCGCCCCGCCCTCCTCCCTGCCACTGCCCCCCAGTGTAGACCTGGGCGCTGCTCTCCACAGCCCACTCCCTGCTCCAGCTCAACCCGCGCCGCTGCTGCGGCCGCTGCTGCCGGTCTCCTCCGGCTCTGCTCCTCCTGCCCTCCTCCTCCACCTCCTCCTCCTCCGCCTCCCTCACTCCCCTCCCTCCTCTCCACCACGTCCTCCTCTTCCTCCCCGTCCGGGCCCTTGGCATCCATGGCTAGCCTCTACAAGGCCGGGTCCAAACGCTTCGACGAGAACACGCCCCCACACCAGGCTCTGCACCCTCACTCTGCCTACTCCCACCTGGCCCACCTCCCCAAAATCCTCTTCCCCACCCGCCGCTCCCTCCCACCACCCCCCCACCACCACCCCGGCCTCACCCTGCTCCGTCCCCCGCCGCCCCCCGCCCAACCCGGGGTCTCACCTGGCCCCGCCCCACCCCCAGCTCACGTTCCCCTTCTCCGACCTTCCCCTGGTGGAGAAGCTGGAGAAGGAGCCCCGCTACGGCGCCCCCCCAGGGCTCCGGGCAAAATTCCGCTTCCGGCAGCACGAGCTCCGCCCCTGCCTGCTCCTCCCCCCGTCGGCTCCGCCCCCAGCCTCGCCCGAGAGATGATGGCGGCCCTAGGGGTGAGCGCCAACGGGAGCGGGGCGGGGGCCCGGCGCGGGGATGGGCGGGGCCGAGCTTGGCGGCGGCGGCGGGGCTGCGGCCAATCAGTGCGGGGTGTGTCTGCGGGTGCTGAGCTGCCCGCGGGCGCTGCGGCTACACCAGGCCACGCACCTGGGCGAGCGGCCGTTCCCCTGCAAGCTGTGCGGCCGCTCCTTTCTCCACCAAGGGCAACCTGCGCGCCCACCAGGCCACGCACCGCGCCCGGCCGCCCGCCCGCGCCCAGAACTCCTGCCCGCTGTGCCAGCGCAAGTTCACCAACCGCCCTGGTGCTCCAGCACCACATCCGCATGCACCTGGGGGGCCAGCTTCCCCCTGGCAGCCCTGAGCCTGAGCTCACCAGCCACCATGGGCTTAGCACGGTCGCCGACCCCCACCCCTGACCCCCGCCCCCGACCCCAACCCCGCCCCTCAGCCGTCGGCCCCGGCGACGGACGACCCGCCCGACAGCCCTGACCTCGTGCCCCCGGCCGATCTGAGCCCTGACCCCCGCCCTGAACCCGGCCCCGGACGCGACCCCCGCCCGGCAGCGCCGAGCCGCCCGTGCTGAGCGCCAGCGTGACCGCGGCCCCTCGCCGACCCGCCCTGCGAGCCCCACTGACCCCCTCCCTCCCGCCATCGCTGACGCAGAAGAGGACGATCCACTCGTCGAGCCACCGCCCGCCGCCCCCGTGCCCCGCCCTCTGTCCACCCAGCTCCCCCGCCAACGCCGAAGGAGACTGTGACCCCCCCAGTGCCCCCGAGGAGCCCCTGAGCCAGCCCGTCGCCACTGATACCCCTGCTGCCTCACCCAACAGCCCCACCCCCAATCTCACCTCCAGCACTGCCCCCGCCCCCAAAACCAGCCCTGCCCCTCTCTCGTCCCCCGCACGCACGCCTCTCCCTCACCTGGGTGCGACTCCAGACCCCTCTCCCTCAGAAACCCTCGGCACCCCCATCCCCCCCGCCTCCACCGGCGGCTCCTCGACACCAAAGATCGACAAGGGCGCAGCGCCCGAGCCGACCAGCGGGGCGGCGCCGCTCCCACAACCCCTCGGGGGCCGCTCCGAAAGAGGAGGGCCCAGAGCAGGCGGGGGTGACCCTGAGGGACAGCAGGAAGAGCCTGCTCAGCTCACCTGCAAAGGATGATGGGAGCGGCGTCAAGGCCGCGGGGGCCGGATCCTGATTGGCTGGCCGCCGCCACCCTGCCACCCCCTGTCTTACGCCCCCCAGAGAAGAAGATATACAGCTGCTCTGAGTGCGGGAAGGAGTACGCCAGCCGCAGCGGCCTGAAGGTGAGCGAGAGGGAGGGGAGAGATAGAGGGAGTGAGAGAGAGGCGGAGGAGAGAGAGAGAGTCAGAGCAGAGAGAGAGAGGGAGTGACAGACCAGATAAATGGATAATTGTAATATAATAATTGTAGTAGCAAACAGAGCAATGTGATGAGGACATTCCTGTGAGTATAACCGGTGTCAACGTTTTGTCGCTGTGGCGCTATGACGTGTTTGTACGTTTTGTGGGCGTAGCACTATGACCTGTTTCTAACCTGTTTCTAGGCTGTGACCGAATCGACGCCCTTCTATACTAGTTGAGTACACTGCATGAGAAAGTTGACAAAATGTAAAAAGTAGGCAAAATGTTCTCTAAATGTAGTGCACTTAAAATCCCCGGATGAAATACTTATTTCGGGTTTTTGCATTCTGCATGTCACTAAACAGTATGCGGTAGCAGTATGCCAGTACACAGGATACAGAGCCCTATCAGGGCTGTGATTCGGACACAGCCCTTGGCCCTATCCACTGCGTCCTGTGTACTAGCTCTTTACTGTATACTGTTTAGTACATGCTGTGCACTATGTGAAAAATATCCTCCACACTATTTTCCAACCGTACCGTGGAAGTGGCGTAAGACTTCCTGCCCTTGTGCGGCCATGTCACGTGTTGTTGTTGAAGGAAAACATCAGCAAAGCTGCGTCTCATTTTTAAAGCGACACTCCGTGTCACATTTTGAAAATATTTGTTGAAAAAGTATGCTCCCAAATATACTCAGCGAAACCCCGGAAGTAAGTACATCCTGGGCTTTTAAGTACACTGCATTTAGAGGAAATTTCGCCTTCCTAACAACTTTCTCATCCTGTGTACGCAATAAGCATACTCAATAGTATGGAAGGGCGCTGATTAGGACACAGCCCTGGGTTTAAGTTTTCCGGGCGGGGCAGATTGTAACATATTTTTTCCTTTCTGTTTTCTCCAGGGACATATGAAACACCATGGGGTTGTCGTCAAGGGATCACGCCCCACCCCACGGGGTACCCCGTTTACCCCCCTCTGCGCCCCCTGCCCCGTCCACCCCCGTCCCCCGCCCCCCGCCCCCCGCCCCCCACCACCAACAGCGGGCCAGTCAGCTTCTGGAACCAGTACCAAGTGTTCCTGCCCAACAGCAACGACCAGCCGGAGGACCCAGTTCCAAACTCGGCCAATGGCAGCCAAGCAGACGAGATTGAAATGCCGCGGTTGGCCAAGTCTCCCGAGAAGTCCCAGCCATCAGAGGACCAAGCTGCAGCGATTGGTTTGGAGGAATTGAGGGAGGAGTCTAAAAAGGGGGGGTGCCGAGCCTGAGGCGATGTGATTGGCTGAGTTGGGGGGCATCTCGGTTCTTTAAATAAACTTTTACTTTGTGGGGGAACACACATTTCGACATTGTGTTGTTTTCTATTTACCAGAATAGCTGGGTAGCTCTTGAGTAAGTGGGTTAGTTAGTGTATGACGTAGTGAGGCAGCATGGCAGTTTTAAAGTCTTAAGAGTAAAAACAGCTAAGGCTGGGAGAAAATAGGTGTGGAGAGCGAGAGAGAAAGAAAAAGATAGGTTCTATCTCACAGCTGTTGGAGGACTCTAGAACTCTCCGTCTAATTTCTCCATTTCCATGTCTAATGAAAAAAAAAAAGGGAAATGTGTTAGGTACAAAGGGATTTTATTTTTTAAAAAGCACTGGTTTAGAAGGCACAATGGTAACTCTACACTGTAGCACACCTGAAAGGTCCTGGCTTTAGGTGGTAATTACAAAAAAAAAGTAATATATGTTAATGTTACATGTTGTGTACATTTATGCTTCAAAAAACCGTTTACCCGCATTTGTGCATATCAGCTGTTCACCTCACCTTCACACATGCATCCCGTGCCCACGCACACACACACACACGCACACACACACACACACACACACATAACGCACGCCCACACACACACACGCACAACACACACACACACACACACACACGCGCACACACACACACACACACACACACACACACACAAGCACACACGCTGACACATGAGATAAAGATCTGTACGGTACATGAATTTGCTCATCAGAAAAAGTGTCAGTGATTGGTGTGGCTTCATACTATCTGCCATATGGTTTGATAAATACTTTGTATTAAGGATTCCATACTGATGGTACATTGACATACATTACTTTTGCATGAGGGTAAAGTGCCAGCTTGTCCTGTGTGCGGGAGGGGTAGGGGAGGGGTTGGGAGGGGTAGGGAGGGGTTGGGAGGGGGTGGGGGCACCTGAGACTGTACCTTTGAGCAGGTGAACTTCCCAAATGTCTGTTCTGTACATAGTGGTGGTGGTGGGGGGTCCATAATCACAATGGCCTTGATTATAATGATGGACAGACTGGTCTGCTCCAGTCTGATCTACCCCAGTCCAGTCCAATCTGGCTGGCTTGGTCTTTTCTGGTTCAGTTCGGTTTCGGTCTGATCCAGTCATGTCTTCAGACCAGATCTGTGAGGACTGTCCCAGTACTGCTGGACAGCCCGGTGCTGCAGTCCACTGCTGGTTCTGCTGCTGGTTCTGTTGGACCCCCACGAACCATCACTCCCCACTGGCTCTCCTTGCTGCCTCACAACAGGCTCGGTTCCCTGGATATTGCCTGAACGTTCTCTGGATGCTCCCTGGACGTTCCCTGGACTTTCCTTGAACATTCCCAGAGCATTTCCCTGGATATTCCCTGAACGTTCTCTGGATATTCCCTGGACGTTCCCTGGACTTTCCTTGAACATTCCCAGAGCATTTTCCTGGATATTCCCTGGACTTTCCTTGAACGTTCCCAGAACATTCCCTGAACATTTCTCCTGAACGTTCGCTGGGTGGTTCCTGAACAATTCCTGGACGTTCCTTGATTGTTTTTTGGACATTTCTCCTGCGCGTTCCAAGAGGTTTCCTGCGAGTTTCCTGGGCGTTTTGCAGCCATATCTTGGGTTGCACCCTGAACATTTTGTAGGCGTTTTCTGGACATTCCTTGAGCGTTTTCTGGACATTCCTAGGTGTTTTCTGAGCATTAGGGGCAGACAAACCCCCAGGTCATGTGACTGTGCCGTGCTTCCCTCGGTTACACACTAGTCTCCGTATAATTAGACGGGTCTTTCAAACTTTTTTTTTTTTTTTTGTTGTTTTTATTGTTATTGTCATTGTTCTCATCATTTCAAGTTTAACTGGATGTCCGTTATCCGGCCGTGTCGTAAATTGTGGTATCAGTGTATGTTCAGTGTTCAATCGAGAGGCAAAATTAAAACGATAATAATGAAACTATGTAATGGGTGCAAATGTGTTTTTTTTTTCCATTTGTTATTATTTAAAAAATTAATAATGCCCACTCTCTCCCTAATTTGTACTGTTAGCTATTTAGAGCAGGGGCGATCCCTGTGGGCAATTCGGGAGAGGGGGTAGACGCCCACGGTTCTCCTCTGGAACACTGGGTGTCGCCAGCCTGCTTCTCTTCCCGCTGCAGCCCAACAGGCTGAACTCACGCGGGACTGAAGGCAGCAGTGTAACTTGACAAGACGGCGAACTTGGCCAACAACAAAGATTCAGATTCCGCAGTTGTGGTAACCACGGGAAACACGTTTTTGAAACCAAACGCAGAAAAAAAAACGACAGTGGCTGCGGTGAAGGGGCGGGGCACTGCGACAGATGGCCGAGTCTGAGGAAGGCTCTTCCATGTGCAGATGCACCTGATTGACCACTGGGGGTCACTAGAGAGCGATGGAATAACTGACTGAATCCTCCCGTCCTTGGGTGATGAAACTCTCAACCTCTCCGTGGCCCTGTGGGGCTACCAGCCACCCAGCAGCGTGTAAGTGCGTAATTGGACTGTAGTGTGTCACTGCTTCAGTGTGTTGTTAGACTACACAGTGGGTCAGTGTGTTACTGGGCTACAGTATGCTTGTCTCTGCTTGTAACTGTATGCAGAGTTTGTGTGGGTTTGGTTGTGTATGTTTGAGCTTTGTGTGTTTGCATGTGGTGAGTATGTATGTGTGTGTGTGTGTGTGTGTGTGTGTGTGTGTGTGTGTGTGTGTGTGGTTTGAGCATGGGCCTAAAGGTGTGACTGCTTGTGCGGCTGCGTACCCTTCTTCCTCTCTCCATCTATCTCTCTCTCTCTCTCCCTCCCTCTCTGTCACCCCCCCTCTCTCTCTCTCCCTCTCTCTCTCCCTCCCTCTCTCCCCCTCTCTCTCTCCCTTTCCCTCTCTCTCCCTCTCTCTCTCCATCTCCTGCTCTCCCCCCCCTCTCTCTCTCTCCCCCCTCTCTCTCTCTCTCCCCCTCTCTGTCTCCCCCTCTCTCTGGGTGGTGGTCAGAGTTGGTGGGGCCAGACCCCTCTCTGAGGGGACGCTGGAGGGCCCTATATAAACCTCCCATAGAGAAACGCACAGCGGATCTCCAGTGGAGGGTTATTCATGGGGCCATAGCTACAAACAGACGCGTGGCTCACCCAAATCCAGCAGTGAGTGGGGAGTGTCCATTTTGTAACACATTTGAGACACTCAGTCATCTCTTTTTGCAGTGTTCATGGCTCAGTGCCCTCTTTAGACAAGTTAAATCATGGATTGAAGCGTTGGGGATTGCGTTCTCAGTTGAAGTTTTTATTGGGGGACCCAAATATAGTGTTCAGTTGAAGAAACTGGTTAATTTGATAAACTATCTTTCAGGACAATCACAACTAGCAATTTGGAAAACTAGGAAGAATAAAATGTTGGGAGCTGGGGGTGTAAATCCTGAGGCCATGTTAAGGGGATTTGTGGCCGCACGCATCAAAGTTGAACATGCCTATTACAAACTGGTAAATGACATTCCCAGCTTCAGTGAAATTTGGGTGGTGGGGGGAGTTTTATGTGAGGTGGATGATGCAGGGCAGATTTCTTTAAAGTGCTAGTTTTTATTTATTTTTTAACCTGATAATGGTATCAGGTAAAGTTTGCCATGGTTGACATGTTTTTTCTCTCTTGTGAACATGGTAGGGTGAAAAAAGGAAAATAAAGGAGTTTTAAATCTCTCTCTCCTCCCTTTCCCTCTCTCTCTCTGTGAGGTGAAGGTTGTGTTGTGAGAGCTCTTGTTTGTTACTAAAATTTCTATTCTATTTCTTTACTATTTGACTTGTTTTCCTACTGATTTAAACTGTTACTTAGCTGTTTCGGTTTAGTGGGATACAAGAGACATATTTCGGGAAAGGGGGGGGTATTCGGTTTTTTTTTTTAAGCTTGAGAGTCTCAGCTAGGAGGAGAGACTTTGTCTCTCCGCCATGGGGTAAGGTGCGTTACTGACTATAGCACGTCGGTTGAGGACGTTTTGAACGCTATTGCAGAACAGATAGGAGGTGAAAATATAGATTCGGCTTCACGGATGAATAAAGCAGTGGTGGTATTTTTAAAAAACCGTGGTTTGGGCTACTTGTGGTGATTGGAATATGGGTACGGGGAGTGTTTGTACAAGTTACTCCACTTTCGGCACCAGCCACAAAAAGTTATAGTTTCAAATGTCCCTCCTTTCATTAAGAACGAAGCTATTGAAAGAGAGCTTGTATGCTTTGGGAAATTTGCCGGTATGATGAAAATGATTCCTTTGGGTTGCAAAATCGCTAATTTGAAACATATCTTGTCGTTTCACAGACAGATTTATATGTTTTTGAATTCGGACTCAAAAACGTTGGATATTTCTTTTAGGGTGAGACATGGGGAAAGTTCCTTTATGATTTTTGCCAGCACGGACAGTTTACGCTGTTTTGAATGTGGAGACGTAGGACATAAAAAACGATCTTGCCCTCGCAAAGAAAGGAATTCTGGTGAGGATTCAAATAAGCCGGCTGGTGAAGAGACCGGTGCGGGCTCAGATGAACGGCCCAGTGAGGAGCCTAAAGGTGAGGCTGAGGCAGAAAAGCAGGGCGGGGATGATATTGGTGTTAGTTCGGAGGGAAGAGCGGGGAACAAATTAACGCGGGGTACAAATTAAAACGGACTTTTTATGTGGTTGCACTAGAGCTACAGTGACGTATTTCCTGTTATACGACCACAGCCTAGCCTTCTTTCTTTGAACTGAAAGCCGCGGGAATCGGAGCAGAATATTTGGAGGTACGTGCAAAAGTGTGTTTTACCCACCTGAAAGTGAATATTTTTTTACTGCATGTGTTGTTCGATTACTGTGTTGTCGGTGTATGTCAAGAAATCCAAATGTATATCATTTTAATCACCATCCTATTGACTAACAGTTATCATACTTTTAAGTTGTCATGCTAGCTAGCAGGGATGGCTAGCCAGGCAAACATGTAGCCTCCACCCGGCGGGGTTTTTCTAGTAACAGTGTTACAACTATGCCGCCTAATAAAGAAGTACTAGTAGTAGTAGTAAACGTTATTTATTTATCTTATCATCAGGAAAGTTCATAAATAATTGTACACAATTATAAAAAGCCACACATAATACAAAACGCATACAATGACATATACTGATAAGACTGAATTAAATATGAGCAGCAAAGCAGTGAACAACATGCTTTCGTCTTTTTCGCAGGAAGATGAGAAATAGGAAAAGGACCACAGAATAGTGAATAGGGAGGTCCTAGAGATGGCAGCAGCTGAGGTTGCCAAGCTTAAGTCAGTTAGGGGTGTTGCCAAGAGCTACGGCATCTGCCATGTTACACTCCACTGGTATATCAGGGAGAAAAAGAAGTTGGAGGCAGCAGGGATCAGAGAAACATCATCCATCATTGTTGGCTACTCACGCCACAGACGGGTGTTTAATGCAGGACAGGAAGAGGAGTTGAGGCAGTACCTTAAGGCAGCATCAGCCATGTATTATGGACTGAGTCCCAGAGAGGTAGGCTAATAAAGGTTAAGTTAGATAAGAAAACCCTCCTGTTAAGTGTGCCAGTGTGTCTTTAATAAGTTAGTCATAAGTTAAAAATAAATTAATGGAATAAGTTTACATTTATAAGGTAATAGAATAAGTTCAATTCATACAATCAATGAATAAGTTAAATTCACGAGTTGTGTTAAGTTAGACTAATACAAATAACAAGTTTGTTTAAAATGACCTAATAAAAATACTAAGTTAAAACAATAAATTAATGGAATAAGTAAGTTAAATTTATAAGGTAATATAAGTTAAATTCATATAATCATCTAATAAGTTAAATTCATGAGAGTTGTGTTAAGTTACACTAATACAAATAACAAGTTCATGTTTAAAATTACCTAATAAAATACTAATTATAATTTCATTTTCAGGTCAGACAGCTTGCATTTGAGCTGGCGAAAAAGAATAAGCTGTGCTACACAGAGTCCTGGATTGCCCTGGAATGGCAGGAAAGGACTGGTTTTCTTCTTTCCTGAAAAGAAACCCCCCAGCTCTCCATTAGAAAACCCCAAGCTACGAGTCTCTCCAGGGCCATCTCAGAGCCCACTGCTGCGGCCATAGCTCACACAGCCATCTCAGAACCCACTTCTGCGGCCATAGCTCACACAGCCATCTCAGAGCCCACTTCTGCGGCCATAGCTCACACGGCCATCTCAGAGCCCACTGCTGCGGTCACATTGCCTGCTGCCACCATCTCAGAGCCTTTAAAATTTGCCTTTTAAACCATGGCTGTTAAACATTGGCCTATGCCAAGGCTAGCAACTATACATTTGAAGTAAATGTTTGATGTTATTGAAGGTCTTGAATGTCCTTTACTGTGAATTTGAAGGAAAACAATTGTTGGGCTATGGCCTGTATGTTGAATTTATTATTGAATTGAATTTGATATTATTGGCTCTTATGCCAAGCTACAATGTTTGCAATAAAAACATCTAATGATGCACAGCCTGTTGTCAATATATTATTGATTAGCAATCAGATTTTCCTTATCAATAACTTTAGCTCAATATATGTTTTTAATAGCATAAATAACATAATATAACATAAAGGTAGGATATTTCTCATTACTCTTCACATTCGGTTGGCGTGGGGTCAAAGTCTTGATTAATAAGGCTGATAAAATCCAGTTTGGATCGACGATAGCTGATAAGTTAAGCAGTCCATCATATGACGGCAAATAATGTTGAACCTGCGATTCATTTTCACCGACATGAGATATTACCAAACCAAATGTAATCAATAGTATTGAAAGCTGTATTTGGCTAATATAACAGTTAACTGAATCAAATTAATTTAGTTTGCATTGACTTTTAAACTATCCCAGGCAGTGTTACATCTAGCCCAATGCGTGTTACTTTTAATCCCACGTATGGGGAAAAATAACATTTCACTTCCGTTACTTTCGTTTGAATAGTTAACGACTGGAATGTTCCAGAAATGTAGTTATGGCGTGTAATCATAGCAGAGACTTGTATGTTCCTTGTATAAAAACATGATTAGTTTAACTAAAATATATTTTCAGAAATGAGCCAAAAACTAAATGTGTTACTTTGTTCCCCGCTCTCCCCCCTATAGAAAGAAGGCTGCGGCAGAGTCCAACTGTACCGAGTGGTGAGGATGTGGGTGAGCAGGATTATCAACCTATACGGGGAACTCAGTCTCAGGATCCCCTCGAAGGCACTAGTGAATATGCGAAATTTCTTCTGAACACCGGTAGATTCGGGAGAGCAGACTAACGTAATATCAAATGGCACACGGGGAACTCGTGAAAATGGCCAGTCAACTGAAAGTAAAAAAGTGAAAGAATGCTTGAATAAGGAAGATGATGTGGTTGCTCCTAAATTAGTTGTAGCCCCGTCACTTTCTGAATCACAAGGTCTACCTGAGCAGGAAGAAAATATAACACGTGGATTGTGAAATAACGAGAGAATCTGGCAGTGTGCATGAAGACGATGGGAGAGATTTCGGACTCTTCTATTTTATCGGGAAGTGTGGCCAGTCAAGAGGGAGAACATAGTTTTTATACCCTCGAAGATATAAAAGGGTTTTTACATGCGACAAAAGGAAAAACAGTAAATGTACTCAATTTCTTTCCCGTTCGGTGAAACAAATTATGAGTAACGCTAGCATGAATGAACTATCCACTCAGAAAAGATTCCGATTGAAAAAAACATTGCACATTTGTTAGTAAGTCGAGGTCTAAAATTGCGAAATAAAAATGGCTTGTGGGCACTTTTCTTTCACCTTTTCCCTGCTTTCACGGTGTCATGTATGTTTTTTTTCTTTTACTAATTTTCCCTCATGGAGACATTAAGAATGGGTTCACTTAATGTTAAGTGCTGGGGTTGCCATTTTATTTTCATCTGCTCTTAATGTTAAAGTTCTGGCTAAGGAGGAAATTGTTAAAGGAAGATTGTTATTAGTGCAGGCAGAAAATATTGGGGATTTCCTATGTTTTTATTAACATATATGATCCAAATGTGGGGACAGATAGAGAGTCACTGTTTGAACAGTTACATCAGAAACCTTTAGGAATTGTAGATAATGATGCATATTTTATTATAGGGGGTGACTGTAATTGCACATTAGAGCATACAAAGGACAGAAATGGTGAAGAGCCTCATTTTAGATCTGCTGAGACACTTAAGAAGCTTTTAAACCAGTTTGATATGTGTGATGTGTGGAGAGAACAGCATCCTAATGTGAGACAATACACATGGGTAAAAAAGCACATTAAATACTGTGTGTGCAGCCAGGTTAGATAGGTTCTACTTTCCAAAAAGTAGAAGGCACAAGATAATAAGAGCTGGTGTCTTTCCAGTAGGATTTACAGACCACCATTTAATTGTTGTAGATATGTGCATTAAAAGAGGTCTAAAGGAAGTTATTGGAAATTTAATATTACTTGAAGATGTGTTTTTTTGTACCAAATTTGAAAACTTCTGGCAAAAATGGAAAGGGGAAAAAAGAAAATTTTGAAACCTTAGGCCTGTGGTGGGAGGTGGGTAAGGTGCAAATTAAAACCTTTTGCCAGCAGTACACAGCATATAGTACTGCTAGGAGTAGAAGGGCTGTGGGGGAGCTGGAAAAGCAAATTGCTCAATTGGAGGAAGAGATGATAAGGAGTAATAATGCTGGTCTGATGCAGGCTCTCATGGGGAAAAAAAGAAAAAGAAATTTGTCATCTATCTTGAATGAGAGGGTCAAGGGGGCTCTGATTAGAGCAAGATTCTGTACTTTAAATGACATGGATGCTCCTACTAAGTTTTTTTTTTAATTTGGAGAGAAAGGTGGTGCAACATAAAGATTTGTGCTGTCTAAATCTTTCTGGTGGGAGAACAACTGCTGACCCTGGGGAAATCCGGGAGGAAGTGGTGTGTTTTTATAAAGATCTTTTTAAAGCAGAGGATGTGGACATGGAGGATATGTAGCAGGCTGAGTTGGACGCTAAGCTCAGTATACAGGAGCTTACTGAGGCTGTGGGACAGATATCTTCAGGCCGTGCTCCTGGCATTGATGGACTGCCTGCTGATTTTTATAAAAAATTTTGGGGATGTATTGGACAGGATTTTTATGGGGTGGTTATGGAGGCATTACTAAAACATGAGCTTCCACAAAGTTGTCGCCGAGCAGTGCTCACAATGCTGCCAAAAAAAGGGGACTTGTGCCTGTTGAAAACTGGCGACCTTTGGCTCTTTTATGTACTGATTCTGTGAGCTTAAAAAATGTATAGCCAATAGACTAAAGAAATATGTTTCTAAAATCACAAGGAAAGATCAAACTTATTGTATTCCAGATCGATCTATCAGAGATAACCTGTTTCTGATTCGAGATGTTGTAGATCTGGCAAATGTATACGACCTAAATTTTGGTCTTTTCTCCATCGATCAGGAGAAAGCTTTTTGATCGGGTCGATCACTGTTATTTAATGAAGACACTCGAAGCTTTTGGTTTTGGGGATGGTCTTCTGTCATGGGTGAGACTGCTGTACACAAATGTGTCTTGCTTGGTAAAGGTAGCGGGGGGACTCAGCAGGCCGATAGAGGTGCAGCGTGGCATTAGACGGGTGTCCCTTGTCAGGGCTGCTGTACACCTTGGCAATCGAACCTTTTCTTTGCCTCATTCGGAAAAGAATGAGCGGTCTGATTGTGCCTGGACCTTCATTAGGTAATAAAATTCAAGTCTCAGCATACGCCGATGATATCATGGTGGTAGTAAGAGATCAGGGGGATCTGGTAGCTCTCGAAAATTGTATTCAGACCTATGAGCGGGCCTCCTCTGCCAGGGTAAATTGGGAGAAGAGTGAGGCTTTGCTCTGCGGTTCATGGCTAGATAGATCTCCTCCCAAGCTGCCAGGAAGTCTGGTTTGGAAGAGAGAAGGTTTGAAAGTACTAGGTGTGTACATGGGGACTTCTCAATATATGCAGAAGAATTGGGAGGGTGTTATGGAAAAGGCATGTGCCAGGATGTCTAGGTGGAAATGGCTCCTTTCGCAGGTATCTTTTAGGGGAAGAGTGATAATTTTAAATAATTTGGTGGCATCGGCACTGTGGCACAGGTTGGCGGTGTTACGCCACCAGGTGGTTTCTTAAAAGCATTTCAAAGGTCAATGGTTCAGTTTTTTTGGTCAGGGCAGCACTGGCTCAGAGCAGCGGTGTTGTACCTACCACTGCAGAAGGGAGGGCAAGGTCTTATAGACCTGGAAAGTAACGTAACAGCGTTCCGGCTGCAGGCGGCCCAGAGGCTCACGTATAAGAATGTGTGCTGGAGAGAGACCGCATGTGCACTGCTCAGGAAAGCAGGTGGACTGGGGCTGGATTGACATCTGTTCCTGATGGAGCTAGGGCCTAAAGACACAGTAGGCCTCACTGCTTTTTACACCTCAGTAACGAGGGCATGGACTGACATACTCCATACTCAGCGGGAGACCTTATGGTCAATGGAAGAACCCATTTTTAGAAATCCGTTTTTGAACTGCCTCCTTTGATTTTGGCCAGTATAAGGGGCCATTTTACAAGGGAAGGCCTGATCAAATTGGACCATCTAAGGAGCGTGGATGGTAGGAATTGGAGAGCAGTGGAAGATATAGCAGCAGAGGCTGGACTTCACTCTCTAAGGCTGGTGGAGAAGATCATGGAGAGAGTCAGAGCACTTTGGCCCTCCCCGTATCAAACTAAAGGTGAAGAAGCTCAGACTGCAGAGGCTCCTTTCTTCCCATCAGTCCGTGTAAGAGCGAAGGTGGGGGACTGGCATGAGGAAGAGGGGAAGCTGTTAACTTTTAAGACTCCTGAGGTGGAGAATTTTTAAACAGCGGGCAAAAAAGCGTTGTGCATTTTAAGTGTGAAGGTTCAGCATTTGCATACACTGGAAGGTCTAAGGGCAAGGGGCGTGGCAAGTGGACGGTTTTGTACCCCTGATGAAAAATTGGCGATTACTTTATAAATCACCCTTGCCAAAGAGAACAGGAGACCTCCAATGGAGGATTTTACATGGAGCCATAGCCACCAATAGACACCTGGCACACATTGATAAAGATCAAGAAGTTGGCTGCCCTTTTTGTGGAATTGTGGAAAATGTGTCACACGTATTTGTACATTGTCCTCGATTGTCTAATTTGTTTTTATTGTTAAAGGAGCTAAGTGGGAGGTTTGGGGTCTCCTTTGACATGAGGACCCTTGTTATAGGCACAGGCTATACGTGCAAAATAAATCTATGTGGTCTCTGTTAAATTTTTTGTTGGGGCATGCCAAAATGGCTGTTTGGTTAACTTGAAGGAAAAAAATCCAAGAAGGACTGGTGACTGATCCAGAACTGTTGTTCCGAGGGATGGTCTCTGAGCGCCTTAGGATTGAATATACGTACATATTATAATCTGATGAATAATTTAGATGATTTTAACAGGATCTGGTGCGTCAAAGATGTAATTTGTAGAATTAGTAATGTAGGATCTTATGAGTTGATGTTTTAAATCAAACTGTGCCTGACAAGTGTTGAGTTTCTTAGTGATTGTTTTACTGTGAATGGTTTTTACTGTTTTTAACTGGTTTGGTTTTAAATGGTTTTTATGTATATGATTGCGTTTGTATATGCAGGTTTGTAAGTGTGTGTGTATATGCAAACTTTTATGGACATATATTTATATTTATGTATTTATTGGTATTTAAAAGGAAAAAAAGAAAAACATGAATAAAAGATCTCAAAATCTAGATCTAGATCTAAAAATTGTTTTGATTATATTTTAAAAAAACAAAAAAAAAAACGACAACAGACAAATCAGAGAATGTTTTGTTAAGATATGTTACGTGGTTTGTGTTTACAACATATTTGCAAAATGTTTTAAATAAAGGTACTTTCAAAGTCAAGTCTCTCTCTCCCTCTCTCTCTCTCCCTTTCCCTCTCTGTCACCCCCCTCTCTCTCCCTCTCTCTCTCTCTCTCCCTCTCTGTCTCCCCCTCTCTCTCTCCCTCTCTCTCTCTCTCCCTTTCCCTCTCTCTCCCCCCTCTCTCCCTCTCTCTCTCCCCTCTCTCCATCTCTCTCTCCCCTCTCTCCATCTCCTGCCCCCCCCCCCCCCTCTCTCTCTCTCTCTCTCTCTCTGGTATAAGCTCACAGAGGGGCGTCTCTAATCCCCTCTGTCTCTCAGCACAATGGATCTCCTCTGTATGGGTGAGCCGGAGCGCGACCAGGGGGGCCAGCTGTCCACAGCATCGCCCCTAATCTCCACTACCATGACAACCAGCACATCCAAGAACAGCCAACCAGTGTTGTAGCCTTTTCCCTTTTTCTCTATGGAGGGTGGGGGGGGGGGGGGGGGTGTACTGAAAGGAACAGGATCCTTTTTGGAGTCTGGACACTTAACAGACCTTCACCCATGTGCAGTATGTGTCAGACTGGAGTGTATATTCTGGATATGTATGGATAATGCCTAATAATGTGTCTGTTTTACATTAATATTTCCTGTCATTGTGTCTTTTTAATAAATTATTGTGTACAGGTTCTGGAATTGTATTGTAAAATGACATGTGTACTACAACTTCCCAGGGTTGGGAATATCTAATTTAGTGGAACAGTGTTGAGTTTGTGGAACAGTGCCGGGGTAGAGTTATTGAGTTGGAGGAATAGTGTTGAATTGGTGGAACAGTGTTGGGTTGGAAGAGCAGTGTTGGGTTGGAGGAACAGGGTTAGATTGGAGGAACAGTTTTGAGCTGGTGGAACAGTGTTGAGTTGGAGGAACAGTGTTGAGTTGGAAGAACAGTGTTGAGCTGGAGGAACAGTGTTGGATTGGAGGAACAGTGTTGAGCTGGAGGAACAGTGTTGAGCTGGAGGAACAGTGTTGAGCTGGAGGAACAGTGTTGAGCTGGTGGAACAGTGTTGGGTTGGAAGAACCGTGTTGAGGTGGAGGAACAGGGCCTTTTTGAGGTTTCACAATCAATGGTGATATTTGAAGGAAAGTTAGCATTTGACTGCTAATTTCAGCCACGTTTGCCATTCCCAAAAGCCCTGTAACATGGCATGCTTTGTAACGTTGTGGCATCCACCTTGCAGGCTACTCCTTCCCCACCCTGATGTTGAACACCCCAACAGGTACAGGGTGTCATATCCCCACCGTCTATTTCGGGGGTGAAGTCTGGTTGCGCCGTCTGACAAAGAGAATACAACCAGGTACTCACGCCTGTTCTAAGCCACCTAGACAGAAAGTCAATGACTTACAGTCATAATCAATTTTGTCAATTTCCATTGCATCAGCTGCTCCTATTACATTTTAAATGTTTGTTTTTTAGGATTCAGAATGGTGATGCACCAATTCAATCAAAGGCAGTGGTGGCCCAACACCTTAAGTGGTTTACCTTTGTATTTCCAGATTTATGTTCATTACCTGTGTGTGAGAGTGTGAGACTAAGGACACAATATGAAAGAAAAGCTGAAAAACTACTAAAAAAAATGTCAAATGTAAAATGATTAAGCATCCCGAAAACATATACTTTTATCTTTCTTAAATAATCTTGGCGTCGCCAATCCCTCCTGAATTTGGGAATTTCCAATTTGCCAACTTTGAACAAGCGTGGTCATATCTGAGCCCTGCTGCCAGCTCAGGAGAGTGAAGACAACTCATAGTTCTCATTCGCTCGAGCAAATGTGTGGTGAGCATACTGGCGCAAAATGGCTGCCGCTGCATCACCCAGGTGGGTGCTACACATTGGTGGTGGTAGAGGCGAGTTTCCCCCTCATCACTGTAAGCGCTTTGAGTATTGAGAAAGGCGCTATATAAATGCCATGCATTATTATTATTATTATTATCCCTGCCCACTGAGTCTCCCATATATGCCTTGCCCAATGCAAAGTCCTGCTGGGCTGATGGCCACAGTCGGCACTGGCCTGGCCTGGCCTGGCACGGCCTGGCACGGCTGGATTTGAAATAAGTTCCATTCCAACTGTTCCTCCCACAGACCTCAGCCATGCAGTGTTTAAAGTTCATCTGCTTCCTTCAACCGATAACAATATAGGATGTTCATTTTGTCAATTAATGCCATGTATCCATTTAGTTTTTTTTGACAAAAACATTTAGTATCTCTGTTTATGTGAAGATGACCACTTTGATTCAAATATTTTTTTTATGATTTACTACCTGTGTAATTTTATAGAATAAAATGCAGCAATTAATTAATTTTAGGGATAATAAAGAACAGTACTTGAAAAGATTGTCACTGGTACATTTACTAGCGGATGTGCTGAGGAGGTACCGTATTAAAAAATGTCTTATTGCATTTTCAATCCTACAGTACAGTACCGTTAAATCATGCAGTGCAATATAAATTACTACTTTATGTATTGCATATTATATTACTTATTTTACTTTCTGCTGTATTTGACTGTCTGTAATTGTGATTTTGATGGTATGTATGACTTACTGTACCCAATGAATGTACAGTCAAGCCGGAAAGTCTGCACACCCCTTTCACCTTCTCCACGTTTTATTACGTTACAGACTTATACTACAATAGATTGAGTTCATTTTTTGCCTCAAACATCTACACACAATAGCCAATAATGACGAAGTGAAAACAGGTTTTTAGAAAATATGCAATTTTATTTTACTGACAAAAATAGTTTATTTAGCGGTTACATATCTGTACACATCCTTAGCCTAATACTTGGTTGCTGCACCTTTGGCAGCAATTACAGCTTCAAGGCGTCTTGGGAAAGAAGCTACGAGCTTGGCACACTTGTTTCTGGACATTTTTGCCCATTCCTCTTGGCATATCCTTGCAAGCTCCGTCAGGTTGGATGGGGAGCGTCGGTACACAGCCATTTTCAGCTCTTTCCACAGATGTTCAATTGGATTCAGGTCTGGGCTCTGGCTGGGCCACTCAAGAACATGCACAGACTTTCTCCGAAGCCACTCCTTTGTTCTCTTGGCTGTGTGCTTCGGGTCAGTTGTCATGTTGGAAGGTAAACCTTCGCCCCAGTCTGAGGTCCAGAGCGCTCTGGAGCAGGTTTTCTTCAAGGATCTCGGTGTACTTAGCCGCATTCATCTTTCCCTCTATCAGGACTAGTCGCCCCGTTCCCGCTGCTGAAAAACATCCCCACATCATGATGCTGCCACCGCCATGCTTCACTGTAGGGATGGTATTAGCCAGGTGATGAGCGGTGCCTGGTTTCCTCCAGACGTGACGCTTGGTATTCAGGCCAAAAAAGTAAAATTTTGGTTTCATCAGACCAGAGAATCTTGATTCTCATGGTTTGAGAGTCCTCTAGGTGCCTTTTGGCAAACTCCAAGCGGGCTGTGATGTGCCTTTTACTAAGGAGGGGCTTCCGTCTGGCCAGTCTACCATAAAGGCCTGATTGGTGGAGTGCTGCCTGGATGGTTGATCTTCTGAAAGGTTCTCCCATCTCCACAAGGATACGCTGGATTCGGGTTCCTGCTCACCTCCCTGGCCAAGGGCTGTCTTCCCCGATTGCTCAGTTTGGCCAGGCGGCCAGGTCTAGGAAGATTCTTGGTGGTTACAAACTTCTTCCATTTACGAATGATGGTGGCCACTGTGCTCTTTGGGACCTGTAAAGCTGCAGAGATTTTTCCGTACCCTTCTCCAGATCTATGCCTTGACACAATCCTGTTTCTGAGTTCTGCAGATAATTCCTTTGACCCCATGGCTTGGAGTTTGCTCTGACATGCACTGTCAACTGTGGGACCTTATATAGGCAGGTGTTGGCAATCCCCAATCATGTCGAATCAATTGAATTTGTCACAGGTGGACTCCAATTAAGTTGTAGAAACATCTCAAGCAGTATCAGTGGAAACAAAATGCACCTCAGCTCACTTTTGGGTGTCATATCACTTGTGTACATATGACATTTTACATTTTGATTTTTAATAAATTAGCACAAATGTCTAAAAACCTGTTTTCACTTTGTCATTATGGGCTATTTTGTGTAGGATTTTGAGACAAAAAAAACTCAATCTATTGTAGAATATGTCTAACGTAATAAAACGTGAAGAAGGTGAAAGGGGTGTGCAGACTTTCCGGCTTGACTGTATGTATTAATGGTCCTTGAACAGTTATTATATATGTATTGATAGTGATGACCGTGGGCGCCTGACTGAACCCTCGTATAACCTGGGCGACACAATCGCTAATTGTGTGTCGTCCTATGGCGCTACGGGCCACAGACTGCACTGGCGCAGTGCAGATTGGATTTGATTTATTAGACAAATTCCTAAAATACATGAAACGACATACCGTTAAAATAATTGTCAAGGATAACACAAGAAAGTACAACACTTATTTCCAATGTGGGCCTTGGTTTGAAATGGCTTGGTGCAGCAGTGGGCAGGTTTGATCTGACAGCGTGGTTCCTTCACCAAATGAGACCCCCAAGAGCCCTATGGTTGCCTTTTAAAGCATTACGCTGTCTGTTGCCATTGGCTCCAGTGGTGTGGATATTAATATGTTGATGGGTAAGGTGCAGCTTTATGTTACTGTTGTGGTCACATTGGTTTCACCACCATTATGTCCCGCTTCCATTCCCTCAGCACCTGTAACTACAAATGACTTAATTATCCTTTACCTTGACCATATTTAATTTCCCACCCCCCATAAGGGGTAATGATAGTATATTGATTAGATCAGAGGTGTCAAGACCATAGATATAGAACCATAGATATGAAATATCATGTAATGTAATAGCAATTTGGAATTCTGAAATGGAACAATTTGGCAGCCATCTTACCTGGGTACAGCTATAATAGGAACCTATGGCAAAAGTGGCATGTACTTTCTAACCCCACTGTGATGTCATAATCGGGTCTCAGAAGCCGATAGCTGATGATTGGCTCATAGATATAAAACCATGGTTACTGGCCACCATCTTACCTGGGTATGGTCTCAGAAATTGTGCCACTAACTATGACATAATGTCACCTCTATGGTTCTATATCTATGGTCAAGACTAATCCTGTAGGCACGCAGTATCTGCAGGTTTTGGTGTGCTTCTATTCTATTCTATTCTATTCTATCAACCCCTTTGTGCAGAGGATTTATTTAGCCAATTTTCACTGTTTTTGCTGTTCTGTTTAAAGTTTTATAACTCCAGATTTCGACTTTACACAAACACCAATTAAAGAAGACCCTTGTACCATTATTATGCTTGTCATTTTCATAATTTTCTTTTGTCATTTTCATAATTCATATGTAAATTATGGGCAGTGAATAAACAACCCCCAGTGAAAGATTAAGTCCCACTACTCTAGTTTACAGTGAAACCCCTGAGAGTCAATGATGTGAATAAGGTTAAAACTACATTTAAAAAATACATTTTCTGGTTCACAAACCTCCTGTCTGCATGTGTACAACATATGAAAGTTACTGCTGAAGTCCTGTGTGTAGGGTTGTAAAGTTCTGGGAATTTCCCAATTTGAGGTAATTTTGGATATTTTGAGGTAATTTGGGGGAATTTATACTTTTCATAAATTAAATCGTAAGTATGTCTTTGGTTTTTTATGCATTGGGGCCTATTTGGACGGTCACTACAAATACTTTACACACATTGTTATGGAGAAAACCATTGTCACCATGTCACACAAACATGATGTAGGTTCACCACAATGTGAACACATTTATATGTATGTTTTTTTTTTTTGTATGTATGTTTCCTCTGATATATTGTTTTTGTACTTTTTGTGTTTTATTAGCTTGGTAAGCATGAGATTGTTACAGTGAGTTACCTTCAAATTCCTTCCCTCTGCAACCCTACCGATGAGGAAATTTGAAAGCGTGTACCTTGGTGTCCAAAAGTCTATCCAAAATAAACTCCTCCAAAAAAGTTTGGAAACGTTATTTCGGTCGATTATTCCTCCCCTTTAATAATACCAATTGGTATTGTATTTTATATCGCTGGAAAGCCTGATTAGTCACCTTTACAACAAGGTACAACTTGTAAGGATCATGCATTCGTGGAATGAGCAACACAGCTAACCGTGTGGGTAGCGGCCCAAAAAAATGTGCCAAAATCCCCTGCAATATTCTTCTGTTGGTATTCACTCTCGTTTTGAGCTTCAAGTGCTGGCAGGTGTATGCCAGTCACAGGTGTGTGACTGGCACCTGATTGGCACCTAATTGACAGCACTTGTGTGCATGGGTCCTGCAAACTTGTGTGTGCTCTCAAGCATAAACATGCCACGTTTGTCCCTTCAGGATAAGGCCCGTGCAATAGGGCAAGTGGAAGCTGGTGTTCCGGTACGCAGAGTGGCAGCATTATTTGGTGTCAGCCCTGGTACCATTTTCAAACTAAGTTCCATGAGACTGGTGAAGTCAAAGAAAGACCACGAAGTGGCCGTCCCAGGAAGACAACACCCCAAGAAGACCGGTTCCTCACCCTTGGCTTTACTGAGGAACCGTAGGCTTTCTTCCAGAGATTTACAGGCAAGATTTGCACAACGGTACCACAGACAGATCTCTGATCAGATGGTGAGGAACAGACTGCATATGGTCGGTCTTCGTGCTTATAAGGCTGCCAGGGAAGCCTGCAATGACTGCCCTTCACCGCCAGGCCCGTTTGCGCTGGTGTCGACAGCACCGACAGTGGAACCTAAGAATGTGGGGCAACGTCCATGTTCAGTGATGAATCAAGGTTCTGTCTGCGGAAGCTAGATGGCAGGATCAAAGTATGGAGACGGCGTGGAGGAACACTATACAGATTGCACAGATCGCGTGACACCTTTCAATGGGGGCAGTGTCATGGTGTGGGGCGGTATCTCTCTCACAGGCAAAACAGAACTTGTCATCATTGAAGGCAATCTCAATGCAGTGAGATATCGGAATGAGATTCTGGAGCCAGTGGCGATCCCATATCTCCAGAATCTGGGACCTAACTCCATCCTCCAGGATGACAACGCTCGCCCCCACAGAGCCAGGATCATCACAGAGTACCTCCAGAATTTGGGAGTGGAGAGGATGGAATGGCCTGCTGTGAGTCCAGACCTCAACCCAATTGAACACCTGTGGGATCAGCTTGGCGTGCTGTACGTGCCAGAGTGACCAACGCAACCATGTTGGCTGACTTGCGGCAAATACTGGTTTAGGAATGGGATGCCATCCCACAGCAGTGTGTGACCAGGCTGGTGACCAGCATGAGGAGGAGGTGCCAAGCTGTTGTGACTGCGTATGGATCTTCCACACGCTACTGAGGTCCCTGACAGTGTAAAATGAATAAAGTGTAAAAATGGCCAATATGTGTTGTTTTTTCCTTATTACTGTGGGAGAGTACAATCATCCAATCCACCAAGCAACTCAAAACGAGAGTGAATACCAACAGAAGAATATTGCAGGGGATTTTGGCACATTTTTTTGGGCCGCTACCCACACGGTTAGCTGTGTTGCTCATTCCACGAATGCATGATCCTTACAAGTTGTACCTTGTTGTAAAGGTGACTAATCAGGCTTTCCAGCGATATAAAATACAATACCAATTGGTATTATTAAAGGGGAGGAATAATCGACCGAAATAACGTTTCCAAACTTTTTTTGAGGAGTTTAGATAATTGTGCATCACAGTAATTCAGGAGATATTCCAATTTTTTCAGCAGATAAACTCTTTTGACTCATTGGAAATATATTTGCATCCATATCATTACAGAATTTCCAACTTTTGCAAAAGATTAGGGGAATGGATATACAGTGCCGGCCACTATTATTGGCACCCCTGGTAAATATGAGTAAAAAGGGTTATAAAACATTCACCGTTTGGTGAATTAGATTAATCTCACACTGAAAAAATTAGAAAAATCCAACCTTTAATTGAAGTAAATTTATTATGAGAAAAAAAAAATCCCTCATCAAGAAATAGTTATTTTTAACAAAACCACATGTGCCACACTTATTGGCACCCCTGCATTTTTATATAGAATAAAGTAATCATTTTTAATATTTGGTCACATTTCCTTTGCATGCCATGACTTCCTGATGTCTGTGACCCAACAACATCAAAAAAACTCTTGATATCTTATTTTCTGGTACTCTTACAAGCGATACTATAACGTCTCTGCATTTGAATGGATCTCTATGGGAATTGGGGGGTGGGACTAGATTTAGCTGTAAATTACACTGGAACAGTATGGAATACATGGTTGGCTAAATGGCTGTAAGTCATCAAGGGTCTCAGGTATCAAACAAGCCTCCTGTCCTCATCCTCCTCCTCCTCCATGTTTTCCAAGGAACCTTTCAATTTTACATCTAATTTCTTCAATTTCTTGTTTCCAAATTTCCACTCTTAAGCTGTACTTTCTGAATTTGTCTCAATCTCTGCTGTTTGAGCTTGTCATTTCACCACCCTACTCGACAAAACAACTTTCAAACTAATTTCAAAAATAGCTAGCTGTAGGTTGCCCGTATGCAGCGTAGCCTATGTACCTAAGCCTATACTTCCTGCATAACGTCAACTTTCCCAAACGCCAATTAGGGTAAATGTATTTCCGTGTGTCTGAGTGTGCTTCATAGGCAATTTTAGATAAATATTATTTTATTTAAAAAATTTAAAAAAAAGATTATTATTTAGAATAATTTCCCCTCTCACCACGGGGTCCTGTCAGTGTGTCACGTCCTGAGGTTTTGTGGTCTGCTGACTGAAAGGAACCCATGAAAACCTGCGGTCACAGCGGCCCTCCAGCACTTGAGTTTGACACCCCTGGATTAGATAATGTTCGATTTGGCCATGCAGTGCAAACTCTAGTCTCTAGTCTAGGGGCCAGTCTACCCATTGAAACCGCAGTACATGTGTTCTACCACTAGATGGGGAAATCGTTCAATCCAAATGTCAGTTGCTGCCAAAGGAGTCACGAGACAGGCGGACAGACAGAAATAGCAGATATAAGGGTGGAAGGTAATTTCCTGAGATGATGTAAGAAAATGAATTGATCTACAGAATTTCCAGAAGCAGAAAGAACGGCACTAACTTTAAGCCGATGTTTATGATTTGGGCAGTCCTGTGAGCCATCTCCGTCTCTATTCCGGGGCCGAACTACAGCGCGTGTAAATCCCACAAAGGACGTGCACACTAAATGTCCACCAGATTAAACGGACTTGGAGTATTGGCAATCCCATATGAATTCACGTATATTTTCTGCAAAAGCCAGCAGTTTCAACTCTGAATGACAAATAAATGAATCTAAATTATTCAAATTTTGCAGGCGCATCGTGAGCCTCGCCAACAGGTGTCAGTGTTGTCGCATAAATGTATTCAAGCACGACATCAAAGGCAGAAACGACTTCGGAGCTAATCATACGACTCTCGGACTGTGTCGCTTATTACATCACTTGAAAACTTTGACAGCTTTATGAACAAAACATAGAGTAAGCATATACATGACGCAAGACATAGGCAACACACACACACACACACACACACACACACACGCACACAACTAAAAACAGCATCAAGTAACATCAACTAATATTCTAAATACTGTTCTTTGTGCTTCAATTAAATATTGTCAATAATGTATTTCATTTTAAACATTCAAATTGATATTTCAAAATATATTCATTCTCGCTCTTTTCTGTAGGCTAAACGAACATTTACGCAGCTAGGGCGGTATAGCCTGCTTTCTGCTGAGTGTTGATTTTTCCGTCTGTAAACTTTGCGTCATGCCTCAGCACATTGTGATGAATGAAAGTCACTCATTTCTCGAGGCAACTTCAGCCAACCGCGCGGCTGCAACAAGGTCGTTCTGGAGGCCGCGAGCTCCAATGCAGCGGAGGAGGAGGGTACGGCACATCTGGCACGAGGAAGGAGGAAGGTTTTTTTTAATACTTCTTTTCCTGCTTTTCTGCAAACGGGCTTAGCCACAAGGGACGGTCGAGCCACCACGTCTGCAACCGAGAGAGACAGAGTGAGAGAGAGAGAGAGTTAGAGAGAGAGAGAATAAGTGGAGCGAAGAAAGAATCGGGGAGAAACAAAGGAAGAACAAAACGGAAAGGCTAATAGTGCCCAGGTCCTTTGGCGATGTTGTGCAACCTGGTTTCTTTCTTTTTTTCTTAATGCAAAGTTGTTGTTTTTTATAGCCTTAAATTATGAAAGGGAGTGTTACGAAACAAGCAGTCGCGATTAACTCAAACTCAGTTTAATTTTTCCTTTTTTTTTTTTTTTTTACATTATTTATTCCATTTGTTTCTTCATACTTTTTTGGAAACATTTATTTGCTGTTTTGCATTGGGAAGGAGAACACCACTTTTAGTGCTTCACCTCTTAACAGTTTTTGCTTTGTTGGTTTTTGTCATGTTTTGACAAAAAGAGAGCAGAACAGTAAGGTACGGTGGACGTTAGAGAAGGGAAGAAGACTACAGATTACACTGTTGCGGGAGCTGCGCGCGAGGAATGGGACCCAGACTCGAGTCGCTGACCCATCTGCTTTTGCTCGCGCTGGCATGCGGGCTCTGCGCGCGAGGAGCCACACCACGACAAGAGGTCAAACCAGAGGTGAGTGTTGCTCATTGTACCGGAACGTGCACATAATTGAGTCTGGTGAATGTGGATGTTTTTTTTGGGTTTGCAAAAAGTTGGTGGAAAAAAACAAAACAATACAAGAATACAAGATAGGACTTTATGTAGTATATCAAGTTAGGTGCAAGGAGGATATGGACAGTTGGAATGAGTTTTGTATTGATAGAGAAGAAATACTGTTAAGCGTGCCATTTTATATCCCACGTGCATAAAAGTGTTCAGGCTTTCGGAAGGTAAGCTGCTCGCATGTGTTTACTTAGGTGGCTCTGTTTATTTTTCATGGGGGTGACGTTCAACATTCAGGTAATGGTGTGTCCCTAGCGCACCTTGTTCTCTCGTATCAGCTGAGAGAAAACAGGAAGGGTGGGAGGATGAGGAAGAGGACGAGAAAAGAAACTGGTTCACAAAAAAAGAGGGAGGAAAAAAAGAGATGCTGTGTAAGCAACAAAACAAAAAAAAGAAAAAGGGCAAAGGAGAAACTGCAACATAGAGAAAAATCTGAAAATGTGAAAAAAAAATGTGATGACTGCTCTGTTGTGGTGGAAGGGAGTCCTTTAGTCTGGGCAGCTGTGTGTGGAGAGTGGAGAGTGGGGGGACAGGGGGGGACAGAGGGGGATTGGGGTTGGGAAAATCCTGAATTCATGGGCTTTGTTCACAGAGCCGGGTGGTGGGGGAAAGGATATGAGGTCACTTAATTGTCCTTTGACTTATAGACTGCAGAGGAAGCTGGCTTTGACTGATGTGTGGGGGTGGGGGATGTTGGAAAACCCCATCTGAGATTATGAACACTAAATATATATGACTTATTATTACTTATCACATGCATGCCGTGCACTCTTAATCACACGCCTATACTCTCTATCACATGACTGCTGTCTGTAGCACACACCTGTACTCTGCAATGCGTGTACTCTTAGTCACATCCATCTGTATCATGTGTGCTTTTTAAGTCAAGTCAAGTTTATTTGTATAGCACATATTCATACAACTGAATGCAATTCAAAGTGCTTTACAGACTAATGAAAAAAGAAAGATTGATTTGACAGTAAAATTAAAACTATATAAAATACATTAAAAAGTAGTAAAAAAATAAATAAATCACCCTCACTTTAAAATCAGTTTAAAAAGATAAAAGAAAAGATAAAACAGTTTAAAACGTCTATTAAAAAGATACAAAAACAAAACGAAAAATAACGAAAGAAGATAAAAAGTGCAGATAAGCTTTAGAGCTTTAAAAAGCCAAACAGAACAGGAAGGTCTTGAGCCTACTCATAAAAACTGCTATGGATGGGGCCGATCTAAGATAATCTGGTAGTTTGTTCCAATTTTTGGTTGCATAGTGGGCAAATGCTGCCTCGCCATGTTTAGTCCTAACTCTTGGAACAATTAAAAGGCCACCCTCGGATGACCTCAGTGATCTAGTGGGTTCATAAGGTGCTAACATGTTGGAGATGTATTTTGTGATTTGTAAACAAGGAGCAGGATTGTAAAGTCTATTCTGTAAGATACAGGCAGCCAGTATAGTGATTTAAGAATGGGAGAAATGTGATCCGCCTTCCTGGTATTAGTCAGGACTCTAGCAGCAGAATTTTTAATAAGTTGAAGCTGTCTAAGTGCCTGTTTGGAGGGCCCTGAAAAACGGCCGTTGCAGTAGTCTAGTCTGCTGGACATAAAAGCGTGGATCAGTTTCTCAAGATCGTGCTTGGACATGTAGCCCTTAACTCTGGCTATATTTTTGAGATGATAGTAGGCTGCTTTAGTTATTAACTTGATGTGGGAGTTGAAGCTTAAATCTGAGTCAAGAATGACACCGAGATTTCTGACCTGGTTTTTACATATTAGGGAGCGGGATTGCAGGTGAGTGCTAACCCCTAGCCTCTTTTCCTTAGCCCCAAAAACAATAGTCTCAGTTTTGTCTTTATTTAGTTGTAAGAAATTCTGACACATCCAGTTATTTATTTGTTCAATGCAGTCCAGTAAGGGAGTCTACTGGTGCAAAGTCATCTTACACACATTTTATTCCTGTGTGTAATGACCCGTCTGTGTGCAGATTACAACACAAACACTGACACAGTTTGTCACGCCGGTTTTACGTCAGAGCGTGCGGATACAGCGTGTCCGCTGGTCAGCGTGTCATATCCTGCGGGTCAGTGTGTCACGTCCTGGGGTTTTGTGGTCAGAAGCTGCAGAGGAAGACAGCAGAGCAGACCCTTTGATCTGGAGTAGTGACCAGCCCAGGAGGGCCGGAAAGGTGGAGGAGTAACAGGAGGTACCTAAAGAGGTAGAGAAGAGGGGGGAAGAGGGAGGGGGGGGGGGGGGGGGGGGGGGGTGTGTGAGAGAAAATACTCATGATTGTTGTTGTGGAGAGAGACAGGAAGTTGGACTCTTGTTTGTTTTGTGTGATCCCATCTGTGTGGGGGGAAGAGGGTCCAAATTACGGAGGATGAAATTAGACCAGGAAGTGATGGAGGAGGGCCACCACAAGCTAGAGAGAGGAGTCTGTTGATTGGTGGGCTGAAGACCAGAAACAGGAAGTATGATTTGCGGAGGTGCCCTCTCCCCCTGCTGTGAATGATCTCACCGGCAGAATAATTCCATTGTATGTTTAATTTTAGGCGTTTAGCAGATGCTCTCATTTTTAACATGCAATCCACCAGTGCAGACCAATATTCAGATTGCGTGCCACGCTCAAAGGTACAACAGGTGACCCACCTGGGATTTGAACCTGCAACTTCTCAGTGACAAGCACAGTTCGCTGACCGCTATGTTATATATAGTACGTCTTCTGAGCCAGAGGTTAACTTGGGTCCCGTTCCCCAGTGGATTGGGATGGAATTCCCGAATGAACCCCACTCATGAACACTGCAAAATATCCACTGTGTGACTGATGGTGAAGTATAATGTGCATATGTTTATCCTATGCCTTAGGAAGACTATTTTAACTAAATATGCATTTGTAACTCAAAATGTATTGTAACTCAAAATGTATTTATATCTCTCTCTCTCTCTCTCTCTCTCTCAATTCAATTCAATTCAATTCAATTAGCTTTATTGGCATGACAAAACATTACATATCCGTATTGCCAAAGCATCAAAACAGTCCAAGACATTCTAACTAGACATACTATCTAACACTGAACAATACAAAACAGCAAAGAGTAGAAACGAATGAACAGCAACCATACCTGAAAACAAGGACCCTTCTTAAATTATGAATTTAGAAGTAGCAACAATGAAAGATAGAACAAAATACAATTAAAAATAATAATAATAATAATAATTAATGGCAATGATAATAATGATGATGGAGAACGACAAATGTGATTTTATAATAATACATAATAAAGTCAATATAATAAATATAAAAATTAAAAATTGAAATTGCACAACTTAAAATATTTGTCTCTATCTCTCTCTCTTTCTCTCTCACTCTCTCTCTCTCTCTCTCTCTCTCTCTCTCTTTCTCTATGGTTCATTAAAGGAAAAGATGTTGTGGAATAAATCAAAGCTTACCACAACCAAACACGCAAACACTTGTACGCCTTTAGTGACAGTGTAGCAGGATGTTTAGTGAGTCTCAGCGCTGTACAGGGTTCTGTGAGTCTCAGAGCTGTAAGGCTGTACAGGGTTCTGTGAGTCTCAGAGCTGTAAGGCTGTACAGGGTTCTGTGAGTCTCAGAGCTGTAAGGCTGTACAGGGTTCTGTGAGTCTCAGAGCTGTAAGGCTGTACAGGGTTCTGTGAGTCTCAGAGTTCAGCGTTGGACTCGCTGTTGACCTGAATTCTCTGTTTTTTCCGTTGGCGCAGAGTGAGTGGAGCAACTGAGTCAGTCTTTCTCGCCTTCCATTTGAATTTCATCTCTCTCTTTCCCTCTCTATCTCTCTCTCTCTCTCTCTATCCCCACTCCATCTTTCAACTTGTCGCCCTCACTATGTGTGTGAATTTTTTGTATGTACATGTGTGTCTGTGTGCCAATTTCTCTTGAGAAGAAAGGTAATGAAAGTGTGTGTGTGTGTGTGTGTGTGTGTGTGTGTGTGTGTGTGTGTGTGTGTGTAAAAGAGTGAAAGAAATGATGGAGTTATCTAGGCCAGTGGTCCCACTCCTCAGCAACTGTAACGAATAAACCCACACATTCTGCACAATGCGTGACCTTGCCTCATCATCCCTGAACACGCCCATTCATCACTGATCACGCCCAATCTTCCCTGACCACTCCCATTCTTCCCTGAACGCACCCCGTAATGGCTGAGGGTATATTTAAGTGCACCATATGTCGTATGAATGTTTTAAACAGGAAAAAGGACTGGACTGAATGTCCAGCATGTTGCAGAACATTGCAGGTATGGTGACCGAGAGGGCAATAGAATTAAACTTAAATATGTGCTTTTTACTGAGGCCACTTTAACTCATTGCAATATATTACTATTATATTAATATATTACCCCACCACCAGCCTGGCAGTTAGCATTCCAACCACCAGCCTGGCAGAGTTAGCATTCCAACCACGTGACATGCCCACAAAATATCTCCCAAGGAGCACAGCCAAATGTAGCAAACGGCTCACAGTTAACTTCCTGGTTCAATAGATGGATCGTTCAAGTGAAGCAGGAAGGTCTGCCCATTGGCTGGTTCCTGGATGTGATCCCTGGATGGGAGGAGCCAGGGGCAAGAGGCTGGTGTGAGCCCTGCAAAAAAAATATATATTTCTCAACAAGTCTTTTAGTCTTGTAATGAGACTTAAAATCTTATTTCTTTCTCTCAAGTAGAAAATATCAGCTTGTTTTAAGTTACGTTTTGCATGACAAGTGACATTGTCTTACCCCATTGGCAAATCTCGAAATGAGTCAAACTGTCTCACCTCATAGGCAATCTTTTTGTCTTATTTAGCAAAAACGTAAGTGAAATATGATTTTAAGTCTAAATATAAGACTAAATTTCTTGTTAAGATGTATTAATTATTTGTTTTTGCAGTGAGGTATTCCTTTTGTAGCTGGAATGTTTGGACTTAGCTCCATAAAGAGATGGGTCAGATCCCTAAACTAGCCAGTTCGAAAGGTTTTTAAAGTGAAGGCCTTGTCTGGCCTGATAAAGAGAGGACTTCTGGGTAATGGAGTTCACTGAACCTTTGGTCGGGGCCTGTGTGTCAAGCTGCTTCAAGGCACATGCCAGTATTAATTGCCTAGGGCTGGACTCAGCATTCCGTTTGGCTAGCCACAGCATCCTGGCAAGTTACTGTCAGGGAGAAAACACAAATCTGCAATGATCCAGCAGGCAGTGAGCTGGGCAGCTTTCCACAGGAAGAGAAAGAATGGATGCTGTGTTCTGTAACAGCGTAACAGTGAAAACTATCTGTAACAGTGTAACACTGAAAACTCTTCTACCTCTTACAGTGTAACAGTGAAAACTATTATATCTGTAACAGTGGAACAGTCAAAACTGTTCTATTTGTAACAGTGAAGGCTACTGTGCTGTAACATTGAGAAACTACTGGAAAAATAATGCCATGCCCAGCCTCGTCAACAAACATTACCAAAACAAAAAAGGATTACATTTCAAAAAACAGTTTACACTCAGTAAGAATCCAAACATCATTTGCTGGCCAATGAATTGAACTGAAAGAAAAAGTATAAAGAAACAGAACAATTGAAAACACCCAATAAAAATAAATCTGGTTTCCATTATGCACATTGGTCAATCCGCCAATTACACTATATGGCAGTGAGAGGTACAGAAAACAAGAACAAGATTATAGAAAAGAGCAGAAACATCCCATGGTACTCCCTGCATGTAGAGTAATTCACCCAACCATGCCTGCTGGGCAGAGTTAGGCCAGTGCCCACTTTAAACTGACAAATGGAAATAAAATAAAAAACAATGGCTGGTTTTACATTTTCATAGCTGCAGAGGAAAGGAAACGAAAATGTATTGTTGACTTCCTGTTGTAACAGCGAGCCAAAGTTTCTGCCTGGTTCATGTCTGTTCATGTGTATAGAGCCTTCATAACACTACGGAAAGAGCAGAGAAAAAATGACAGATGACTCTCTGCCGTCTGCCATCCTCCAACGTCTGAGCCCTGTGGAAAAAGCATTAGCTCAATCTGTTTTTTTTTTGTGTGGATATGAAATCTGTGTGTGGCCTACCCCCAAAAACGGCACCAATATGCAGACACACAAACACACACACACCAAGCAGCCTTAATTAAATGAGAACCTCAGTCTGGCCAATGGGACAGGTGATTATTAGCAGAAAATAAATGGAAATTAGACAACATTGCACTAGTCACTGACTCTCCACCGTGTGAATGGCTATCACACTGTTCCATGCATACTGCATGTTTCTTTTAAATCAAAACTTAGGTTTTTTGCCACTGTCAGCGGTGCAGAAATGTGTCAAACTCGTCATGCTTTCCTGATATACCTTACCTATACCGTTGCATTCTAGCAAACCCTCTGCACCATGTGGTCTGCTAAAAAATTCATATAAGACAGAGGTTTCCTTTTCACAATTGAGCAATGTATTGTAATGAAATTATAATTTAAAAAAAATATTTTTAATGTATACATACAGTATATTTATTGCACAATTTATGTCTTTCATAGTATATGAAGTACTTCATGGTAATCATTTTTATTTGTACGCTCTCCCGGCGTTTTGTCCACAATTTGGAATGCCCAGTCATATTCAAGAGCAATTTCTATTGTGTTTTTCCTAAATATACTCTTGCTAATTACTTTGCATATTTGGTAAAGCTTAAATTCAAATATGTCACATGGAAAAAGTGGTGGAAGAGTGAGGAAGAGAGAGAGAGAAACCAATGACCTCATGCTACTGCCCATAATTGGCCCTTGTTCTTTAACCAAGAGTCGCTGTTTTCACCCTCCTTCCTGCATCTCTCTCTCTCTCTCTTTCCCTCTCTCACCCTCCCTGTAGTTCTGTGGGGATTCCATCTTTCTGAGTAACTGGTCATTCTTCTTCCATTATATCTCTCTCTCTCTCTCTCTCTCCAATTACTCCTCTTTCTCTCACAAAGATGTTTGAATTATTGAAGCAATTGTTCATTTGTTTTGCAGAATTTACAATTACGTAGTGTTTGATTTCATGAGTGCATTTGGAAACACTTATATGCATGGTTGTTATATACAACAACCAGCACAGCATGAATTACTGTTGATTCATATTATACTTACAGCCAAGGTGCACTTTTTAAAAATTTGACCTGTATTTAACCACATAGGTCAACTGAGAATTCTCTTTTCAGTTGAGGAATCAAGCTAGGTAGAGAATACAAGGGTTTGTGCCGCCAGTTAGATCCATCCATTATCTAACCCGCTTATTGCTGGTCAGGGTCGCAGGGGGTGCTGGAGCCTATCCCAGCATGCATTGGGCGAGAGGCAGGACAGGCCGCCAATCCATCACAGGGCTCACACACCATGCCTACGGGCAATTTAGAGTCTCCAATTAGCCTAGCCTGCATGTCTTTGGACAGTGGGAGGAAACCGGAGTACCCGGAGGAAACCCACGCGGACACGGGGAGAACATGCAAACTCCGCACAGAAAGGCCCCCGGCCGGGATTTGAACTCGGTACCTTCTTGCTGTGTGGCGACAGTGCTAACCACTGCACCACCGTGCCACCCCCACCAGATAGATGCAGGGGTGAATAGGTGACCAGATGTGGAAAACAAGTTATGTTGGAATTTACCAGGACTTTTCCAGTAGCAAATGAGCTTTCCAAGAAGGTATCCCATCCAAGTAGTAACCAAGGCCACACTTGCTTAGGTTTAGCAGTTTGACATGAGAAGGGTACAGGGTGGTATGGCTGCTGACAGACTATTCCAAATGTGCAAATAAGCAGACATATTCAATTTGTATTCTTCCACAATTATTACTGCTATATACAGCAGATGTTTAAAGGAAAATAGGTCACGTTTATGTTACATTACATTAATTTTGCAGATACTGTTATCCAGAGCAACGTACAGAGTAAATTATGTTTGAGCACATGAAATTGGTAAACGGTTCTTGGAATGTAGAATGGAAAAGTTAAGTATTTTGAAAATACTTAAATACATCTCAAATGAGTTTGGTTTCTCAACAAGGTTCTTCAAATACAGTGCAATATTTGGGCAAGGGTAGAAATATGTCATATAAACACAAAGCAGCATGTTTAAGTACAAATTATAACTAATAGGTAGTGTGGCTCACACACACACACACACACACACACACACACACACACACACACACACACACACACACACACACACACACACACACACACACACACACACACACACACACACACACACACACACACACACACACACACACACACACACACACACAGCTCATCGCCCTTCAGATCAATGAACAATCAGAGAACTGAACTGCAGTTGGCCAGGAGGGGAGAGGGGGGGGGGGGTTGTTTAACAGGAAGAGAGAGAGATGGAGAGGGGAAGGGTGAGAGAGAGAGAGGTTTTAGTTTAGTTTGGATGAAATGCCCTGTAAAATGAGTGAGTCTGTGGTTAACAGAGACACTGCCTGTTTGTAACACACACACACACACACACACAATGACGTAGTCTACCCTCACACTCACTTATATATTTTTTATTTCCAAATAGTAGTCCAGTGTTAATGCACTGTATTGCGCAGTCGGTGTGTATGTACTGTTTTAACCCTCTCTCTTAGTGCAGTGCTAGCCTCTCTTTCTCTCTCTTTCTTTGGCTCTCTCTTTTTTTGTCATTAATTAAAAGGGTTCAAAATTTCTCTCTCTCAGTGCAGTGTTAAAGGCTATAGATACAGCATTTTTATGGCAACAAATGTTTTTTTTTTAATGTAATACATCCACAGCTTGATGAAAGATGCAGAATAAAACTATTGCTTTTCCCTAAAAATAAATATTGTTTGTGAAATCCATCATTGCAAAAATTGTTTTACGGGCCGTAAGAGAGTGCAGTTTTTATCTCTGTCTAAGACGGCAGAGTTTGGTTCCCGGTGTTGTGCCGTTCGTTTTTAGGCTCCCCTGCAGCTCTCTCTCCCCCCCCTTCAATATAAACGCGCTAGCTAAGCTACAAGCTATGCTATGAACGCCCTGTGCTTTTCTTTTACTTATTTTCTCCAGTTAAAATGAAAACGATAATGGATTGTGGTACGAGCATTGTAAACACCGGATTTGCTATGAAATGCAAGCTCCATAGGAGACATTAGGGGGGTGAAATGCTGTATCTATAGCCGTTAATGTCTCTCGCTCTCTCTCTCTCTCTTTCTAAGGCATGGCTACAGCAGTATGGTTACCTGCCGCCAGGTGACCTCCGTGTCCAGTCCATCCGCGCTCCAAACTCCATCACCACGGCGATTTCTGCCATGCAGCGCTTCTATGGCTTGACTGTTACTGGCTCCTTCAACCCCGAGACCATCACGTAGGCTCCGCCCCCACAGAACGACCAATAAACACTGTACTATAGCACTGCAAGGCCACAATAATACAGCAGAAACACTGTACTATAGCACTGCAAGGCCACAATAATACAGTACTGTAACAATGGTACTATAATACTGAAATACAAAAACTAATACTTAGGCCTACATACAATTCTGCACTACTACAATTGTGCTACATAACATCAGTGCTGCAGTCCTGTGAGGCTGAGATAATTGTCCTTCTGTCCGTCCGCCTGCCTTTGCGTTTTACCCTCTGTGGTGGTTGTGGTTGCCAGGGCGATGAAGAGGCCGCGGTGTGGTGTCCCAGACAAGTTTGGGGCGGAGCTAAAGAGCAACCTGAGGAGGAAACGCTATGCCATCCAGGGGCTGAAGTGGGACAAAACTGAGCTCACTTTCTGGTGAGTAAACTGTGGGTAAACTCAGTAGGGTCAGAGTAAACGGGGGATAAACTCAGAGAATGGTCAGAGTAAACTGTTGGTAAACTTAGTGTAGGGTCAGAGTAAACTGAGTAAACGGTGGGTAAACTGTGTAAACTGTGGGTAAACTCTTGAGTAAAATCTTGAGTAAAATCTTTCTCTCCCTCCCTCTCTCTCAGTATACAGAACTACACCCCTAAGGTGGGGGAGTACGAGACGTTCCAGGCCATCCGTCAGGCCTTTAAGGTGTGGGAGGGCGTGACCCCACTGCGTTTCCGCGAGATCCCCTACTACCTGATCCGGGACAAGGTGGAGAGCTTCGCCGACATCATGCTCTTCTTCGGCGAGGGTTTCCACGGCGACAGCAGCCCCTTCGACGGGGAGGGAGGCTTCCTGGCGCACGCGTACTTCCCCGGACAGGGCCTAGGGGGCGACACTCACTTCGACGCTGCAGAGCCCTGGACCGTCGGGAACACTGACTTGAATGGTGAGAGAGGGAGGGGGGGGAAGGAGGGAGGGGGGGGGAAGGAGGGAGGGAGAGACGGAGCGAGGGAGCGACAGAGTAAGGGAAAGGGACGAGACAGAGAGAGGGAATGGGCCAAAGAGAAGAGGTGGAGAGATAAGGAGATAGGTGAGGAAGAGGACGGGAGGATTGAGGAAGAGGGTTGAGTGCTGGGGGGGGGGGGGGGTTTATTTACCTTTATTTATACAGGGTAGTTTCGCTGAAATAACTGAGAGAGCGACAGAGAGAGGGAAAAAAGAGAGAGGGATAGATAGAGGGGGAGAGATGAGGCAGGCTCTAACTTGTGTGGGTGTGAAGTGTTTGACTGCAGTTATATCCCCCCCAGGAAATGTGGTGTGTGCAGTAGAACAGCATTTAACCTCAATCAAGAACTACAGGGCGTGTCTTTTCTTTGACTGTGTGTGTGTGTGTGGGGGGGAGAGTCCTTCGTTTCTGAAACCACAGGAATGAGATTACAATTTGCTAGTGTGTGTGTTCTGCCTTGGCACGCCAGTATCCCTCCAATGACGCTGTGCAAATAGGAGAAAATGCGAGCCACTCTGGGGTTTGTCTTCAGGGGTACAAACTCTCAAACAACCCGCCTCAGATTGTGGGGTACACACACATACCACCCCCCCCCCCCCCCCCCCAGATTATGGGGTACAGAAGGTGTACTGACATGTACAGGTTGGTTGGGCCAGGAGAATCTTGCATAAATCCAGATCACCGCTATAATCTCCCTCCTCCTCTCCGTAATCTTAAACTCTCTTCTTCCTTCTGACTTCCTCTCACTTTATCGTTCCACATTCAGGTCCACGTCAAGCACTGACCAAGCTAAGTTAGAGGGCCGTGTTTGTGTGTTTGTGCGCCTAAGAGGTTCTAATTGGTTTTTGAAACAGGCCCCCAAATGGCAAAGGCCGCCTATGCTGTACTGTAGTCCACAACGATTAATTCCAGTGAGCCCCACCCATTGATATGGCTACAAACGGACTTCATTACCCAGAGGGTACCTGCTTTCTCACTGCTTTTCTGCAACAGAACCTGTCTTTTCAACATGTTAGCTTGGCTCAAAAATGGGAAGTTCCCAAAACTTCTATGTTTTGCTCATATGAGTACCGGCACTTATTATTTAAATATTATTATTATTTTTTAAATAATTTTTCCACTTCAAGCGTTGAGCTTCATACCTTTCCAGAATCTCTGACTGATGGTTTTCGGTTGGTGTTATTAAAGGCATTGGTCCTACTCTATCATTAATGACATACCTATTATCAGTACAGAGTTGTACCTGGTTACGTCAGTAATACATTCCCGTTCTGTCAGCAACAGTGTGTTTGCATTTTGTCGGTAATTCACCCAGTGTTTGTGGTTCTGTCAGTAATGACATTCATATTTTAGGAATGTCAGTCATGACTCTCACAGTTTCTGTCTCGTCCTCTTAAAAAAAAAAAAGAACATTTTCAGGAGCAGCACGCCGGCATTGTGCCAGCGTAATTTCACGTTGAATATTAATCGTATCACGGCGTGGTTTTTGTTGCCGCAGGTAACGATGTATTCCTGGTGGCTGTGCACGAGCTGGGCCACGCCCTGGGTCTGGAACATTCCAACGACCCGTCAGCCATTATGGCTCCGTTCTACCAGTGGATGGACACGGAGAACTTTGTCCTGCCTGATGACGACCGTCGGGGCATCCAGCAGCTGTATGGTGAGGAACGTTTGCACAACGCACGCGTAACGTTGCGGGGGGAAAACAACTCCCGTAGCAATCCTGTCTAACTCCTAACATTCTCTGAGTTGCTTCAACTTTGTGTGTGTGCTGTGTGTGTGTGTGTGTGTGTGTGTGTGGTGAACACACACACACACACACACACACACACACATCATTACCATAATAATGTTAGGTGTCCTCATTGCTCAGTCTCCTATTTAATGGGTTCAGTATTTTGCAACTAGTGTTACGCTCCATGGAAACAGATCTCATGAGCAGTGAGCCGCATTTAATCAGGAAGGACGAGTGCGACACACCCACCATTCTCCCAGGACTGCAGCTGTGAGGGCCTTTTTGTCCCATAACAAGGGCACATTCCTGAAATGTGATCAGGTGCAGATCAGGTGGCTCCAGATGCACTGTGCTACACACCACAGCAGTATAATGTGATCATGGCTGTCTATGGTTGTCTCTAATAGCTCTCACTGGCGGCCATGTTTAACCCTATGTAGAGTAGGTTAAGTCAGTGTTCTAGAACTCCCATCGCTTTCGGTTACCAGTAGTGGTCGTTACATCAGCATTAGAATGTTCAGAATGTTAAGAACATTCTAATCATATATTTGTGATCTTACACCTTACAATATCTTCCCTACACCCCCCCCCCCCCCCAGGGTCAGGGTCCGGTCACCCCCAGCCACCTCCCCGTGTGACCCCAAACACCCCTCGTGAAGATCCCCGCCCCACACACCCCCCCTATAATCCTGGGGCCCCCCCCTACGGACCGGACATCTGCGAGGGCCACTTCGACACCATCGCCATCCTCAGGGGAGAGATGTTCATCTTTAAGGTACCCTGTGTGTGTGTGTGTGTGTGTGTGTGTGTGTGTGTGTGTGTGTGTGTGTGTGTGTGTGTGTGTGTGTGTGGTGTGTGTGTGTGTGTGTGTGTGTGTGTGTGTGTGTGTGTGTGTGTGTGTGTGTGTCTGTGTTTATATATCCCATTTTAGTGTGTATGGTGTGTGTGTGAGTATGAGTATTGTGTAGTAACTGTGTGTGTGTGTGTGTGTTGTCTCTCTCCCTGCAGGATAAGTGGTTCTGGCGGGTGCGTAATAAACGGGTGTTGGACGGGTACCCCATGCCCATTGGACATTTCTGGAGGGGACTTCCTACTTCCATCAACGCAGCCTACGAAAGGGATGATGGGAAATTTGTTTTCTTCAAGGGTACATCCTCACCCATCACCTCTGTCTGTATTACACCTGTGTCTCAACCATGTCTCACTTGTGTCTCTCTTATTTGTCTCTCAACTATCTCTCACCTCTGTCTCTGTCCCTCAACTATCTCTTACCTTTCAATCCGTTTGTCTGTTTTTTTTGCCTAGTCTGTGAGTTAGCATTGGGATTGTCGCAGTTGTGCGTGCAAGGACTGACAGGAAATAAAGGCAGCTGTTCTCTGTTCCTCTGTCTGCAGGAGACAGGCATTGGGTGTTCACTGAGTCGAATCTGGAGCAAGGGTACCCCAAACCACTGAAGGAGATGGGGGGGCAGTGGGCTCCCCAAAGACAGACTGGATGCTGCTCTGTACTACATGCCCACTGGCATGACCTACTTCTACAGAGGAAACAAGTCAGTGCTTTTGTCCATCTGTCTATGACTCTTTCACTCTGTCTGTGACTCTGAGGCTCTGTCCCTCTGTGACATGCATGGATTCCTTCCATCTCCGTGCTTGTGTTTGGGAGAGCTGTTTGTTATGTAGCAAGATATTCTCTCTCTCCAATTCTGTTAAGTCATTGTTGAATTTATACTCTGAATATTAAATTTAACACTGCTCTTGCTTTGTGTCTCTCAGATATTACAGATTTAATGAGAGAACTCGCTCTGTGGACCCGGAGTACCCCAAACCCATCAGCGTGTGGCAGGGGGTCCCCGACAACCTGAAAGCTGCCATTATGAGCAAGGATGGAGGGTACTGTGTGTGTGTGTGTGTGTGTGTGTGTGCGTGCGTGCGTGCGTGCGTGCGTGCGTGCGTGCGTGCGTGCGTGCGTGCGTGCGTGCGTGCGTGCGTGCGTGCGTGCGTGCGTGCGTGCGTGCGTGCGTGCGTGCGCGCGCGCGCACGCACGTTTCCCTGTTTGTGCCCTTACTGATCAGTGACATCTCTTCAGCATGTGACCTTTGACCTCCCACTGTTTGCACCAATGCAAGGTGCTGCCCGTGGCCCCTGTGGTTCGGTCATGTGATTTTGAGCTCCTCCCCCTTGCAGGACACACCTACTTCTACAAGGCCAATAAGTACTGGAAGTTCAACAACCAGCAGCTGAGGGTGGAGCCTGGCTACCCCAAGTCCGCGCTACGTGATTGGATGGGCTGCGCGGAAGAGGACCCCAAGACCGGCGGAGGAGGGGGCGGGACCGGGGACGGAGGGAGGGGACGGGGGGCAGGGACGGTGGCAGGGGCGGAGGAGAAGGTGGGACCGGTGATGGTGGCAGGGACGGTGGCAGGGACGGGGGCAGGGATGGGGGCAGGGATGGGGGCAGGGACGGGGGGCAGGGGACGATGGCAGGGATGGGGGCAGGGATGGCGGCCGAGGGAAAGTGGAGGAGACTGAGGTGATCATCATCGAGGTGGAGGAGGAGGGCGGGGCCGGGGGCGGGGCCGGGGCGGTGGCCGTGGTGGTGCCGCTCATGTTGCTGGTGTGTGTGATCTGCGCTCTGGGGGCTGTCCTCTTCTTCCCGCCGCTATGGCACCCCCCCGACGCCTCCTCTACTGCCAGAGATCCCTGCTCGACAAGGTGTAGAGAGAGAGAGAGGGGGAGGGGGAGGAGGAGAGAGCAGCAGGGAGAGAGAGGGAAGAAAGGAGAGAAGACAATGGGAAGGGGGGATAAAGGAGGGGGAAATTGAGAGAAAGAAGACAGGACAAAGAGGGAGAGTGAAAGAGGCATGAGATGGAAGGAGAAAGAGGGATAAATGGACTGGCCTGTGCGTGTTTGTCTTTTCCTCTCCCTCTCTCTTTCTTAAGACCAAATCAAAATGCACACACAAGGTACTCTATGAAACGGTGTGATACATGTGAAATATGTGGGCAAATCTAAAAACACTGTAGATTTTTCCTGTAATTTCTACGCTATACTCTACAATAAATGCATAAAATTGCATATCTGTAAGTGGCATTGATTTATCATTTTTGAACATATATATATACAAGGTATATTTTTACACACATCAAAAAAGTACATTCCTGACCCAAAAAATGTCTATGTTTGTATAAACGTTGCTGTTTCATGAAGACGGAGAGAGTGAGATACAGACTCACTCCATTTTGCACTTCCCCTTCTCCCTCTCACTTCTTCCCTCCCTCTCTCTCTCTCTCTCTCCTCCCTCTCTCCCATCCAGTTGACGATGACAGCTGAATTGCTGATTCCTTTAGCATTTTTAAAATGTTTCTTGTTCATTTTTTTTTGTTTTGTTTTAAGTCTCCCCTGTCACCGCTGTACAAGCACAGCTCAACATCACCCTTAACAAAAACTAGTGCACTAAAGTTGACTTTGAAGTACACTCATTTTGATAAACTATTAGTATACTTGTAAGTGTACTATTTTGATACCTATTGAGACTAAATTGGCCCATGAATTAAAACAATTTAATTTAATTTATACCTCTAAGTATACTTGAAGTATACTTTAATTAATTAAAAGTGGGCCAATTTAGTCGGAATAAGTATCAAAATAGTACATTTACAAGTATACTAATAATAGTTACTATCAAAATTAGTATACTTCAAAGTAAACTTTAGTTTACTAGTTTTTGAAAGGGCAATGACACAACAATTTCAGCTGATCCAGGGTCAGTCCTTTTAATGCGAATCCTTATTCCAGCCAACAGGGCGAAAGACTCAAACTGATCCAGAGTCAGTCTTTGGGGGCCTCCTGAAAGGGTGCGGGGATGTGTGTAGCAGTAGTGGGGGACTAGGCGAGGCAGCCGGCAGGAATAGGGTTTAAGGGCACACAGGTGCAGTGGACAGCGGGTTCGAATCCCGGCCGGTTGCATGCCCTATCCGTGTCCGCGTGGATTTCCTCCGGGTACTCCGCATACAATCCAAAGACATGCAGGTTAGGCTAATTGGGGGGGAGCGTTAACAGGGCGTCGCTGTAAAAGAGCCTACCCTGTAAATACAGGTTTTAAAAAAGCCAAAAGCGCAAGTGTGGCCTTAGGGTGGGGATCTCAAACTCCTGTCCTGGAGGGCTGCAGTGTCTTCTGGTTTTTCGTGTGTTTCAGAACTTAAGTGCCTCGTTTAAGTCATTGATTGCCTGAAGAGCCCACCCACACACCTTGTGACCAATGCCTAATCTGGCTACTGTTGGTTACTGATTGTAAAGAAACCACAAAAATCTGCAGACACTGCAGCCCTCCAGGACTGGAGTTAAACATGCAGGCATTGTGGCCCTCCAGGACTGGAGTTAAACATGCAGGCATTGTGGCCCTCCAGGACTGGAGTTAAACATGCAGGCATTGTGGCCCTCCAGGACTGGAGTTAAACATGCAGGCATTGTGGCCCTCCAGGACTGGAGTTTGGGAAACCCCACGCCACGCACATGCGCGCAACGCGCCACGCACACGCACAACGCACACACACACGGTCTCTCTCAAACAACTGAAACAAATGTGGGACAGACTTTTTGCCAGTCTTCTGCAGCTGCATAAGAGCGAGAGAGAGAGAGAGAGAGAGTCACTGCCCCCCCCCCCCCCCCCCCAACCTGCATGTCTGTGACTCCGCCCCTTATCACTTTACTTTGAGTGTAGTTCTTGAACAAATTTTTTAACGTTTTTTATTTTTATTGTTATTCCCCATTGCTATTGTCTTCCATCTTACTGCATTTTGTTTGTCATTGTTGTTATTATTATTATTATTATTATTATTGTGGTTGTTGTTCTCTGAATCCATGTTTTTTTTTTCTCTGTACGCTGTCATCACATGACCTGCTGGTCAGGAAGTAACATGACAATAATAATTAAAAAAAAGGCTGCGGGGCAGGAGCAGGAGCAGGTGGGCTACTTGAAACCATGTATTTTCCCAGCTCTTGCTGTATGACATTATATGAATGGATGTTTTTGTTGTGCTGTTGTTTTACTGTACTCATTATTAATTGGTTTCTTTTCAGCAAGAAAAGAAATGGGAATAATATTAGTAATAACAATGATGATAATAATAATTATTATATTAATAGTGATGATGCTGATTATCGAGTGAGGGAATGAGATCTTGCCTGCTTTTTTACACATTTTTATACTTATCAAAAAAATTTGAATAAAATATTTAAAAAAATTGTAACACGTCTTCCTCTGTGGTTTATGGCTAAGACGGCTGGCTAACAAAGAGACACACACACTTCACTGTTAAACCTATTCCAACACTCTTATACACACACACAACACAATACAACACACACTTCACTGTTACACACATCGACAACACCACAGAGACTCTCTCTCTCTCTCACACACACACACACACACACACACACACAGTACCTGAACTGGGTGAGGGGTGGGGGGGGGTGAGGTAATGATGATTTGAAAGACCCCTCAGTGCACAGTGCTTATAAGCCACAGATACTCCGGATGGCACCTGGGCTGTAAATCCATACCTGGATGCTAGGAAGAAAGAGAATGGGGAGGAGGAGGAGGAGGGAATCGAAGTGAAAAGAAAACAAAGTGGGGAGGTGTTTTGGATGAAGAAATGGAATCACGAGACACGGCGGGGGTGCAGTGGCGTGACTCACATTTGAAGGCCAGAAATCCAGCCGAATTCTATCAACAACATCTGGAGTTTCCTAAATTATCCGCACTCAGCGTGTGTGTGTGTGTGTGTGCAAGTATGTGTGTGTGCAAGTATGTGTGTGTGCAAGTATATGCTTGTGGCTGTCTGTCTGCGTGCGTGCGGACTTGCATTGGGTGTTTGTGAGAGTTTCGACCTTTCCTGTTAACTGAGTGCATGTGTTATGTTGTGCTCCGTTACCAAGACCTTGAATTTCTCAGCTGATTTTTGACTCCTGAAAAAAACAACCTCAGCATTCTTGCCTCCTCCCCTCTCTCCTCCTCCTCCCTCTATCTCCATCCCTCCTCCCCTCTCTTCCCCTCCGCTTCTTGCTTCCTCACGGCAAAATGACTCATTTTTAACTTTTAACCGAAAACACTCCTAAGCTCACCACAAACCTCTCTTCTCTGCTCTTCCAGCCCCTCTCTCTGTCCCTCTCTCCCTCCCTCCCTCTTCCCCTTCTCCCCACTTAACCTAATTTCTGACGGTATATTCCAGTCCACGTTGCATTTTCTCCAGCGCTGCGCCTCATTGCTCTGTGATGTGATGGAAAAACTGTCCCCCTGGCTGCTTTTCAACCTCTGCTCTCTCCATACGGCAAAATTCTGCTCAAACCATACGGCTAATATATCTCACCTTTACCGCTAAATGTCTAGAACCAATCCGTGAAATATCTCAGCTTTATTCCTGACACCAAATAAGTAAGTAAGTAAGTATGTATGTAAGTAAGTAATGTTTATTTGATATAGCACCTCCCATAGACAAAAGTCCCAAAGTGCTTCACAGGAATTAAAAAACACAAAAACATCCAGATAAAAGTTACAATAAATCACAGGACAGGACATAACAACACAGAAATACATTCATGCATGGCTAGACAAATGCAAATTACAAATTTAATACTAATCTATTTTTAGTTTTTTTAAGACAGCAACAATATGAAGCCATCATTTGCACAGGTTAAAACCTGTTAAGCCCTGGGGTGCTGACCCTGAAAGGGTAAGGAAACAATATTAGTTGCTTTTGATGACAATCGCTTTGGGATTTGATGGAATATTGAGACATGAACACAAAATTTGTTGACTGTAAAATGTGAAGTTTGGCTGCGTGTTTGCTATGGGGCTGACGTGAGCTGGTTAGCTCAGGCTATGCTATGCTTGGTATCAATGGAAAGAGTAGCTTCTCTAGTTTCATACGACACCCAACATGACGGACTGGAGCGAACGGTTTATGTGTACTGTTGCGTTTCATTCCGACTGTCCCCTTATATTTATACGGCTTTTATTTTGTAACTAGAATGTTGAAATTATTGCCAAACAAAAATCGTTTGGACAAAATACACTTGGAGTGTTGTTTTGGTAGCGTTAAGGCCTCGTCTTTTAGAAACATTCGAAAAAAATTTAAAAAGACCACCACAACATTTTATGAACTTTTTACAGGCAGTTATTTATGGTACCGTTCTACCGGACCCGGTACAAGGTCCGTCGGGCTCAAAAGGTTAAGCAGTTTTGGGCTTACTGGTAGTTATTCTTGAATGTGGGCTCGGGGGGGGGGGGGGGGGGGGGGGGGCACTCTTTCCTCTGGTCCAAATGTAAATCTAATGCCCCCGCAGGGTGATGGGGAATACTTAGCTGCAGACGGGTTTGTCCTGCAAATGAGATGATAAACTGAGGTCCTGATACACTGTGACTGCTCCATGGCACTCCCCCCTCATGGAACACAAAACAGGGACAGTTTTTGTGCCTAATTCACACAATAACTGGCCCCCCCGTGCCCGCCATTCCCTACACCTGACCAGCTGCACAATTCCTGGCATTCCCTGGCCACTGTGGCATTCCCATTCCCCAGGTCATCGAGTTCTCAGCTGACCTGGCCCGTTAAATAAAGGTAAATATTCAATCATGTGCCTCCATTCGCAATAATGCTCCTTAAATCTGTTTACACATTCCTAGCATTCCTTCATCATTCTACATTTCTGTCTGGTTTCCCTTTATTGATATGCCAAAAAATGTATTAGTGTTCACTAAGCTATTACAAGTCAAACAGACGAACAGCCACAGTAATATCTCATAAATACAATACACCCCCCCCCCCCCCCATCCCCATCCCCACTGAATGGGTCTTCCTGATTCTTACTTTTAAAAAGTCATGTGAGAATGTTAAAAACAAAAACAGTCCATCTGTGGAATTGTGCCCAGAACATTTACTGGCACAGCCAGAAAGGAAAATCACTGATGCTTTGATACAGAATTACAGACACACTGAAACGGGATAACCACTGACACACTAAAAGAGGATAATCACCGACACACAGGTGGTAGAATCACTGACATGGCCAGAGGTTTCCTGTGTAAACACACAGAAGAGAGAAAAGTGTGTGTGCCATCGCACACATGCGATTATGTAGGTTACACGTGGCTTGAATTACAAGCAGCTGGCCAAGACACTTCCTGCCAAATAGTCCAGATCATCACATATTCTCCCTATACGAAATGTCACACAAATGCGTGCTCACTTGCGCACACACACACACACACACACACACACACACACACACACACACACACACACACACACACACACACACATGCACACAGTCAGTGTCTGTGCTGTATATCACAAGGACATTTATATGGAGAGACAGGGAGAGAAAGAGGATGAGAGAGAGATAGAGAGAGAGAGAAAGTGCAGGAATGAGAGGGAGAGAGGGGGAAAGAGTGACCGAGGGACAAAGAAAGAGAGAAAGAGGGGGAGATGGAGAGAGAAGGAGAGGGAGTGATAGAAAAACCATTATGCCTTGCTCTCCATCCCTCCTTCTTTGCCAGTAATATACCATCAGCAGTCCTGGAAAAACACAGATGGAAAAACCCCCACTCCCAAAAACAGTGCGTGCGTGCGTGCGTCAGAGCACCTAGATACATGCGCACACATATGAGTGTGCATATGCATGCATATCCGTGTGTGTGTGTTGATTTGTCCACTTTGAATTTCCAGGCCTCCCAGCCAGCTGCTTGGTTTCTTTTTGATATTTGGAATGCTGGCGCTCTCTCTCTCTCTCTCTCTCACACACACACACACACACACACACACACACACACACACAGCATCTGCAAAAAAACTTGTATAATTATTGTTATAAAACTATTAAAACTTATTGTTATAAAACTAGGACGCTGATGCTCGACTCGGTGTGTGTGCGTGTGCGTGTGCGTGTGCGTGTGCGTGTGTGTGGTGGAGGGTATTGTGTTTATAATACAGGTGGTGAGAAGTGGACTGAATCGTCCCTTTTGGCCTCTGGCATAGTTCCCGATACCAGACAGGAAGTAACTTCCTGGCAGGAGTCTGCTGAATCAGGCCCCCTCTGCCCAGGCCCTGCCCCGCCTCCCTCCATCCTGACCCAGTCACACCCGCCAGGAAACCCCCAGGCCTCAATCTGGGCCTGCTGTGAAAAACCAGCAAATATGAAAACCTTCAAACCACAAAAGAGTTGGGGGGGGGGACAAACCTTTTCCTCTTCGCCCTCCATATGTTTCCTCGTCTTCCTCATTCCATCCCTCTCTCTGTTAGAGGCCTTCATTACCCCCCCCCCCCCGCCCCCCCCCCCGGACTCGCCTGCATGGTAAAAGACATCTGGTTCTCATATCAAACAGAAAAACAACACGAGGAATACAAGAGAAGGGATAGGAGAGAGAGAGAGAGAGAGAGAGAGAGCAGAGAAAGAAATCAGAGAAAGAGAAAGAGGGAGAACGAGAGCAAGAAAAAGAGCAGAGAGGGAGATATATTTTATGTATTTATTGTTGTTGTTGTTATTGTTATAATAGATTATTGCGCTTTGGCAATATGTATTTGAAAGTATGTCATGCCAATAAAGCATTTTGAATTTGAAATTTGAGATAGAGGGAGAGAGCGAGAGCGAGAGCGAGAGAGAAGCCCGGGTGTGTGTGTCTGCGTGTGCGTCTGCGTGTGTGTGTGTGTGTGTGTGTGTGTGTGTTTGTGTCTGCGTGTTTTCAGAGCCCGGGGGCAGAAGAGCGGTGTGGTTTCACTGCAGAAACCCAAACTGTGTTTTATCTGCCCTGTCATCAAACTACACTCCCACTGCAGCCCCAACCCCCACCAACACCCCCACCCCCAAACCCCCACCCTCCACTGCCCTGTCATCAAACTGCACTCCCACTGCAGCCCCAACCCCCAACACCCACCCTACAACACTCACAAACTGGTGCACAAGCTGGCGAACAGCTGGTCGACCAGCTAAAACCAGCTAGAAGTGTGGAAAACACAGCTTGACCAGCTTAGGCTGGTTTAAGTTGTAATTTCAGCAGGTTGAGGCCAGGTGAGATACAGGTGAGGCATTAAAGAATAAACAGCATTCCCCTCCTGGTTCCTGGTGGGTTGGGAAACATTCTAGAGATTCTGGTGAAGAGGAGTCGCACCCTGCCATAAAACACTAAATATCATCATGTCTTTTAGTGCAATGTTAAAAAAAATGGCGTGCTGTCCGATGGTCTCAAAACCATAGCAACACACTGTCCAATGGGCAGTCGCCAAACCTGTGACTCTCCTGCAGGATGAGAGAGTATCCAGTCCACTCTGCCAAAGGACCTAGGCCTCTATTTAAAAAATGTATTTACGTTTGAGAAATTATTTGGCACCCAACATGATGCTGTCCAATTCCCATCCCCTTCCCCAACCACGTTCATGGAGCAACCCCACTGGCCAGGACACACGGGTATCAGACCTCAGTGCAAACCCACGGCTTTCTTTCGAAAAACCCGTGGCTCAGCCACCTGCTTCTTCCTACGCACCACCGCCAAACTCGCTCAGAGCGGAATCAAAGGAGGACCACCCGTACGCAGCTGCATGCAGGCCATGGGCTTGCCCACGCCAAGCGGGGTTGCCAGATTAACGCGGGGCTTCCACGACTCTCTATTATAACTTCATTCCAGTACAGAGGTGACATCATCGCAGCCACACACAACAAGACCTAGAGCCTGCCCCTCCGAGGCAACCTGCTCACATGACCTCCAGCTTCAAGGCAACCTGCTCGCATGACCTCCAGCTTCAAGGCAACCTGCTCGCATGACCTCCAGCTTCAAGGCAACCTGCTCGCATGACCTCCAGCTTCAAGGCAACCTGCTCGCATGACCTCCAGCTTCAAGGCAACCTGCTCGCATGACCTCCAGCTTCAAGGCAACCTGCTCGCATGACCTCCAGCTTCAAGGCAACCTGCTCGCATGACCTCCAGCTTCAAGGCAACCTGCTCGCATGACCTCAGCTTCCAAGGTCACGGCAAGAAGCAGAGGCAGAAGTCTCAACTCCAAAATGAGGAGAATAAAAATGGAGATGTTGGGCTGATGACAAAGGGGGGAAAAAAACACTCAGTGAGTTTTGCTGTTTGTCAAATGCCAAGGATAAAAAAAAAAAAAACCATGGGTGGGAACATTAAAAACAAGCTTTCTTCAAGTTTTTGGCTCCATCTGAAATGTACATATTTTTTTTCCTGCTGGATATGTGCAGACGGCCGCTGTCTTTGTGCGAGGGCGAGAGCGGGTCGACCCAGTTCAGCCTCACACCAGAAAAACAAAAAAAACTGCAGCTCAGCGACACACGAGGCGTAAAATTACAGAGCTGCTATTGCTGAGCTCGACAGGGAGGAGGAGGAGGAGAGGAAGAGGGATGAATGTGAAAAAAAGAGAAAAAAAAACATACGTGAACCAAAAAAGCAATACAGCGAGAGATTAACACTACACTCAGTACATACTGTATATGGATTAATGGAGTACTTACATACTGACTGCACACTACAGTACATTAGCACTGCACTATGAGAGAGATAATACAGTATATGCTCACTGAACCACAAACTCCCTAAGTTACACAATCTATAACACAGTAGAACACAATAACCCCATTTTATTAAAATATGTAACAGCACACAGAAGTGCAGTGTAATGACTGATTTTGGTCACACATCAAGATCTGTGGCCTTTTCGCTGCTCCAGAACTCCCAACTCTTTCGGCTCCGGCGTTATGCAAAATGGTGGCTGAGCAGTGATGCCAATTAGCAGTGCAATAGCGCCCCCTGGTGGCTAGTGTCACTGCCACTGAAAATATTCTGGGCTTCATCCATTTCAGATGGTCGCCTTTGTTGAAATGGGAGGTATCCCCAGGTTCAAATGTAAGACATTTACCCTGTTTATGTTTCAGCCCAAGTAAGCAAGCGGTCTGAGCAGCAAACTCGCAAAACCACAATATATCAACATTCATGACCTTTTCCAAATTCATGAACAGGAAAATATTTCTTTTTGATATAAAGTACGTCATTTTTAAAACAAAGAGCTAGAGGCCTGTTCGGTCATGGATATTTGCTTGAAGATGATGTCTGATTGGTAGCACTCTCAGTTGCATTGCCGATTGCTTAAGATAAGAACCCTCATGGGGAAACTAAGCAACATGGTCTTCAAAGTTTCAATGCCAAACCATCCTGTAACATAACATAACATAATGACGAGAACAGGCCATTCAGCCCAACAATGCTCGCCATTTTCCTACCATTAAAAGGTACCTAGTGCTCACCGTTTACCTACAAACTAGATAGTATCCAGCACCGTATCAAGCCTGGTCTCGAAAACCCCCCAGTCTATGTCTTTACTACATGTAGTGGGCTTTATGTTAGTGTTTTTGGTTCTTTAAACTTTGAAAGACTAAGTTCTCTTAATTCGTTTGGACAGGGCTTCTTTCACTTTAGGTTTGCGAGATTCAATGTGGGATATTCCGTCACTCCTCACCAGCGACACCAAATATGGCATTACACTCCGCAGTGTACTCATTTAGGATTCCAAACGGGCGGGATTTTTTTCACGAGACTTCGGCTCCGCTGCCTCACTGCACGTTACGAGTTGTTGAACCTCTGGGCGACCAATGCTTCCAAATATCGCAGAGGGAGTTCCAGCGACTATTTTCAGGCATTTTAAGGTTGTCCGGGGTCCATAGCCTTCATTTAAAAATGTCAAAACTATTTTCATGGTAGACTTCTGTGGAACTATGGGTATGAAAATCCTCCCTGGAGCGGGCAGCACTCTTCTTCTCATTCCCTCCAAAGATTTGGGCGGTGTCCGAATACAACCCCTGTTCCCCCTCTACTGTCCCGTCCACTCAGACCCCTGTCTACTATGTGCCCGGTCCCCTCACTTTGCAAGCAGTGTGCGAAAGAAATCTCGCAAAACTCTTTCCAAACTAATGAGGAAGTAGTTCGTAATATATATTTTATTCATTTAATTTTTATTGAGAATATCAGTTAACATATGACAATTGTTACAAAGTGTAGATCATGAATGCAGAATTAACTAAAATAAAAAGAGTATTTCGTAATATGACCCACTCTTGTACCATAGATATGCATATACAGTTGTGTTAAATAGCAGTACAACATCAGAAACCTGATGACCCACTGTTATTAGTAGTAGTGATATTTCTGCATGGCAAATAATTTACTTGTAGATGTAGTAGTGTAATAGAAAAACAACAGACCCAACTGTCATGACATGCACGCTGCTTGTTCTGAGTAATTGACTCATTCATTGAAAGGGGTGTGTTCAAAATAATAGCAGTGTGGAGTTTAATTAGAGAATTCATTCATTCTGTGAAAAAACAGGTGTCATTAATTGTCCTTTATTAAGGAAGAAGGGAAGCAAATGTTTCATACATTGTTATAAAATATATTTACTTCTGAATTGCTAAGTAAAATGGGCCGTTCCAAACATTGTTCGGAGGAACAACGTAATTTGATTAAAAAGTTGATTGGAGAGGGGAAAACTTATAAAGAAGTGCAGCAAATTATAGGATGCTCAGATAAAATGATCTCAAATGCTTTAAAATGGCAACAAAAACCCGAAACACGTGGAAGAAAACGAGCAACTACTGTTAAAACGGATCGAAGAATAGTCAGAATGGCAAAGATTCAGCCAATCATCACCTCCAGAAAGATCAAAGATGATCTAAAATTACCTGTAAGTGCTGTTACAGTCAGAAGACGTTTGATCGAAGCTAAGCTATCAGCAAGAAGCCCCCGTAAAGCACCATTGTTGAAAAAACGGCATGTGCAGAATCCGTTAAAATTTGCCAAGGAACACATCGATTGGCCCAAAGAGAAATGACATAACATTCTGTGGACTGATGACAGTACAATTGTCCTTTTTGGGTCTAGTGGTCGTCGACAGTACGTCAGACCCCCCCCCCCCCCCACCGGGTACTGAATTCAAGCCACAGTACACTGTGAAGACAGTATGGGGATGTTTTTCGTACTACGGTGTTGGGCCTATTTATCGTATACCAGGGATCATGGATCAGTTTGAATACATCAAAATACTTGAAGAGATTATGTTGCCGTATGCCAAAGAGGAAATGCCCCTGAAATGGGTGTTTCAACAAGACAACGACCCCAAACACACGAGTAAGCGAGCAACATCTTGGTTCCAGACAAAAAGGATTGAGGTAATGGAGTGGCCAGCTCAATCCCCCGACCTCAGCCCCATTGAAAACTTGTGGGGTGACATTAAAAATGCAGTTTCTGAAGCAAAACCCAAAAATTCACAGGAACTGTGGAATGTAGTTCGTTCATCCTGGGCTGAAATACCTGTTTCTTTTTATCAAAAACAATGGTTATGCAACTAAATATTAGTTCAGTAATTTAAAGTGAAGTTAAATCTTGAAAAATTTCTTCAGTTTATACAGTAAGTGTTTGAAGAGAAAAATGTAATTTTTTTGAACAGATTAATATTCCTTTTCTTTGCTTCCTGTAAAAGAATAACGCAGACTTGATAAAATTTGTTAATGCTTTGATTTGGAATTGAATGTGTAATGTTTCCACTTGTAGGATATCTAATATTTAGATATATATATATAAGTACCCCCCCACCCCCCCTTCTCTCTATCTCTGTCGCTCTCTTAAACATTAACCCCCACCAACATCAAAGACAAGCCAGTCTTTGTCATAAATGACCCCCCCCCCCCCCCCCCCCCCCACACCTTAACCCAATCAAGGCATGGATCCCCTCCCGGTATTTTATGAGTGTACTGCAGAAAAAGAATTTAGTCAGTTCTGGAGTTTGTTTGGGGAAGTTCATCCTTTTTGGTTCCTGTTCAGCTGGAGGGTAAATAATATTGGCAATTTTTGGCTTATCTCTCTTTTACTGGTATATTCAAATTAATGTCTGGTTTAATGTCTTCCTTTTGTGAATTATAAGTAGTCAGCCTACATTCCTTTGTGAATGTATGATTCCCAGTCATTATTCTGATTGAATATTTTCATTTAATAAAATTCTTTAATCTCAAGACCTGATTTAGACTTTGTTTTGGCTTGTTAGGTAAGTCGAACAGTAACCTGGTGGATCAACCATCAAAGAATTTGGCGATTTAATTGATGATTATCATTTTTAATAATTATTAAATTAAATCACGTAAAGCTTATTTTGAATGTAGGTTAAGTGAGGGGTTCTAGCACGCATTATCGCTTGTGTTCGGTATTCAGAGTGCTGAACGTTTTAACAAGGGCATTGACTGTTGGAACTGCTGGATTCAGAAAATACACATTTTACCTAATCCTCACTTACCCGACACACTATATTTGAAACATGGAACTAAAAGCTATTAAAAAATATTTGCACTTTATTCACTTTTTTTAACGCACTGCTATTTATTTGAATACAACTTTTACGTATTTACCTCCGGGTTACTTACTGAAATTGTCAGATGAGTGCACCGTTCTGCAGATGTGTGCTCCAGAATTCCCTCAACAAAATCCTGGAAATAAGGGGTTCATCCTGGTATTTTAAGTGTCCCCATTTGTGAGAAAGTCGCCCTCTCGAAAGCTTTTTGATGAAGCTGATTCAAATATGCGCCCTCAAAAGTGTGGAGCATTGCATTGTGGGATTCCCTTCTTGCTGGAAGCTTGTATTTCATACCCTTTGGTGGGAGGGAGGATAAACGAGGTAGTGAGGGGATATAATTACTCCCTCCCCTTTCTTAAATTGGAACCGAATCCCACTTGGTGTGGCTGCCATATTTCATCCTGCCATTTTGGGGATTCCCCCCTTGAAGCAAGGGAAGGGAACGAGAGGAAGAAAGCATAAAATTCTGATCCGAATGCAGGCCAGGGCTCTGCCCTAATCAGAGCCCTATCTACAGCATCCTGTGTCCTAGCAGATGGTGTAATGTTTACTGCATAGTGTTTAGTACATGACGTGCAGTATGCAAAAAATACATCCTCTAAACTATTTTCCAAGCATACTGTGAAAAGTATCGAAACGTCCCGCCCTTGCATGTCAGATGCCTCTGTTGAATGAGCCGTTTTCCCTCATTTTTACAGCAAAGCTGCGTGTCATATTTATGGGACCATAATGTCAGTTTACTTCCCTGAAAAGTATGCTCCCCAATATACTCAGAAACACAGAATTAAGTCCATAATCCAGGGGTTTTAAATTCACTACATTGAGACACGGGCCGTACCCCTTTCTGCCTTTCATGCCAACTTCCGGCCTTAATCACTTAATTAGCCCCAACATTTATGCCACCTGACATTTTAGCTAAATTTCTTGATAAGCGTATGAATGACAGCCGAAGACTTGTTCTTGTGTCCCGATAAGAAACGTTTTACTGTCATTTAATCTATGAGCGAGCCAACTTTGGCGTGCACAGCCAATTAGCTCATTTAGGCAGGGTAGTTGGTGGAAACAAAAACCTGCATACACGCCGGCCCTCTGGGACCAGAATTGGCCACCACTGACCGGGCAACGGAGGAACAGCCGTATTCCAGGATCAGCGGTTTCCATGGATACCGAAAGGCAGCGCAGAACAGCAGAAATACTCAGAAATACGGTTAAACTTTACCTTTTTATTCTTTGTACATTCAGCACTTACAGGAAAAAAAGCAAGAAAAAACAAAAAATTAGTTTTTGTACTAAAATTATAAGATAAAAAAACAATATTAAAACAGTCTTCCGTTCTATGAATATTAGACTCGCCCACCCCCCGGTGTCCCCCCCCTCCCCCCCCTCACACTCTGGGTAATGGGTTTGATTTAAAGAGCGCAAACACACTGGAGGAGGTGGGGGGGGGGGGGGGGGGGGGCGAACTCCCGCAGTGTTTAAAGAGGAGAAAAGAAGTGAGGTTCAGGAGGAACCAGGGGAAGGAGAACGATTATCCAGAGACGCCCACAGGCATTCTGGGGAGGGAGGGCGGAGGCTGGGGGGCTATGGCCCAGTCTCCCGGCCACTCATTGGAGGAGGAAGGGGGGGAGGGGGGGGGGGGAGGAAGAGAGCCCGGGCCGTATTCAAGCTGAAAACGGACACAAAGCAAATGCAATCCGGGCACCGCGGTGAACTTTTAAAACAATAATTAAAAAAATTTACCGTTTGCGTTCTCGAAAAAAGTCTGGAGAAAATCACAAAAGGTTTGTAGGGGCTGATGGGAGGGAACAATGCCTATCTGTATGAGTGACAGAGGGCCCAGCCAATGAGTGGTCAACTAGCTGAGTGGGAAGGGGGGGGGGGGTCATCGCATGGAAAAGAGGGAGACATGAGATGGAGTATTGCCTTGGCAACAGCCCCACTCAGGAATTCTGCATGCAAGCCTGTTTATGATCAAGTGTGTGTATTAGTACTGGTTAATGGGAGTGTGCGCATTTGAGTGTGTGTGTATGTGAGAGATTATGTGTGCGAGTATGTGTGATACAGTATGTGTGTGTGTTATTGTAAGTTTGTGCGTGTGAGAGAGAGAGTATGTGTGTATATGTGATACAGCCTGTGTGTGTGTGTGTGTGTGCGTGTGTGTGTGTGTGTGCGCGTGCGTGTGTGTGTGTGTGTGTGTGTGCGCGTGCGTGCGCGTGACGTTGAACATGGTCAGTCGGTAACGGATTGTTCAGCACTGGGGGTGTATGCATGTCTGATTCAGTTTGGGATCCTCTCCCTCCCCCTCCTCCCCTCCTCCCTGCTCGCCCCCTCTCTCAGCGGCGCCTATCGCGGGGTGGGGGGTCACTGCGACTGCGTGAACGCCTGCCCCCCCCCCTGCCCCACTGGCCTGCGGTACCCCCCCTCTCTCCTCTTATCCCCGTCCCTGTCTCTCCCCCGCTCCCTCTCTCTCTCTCTGTCCCGATCCCTCTCCCTGTCTCTCTCTCTCTCCCCGTCGCCCCCCCGGGCCCCTCCCCCGCCGGCAGCCGCCGCGCTGGTCCCGCCCCCACCGCCGCCGGCCACGCTCGCCTCCTTCTCCCGCCCCTTCGCCCGCTCCCGGCGCTCTTCCTCCCTCTTCTTGTCCTCCTCCTCCTGGAGCTCCTTCCTCCTCTTCTCCCTCTCCTTCATCCGCTCGGCACGCTCCGCCTCTCGCTGCAGTGCCTGGAGAAGGGGGGTGGGGAGGGATTAGTGGCAGATTCACAGATGTGCAAAAACAGCAGAATTGCCATCTTGCACAGGTGTATAACATATATATATATTTACCTGCTGCTCAGTGAGGGGGAGCCAGTATATGCAGGGGGCTGCTTTGGTTTTGCAGAACAGGTCATCCAGCAGTTTGGCTGGGGGCTCCTCTGGTGCTTTCTCTGCAGCACAAACACAGACAAGTGTTCCCACAATGCAGAGCACAACAACCTCCATTTTCATGGGTCCGTTTGCTTTCGATTGGACAAGACCCCAATTGCACTTTATCTCTTTGAGTATTATTTATTTTAAATTTTTTTTTACTGGAGGAACTTTTCAGTAACGTCTACTGCCAGGGCCCAAGTTCCCGACAGCATTGCTCTAAAAAAATAAAAAATGTATCAATCCACAATGCTTTGCTACCCAGGGGAAAGAGTTGGCAAGGTGGCCATTGCGTGGTATTATACAACATGCAAACATTAAAAAAAGTTACATTTGCATTTAGCAAACACTGTTTCAGCCTTAATTCTTTCACATACAATTCATTTATACAGCTGGCAGGTTAAGTGCCTGTGCTCAAGGGTACGGCAGTGCCCCACAGGGGAATCAAACCTACAACGTCTGAGTCCAGTACCCCCGACGGCAACGCCACACTGCCACCCCGGTGGTATGGAATGGAATGGACGGCAGCGACTCGCTGTGCGCTCACCCTTTTTGTCGGCCTTCCTCTCCTTGCTCTTGCCCCTCTCCTTGCGCCTCCTCTCCCTGTCCCGGGATCGGGAGCGCCTGGCGGCGCCCTCCCGCTCGTCCCCGGGTTTGCCGAAATCTCGGACCTTGTCCCGGTCCCACTCCCGCTCGGCGCGGGTCCTCTCGCGGCGCTCCATCTCCCGCTCACGCTGCGCCCACTGGTCCCGAACGCCAGCCCCCGGACCCCGCTCCCTCTCCGGCAGCAGGGCCGGGGGAGCCCCCCCTGGACCCCCGCCCGTCGCCCCGCGATCCTCCTCCCCGGGACGCTCAGCTGTCAGGAGACCGCGGTGGAAATCCAGCTGCGGAAGTAAAGGGGAGCAGGTGAGGACGATTACTGCCATCAAGTACAGCTTCACAGAGAGAGAGAGAGACTGAGAGAGAGAGAGGGTGGACAAGGACAGAGACAGAGAGAGGGGGGGAGTGAGAAACAGAGAGGGATGGTGGAACAGAGGGGTTGGGAAGACAGACAGAGACAGAGACAGAGAGAAGTACACAGGGGGTGCGTCCCAATATTCTTCACTCCCCCACTACCACTCCTCTCCGACCGGGAAATATGCAAAACTGCCTGAACGTTTCGAGTACAAGTATTTGCATATACAGTATACAATGTACCTGACATTGCCGTTTGCGTCAAGACATTCATTAATATGTAAGCATTAACACGTAATTAAGATGTAATCAGCAACATTAGATTAAAACACAAAGATCTGTTTCCGGGGCACGGAGTAGAGGAGTGCTAGTGGAGGAGGAAAGGTGGCATTTTTCGCCTATTGGGACGCACACCCAGGGGTTGGGAAGACAGCGAGAGGGAGGGAGGGAGGGGAAGTACACAGGGGTTGGGGAGGATAAGTAGGGGACAGCTGAGGCTCGCTCACCTCGTCCTGCTCGCAGAAGTCCACGCTGAGGAATTTGGGGTTACTCTGGGGCCACTTCACTCCATGCAGGGCGGCCCGAGTGGCCACAGCCTCCTCTGTGCTGGAATACTGAGTGGGAGAGCAACGGTAAAATCACCTGTATGACAGCGCTAAAGGTGCGACCGGCCCAGTGACATAGTGACAGGCTCATAGTGACATAGCGACAGAATCCCAGTGACATAGCAACAGACTCGGGGACATAGCAACAGACTCACAGTGACGTAGCAGTGCGACTTGATCTTGTCGATCCAGAACCCCTCCTCCACCACGGTCCCGGTCCGGTTCAACAGCTCCTTCAGCTGGCCCAGAGTGAAGGGCCGCACCTGCACAGCAGGGTCAAAGGTCAATCCAGGGGTTCAAAGTGCACACACCTGAGCAAGCTGCACTCAATCCTCTCCTGTAATTCATTCACCAGATCCACTCGTCCCCTTACCTCTCATATACTTATAAAATACATGTGAACAACTGCTTTCTCAAGTTCTGCATGAAGAAATGAGGCCTTTTTGCCCGGCACAGGATACACCCTTATACACAGCTACACTTGTTGGGACTCATTTTAAATTCTCATTTCCACAAGCATTTCAATGTCACATTTTTTTACATTTCAGATTCACCACTGGGGGGTGGGGGGGGGTGCACAGGTCTGTGGAGCCATCATCTCTGATCTGAACGCACACCAGGCACTATAACCGTAGGCACTATAACCGTGCAAGACCAAACTTACTGTGCGTGATCGCCAACTTACTGGCGTGTTTGGGGTTTATTAACGCATATAAATATATTTTTGGCGTTTATGTATGAACATGCCACAGCTGGATATGAGGTTGTTACATATAAGTTAATAGTAACCAGGTCTGAAGGTTGGAGATGTGTGTATATGAACAGGTGTACAAGTATAAAGATTTATAAGCGTACAGGTGTGTGGGTGTGTGAGCAGGTTACAGTGTGTATTGTGTTTATTAGGGGTTGAATAGGTGAGGTGTAAATGGGTTTAAAGGTGTACAGGTGTGTGTGGGTCTCACCAGGTTGCAGACGTGGACGATGTTGGTGATTTTGCCGCGGGGGGGGGGAGGGTTGCCGGGCGGAGCAGAACGGGGTCGTCGATGGTGATGGACACGCCGGATTTCTGCTGGCTGATGGAGCGACGCACCAGCGTGTCACTGGGGGTAACTGGAAGGGGGGATGGGGTGGGCAAAGACGAGGAAGAGGAAGGGAGGAAGAGTCAGTCCCTGGGGTGGGGGTGGTCACTGGCAAAGTTCAGAGGCACCAGTAGATCAGGCCCGTCTCAGACAAGCCACCCACACACAACTACAGCTAAACCAATCAGAGGGAAAAAGGGCCTCCTTCTCGACCAATCACCTTTCTTTCAGCTCCACCTCCCGGGAAGCTGAGGGGGTTTGCACCTCCATGGCAACCTCCAAGCTGCCGCCGCCGCCGCTGCTGTTTTTGTCCTCCTTGTTCACCCTCTCCGTTTCTGCCTCCACTCTCCTCTTCCTCCTCCTCTTCCTCATCCGCTCTCTTCGGTTCTTTCTGGGCCGTTCTCCTGGCTCTCGGCGTGGACGACCTGACAAAGGGGAGAGGGAGACCTGGGCATGCTGTTCCAAATGTACACTAGATGTCCCCATAACACACTACAGAGCCACAATGTCCCCATAACACACTACACAGAGCCACAATGTCCCCATAACACACTACAGAGCCACAATGCCCCCATAAAAACACTAGAGCCACAATGCCCCCATAACACACTACAGAGCCACAATGTCCCCATAACACACTACAGAGCCACAATGTCCCCCATAACACACTACAGAGCCACAATGCCCCCATAACACACTACAGAGCCACAATGCCCCCATAAAACACTAGAGCCACAATGTCCCCATAACACACTACAGAGCCACAATGTCCCCATAACACACTACAGAGCCACAATGTCCCCATAACACACTACAGAGCCACAATGTCCCCATAACACACTACAGAGCCACAATGCCCCCCATAACACACTACAGAGCCACAATGTCCCCATAACACACTACAGAGCCACAATGCCCCCATAAAACACTAGAGCCACAATGCCCCCATAACACACTAGAGCCACAATGTCCCCATAACACACTACAGAGCCACAATGTCCCCATAACACACTACAGAGCCACAATGCCCCCATAACACACTACAGAGCCACAATGTCCCCATAACACACTACAGAGCCACAATGTCCCCATAACACACTACAGAGCCACAATGCCCCCATAACACACTACAGAGCCACAATGTCCCCATAACACACTACAGAGCCACAATGCCCCCATAACACACGCTAATTCATTTTCTATAGCTGAGCAACCCTTGCAACTGAGCAACAAAAGTTGCCCAGAAAATGGTTTTGGCCTCAAACGCTGACCTGCGTGACGGTGCGGCGGATCTTCAGGTCCTTGTCCCTGGCCGGCGTCTCCTCCCTCACCCCGCTCCGCGCCCTCTTCATCCTCCGAAAGGCGGCCCTCCTCTGGGTGCAGGTCCACCACGGCCTCCTGGCCCCCCGGGCCTGCTGCCAGCTTAACGTCCGGGATCAGCGACTGCCAGGGAGAGGCACGTTTATGTTCAGCGTTGCACCAATGTTGCCTGAACGCTCATGGAATGTGGGCTGTAATGAGGCGGCAGTGTAGGTTGTAACGGTTCAGGAAATGGCGTTGCAACCTAAAGGTTGCAGGTTCGATTCCCAGGTAGGACACTGCTGTAGTACCCTTGAGCAATGGTGCTTAACCAGCATGGCTTCAGTAAAATATATCCAGTCTGGTAAACGTAATGTATGGCCGCTGTGTGAAGGCTGTACCTTGAGGGAGTCTGTAGTGATGCTAATTGAGGGCTTCTTGGCATTGACTGCTGTGCTGGACCCCCATCTCCTCTTCCTCCCAGCGGGGCCCCCACTCTCGGCCTCCCCCTGGGGGGATGGTGTGGGGAGCCGACGCCCCAACGCTGACCGCTGGGGTCCCTGGGGACGGCTTAGTGACTGCTGAGAGAGAGAGCGATGAGCCCACGCATAGCACCGTGCAAGAGAGAACGGCCTCTGCACATACTCGCACAGTGCCAGAGAGGAAGTGAGCGAGATTCAGAGAGGAAAGTGAGCGAGATTCAGAGAGGAAGTGAGCGAGATTCAGCAGAGAGGAAGTGAGCGAGATTCAGAGAGGAAGTGGGCAAGATTCCAAGAGGAAGTGAGAGATATTCAGAGGAAGTGAGAGATTCCGAGAGGAAGTGAGCAAGATTCCGAGAGGAAGTGAGATATTCAAAGAAGTGAGATTAAAAAAATTAAAAAAAAGATTCAGACAAAGATACATGGAAGATATGAGACTCAGAAGGGAAGTGGGGTTGAGAGCAGCATTACAGGAAGTGCTGGTGGGAGGGATACTCACTGGTCAGAGAGATCTTGCGGGCAGTGAACGCTTTTGGCGTGGTGCTCTGAAAGAAAGACAGGAGATAAAAAAAAGACCCCCAAGGATGGAGGGAAAGGTGAGAAAGAAAGAGAGGAACCGGCAAACGGACAGAGAGGTGAGAAAGGGAGAGAGAGAGAGAGAGAAGGGGAAGGAGGGAGAGAGAGAGATCAATAGCCATAAATTAAAAACAAAACCCACAGAAAAGGGGCTTGAGGAGAGGGTGCAGAACAGACAGCGACTCCATGCCTACGGCCCCCACTGTTTAACACAAACCCATCTGCGCGTGTGTGCTACTGCACGACTGCCACTGCGCATGACTCTACATACCGCTGCGCGCATCAGCAGACTAGCTGAACCGGCTGACACATGGACACCAGCAAGCCCTGCTTCTTAATCAGGCATGCAGCCCACAGGCTCGCAAAAGGCTTGCTGGCCACTGAGAGACGCAGGGAGAGGCGTGCCGCTATGTTCCGAGTTAGATTTCCCCCCTCGCCAAAAAAAATTTATAAAATCTCTTAACAGGATAACACGCATGCAGAATGAAAGGAACAATTACTAAGGAAAAATGAGCGCTCTACGCTACTATTGGCGAAAACATCGCTATAATTTGGGCGGAACACCGAGAGACAAGTCCCATCAGTATTTCTCAATAAGGATCATGAAATGCGGATTTTGCAGAGCTAGTGTACTCGTATGGGCAGCTGCAGAACTACGCACAATCAGATAAAAAAATAAGCACCAAAAAAAAAAAAAAAAAAAAAAAAAAAAAAAAAATGGACAAGTCCAATGAAGACAGCACTGCCTACACAGACTCCTCACGCTGCCAAATTACAAAGCAGCTAATGTAGCCAGGCTGATGTTATTTTTTTGGTTTAGGTGAGAATAACATTATCGTTTTTTTTCTTTTTAAAGATTTAAAGAAACTAGATACGGCACGGCTAAGAAACTGGTTAGTCCAGATTAGGATCACACACGCCTGCTGTGGCCAACTGTCATCATCATCATTCCGAGCACCGGAAATCGACTTTGCATGCAACTCAAATTTAATGATCAAACCGTTTGTTTAATGTTTAATGCACAAATTTACTGATCAAACCGTTTGTTTCATCTTTAATGCACAAATGGAATGTTCTAACCGTTCGGGACAAATTCACAGGGGTGTTTGGCACTTGGGAACGTGTACATGTGCATTTGAGATTCGGGAGAGCGTGTACACACAAACACACACGATTTTGCCGTTCAGGACTGCGTGCATTCCCTCCATTGGGGGATAATCCGCCAACGTCGGGGTCTGTGGGGAGCATGAGGCTCGAGAGTCACCGTCTGCCCCCCCCCCACCCCCAGCCCCCCACCCCACCACCCCACATCTACACCCACAGGCCTGGCCTGTCTCAGTTCTGCAGTTTACAGCGATGAGGAAACAGCCTTCACCGTGGTATTACAGGGCCATGCTGGGACTTAAACACGGAGCCACTGCCACACCATAGTCAATCCCATCAAGGGCCTTAAATTAAAATGGCAGCAACCCCAGACTAATTCAAACTTTTCTTTAAAAAAAAAATGTCTTGAGAAAATGCATTTACAAATGTAATTTGAAAAAAAAAATGTTTTAAATACTTAATACTTAGAAAATGACAAGTTATTTCCTGGTACCATTTGACACCTGATCCTCACTGGCACGGCTATGGCCCAATCGCACAGCTGTGTGAACTGTATCTAGGCAACAAGGGTGTCCAATCAGAGGATGGCTGAGGAGTGTGTGCAGGACTCAAGTTTTGAGTGTTGAGCGCTGACTGGTCAGATGATCAGGAAGTGCTTTTTTGTATTCTTTTGGACTGGCTTTGGAAAATGTCAATAGTTTCCCCAAGTAAGGCAAAAGTCTTTTGGCATTAGGAGATGGATGGGAGGAGCATAATCCAGAATGATGCTCATCTCTGCAGAGGGGGGGTGCAGGCACCACTGTACTGGCCTGCCATTGGACAGTGAGGGGCTGGACTTGCTTTGACTCCTCCCCTTTTGCCAACATCAAACTTAAGCAGAAGAGGGGGTTGGCTCTTCCTTCCTTGGCCAATCAGATGGGGATCTCTACAGCCCTGCTGTGGGGTGGGGGCACTGATGGCAGCTGTTGGGCTGGGGGGGGGGGGGGGGGTCCTGTGTAACGGTCTGTGAGAAGATGTCTTTTTTTTATTTTATTCTTTTAATAAAAAGTCTTTCACTTTAATAGTCTTGTGCCAGGGCTCAGACGGACCTCCATTGCCCCTGAGGAAATCCCCGCCTCACAGGTCACCTCTGGCTTTTTGGGTGCTGAGTGCTGAGCGTGGAACAGGCTGCTTGCCCCCCCCCCCCAACATTCCTCACTCATTTTGGAGTCTCAACTAGGTCCTGCAAAGAAAACCCCCTTCTCAAAAGAGCCCAGCCAATGGGGGTGCATTCCTGAGGAGGCTTTACCCAATCAGTGTCAAACAAGTTCAACTCTGGCTCCGCCCCCCCTGTCCCTCATCATTGTATTCCAGAAGCTCAATTTTCTTTTTTGTTCATTGAAATTGCAACAAGTCCATAGTTTTTTTTTTTTTTTTTTTTCCATGTACAAACTGAAGTCCAGAAAATTTGTTTGTTTTGGGGGGGGGGGGGGCATTCCAGTCAATCTGTAGAGTCAACAAACTGTGAAAAGTCAAGATGAAGCCGTAATGTCGACCATCTGTGGGCGTTAAACAGGTTTGAGTCCCTTTAGGAGTTGGGCAGGGGCTCCGGTTATTCCAGGACTTTTAAAAAAATTTTTTTGTGAGTGCCGGCAACGTGAGGCAATCAGGCAGGCAGCATCCCGGGACCATGTTTGTACATCCCCACATACAAGGCGGCTCCGCTCGCCGGGAGAGGGCAAAAAAAACGACACCCTGTAGTCGTTATGCTATAATGTTCCAGAGTCCGTGATAGAGCACAGAGACACGAGGGAAACCGTTCAAGCCGCCTTTTCTGGTCTTTGACGTTAAGTTTTGAGCAGCGTCCTCGCGCCCCCGCCCCTTCCCGTCCCACTCTTTTGCAGCGTTCTGGTTGGCTTACAGCACGGGGCAGGCCTTCAGCAGTGACAGGCCACGCCCCCCTCCTCCTCTCACAGTCCAATCAGCAGCTCCTCTCAGCCGTCTGTGTGGCAGTGCAGACAGGTGAGCGCCTGTCTCAGGTACAGGTGAGGGCCTGTCTCAGGTAAAGCCAGGGCGCTTGGGCATAGCGGGGCAGGTGCAGTGGCAGGTAGTACCCAGGTACCATTAGGGGCAATGGAAGAGGCATGAGCACCTTTACAACAAAGCAATCAGTGGTGTTTTAAACATCAACCACAGTGAGAGAGCGCCCCCTGCTGTTTCTGTCTGGGACAGCCTCAGCAAAGGCCACAAACGCACACGTATGCGCACTGTCACACTCAAGCACACGTATGCACTCGAACATACACACACACACACACATAAACGTGTGCACACAATCACTCACGCGCAAACATGCACTCTATCATACTCCCAGACGCATAGAATCATACGAACACTGACATACACACACTAAAAGGTTTCATCTCCTGCTCTGTTCCCCACACACACATAAACCCAAGCAAGCAGGCTGTAACCCAACATACACCCCAGTCTGAGGAAGGGTGTGATTTTCCCCTCATTTCCTCTCGCATTCGGCTTTACTGCTTAACGATCTCTCTGGCTTTTACCCGTGACAATACCCGAGTCCTCTAGTCCCCGGAGACATTTAGTGTCTAAAAAAAGCACAGTTTCTTTATTAATCAGCGTAAAATTATGAAAATAACATCCCTGTCGTGTAATGAGGACACAGGGGATAGCATAATGCTAACACTCCCGGGTGATGGAGGCAGAGAGGGGATAGCATAATGCTAACACTCCCGGGTGATGGAGGCAGAGAGGGGATAGCATAATGCTAACACTCCCGGGTGATGGAGGCAGAGAGGGGATAGCATAATGCTAACACTCCCGGGTGATGGAGGCAGAGAGGGGATAGCATAATGCTAACACTCCTGGGTGATGTAGGCAGAGAGGGATAGCATAATGCTAACACTCCTGGGGTGATGTAGGCAGAGAGGGATAGCATAATGCTAACACTCCTGGGTGATGTAGGCAGAGAGGGGATAGCATAATGCTAACACTCCTGGGTGATGTAGGCAGAGAGGGGATAGCATAATGCTAACACTCCTGGGTGATGTAGGCAGAGAGGGGATAGCATAATGTTAACACACCTGGGTGATGTAGGCAGAGAGGGGATAGCATAATGCTAACACTCCTGGGTGATGTAGGCAGAGAGGGGATAGCATAATGTTAACACATCTGGGTGATGTAGGCAGAGGGGATAGCATAATGCTAACACTCCTGGGTGATGTAGGCAGAGAGGGGATAGCATAATGCTAACACTCCTGGGTGATGTAGGCAGAGAGGGGATAGCATAATGCTAACACTCCTGGGTGATGTAGGCAGAGAGGGGATAGCATAATGTTAACACACCTGGGTGATGTAGGCAGAGAGGGGATAGCATAATGCTAACACTCCTGGGTGATGTAGGCAGAGAGGGGGATAGCATAATGCTAACACTCCTGGGTGATGTAGGCAGAGAGGGGATAGCATAATGCTAACACTCCTGGGTGATGTAGGCAGAGAGGGGATAGCATAATGCTAACACTCCTGGGTGATGTAGGCAGAGAGGGGATAGCATAATGTTAACACACCTGGGTGATGTAGGCAGAGAGGGGATAGCATAATGCTAACACTCCTGGGTGATGTAGGCAGAGAGGGGATAGCATAATGTTAACACATCTGGGTGATGTAGGCAGAGGGGATAGCATAATGCTAACACTCCTGGGTGATGTAGGCAGAGAGGGGATAGCATGACGATAGCTAACACTCCTGGGGTTCAACAACAGACCATTTTACTGCGAATAAAAGATATCAAAACATCCCATTTCCCAAAGTGCAGTAACATTGTATGAGTGATACTGTCGGTGTGCACGGTTATCTTCATGCAGAGCACAGCACAGCTTGCCTCAGGGATCAGACTAAATAACTTCTTTATGTGACACAAGAAAACAAAATCCTGCAGACTAAAAAAATAAAATAAAGCCACACTGAGGTCCCATCAGATCAATTTCTACTTATGAAGGAGGAAGAAAAAATGATCAGAATGTTCTTAGCCATTAAGTATTTGTCCTACGGGAATCAGCCTCCCGCCTTCTGCAGCCCACACACAAACATGCGCGCACACACACGCACTCTCGCTAATGCAGACGGATGTAAACTCACTATTGCATACGTAAACTCTCGCTAACGCATACACTTGTGCACACGCATACTCATACCTGCGCATGCATACACACACACACACACACTCATTCACACAAACCAAAGCTTGTATGCATGTATGTATACACACTGTCTCAGACTCATCGAAATTGTCACACAAAGGCCCATTATACACATTCTGTCTCACTCACACACACACACACACACACACACACACACACACACACACACACACACACACACACACGTTAAAAACACAGCATCATAGACACACTTGCAAGGGCATGCAGACTCGCTCACACTCTCGCTCGCACACTCTCTCTCGCTCGCTCTCTCGCTCGCACTCTCGCTCGCACTCTCGCTCGCACTCTCGCTCGCACTCTCGCTCGCACTCTCGCTCGCACTCTCGCTCGCACTCTCGCTCGCACTCTCGCTCGCACACACACACGCACACTCTCGCGCACACACTCTCGCGCACACACTCGCGCACACACTCGCGCACAGACTCGCGCACACACACACACACACACACTCTCGCACACACACACACACACACACACACTCTCGCACACACACACACTCTCGCACACACACACACTCTCGCACACACACACTCTCGCACACACACTCACACACACACACACACACACACACACACACACACACACACACACACACACACTATGTGTAAATTGGCGCAGCTCTCTGGGAGCAGTCAGGCTGGAGCTCCACGGTGCCCTGCACCCCTTACCTCCTCAGCACGGCCCTCGCTGCTCTCTGGAGCCTGATCACACTCAGGGCCCGGCGACTCGGACATGGCTGCCTGCTTCACCTCCCTGAGAGGGAGAGAGTCAGAGCGTTAGCATCATAGCACCACCAGCACAGAGAACAGGAGAAGAGCGCATGTTAGCATCATAGCACCACCAGCACAGAGAACAGGAGAAGAGCGCATGTTAGCATCATAGCACCACCAGCACAGAGAACAGGAGGTGACAGACAGTGTGTTGGTAGGGAAGGAAAGATACGGTGAATGTAGGCAGAATGTAGAATAGAACTCGAGCGTTCAGCTTTCAGACAGTTTGGAGAGCACAGCAGAGTAAGTGTATAAACATGATTACCAGGTAGACACTTGTGATCTATTAATGCGTCACAATACATTAACGCAAATAAAAATGATAAAGGGTTTAACTGGAGAGAATACAGGGCTTCCATAAACACCCCACCACCTCACCTACACCAGAGGCCCTACACCACCTCACCTACACCAGAGGCGGTACACCCACAGCCTCGCCTACACCAGAGGCCCCACACCCACAGCCTTACCTACACCTGAGGCCGTATACCACAGCCTCACCAACATCAGAGGCCCTATACCACTGCCTCACACACACCAGCCTAAGGCTGAGCGATATACCGCAACAATAATTATTGAATGCAAAAATGTTCATTGCCACCATGTGGTGTATTGCCTTTTCCATCTTTTCTTCTTGAATTATACCTGATGCGGTAGCAAACATCCAAACTTCACAGGCCGTGTGAAATGCTTCCAGGGAACAAAAAACATCAACACCGTTATCTATTGGGCGTTGATAAGACAGCCAATCAGCAGCAAGGCCTTGGAGCTTCCATCACATGATCACATCAGACATGCACCGACCATAACAAATGGCTACAGCGGTTGCCTTCTGTAAAGCACCTCTAGTTATGAAATTCACCTCAAAAGAAATCCTACCAATGCTCTTTAAAAGCATTACCATTACTGTGAATCAATTTAAATAGTTTCCCCCCCATTTCAAGTCAGTGAGTTCAGGAAATGAACCGAAATTTATTTTTTTTTGAAAATCCTGAAGGAACATTTTGTCCATTTTTTAATTTCAATTAATTTCCAGAATTGATGGAACTGAAATCAAATGGACACACAAACACTGCTGGAAGGGGAGCCAGGCTAGCTGACCGAGGAAGTGAGGAGAATGCAGCCCGGAGTAGTTCACTGACTGCACTCAAGTCTAATCCAGCCCACAAGCCAAGACCAGGGCAATTAAGGCTTTCTTCCTGTCATTCCCTTCCCTTGCTTCAAGGGGGGAATCCCAAAATGCCAGGATGAAATATGGTAGCCACACCAAGTTGGATTCGGTTCCAATTTAAGAAAGGGAAGGGAGTAATGATATTCCCTCAGTCCCTCGTTTATTCTCCCTCCCACCAAAGGGATAAAATGCAAGCTACCAGAAAAGGAATCCCACAATGCAATGCTCCACACAGGAAAAAGTAAGCGGTCACGTTTCTATGGTGTAGCACTTCTTATATCGGTTTCGTTGGGCCGTTCAGTTCTGGTTTCTAGTCTATCCTCCCTTGCAGAGCACTTGTTAAGTTCACTTGATGCATGTCACAAATCGTCACAAAATAGCTCAGGGAAGAGAGCAAGGGAAGGGAACGTGTTAAGTCGGATCTGAATGCAGCCCAGTCCAACTTCTGCACAACCCCACAAGCACTGCCTTTCAAACCACCCCCATCTTCACCATCCTGGCTCAGGCAGTGACACAGGTCAATGTACACAGCTGGGTATTTAGTGAGCCAATTCTTTTTTTAAATTATATATAAAGTAAAGGTGTGTTCCACTAGGAAGGAGAAGTTCCTGTGACAATATGCCTCACTGCTGCCTTGGGTAGCACTACTGGCAAGGGGGTCTCAACAGGCGGGCCCCCATTGCAGCCTTAGATTTCCCCTCGCATCTAAATATCCACGCCTGGGGATGAACTTTAAGAGGCAACCCCAAAGTGCCTGTGCACGTGCTTGTGGTGTTTCAAACCGTTTTGTTTAAAAAGAAAAAAAAAACTGTTCGGTTGGCGGGCCGATAACGACTCTAACGCACAAAAGCAACCTTCGGTAGAGACGTCGCTTTCCAGCAAAGGTCAGAATCATTATCGTCCTTAACCGACATTCTGCTCGTTAATACGTGAAAGGACGATTCCGTACAAAAAAAAAACGTCTTGATGTTATTTAATTAAACGGATGAAACGCACACCTGACAGAAACGTCATCGCGAATACACGCACCGCATTCGTTATTTATTTGGGGTATAGGAAGCTGTAGTTCACAATGAATGCCGGTGATGCCCACAACCTTACTCCCCCTTCCCCCACAACCCCCCCCACCCCCACCGAAGACACGCGCACACACACGGACATAATTACATGGCGCTTCCTAAAATACACACCGCTCTTTAAAGTGGCGAAGGCTCACAGATCTGCCTCAATGTAGCGCCAGTGAACGCGGAACGTAAGATAGGAGACCAGAGGCATTACTGCTGCGATTTGCCTATCAAAGCTCGCTGACTATCTCTCTCCCCTACCTCGCTAGCTTACCCGCTTTTGTTGCTTTCGGACAGCATATTGTCGGGCCCGAACCCCGACTCGAAATGTCCCGCCCGTTTCAGCAGCGCCAGTTCACGCAGCGACTACAGTCTTCCAATAAATAGATTCGAGAGTGGAATCGTGGGTCTCGGCGCTGCGGCGGTATCAGAGTGGCGAGGCACGCACGGCAGCCATGTTGAATTATGCGAAAGGAGGCTAGAGGGAGAGCGAGATACAGGGCGAGGACCCCGCACAGACACACCGGCTGCATGGCTGCCGCACTGAACGCCTGACGAGAACTGCGACTATTTTTCGACGGTCTATGCCACATAGCCGTACCCTGTCGAAATTGTTGACTGCAAACGCAATTGAACTTTTAGATCTCCAATTGTGTTACGACTGCTAATGAAAATGAGACACGGAACAAAGTCGGCATGGAATTTGGACTGTGAAAGCAACCGGCTCGATTTATAAAACTGATCATTTGGAAATATGTACACTGCTATATGAAATGTGATTGTAATTACGGAATGAACAATGCCAGCACATATATTAAAACGTGTAATTAATGACATCTTTTTTTAAAAATTAAAAAACATTTAGCTACATCAATTTCAATAAAGCATCTGCTATTTATGTTAAACGCCCATACTAGTTATCCGTGCTCTGACCAATTTAATTCAATTTTTAAAAACCATTTGCATGAATTCCAGTACCATTCTCAGAATACAAACCTGAAGGCACCCTCGTACCATTTAATCCAGACAAAAACGTAATATCAACACTTCGTATTTGTGTAAACCTATAGCATGTTCGCCCTAGTCAGGCAGTAGGCCTAACTGTAACCTTACACGAGTCGAGGTTTGCGGTAATGGGCATAAAATGAGGCTAAGAGGACGATATTGAGATCCAATCAAGACCCCAAACATAATTAATAAATCTGCAACATTCTTCTCCCTGGGCGTGCCAAGAGCATCCTTTTCTTTAAACGGCGTCTTACGACTAATCGGCAATAATAGGCGTAAATTTAAATGGAGACGCACCACCCACTGTTCCAGCAACTAGAAATCAAGGTAATGGCCACCAATGGATGCGCGCTTGGTTTTCAACTTCGGAGTTGGGGATTTAAATGGACCAAGGGAGAACAAAGGCAATAGAATGTGCATATAAATAGTGCACTACACAACCTAGAGCAGGGGGTTTTCTACCCTTATCCTGGAGAGCCACAGAGTCTGCAGCTGGGATTTCCTCTCCACCTCAAGATCAGCAATCAATTCAGACCAAAGAAAACCGAGTGAGATGAGTCAACTGATGCTGCGTAGATAAATTATGTTCCGAGCAACCGTGAAACCTGGCAGACCAAAGGGCTTTCCAGGACCAGAGGTGCAGACTCCTAATTTAGAGGGTGTTTCATGGTGGGGGGTGATAAACTGGGATATTTTAGGAAATGCTAAATTAAACATCCCATATATGTAACAAACTTGTCAAATGAAATGGAGCATTATCTCAAACCCCACTTTTATTTCCTCTTCCTAAAGCTGGTAGCTCCCAAACTTGGTCCTGGATTCCCCCACGCCCACCAACCTGGGTGTGTTGGCCTTTGTTACAACCAATCACCTGATCCAATTAATATGGTTTAAAACACAATTAAGTTGTTTCATAACTTTTCCCAAAAATCTTCTTTATTGCAATGCAGCCATTTGCTTCGTCTTTAAACTCTTTCCACGAATGGTTTATTTTCGGTGACCAGGTTTCCACACTTTCAGCAATTGGCACCCAACTGAATTCCCTGTCTAGAATTTAATCAATTTTTAACCCTTTAAGGTGTAAAATAACCACACACATCCACACTAGCGCAGGCACGCACGCACACGCACGCACGCACGCACACGCACACACACACACACACACACACACACTACAACAATGCCCACACATTAATGCACACACACACACACACACACACACACACACACACACACACACACACACACACACACACACACACACACACACACACACACACACACACACACACACACACACACACACATCCACACATCCAGAATCCAGAGAATAAATGGAGAATAGGCAACAGCAAGGGAGGGAAATTCATTTGATCGTTCATACGCGTGATAATTTTTGTATGAAATTGTAATTACAAGCTTTAATTGTGAGCTTCTGGGTCTGTATCCCTTTGTGCTTGTAGCTGTGTGTGTGTGTGTGTGTGTGTGTGTGTGTGTGTGTGTGTGTGTGTGTGTGGAGGTTAGGCTAACCCATAAACATACAATAAAGGAGTTGTAATGGCATAGAGGTTGAAAGAATGTGCCGTTATGATGGCAATATCCTCACTGCTAAAATTTCTCCATTTCCCTTTCAGCTTACGCCAATATATGCGGACACATGTCAAGAGAAGAGCCTACCCAGAGAGAACTGAAGAGGTTTTGGAGTTACTTTTAAGTGTATTCTCTTGCTTTAAACCACAAACCCGTCGATTGCCCCTATACCAGCCACTGTGAATCTTTGCAGGTTGTAAAGAAACTTCTGAAACCATGTAAATTATCCATCTCTCACAAAAACCAACAAAGAACCCAGTAAATGAAGTGGGGCCAATTAAGAACCCCACCAAAACTGAAATGCCTCCCGAAAGTGAACTGTCCGTTTAACTTTGAAACCTACTGAAAGTTTCACAAGTCATGTTCAGCCCGAGCTGGTGGCGAGACGACCAACTGCGCGGCTTTCTATTTAGACACACAGCATACACACAATGGGTGTGGATACTGCAGTAATGTATGTTTGTTTATACGCTTGTATGTGCTTCTTAGCTGACGCTTTTATTCAAAGCGGCATATATTCAAATACAGTGTATGTGCCCCGGAAATGGGAATTGAACCCACAACCTTTGCATTGTTGAGCTACATTGGGACTACTGATATAATCCGTATATACTCTATGTAAAATGTAAATGTGTGTGGGGGCACTGTTTGTTGACATATGAACATATGCACTTGTGTGGAGGTGAATATAAATGTGGGCCTGTCAGGGATGTAAACGTGTGTGTGCTAGGAAGTAAGTGTGTGCATTATGGGAGGACCGTGTGCATATTCGGATGTAAGTGTGCACGTGGGGGGAAAGCAGACGTATGCATTGGGAGGTGAACATTCATGCTGGCGTGTAAACATGAGTGTTTGGGATGCGAATGTATACGTTGAGCAGTTAAATGTGTGCATTTTGTGAGGTAAATGTGTGCAGTGTTGAGGCTTAAAACGTGGGCGTGTTGGGAAGTAGGTGAGGGCGTGTCCATTCAGACGTCTGCGTGCTGCGGTGTAAATGCGTGCAGTGTTGAGGTGAACGTGCACGTGTTAGCACTGCGTGTTCATACTGACCTGACTGAGCGTTGTCTTTCATCAGCTCCTCCCATCTCTTCTCTTTTCTCCTCCTCCTGTTCCTGTCCTCTCCCTAGGCACGGCCTCTGTAGAGAGAGAGTAGGGAGGAGAGAGAGGGGGGGGGGGGGGAGGGAGGAGAGAGAGAGGGGGGGGGGGAGGGAGGGAGGGAGAGAGAGAGAGGGGGGAGAGAGAGAGAGGGGGAGGGAGAGAGAGAGGGGGGAGGGAGAGAGAGGGGGGGGGAGGGAGAGAGAGGGGGGGGAGGGAGAGAGAGAGAGGGGGGAGGGGGAGGGAAGGATGAAGGGAGGAAGAGATAAAGGGAGGGAGAGAGGGAGAGAGAGAACACAAATGGACATAAACAGGCCAGTCTCTCTGATGGCTAAGGGTGGTTTCTCAGTGCGGGGAGTGAGACATACTAGCAGAGTATGAGTGCAGGTACTGAGACAGGCTTTTCACACTAGCTAAAAAATACAGGTGAATTTTCCACATAATCCCGGACGTCCCCACCAATCCCCACACATGACTTGATCCGAGTTGTCCATGGTTTGTCACCACCATTTGCTTTAACATGGGTCCAGGGCATGAAATTTACTTTTTCACCCACTGGACAGAGTGGCTTGTGGATTCTTTAAAAAAAAAAAAAAAACACCAGGCATTTTCAACATTTTACCAGCCACATTACCTTTTACAATAGAACACATAACCTGGTTGGTTACCTGCCAAATTTGACCAACATTTAGCTGGTGTTAATTTCATACCGTGCATGTGACAGGGATGGTAAAACCAGGCACGATGAATGCCAAGCAGAGCAGAACACCTTGTAAAGGAAAGACGAGGACCTCCTTAGCAACTCCCTATTTTAAGCGCTTGGGTGCACTTGTAGCAGCAGAACATTCACAGCAGAGATATTTTATTCAGCTCCAGATGATCGGTTTTGACAGAGAAAGTGCAGGAGGGCTCCCTGGTGTCCTGCCATAATTCCCAATCTGGCCACTCAATAACTCCCTCAGTTTACCTGGCTCAATAACACCCTCAGTTTACCTGGCTCAATAACTCCCTCAGTTTACCTGGCTCTTTACCTGGCTCAGTAACTCCCTCAGTTTACCTGGCTCAATAACTCCCTCACCACCGAAGCTAATGTGAGCGCTCCGACACAAAATGGCTGCCATGCTTCACCAAGGTGGGGGAAAACACTTTGGCAGTGACTTCACTGTGAAGCAACCTGAGATTGAGATAAAAATCACCACATAATTGCAATCATTTATTATTATTATTATTATTATTATTATTATTATTATTAATAAAAAGATGAGCAGACAGGTGAAGGTTCCATTCTGCAGGCAGCAGGTGTGGCATGTTTGATGTGAAAATAACTGAGGGGAGGGGAGAGAAACAGGAGCAGAGTAAGAGTGTATACACACTGTCAGTGTGAGAAGGTGAGCTGAACACGCACGCACACACCACGCACACGCACAGTCCAGTCGACCTCCTGCCAGAACTAGCTGAATTTCAGCAGTGTGTGACATGTGCTTTTCATGCCAACAAAATTCAGAGCATGAGAGAGAGAGAGAGAGGGACATACAGTGAGAGTAAGGGGGCGGACCTTGCTGTGACTCTCCCCCTCATTGGCTGCGCTGCCTCCTTTGTCCAGATGCGCTCCTCTCCTCTTGCAGGGCGTGGCTGCGGGGGAGCCCTCCTCTGAATCCCGCTGATCGCTTGCAGACTGAGCCACATAGAGAGAGAGAGGCACAGCTTTAACCCTTTGTTTGAAGCGTAAGGTTTTTTTGGAATGATTTTTTTTTTCAAAATTCCTAGCCAGTGTTCTAGAACTCCACTGCTTTCGGTTGCCAGTCGTGACTGTTACATCAGCATGTGAATATTCTAATCACATATTTGCCACCTCACACCCGGGTCACCTTATGCTAAGTCGCAGTGCTGGTAGTACATTTTACAGCATGTACACACAAATCAGGCTCCCCAGCCCGGCAGAGAATCCTCTCTCTCGCTGTAACCCTGATAACATGCACTGGTACTATCCCACCAAGATGAGTGCTAACATCTCAGGGATGGTAACAACTAGTCCCTAAAAACTTATCTAATCAGGGACCAAGTTAGACCTGCAGATTATACCGCTTAAATCATTTGGTAATTTGGTGTGAAATCAAAAAACTGCCACATTGCACATTGCATCCTCCATCTTGTCTCTTTACTCTTGTGCTAGCCAATAGGTTCACTGGTCATCCGTTTATGATAGTAATTTAATTTAATATGTACAGTGAGACCAAGGACGGCGCTGCTTATTCTGGTGCAATTCTCATGTAAACGATTAACAGGGTTTGGCTATGTTACAATCCTGTCTGACTACACAACACTGAGCTGACTTTCAATATGAATCCTGTGTACAAATGTTCCCCCAAACGTCTGGCCAAACTGTTGGGTGGAAAAAAAAGGTAATTTTCTTGTTTTTGTGGAAGTGATTTGACAGACGGACACAGCTTCACTCACCCGCCTGCTTCTGGAAACAGTGTGGGACTTGTCCTCTGAGGAGGACGACGACGAACCGGAGGAATGTGAGGAAGATGAGGCAGAGTCGGAATCAGATGAAGAGGAGTCGCTAGAAGGTGAAGAACGCCTCTCCCGGTCTCGGTCCCGCTCGGCTTCGTTCTCCTCGGGAGGTGGTGAGGGGGGCAGAACGGGCCCCATTACGGCCCTCGAAAGGCCCCTGTCTGCCTCGGCCGCCGTCGGTTTCCTGGATCTCTCCTCCTGGGGTCGCCCTCCGTCCGCCTGGCCGGAGACGGCACCGCTGGCCTCCTGTCCTGGCTTCTCCGCCTCACCGTGACCTCTCTGGGATGCCCCGGCAGGGGCTCTGGTCTCGGCGGACGTTCCCACCGGCCGAGCCGGCCCGGAGTGACCCGTCGGTTTGGGTGTTGCCGTGAGCGCACTTTCGCCCCCGGTGGCCGGGAGAGACCCCGTCTGGAGAACGCCCTCCCTCTGGTCTCCGCCCGGGACGATGGCGCTCTCTCCCCCGCTGGCCCCCTCCTCGCCCAGGCCAGGCCTGCTGGGGGAGGAGAGCAGGGGTGGAGCCTCCGGAGGGGGGGGTGTCGGAGAAGGTGCGGGGCCTCTTAATGAGCGGGGGTGGCGGAAGCGGAGGAAGGAGACGGCAGCAAGGGGGTGTCCCGAAGGAAGCGGAACTTCTTGGAGGAGGGCTGCGGGGACAGGGGTGTGGAGGGCTGGCTCTCCACTGGCCTCCCAGGTGTTTGGGTCTGAGGGTGGCCTACAGCAGGCTCCTGCTGCTGCTGCTGCTCCTCCTGCCCCTGGTCTTTGCTCTCAGGCTCCGGGGTTTTCCCAGCTACAGCAGGCAGGCCGGGGACGGGCATGAGGGAGGAGGTCAGGCCCCCAAACTCTCGTCCCCGCTTCCACGGTGGCAGACGGGTCTCCCTCTCCTTCTCTCTCTCAAGCATCAACTTATCCTCCCTCTCCCGTTCAAGAGCCTTTTCTTTTTCCTCCCTCTCTTTCTGCAGAGCCTTCTCCCTCTCCTGTTGTTCTTTTTCCCTCTCTCGTTCAAGGGCTTTCTCCTTCTCTCTTTCTCTCTGTAGAGCCTTCTCCCTCTCCTCCCGTTCTTTCTCCCTCTCTCGTTCAAGGGCTTTCTCCTTCTCTCTTTCTCTCTGTAGAGCCTTCTCTCTCTCCTCTCTTTCTCTCTGTAGAGCCTTCTCTTTCTCCTCTCTTTCTCTCTGTAGAGCCTTCTCCTTCTCCTCTCTTTCTCTCTGTAGAGCCTTCTCCCTCTCCTCCCGTTCTTTCTCCCTCTCTTGTTCAAGGGCTTTCTCCTTCTCCTCTCTTTCTCTCTGTAGAGCCTTCTCTCTCTCCTCTCTTTCTCTCTGAAGAGCCTTCTCCTTCTCTCTTTCTCTCTGTAGAGCCCTCTCTCTCTCCTCTCTTTCTCTCTGTATAGCCTTCTCCTCTCTTTCTCTCTGAAGAGCCTTCTCCTTCTCTCTTTCTCTCTGTAGAGCCTTCTCCCGCTCATCCCGTTCTTTCTGTAGAGCCTTCTCTCTCTCCTCCCGTTCTTTCTCCCTCTCTCGTTCAAGGGCTTTCTCCTTCTCCTCTCTTTCTCTCTGTAGAGCCTTCTCTCTCTCCTCTCTTTCTCTCTGTAGAGCCTTCTCTTTTTCCTCTCTTTCTCTCTGTAGAGCCTTCTCCTTCTCCTCTCTTTCTCTCTGTAGAGCCTTCTCCTTCTCCTCTCTTTCTCTCTGTAGAGCTTTCTCTCGCTCCTCCCGTTCTTTCTGCAGAGCCTTCTCTCTCTCCTCCCGTTCTTTCTCCCTCTCTCGTTCGAGGGCCTTCTCCTTCTCCTCTCTCTCTCTCTGTAGAGCCTTCTCTCTCTCCTCCCGTTCTTTCTGCAGAGCCTTCTCCCTCTCCTTCTCCAGAGCTCTCTCTCTCTCCTCCCTCTCCCTGGACTGTTGCATGTCTCTCGCCTCCCGGTTGTCGGCCTTGGGTGGATCCACGTCCTCCGCTTCCATTTTAACTCCGTCCCGCTCAGAGTCTTCTGCTGTTGCCATGACAACTCTGGCCGGTGTGGAAGTTGGGCTAAAGGCTGGGAAATGGGCTCCCCTTGCCCCCTGGTGGCCGGCAGTGACGGCCGCGCTGAAGGTGATGGTGGGGACCGCTGCAGAGGCCTTGTTGCCCATCAGGGTGGTGCCGGAGGTGGGCGGGGCCAGGACGGAGACCCCTGTGTGGGCGATTGTCGTGACTCCGCCCTCGCGGAGCAGGGCGCCGGGGAACAGCGTTGCGGCCAGGCCATCGGCGGTGGAGGTTGCCGTGGCGGCCAGCTCCTGCTCCTCGGACTCTGCGCGGCCCTTCTTCCTGCTCCCGGCGAAAGCTCCCTCAGACTCCATCTTGCGTGCCAGCAGGGTGAGTGGGCCAGGCTTGCGCTCACCAGCGCCCCCGTGTGGTTCGGGGCTGCTGCTGCGGCTGTTGCTGCTGGAGCTTCCAGAGCTGGAGCTACTGTCCTGCCGCTGCAGGGAGGGAGGGGAGCGGCCGCCTTCAGGGGGGTGTCTCCGCACCGCTACCCCTAAACCGGCCCCTGCCCCTGCCACGCCTTCAGGCTCATCCAGGCTGGGTGGACTCTGTTTGGGGGTCTCGGGTAAGGGGAAGGAGAGCTCTGGAGGAGGGGAGGGGGGTGGTGTAGGCTGCCGAAGGGGCAGCTGGGGGTGGGAATGGGGATGTGGTTGGTGTGGGGGCAGCTGCAGGGGGATGTGTTGGGAGGGCTGCTGGGCACGTCGAGACCTCTCCCGAGCTGCCAGGCTGCTGGGGGGCTCCCAACTGCCCCCTCTCCTGTGCCCTGCCCCCCAGTCCTCCTCCTCTTCCTCGTCGTCCTCTTCCTCATCATCGTCACTGTCCTCGTCGCTGTCCAGCTGGGAACGTGGAGCCCGTTGGGGCGGGGGCAGGCTGGGCTGCAGGGCCGAGTGGGCTGTGACAGGCGGGTCTGAGCGGAGTTGGGGTGGGCCCTGCCTCTCGGGGTCCCCGACAACACGCACTGAGAGAGAGGCCACAGCGCGGGGCGGGGCAGAAGGTGAGGAGGGGGCGGGGTCATCGTGGCTCTGGCGGGTGGAGGACCGCCGGGCCCGGCTGCCTGGGACATCCTGGGGCTCTGCCTCTGCAGCAGAGGCATCACCCGCCGCCTGCATGGCCTGACCTTGACGGAACGGTGCCTTGCGAGTATTCGGCAGCATCGCTGCCGCCTCTTCAGTCTCCCCAGCCCCGTCTTCCTCGCCCATCTTGTCTGTTCTTCCCCAACCCCTCTCTCCTTCTTCCTTCTCCTCCCGCTTGTCAAAAGGGTGTCGCTTGTTCTGGAGCCCCACAACAGGAGAGACTTCCTGGTGGCGAAAGGTGACCACAAAAAAAAAAAAAACATGACAGATAACCACAGCAGGAGTACAGAGCGCTGGGCTGTTTTCTGTCCAAGAGAAACGCTGCTGCTTAAATACGGTCAGGCGGCATTAAAAATGGGTTCTTAAAGCACAACTGAACTTTGGTAGAACTTTGGGTTGTGTGGTTATACCTGGTTATGGTACGAGTCCAAATGGTGGTGAAATATGTTCATTAGTTGCTCTGTGCTCCCTGGGGTGACAATCCAGAATAGGGTATTTGTCACTCTCCATTCACTTCTATAGGGCAGCTAAAACGGTCTCAAAATGACACTTCTAGCACGTACAGTATACAAACGTGAACAAAGTGGAGTCTGTCAATACAAACGATAACCATTCCTTGTACGTATTTGTTTTGTGTAATTAAAATTATTTATAGAAGTACTACTTTCTTCAATGTTGTTAGCAAGCTACCAGAAAAGAAGAGCAAAATGTCGGCAGGTCGGTAGAGTGACTAATTACTAATGAGTGGTTTTTGACACATTGGCGCATTAACGCTGTTTCTGGCGCAATAATTATCTACCGGATCTACATTCCAAATAAAATACGAATTAGCCAGGAAAGGGCCATTTAATAAATTATTATTATTTTTTTTTTTTAAACGTACGAGGACTGGTTATTGTTTGTATTGACAGAATCCACTTCGTTCACGTTTGTATACAGTACATGCTAGAAGTGTCATTTTGAGACCATTTTAGCTGCCCTATAGAAGTGAATGGAGAGCGACAAATACCCTATTCTGGATTATCACCCCAGGGAGCACAGAGCAACTAACAAACATATTTCGTCACCATTTGGACTCATATCATGACCAGGTAACTACACAACCCAAAGTTCTGCCAAAGTTCAGCTGTGCTTTATGCTTTCCTGTGCTGGCCACTCAAAAGTAAGCAAGGCAAATTAAGCTGACTTAGATCTATGTAGATCTACTGGTGTCGCTCCTGTTTGGTCTCCTGGACAGGTTCTCCCTGGGCTGTAGTGCCCCAAGGATCCATTTTGGTGTCCCTTCCATTTTTCCCCTGTATCCTCACTCTGGGATCTCAAATCATGTGCATCACACACGCGGTCATTTGCTCTCCTCATACTCTGGTTTTCTCTTAGGTCTAGTCTTCTTAGCCGTCCCTTCCTGGTTACATTTGGTTGCCACCTTCTTAGAACTTCCCTAATAGCACAGTTAACCTATTCATGCTAATTACTGTGAATCTCTTTGACTGAACTACAAAATTCAAAACACTAAACTCTCTTCCTTTTGCTTAAAAAAAAAACAAAAAAAAACAAAGGACTAGAATCATCTATTTTTTGTCCCCCTCTATGTCTCTCACTCTCAATGATTCGTCCAAAGTGACACTTGTACCCTACTCATCTTACTAAGTCTTACTCGTTTATTTTCCTTATTAAGGTCTTCTTCTTCACCTGCCCTCTGGTTCCCTCTTCTGTGCTCGTCAAATCCCATTTCTTTACCTTTATTTCCCCCCTCTATGTTTGGAACCTTTCCCTGCTCAACTTTACCTCTGAAACACTAGTGCTTACTTACCACATTAATCACTCGTCTCCACTTGATATTCAGTGTGTCAAACTCAAACCACGCCATCTGCAATGACAGCTCCCCGTAGACTAATTTTCCACATTGCCAAATACATGTGCTCACCGCTCTCTAGCTCCCTCACAGTGGAGTAGTCAGACAACAATCAATGTTCTTTTGTTTATTGGGACATAACCCCTTAAAAACCGACCTCCATGGCCTCTGTCCGATCATTTACCCGCCCTCTCACGGTGAAGGTAATGCCACAATTGTCCAATCTTTGGCGAGCCTGGATTAATTGCCCCCTTATGGGATTTGAACTGCAGTTGCGAAGAGAGCGGAGGGTTCTTACCTGGTCTGATTGGGGACAGGAAGTTCCATCATTAGCCTCAGCGTGATCCTCCTGGTCTGGGCCCACGGGGCTGTCCATGTCTAAGGGAAAGATCAGAGGGGAATGGTCGGGCAAGTGCTCCCAGATTCTCAACGGGTTGTTAACCATGAACCAATCTGAGGTCATGAACTGTGGTCTCCTCAGTGCACACTGACAGTGTGAGAGGTGAGCTGAACTCACTTACACCCAGACAGACACGCAGTCCAGCCTGGTGCATCAGTATTAGCATGGCAGGCTCATCATTGGAGACATGATTACATGGGCAGGGTATATTGTTGGGGTGAATGGGGGATATGTTGCTGAGGTGAAAGGGGGGTATGTTGTTGAGGTGAAAGGGGGTGCGTAGCTGAATTCTTACCGTCTGCTTCAGCTGCCTCCCGCGCCTCTCTCTCCAGTCGCTGCCTCAGGAGCTCCTGCTGCTTCGCAAGGTACTGCTTTATAAAACTGTTCTGACTCATCTCCTCCCCAATCTGAAACACCCACAATGCCTTAGAAAACTGCTCCCAATATAACACACACACACAACGCTTGAGAAAAATGCTCCCAATATGACACACACACACACACACACACACACACACACACACACACACACACACACACACACACACACACACACACACACACACACGAGCATGTGCACATCTTTAGAAAAAAGCACACACAGCTTTAGAAAAAAGTCTCTTCACTTCTGTCGATAGCTTCTCACCTGGGAGTTTGGCTGGAGTCCAATGTGAGCGGTGGAGGTTCTCTGCAGGTTTTCCAACATCAGAGCCTAAAACACAGAAACGCAGGACTTTAATTATGACCCAACACTACAACAGCACAACCCAACACGATGACCCAAATATGACCCAATACCCTCAATACAACAGCAGAACCCAACACCAGATCCAGCCAAAACACACTGCTTTAAATATGACCCAACAGCTCAATGCTACAGCACAACCCAACATCAGATCCAGCCAAAACATGCTGCTTCAAATATGACCCAATACCTCAATGGAACAATACAACCCAACACCATTATCCAGCTGAAACACACTGCTTTAAATATGACCTAACAGCTCAATGCTGTGGCACAACCCAGCACCCGTATACCACAATCATTTTGTTTGATAGAAAACCGTTGCACATTTAGCGCAAAAAATCTGGGCGTTCCGGGCACTTCCGAATGCTCTTATTCCTCAGCAGGGAAAAATACTAAATTGAAAAAAGGAAGAGCACACGCCTCTAACAACGTGGATCATTTCCGTTTTTGGCAAATAATCTTCGAAAGGATCCTGCTAACACAGGATGCCAAACTGAAACAGAGCCGGTTTTCATTCCCATTTCATCATCATGATGTCCATTTTATTCCCCAAGTCATTTTTACAGAAAGGGAATGTTGTGGCCAACATAAAATAAGGTGTAATTATTAGATTAAAATATACAATTTAGACTGTTGAGTCAAATTTTGTCTACTTCAGGTTACAGTTACAACAATAATATTACCTGAATAAATAATGCTTATTTTTGGAATAAAATATTCAAAATGTATTTCTTGGCAGCCCTAGTCATGCTTCGGATTTATTTACAGAAAGCTTTAATAATAATAATAATAATGTCAGTTTAAAACACAAGTAAAAATGGGTCCAAGTGCAGAAATGGCCTGCATTTTTAAAACAGTTTGCTGAAAGCTGTGTGACCTCTTGAGTTATGACCTTCAGATTCATGCTTGACAACTCATGCAAGGAGTTCCCCAAACACCAGCTGTAGGCTAAATGGCCGACTACACACCTCTGTTTGGCCAGCTACTTTCAGACATATATTTAAGGTCTGCAAATTAATTTAGTAAAAATGATGCCATCGGAACAATTTGTCTCCCAGCCGCCAACACCCCTAGCTGGCCAGCAGCCATACCACCATGCAATCTGCTCCTGCTAAGCAGGTGAGGGCTTGGTTAGTACTTGGATGGGAGACCCGGGAAAACTAAGTTGCTGCCGGAAGTGGTGTTGGTGGGCCAGTAAGGGGCAATCTTCCCTCTGGTCAAATAAACCCCAATGATGGGGACACTGTGCTGTAGGAGATGCCGTCTTTCGGATGAGACGTTAAACCGAGGTCCTGACTCACTGTGATCATTAAAAATCCCATGACACTTATTGCAGAGTAGGGGTTTCCCCGGTGTCCTGGCTAAACTCCCAACCTGGCTCTTTCAATCTGCCACCTAATCATCCCCCAATTTAATTGGCTAAAAATTGTTGTCTCTCTCTCCACCTCAGCTGATGTGTGGTGAGCATTCTGACGCAAAATGGCTGCCGTTGCATCACCCAGGTGGGTGCTACACATTGGTGGTGGTTGAGGCGAGTTTCCCCCTCATCATTGTAAAGCGCTTTGAGTGTGAGAAAGGCGCTATATAAATGGCAGGCATCATTGCTATTATTAAACTGGAACAAATTTTATTATTAAAAAAGAAAAAGAAATGAAGACTGACTGTAAGTGGCGGTATACAAAATGAAGACAGACAGATTGCAAAACAGGATGAGGCATTATTCTATTCTATCCATAAGCCAGCACAGCATGCAGAAATGCATGTTTGCGCATGTGCACCTGCATGCATGGGGGTCTCCTCAGTGCACACTGACAGTGTGAGAGGTGAGCTGAACTCACTTACACCCAGACAGATACGCAGTCCAGCCTGGTGCATCAGTATTAGCATGGCAGGCTCATCATTGGAGACATGGTTACGTGGGCAACCTCACCCACGAGCACGCGCACGCGCACGCACACACACACACACACACACACACACACACACATAGTACAGACTAAACTGGCCACAGCTGATCTACTCATAGCACAGAATTGTCTTGTTGATACCAGGTCATAAAATACTACACTGGTAACAGGGCTAGAAAGGGAGCAGCAGTGTAGTACGCTGGTATGGTAACAGGGCTAGAATGGAGCAGCAGTGTAGTATGCTATGGTAACAGGGCTAGAATGGAGCAGCAGTGTGGTACGCTGGTATGGTAACAGGGCTAGAATGGAGCAGCAGTGTAGTACACTGGTATCGTAACAGGGATTGTAACTCAAGAAGTTTCGGGTTCAATTCCAAGGAGGGGCACAGCCACCTTGTACCTTTAAGCAAGCATCACTCAACCAGAACTGCTTCCAGAAAAAATCCAGCTTTTACAAATGAACAGGATTTTTAACTACAAAAAAAAACAAAAACAAAAAAACAAGTTGTACAAGTCTCTCTAGATAAGTGCATCTGTAAAAGGACCAAATGCAAATGAAAATTTGCATTTGGCGGGAAAAATTTGATTGCATTTTTGGCCGTGATTGCAATTTGACAAAAGTATCCAGGGGAGTGAAACACAATCTCCGAAGATGCTCCACAATGGATTACAGGACCCGATTTCAAAATTATTTAAATTTCTGATGCGCCTAAGCACAGAACACAGCTGCGGCAATGACCATGCTTCGTCCGCTCACAACCCCGCCATTTTATTTGGCCGAACTTGGGGGTCACAAGTCCCCTGGGGAGCCTCAATTTTCCACATACATCTGCAGACATGGTTGTCGTTTTTTGGTAGAATGCACACACAGACAAAGCCGAAATCCCCAAGCATTCAACAAGACTTTTACAGTCTCTCGACAGACTCAGTCCTCAAATGCACCCAATACACACCCTCACTCCCATATGCATCCAATACACACCCTCACTCCCAAATGCACCCAATACACACCCTCACTCCCAAATGCATCCAATACACACCCTCACTCCCAAATGCACCCAATACACACCCTCACTCCCAAATGCATCCAATACACACCCTCACTCCCAAATGCACCCAATACACACCCTCACTCCCAAATGCATCCAATACACACCCTCACTCCCAAATGCATCCAATACACACCCTCACTCCCAAATGCACCCAATACACACCCTCACTCCCAAATGCACCCAATACACACCCTCACTCCCAAATGCATCCAATACACACCCTCACTCCCAAATGCATCCAATACACACCCTCACTCCCAAATGCACCCAATACACACCCTCACTCCCAAATGCACCCAATACACACCCTCACTCCCAAATGCACCCAATACACACCCTCACTCCCAAATGCACCCAATACACACCCTCACTCCCAAATGCACCCAATACACACCCTCACTCCCAAATGCACCCAATACACACCCTCACTCCCAAATGCACCCAATACACACCCTCACTCCCAAATGCATCCAATACACACCCTCACTCCCAAATGCACCCAATACACACCCTCACTCCCAAATGCACCCAATACACACCCTCACTCCCAAATGCATCCAAGATCACACTAATTCTCAAAATCAATCAACACAAAATAAATACCTAGCCAAATGTACAACACACACTCACTCTAAAATGAACCCAACACACACATTACCTCACACAAGTGTATCCAACACACAAGCATGTACATTCACACACTCAAGTGCACACAACAAACACACACTGTCATTCACTCACACATGCGTACCAAACATGCACATGCACTCGCGCGCACACACACACACACACACACACACACACACACACACACACACACACACACACACACACACACAACTTGCTTCCAAAAGCAGCCAGCGCATGCACTACTGAGCATGTGCTCTCCCTGGTTCACACAAGAGAACACACACACACCTTCCAGACACAAGTTAAATATTTGCAGAGTCCTCTACTTTCCACATTAGAATGGGGCTAAAAAACGGCAGCAAGAGGGCTTCTTGCACAATTTACCAGGCTTAAAAGAACGAGAGAGAGAGAGAGACTGACAGATAGAGAGAGAGGGGGAAGGTTTGCATATATATCTCTGTACACTGTACCTCACAGTTCTCCGTTAACACCATCAGTCATTTCCAGGGGACACAAGGGCAGGCTCTCTCATGCAGCTGTCAAAATGACCAAGGGTACTTTCCATCTGCTGGGTTCAAGTAATTCTGAAGTGCTAGTATAACAGCGGCGCAGTATAACAGTTAAGGCACTGGCACCGTAGCTGAAAGGTTGCGGGTTTGATTAACCTGCCATTGTCCCCTTGATCAAGCTGTGCAAGTTGCTCAAGATAAGAGGACCTGCTAAATGCCATAATATCAAATTCAGGTTTCACACTCAACACCATAGAGTTCAACAGTGTTGGCAGGTTAACGCTCAACACTTGAGTTTCTAGATGTAACCCCCAGGGTCAAAAAAGCGCATAAATGTAAAAACAGCTCGGCAAAATGCAGTCAGTCCAGGAGTGGCCAAATTCAGCACACGTTCTGAAAGGCCTAGTGATTAAAGACAATCCTAAAACACAAAAGAGTGTCTACCATCAGCCATCATTCAGTGTAAATGGACCAGTTTCACACACTCCATTAAAAACACTGCCTTTAACTGCTCTAAGGTACTAGAACCACTTCTAGCAACAGCTCAAAATGCACAAATACTGGGCTTATCTTTCAAAGGGAAAATCTGTAAAACCCTATATAGCTATCTAAAATTCAGCTTTGTGGTGAAGACTGCTTTTCAAAGTTTCAAAGAAACATTTAGATGGTGCTAGAATGGAAAAGTGGGTTGTTGTATTTTGTGAGACGATGACGTTTGTACCAGCAATAAAGTTAGCTGGTCTGCAGTGTAACGTTATATAAAATCAGAAGTAACTACCTGGTTCATCCCTGATTGACGGTACACGTATGTAATGCAAATTAGCTGCCCTTGGCATGGCTCTCTTCTGATAGTTAGCCAGTTATTTGACCACCCACATATCCACTAGAGCCCAACCGATATATCGGCCGATATTTGCGTTTCTGTACCATATTGCATCGGTAGTCAAGGATGACATGTGGCCGATATAGTTTTTTTTTTTTTTTTTTTACACTGACACTTGGGCGCTCCTAGCACTCCATCTAGAGGTTCTCGCCACAGAACTATATACCCTCAACATATCATGCGACATGGAATTCTTCACTCAGTCAGAGAGCAGCACTGCCGCTGGAGGAAGACTCACTGAATGAAAGGAAGAAGCAAGTTTCGCTTGCTAGCTAATTGAATGTTGTCAATTATAATACTGTATTAACACAAGAGTAATGTTATACTATACGATAACATTGCTAGCTAGCTATCGGCAAGCTAATCAGCTGCCAGTAACGTTAACGTGAGATGGATCCACAGACCTCGTTGTGCTCTTTTACTTAGCACCATTACTTAGCTAATGTTATAATTCATGAGTAGGCTACCGACTGAGATATAACATATATATTTAGGACAGTGTGCATTTAGATTCACCCCCGCATTTTAACTAACTGAGGCATTTATTTTCATATTGAATAAATTCATGGGATTAATGTGACGGACTTAAGGTGATGACGATGTTTGTTTTGAATAGCTAGCTAACGGTAGCTAGCGAATGACAGCTCCTGGTGCCAGTTTCAAGCTTACGGAGTTGGCTGAGTAACTGCACTGAGTAAAACCCGGAACCCTCCCAAATCTGGAACATGGACTGAAGAAAAAGAGCTGTTCCGGGTTTTTTTCTCAGTGCAGGCTACTCAGTAATTCTGCTTCGTGAAACAGCCCCTGCTCAGCTAACCTTAGGATGAGAGAAGAGGAAAAACCTTATTGGTACGGAATCTATGTTACCAGCCATCAAGCTAATGTAAGCTAATGGTCTCGTACACACTAATGTTTTAGTTTTGAAACGTTTCGGAAATGTTTTAGTTGAGAGGTTTTCGCTAACGTTACCTTGACCTGTTCATAGGATACACATTATTTGAATGCATTCTGTTCTGTGGTTTTCGAAACCTAGAATGCGCTCCACCCAGCACGTTTCCTTGATAGCGGATTTTATCTTCTGCATTCCTTGGTAACTATCGACATTTAACGTTACAGTTGAAAAATAAATAAATAAATAAATAAATAAATAAACATGGATCATTTTCTGCTTTCCGATTGTTTAGGGCGATACAACACGTCTCCTCAAGCCACAATCGGTAGCCATAGTATAGAAATAACATATGATAATAATAATAAAATAAACACAAATGTTCAACTGTCAAATTAACTGTTTAGATGTTCGAAATTCCCACAAAACTTGGGAGTATCATTCTTTATTTATGACCGAAGTAAAATTATTCTACATGTAGGTTTCGGTAACCGATCCTGTACACACTCACGGCTAAAACCAGTTTTCTAAACTTTTCCAAGCCTAGCTCCGAGGGGTTTTAAATTGATGCATCGTTCGAGGCACAAGCCATTTAGATTGGCTGTAAAATAGGCCTCCTGTAACCTTAGACTACCTTTATATGTATACAGCTAACTCCCAACCTGTTTCCAGTTCTTAATTATCAATCAAGCAGTTAATTAATGAAATAACAAATATCAATGAATAGCGATAGCAAGTTTTTCTGTGCTAGCATTTTTCTTTGTCATAAAATGTGCAGCACTTAAATAGCCTATTATTTTTATTTATTCTTTATTGAAATGGTCAGTAAGTTACTTAAAGTACTGATGTTTATTTTGCTATTTATTTCATTTCTATTGTTTATTTGATCAGTTTACATTTCTAAAATTGCTTGATGATGTTAATTGTGTTAATATTATAATAATGTAATTTTTTGTGTAATAAAGTTATGTGTTTAAGAAGTCTTCTGAGTACCTTTGCATAGTCATATTGGTGCTAAATCTGTGCACAATCCACGTAGAAAAGGTCTATTTTAATTCAAGCTCAAAACTTCACTATATCGGCTGCCATATCGGGGGTAATCGGTGAACCCCCCCCTCTAAAATCGGTATCGGTCACAAAAATCCCATATCGGTCGGGCTCTAATAACCACATGTACAGTCAAACATAAAAGTATCTGTCAAGAAACAAAAAAAGACGCAGTGGGATAGCTTCTTTAAAAATGTGCAACACTATCGTGATAATGCGATCCGGGACATATTGTGATCTATAATCACTCTCGTGCACCGAAAATGTATTTAACAGAGACAATGGTGTGCTTTGCGATAAAACTACAGCGAGCAAGCTAACGGTAGCTACTTGGCATCTGATTTGATACCAACAAGTATGTCAACTAGCTACGTTTTTACTCAAAAGGAAAAAAAAAAAAAAAAAACATATCGCGACACTTTTGCGTCTTGACAGATAACTGTTTAAAAGAAGTGATCAATTCGCTTATCCGCGCCTTAAAATATTGCAGCGTCGGTGTTTACACAATTTAATGACGGATCGCTTTCGTAGACGCGCTTGGCGCGCCCCCGGACCCCTTGTTGAAGAAAAAAAGCACACTTTCATTCCCGGCCTCCTATCCCAGTTACTCTGAGTCCATCTGTCCTGCGCGTATCCGTCAACATACCAAGAGCAGGCGCGCCCCCATCTTCCCCCCACCCCCTTCGTGCACACACGAACACACAAAGCGCGGGCCCGCTGACTACTCGAAAAACTAAGACACCGACTCACATAAACACACATAGCGAGCAAGCAAGCTCGACTTCACTAGGCCTGATGTTCTCGACTGGCGCAGCACTACAACTTTACACAAGATAAAGCACTAAACTCGTGGTTTCCAAAACTAATCTGCAAAGACCACCATCACAACTAGCCCTTTCCCGCGCACTCATACTCACAGGCTATGCAGACCGAGTAAGCACCCCCGCTTCCAAACCACCGACAGTCGGCCTCTTTAGCCTCTCGGTCTAGCTGCCGCAGACTAAAACCGAACTTCTTTTTGAGACCGAAAACCTAAGCTAAACTTACCCCTTTGAGTCGCTTGATTAGGGCATTCTTTTGCCCGCTTTTAGCGAGGCCGCGTTGCTCCAAAGCGGCTTTTAAATCCGCCACACGTAGCGAATGAAGCGGCCTCCCGTCCAGCGTAACGTCTTCGAGGTCCGCCATCTTGCTTCCCTTCGCTCTCTCTCCAACTCCGGTCGCTGCAACGCCTTCCATCGCTGACGTCACAGTTCGGCGATATCCGGAAGGGGAGGAGAATTCCTGACTGACGCTAGCTTTTCCTCGATCAGATCTATAGCGTACAGTTGTTTACAGTACTTGTTTAAGTTGTCTAAACTAGATTATTGATACAGAAATCGCCATGAAAAGTGCTTTTGGTTAATACATATTTTATTGGGAGTGTAAACACAAAACAAGGCAATACCAAAAACAATTGTAACCATGCATAAGAATAAATTACAAACCGTTAAGTCAGTCGAAGATATAGGCTACAACTGAATTGAATGAGGTCAAAGTTTGAGCAGATTGCAGATTAATAAGACTATAAACTTAATTGCCAAGAGATAGATAATAAGAGCAGACATTAGATCCTCACATCCAGAGAGAATTTGGCCTAGCCTACATAAGGACATCCCACCTGTGCTCCACGAAGCTCATTTTATGTAATAGCATATAATCGCTGTAGTTTTATTGCAAATAACGAGTTCATGTTATGTAGCTCGTGAGCACATGCATTTTTCACCCTTGTGCATTTGCATCAACAAAATCCCGTACCATAGCAGCCTGCATTCAAGTCAAGTATTTACCATGTGCTTGTGTAAATTGGGATGGCAGGTATGCCATCCGCCAAGTTACGGCTTGGCGGGGCATGCCCCATATTGCATATACTGGAGCCACTGCTAGGGAGACAGGGTAACAGCTAAAGCTGAAGGAATTGTAAAAGGTGATTGATTTGGTCTCAAAAAACAAGACTGCACAAAATGCTGCAGGATATTATATAAATATTAATAAAGCTGCATTCATTTAGCAGACACTTATCCAGAAAACATAAAGGCATCTACCTGAATGGTGCCAGGACTGGCCATGAACATTTCCAGTGAGTGTACGTGCAACATCACAAAAGTAAATTTAACTTAACTATGTGCTAGTTTTCCCATAGTGATTAGTTAGCCAAAATAATCCAGCTCATAATTTGATCCTTCTATTGGCCCATTCCAGAGCTAACTGTTTGAACATTGGCTTTTATTTTGCCTGTGCATGATTTTGGCATATTTGATATACCAGCTGTGTAACTTTGTCATGGGATTTTTAAATCAGCATAGCAACCCTGGTTGTGAGTCATTTGGCTCACAACAGCTGTGGGCTTGTGCACCATGTACTTTTCTTGTCTAAGATAACTTGCATAGCTAACATTTTACATACTAGCACGCAATAGGCTATCATGCTGGATTTTCCCCCTCCTCTCATTGTATGAATCTTTAAAAGTCACCTGATTAAAACATTTCCTTTGGCATCTTGATTATGCACGTGGAAAGGAAGGTTCACTGTAAATCGTAAGAACTGGACAAATGTAAACTTATTCTCAATCACATGGTCAGAAACAAGCTGTAATTCAGGACAGGAAAAGTGCATTTGTAGCTATATTTACTCTCTTTTGATATTCATCCTAGATGCACGGTTTAATAGAGGAACTGTTAATGACTGGATTTATGAAGGTCCATCCGTTAGTTACCTACCTATACCGGTTATTAATATGGACAGCCAAATGCTCTTGCCGAAAAGACAGGTTATGCAACAGAACAAAATGGGTAGCCTATAACTTCATACAATAGACAAATAATATCTGTTGCATAACCCTGATGATAATGTAATTACGGACGAAAGCTACACTGCACTGGAGGTTTAAGGATGTTTTTGAAAGTAATTTACATTTGTCTTTTTTTTTACCAAAAGGCCTACTCATTTCGTCAAGCGCACTGTATATAACCACGTGAACGAACCTCGACATGTTCCTCCATTAGGCTACGTACTGTATATTCGTTGCCATGATTATGTAGGCTACGTCATTCACATATTAAATATTTAATGTCTTATGTTCTGCGTTCCCGCTACTTCTATTTCTTGAAACCAGAAAGACAAGCATATCTACGCAGAATACATCGTAATGACAGTGCTAGCTAGCCGGTTCAGTTCACTTTTTTCCTGTTCCACTTTCAAAAGCAGTAGCACGCCATTAGAAGCTGTAGTCCGGAAGTTGTGGAGTGTGAATCAACAAAACGGTCCTTCGTTACAACATAGCAATAATGGGGAAAAGGTGACATACATCCAAGTGAAAGGTGAGAACAGGATGAACAAAATAGGTAAAACTTGGTAGATGAGGACACCATGTATTAGGATTTGGCTACCTAACGTTACTGTATATTATGTCTTGTAAATAATAGGTAACGTTAATGTTACTAGGAAGTACGGGGTCGATTAGGCTAGCTATACTTTAGGAATATACTGAAGAATAATTGTTAGCTAACGTTACATTAATATAGCTAATGTTAAGTTTATCAAGTCAACTGTAACGTAGCTAGCTAACGTTAGCTATAGCAAATTGTAGTTTTTAGTTCGTCGTTTTTTAAGTTAGCTGCATCTTTATATTAGCTTGCTTGTAAATTGACTAAAGCTAGCCGTGTGCTCTCGCTAGTTGAGAGATTGCTAGCTAGGTAAGGCAGGTTAGCTTTCTCTGTCCAGTCTCCACCGTATTTTATGTTTTCAACTGGCTACCGATACGTATCCATCTCGGATCCCTCGGATGCTGAGCTAATAACGTTACACCGTTTGATAACTCACACAGTTGATTCTTGTTTGATTGATGTATTAAATGTTACGAAACTCTTCAGATAATTAAAGAGACTCCTTTTAGTATAGCTACAGAATACAAAAAGTAACGTTACCATTCCAAATTGCTTATAGCCTACCAGTCAGAATAATTTAGCTAGCTGTCTAGTTAGTTGGCTCCAGTTAAATCAAACAATTGCAGCTATTAAAAACACGGGGCTGAACAGACAGGCTTTAGGTCTGGACAGCCTGTGAATTGGGGGAAGACACCATTGTCCATATGCTAAAAGCTCAGCACACAAGTGACAGACAACCCATCAAATGTAGCCATTACTCTTGTTTATTCTGGTGTGGCGTTTTGGTCCCAGACTGTTTTAAGGGGAAAGGTAGACCGGTTTTTTTTTTAATGGGGATGCATGTCACACCTTTAGGAGCACTTAATCACCATTGAAGGAGAGTCTCTATGCTAAAGAGACCATAGCCAAAAGCACTAAGTTAGTGAGTGTAAAATATTTCGCTGGAGAATCATTGCTCCTTGTCACTTGAGTATATCCTCCCTCCCACTTCTGATTTCTGTTTGATTTGCACTGTACATTCCAATGCACCGTTTTCAGGTTTACCCTTTCTGATCTTGCCCCCTCCCCGCAGAGGATGTCTTGGTTCTCTCACACGCTGCAGGGTTCGGGCCAGCGGCCTCCCTCTCCACAAACAGCGTCCTCTGCTGTGGAGGACCTATCCTACGCGTGCCTGGCGCAGCCTCGTGGTGAATTACAGCCCATTGCCGCTCCCAGCTGGCTCTGCACGGCACCTTACTCGGCTCCCACCAGCCTGGCCCAGTTCCCATCCGTGCCAAAAGCAACAGCGCCCCCTAGCCTGGAGGATTTGTCCTGCAGCTCTGCGGGTGTGGGGGTGGATGTTGGGCCTGCACCGCTGTCCTATGTGACCCTGCAGGAGCAGAGATGTGTCCTGAGCTGGTTTCAGGGGTGGGGGATTCCACAAAGGGAGCGCTTCCTGCAGGACCTGCTGTCGAAGGCTGTGCCGGGGAAAGTCTGCACCCTACTAGAGCAGCTCAACACAATGCAGGTACTGAGCACAAACTCAACACAATGCAGGTATTGAACACAAACTCAACACACTGCAGGTATTGAACACAAACTCAACACAATGCAGGTATTGAACACAAACTCAACACAATGCAGGTACTGAACACAAACTCAACACAGTGCAGGTACTGAACACAAACTCAACACAATGCAGGTACTGAACACAAACTCAACACAATGCAGGTACTGAACACAAACTCAACACACTGCAGGTATTGAACACAAACGCAACACACTGTAGGTATTGAACACAAACTCAACACACTCCAGGTATTGAACACAAACTCAACACACTGCAGGTATTGAACACAAACTCAACACACTGCAGGTATTGAACACAAACTCAACACACTGCAGGTATTGAACACAAACTCAACACACTGCAGTTACTGAACACAAATGTGACTCACTGAAAATGGAATCCCTGCATCCCACAGCTCTGGGGGGTATTTCACGAAGCAGGATTAAGGAGCTAGCCGGCTACCTTTTGTAAATATTTAGAATTTGATCACATCTAATTGGATGAGAGCCTGGGTTTCTTCAAAATATTTACAAAAGTTAGCCGGCTAATTTCTTAATCCCGCTCTGTGAAATCCCTGGTCTCTGTACCTTTCAAATTAGACTCAGCTCTCCGATTGGTCCTTTAACACTGGTCTTAGTTCGCCGATTGGCCCTTAAACACTGCTCTTGGTTCTCCGATTAGTCGGTTAACACTGCTCTTGGCTCTTTGATTGGTCCTTCAGCACTCCTCTTGTCCTGCCCCCAGGTGCAGGACCACCCGCCCAACATCTTCGAGTGCCAGCTGCGTCTGTGGTCGCAGTGGTTCGAGTCGTGGAGCGAGGAGGAGAGGAACACCTTTCTGCACATCCTGGAAGAGCGGGACCCCATCTTCGCCGCCCACTTCTACAGGAGCGTGGCTGGGACAGCGGGCCGGGAGTGAGGGGCTGGGACAGCGGGCCGGGAGTGAGGGGCTGGGACAGCGGGCTGGGAGTGAGGGGCTTGAGGGGGAGGGGGGGTTTGAGGTGTGGGAGGGCACAGGCGAGGAGGGTGGGGGGGGGGGGTGGGGGTTTGCATTTCACACTGGGTGCGCTAGTTTACGTACGCCCAGTACCCTCCCGGGGGTATTATGGGACGAGACTCGGGAAGGGCGTGACATCACCGCTAGTCGCGCGCTGCGTCGGAGTGGGCAGGTTGGCAGACTACTACGTCACCTACTGACCGGGAGCCCCTACTCGAGCGTGCCCAATAAGTGGAACAGCCCTATTTGTTTAATAGGGTGGGCACAGGGGGAGGATGTCACCACACTTGGAGGGAGTTGTGTGTGTGTGTGTGTGAGTGAGTGAGTGAGTTGTGTGTGTGTGTGTGTGTGTGTGGGGGGGGGGGGGGGGGGGGGGGGGTGAGCGGTGAGCAGGTCACAGAGCATAACGGCAAAGCCCCACAGAAAGCGGTGAAATCGCATGCCATCGCTCTCGCCTCCCACAATCTTTAATCTGATTGGTTATTACGCCACGTTCCCCGTCTCAACATGCTTTGCAGACACGAGGAATCGCCTCTCGGAGGCGGCGTAATCTCCACACCGCTTTCTGTGGGGCTTTACCGTAAGGTTTGTGTGGGAGAAGTCTCACGGGCATGGTTATGTGATGACGATGGCCATGACCGAATATGATCCCTGCCCCCTGTCCACTCAGACCTCTGTTTACGATGTGCCCTCTCCCCACATTATGCAGGCAGGGTGTGAAAGAAATCCTGCAAAACTCTTTCCAAAATAGTGAGGAAGTAGTTTGTAATATGCCCTGCTCTTGTACTACAATTTGTAGTGTGCTCCTGAATCCCCTCAACAAGACCCTGGAAATAAGGGGTTCATCCGGGGATTTTAAGCGCCCCCCATTTGTGAGAAAAAAAATCACACACTCGAAATTGACTCAAATATACGCCCTCAAAGAGGTAAAGGGATCATATTCGGTCATGCCCATAGTCTCATGGTGAGGAGTAGGGGCCTATCGCACAGAGATCTAATTAAAGAGAGCTGAGGGAGGGAGGGGCTTAAGGAGTTTCCCCCATTTTTGTAGAAGAAGGGTTTCATTGAAAAAGTAGGCCCCGCCCCTCACCCCAGAGGCCCCGCCCTTCAACCCAGAGGCTCCGCCTCTCTGCATTGATCCAGGCTCAGCTTTCCTCATGCTAGTCTGTGCCCTGACTCACATGGAAAAGGCACTTTAGGGCCTGAGTGTTTAGGTTGTCGTGTATCGCTGTGCTGCTGTTACTGATGAATAAAAGTCAAACAAACCATGGATTTGTTCCCTCCCAATGAAAAATCCCTCCCTGAAAATCACCACCCACACTGTATCCTACATCCTGATTCAAACCTCCATCTAGGGTCACTAGCACATGTTGCTAATGGCCGTAGCACATACAAAGGCTTATATACTGTTCGACATGATCGTATTGTGGACCTAGTAGCAGCTGCAATCCATAGCATAATGCCATCTGACGTTAAACTGTTCAAGCATGCCCGTGTGAAGTCTAGCTGGTTCAGTCACAATGTTGACATATTCTCTGATATCCCAAACACACCTGATGTTGTTGTTTTTTTTGATGAGGGCTCACGAAATGTCCGTATTTTAGAGGTGGGCTGCTCGTTTGATGGAGCAAGCCTTCACTGAAAAATTTACCAAATATCAGCCCCTGGCTGCCTTAGTTAACAGCTTGGGGTACACATGCCACCTTTCCATTCTGATATTTGGTAGCCTTGGACATGTGCATAGGCTGACTGTGACCGGTCTACAAATTGCAGGCCTGTCAAAGAGTAGAGCCAGGCAGCTGGCAAGATACTGCTCTGTATCTGCTGCCATAGGCAGCCTGGCAGTGCGGAGGAGAAGGTGCTTTATGTACCCATAAAGTGTCCAGATCTTTTTTTAACCTAGTATATACACTGCTCAAAACAATTAAGGGAACACTTAATCATCACAGTGTAACACCAAGTCAGTTAAACTTCTGGGATATCAATCTGTCCATTTAGGAAGCACAAGTGATTGTGAATCAATTTCACCTGCTTTGGTGCAAATTAAAGTGACAACAGGTGCAATGGAGAGGCAAAAGCAAGACAACCCCCAAACAGGTAATGGTTTTGCATGTGGTGGCCACAGACAATTGCTCTCTTCTTATCCTTCTTGACTGATTCTTCTCTAGTTTTGTGTTCTGCTAGTGTCCTTGTCACTACTGGTAGCATGAGACGGTACCTGCAGCCCAATCAGGTTGCACAGGTAGTCCAGCTCCTCCAGGATGGCACATCCATACGTGCGGTCACAAGAAGGTTTGCTGTGTCTCCCAGCACAGTCTCAGGAGCATGGAGGAGATACCAGGAGACCGGCCGTTACACGAGGAGAGCTGGACAGGGCCGTAGAAGGGCATCAACCCAGCAGCAGGACCGGTATCTGCTCCTTTGTGCGAGAAGGAACAGGAGGAGCACTGCCAGAGCCCTATAAAATGACCTCCAGCAGGCTACTGGTGTGCATGTTTCTGACCAAACTGTCAGAAACAGACTCCATGAGGGTGGCATGAGGGCCCGACGTCCTGTAGTGGGACCTGTGCTCACAGCCCAGCACCGTGCAGCTCGATTGGCATTCGCGAGAGAACACCAGAATTGGCAGGTCCGCCATTGGCGCCCCGTTCTCTTCACAGATGAGAGCAGGTTCACACTGAGCACATTTGACAGGCGTGAAAGAGTCTGGAGACGGCGTGGTGAACGTTATGCTGCCTGTAACATCATCCAGCATGACCGATTTGGCGGTGGGTTAGTGATGGTCTGGGGAGGCATATCATTGGAGGGTCGCACAGACCTCCATGTCATAGCCAACAGTACCCTGACTGCTGTTAGGTACCGGGATGAGGAAGGCATTTATGCCATTGACTGGCCCTCTCGTTCCCCTGACATAAATCCAATTGAGCACCTATGGGACGTTATGTATCGGTGCATCCGACGCCGCCAAGTACCGCCACAGACTGTCCAGGAGCTCACTGATGTCCTGATCCAGGTCTGGGAGGAGATCCCCCAGGACACCATCCGCCGACTCATCAGGAGCATGCCCAGACATTGTCGGGAGTGCGTACAGGCACGCGGGGGCCATACACACTACTGAGTCACATTATGAGTTGCCGTGATAAGTCACACAAGTTGGATCAGCCTGTGATTTCAATTTTTTACTTTCATTTTCGGTGTGATTTTGAATCCAGCCCTCAATGGGTTGATGATTTTGGTTTCCATTGACCGTTGTTATGTCATTTTATTCTCAACAAATTATACAATGTACATCAGTAAAGATTTTCAACTTGAATAATTCGTTCATCAAGATCTGATGTGTCCCTTAAGTGTTCCCTTAATTTTTTTGAGCAGTGTACTTGTGCCCTTTGCACTGTGAATGTAATTTGTGGATGCAAATAAAGCATTTCGTTTTTCTCAATTGGTTACACATTAACTGGAACTATGCACACAATGGTGAAAACCTGAAGCTCATGTATCAACAACAAAGACTATTTCTGCAAAACTAAGCACAATTCCTTTGTCTTCACTCAAATAGCAATTATAAATCCCTTTGTTTTTGCAAAACTCTAGACACAAATCTCACCATTTAGCACAATTTTCACAATCAAGCCTTTTTTGTTCAAATGGAAAACACCGGCCTTCAAAATGCCAAACTCAATTACCAATTGGTTTCAGTCACTCCACACCTGGTCAAACTCAATTGGCTAAACGTTTCAATTATCTGTCAGAGCATAAAAGACACCTCAGGTGACCTCTACTGTGTTGGCAAACAGTGGAGCGAAACGAAGCACAGAGAGGCAGAGGTGCTACTTCAAATGAAATGCGTGCAACTTTGGTTGATCGTGTAATCTACCATGGGTTGACCATGACCGAAGCTGGGCGGTGAGTGCTTTGAGCTGCTTCCCAGTGGCCTCTGTTATCCATGCATTTAGAGATGAGAATAGGTAAGTAACCCCTTCAGTAGTCTTCTATACTCTCTTCAGTAATTACAGTAATGTAACTTTGTGGTATCATATCAATACAGTGATTACAGTAAATATACTGCGATGCATAGTATATATTATTTTGTGTCTTACATTTATGAAATATGTGTAGCCTATATACACTTTCTTTTCACAGAATTGAAAGACAGCCAGCAAGTGGTGGCAGAGGACGAATATTCACAGATGAGCAAGAGACGGCTATAGTAAACATGGTGTTGGCTAACAACGTTATCAAACTACGGGAAATTCAAAGAAGAGTAATCCAAGACAACATCATCTTCATAAACGTGGACCGGGTCAGCCTTTCCACCACTGATCGTGTCGAAATCATTTACGGATGAAGCGGGTCTATCATGTGCCATTTGAGAGAAACTCTGACCGAGTAAAAGAGCTACGCTACCAATATGTGCAAGTGAGTACAGTTGGTTAGTGTGATTGACCACATTCTTTCAGTACTCTGTATAGACCTATTGCTGTTATGCACTTCAGTGTTCCTGTATGTAGGCCTATTGTCTGATATGGTCATGTTTTCCTTTTCAGAGAGTGCTTGAGCTTGATTCAAATGCTACCCCGCAGGAATACATCTTCATCGACGAGGCGGAATTCAATCTCACCAGGACCAGGCGGAGGGGAAGGAACATCATTGGCCATCGTGCCACCGTTGAGGTCCCTGGCCTGCGTGGTGGGAATGTGACCATGGGCCCTATCTTACACCCGGCGCAAAGCGACGCTAACCCAAACGCAAGTGTCTTTGCTATCTTACACCCGGCGCTAGGTTCATAATAACGCCTAACACTCACGTCCTTTAACTAGCATGTATTCTTGCGCCCATTACAAGTGAACTGGGCGTGTTGGTCTTAAGATGAGGAGTGGCCAGGATTCTTTTTGGCGTATTGCTATCTTGAGCCAGCAGAAAGCGCTTGCGCTAGAACCACCACAAACCTGGTCTAAAGTCATGTCGCAGTTGTTTACATGTTATTTTAACGGCGCATATAAATGCGTCTACATAGGCATGTGCACAACGCGCGTAGCCTCCTGTCTGTTACACACAGGGGCGTGCACAAGCATGACTAAAATATCTAGATCACAATGTGAAATATTATTATTGTGTAGGCTATATCAAAAATTCATAATAATAAAAGGTTCCATAGGTCCACATACCTTTCCCTCAGCGAAGGGAAACGATGCCACATTACATTGCTCTCAGCCCACTCCATCAACATCCAGACGATGTGCGATGGTACGGGACAATGGCTATCCATTAAAAAGGAGCTGATAACACCTAGGCCTATATCAAGCCTAATGCGCGAATTGTCATTTACACCTAATGCGTAAATTGTCATTCAATGGAAAACTCGCGCACTGCAATAGACGGACTTTTGAGTTCTGAAAATGCGCTTCAGACGTCATTACAATACTCTGTTTATCTAGGAATACAGCCTGTAAGTAAATAGAATGGTTTGTGACTGAAAAAAGTTAAAAACCTTGTCCAGTGAATATTGCTTTTATTGTTTTTCAAATAGTCTAGGCTACAGCGGATTCGCTGTGCAAAAGGTTTTTTTCGATAGCCTATGGTTAAAAAACGGAGATAAATGTCATCATGTTAACTGAATTGTAACCTTAGCTATTCTTCGTCCTTCATATTTTTTAAATTACAGTGACAAGGTTTCCATACCCTCAGCTTATTAAAACCCCGCTGATTTCACCTGTTATTTCATAACTGAACAAAAGATTTTAAAGAGAACTAAGCGTCTAATTAGAAACAAAATTTGCAGCACGTTACACAATTAATTTACAATTAATTTTAATTCCATTATCTGCATGTGCGCTTTACGGGAGCAGTTCTGTTTCCCCTGCTGTAAATCACACTTTTCACGGTCTTCCTGGGAAAGTGGATCGTAATACGCTACCAGTAAAACAGGTTGGTCACATTTCCATAAGCAGGACATTATAAAACAAGGGAAAATATGCTGAACCTATGGGTTGCCAACCTGACATATTTATTGTATTTAGTGTCATCTTTAAGACAAAATAACGTTATTTATGTTATTAATCAAAATTAGAACGCAGGTAGCCTAATTAACTTCGGCTGAAGCTTGATCATGAGTTAATTGCATAATCAAACGAAATTCGTTAAACAAGCAGGCTAATTTGGCGTTTTCTTAGGTGAGACGGAAGCAATTGGTCGCTTATTCTCAGCTGTTGTAGGTGCTTTTAACGAAATTTAACCGCATATATTTTGTAAACAGCACTGTCAGGAATTATCGGGAACTCATAATGGTTAGCCCGAATAATATTGATCATAGGCTACTATTGATCGATATAGCCTATTCCTTGATCGCACTAAACACGCACGAGCATGTCTGTTTCGCCATCATAAGCAATCCGCCAAGGTGGAAAAGCAGGCTTTTAAAGGGAATGGGATATGACATTTTGATTGGTTTATTGCATGTCACGCCCAAGACACACCTATAATTAATGAAGAGACTAGGTTCAGCCCAGTTGCACCTTGCGCCGTGCTTAGCGCCCAAAAAACACGCCGCTAAAATAGCAAAAGTGGACTTGGACACGCCCTAAATGGACTTTACGCCATGCACTTAGACCAAGCGCCAAGATCGCCAAGATAGGGCCCCATGTGCGCAGCCATAGGTCGCCATGGTGTCATCCACCATCATGCACAGCTTGGTCCCTACAGCCTGTTTGCTTGTTTTTTTTGGATGCACTCCACAATATCCTCATCCCCCCCAGAAGAAGAGGGCCCAGAGCAGCCCAACTACGTTGTCATTTGGGACAATGTAAGGTTTCCACCGCGCTGCTCTGGTTCAATAACCACCCACGTCTATCAGTCCTCTATCTCTCACCATATTCCCCCTTTCTCAATCCAATAGAAGAATTATTTTCAGCATGGCGTTGGAACGTGTATGACCGCAACCCCCATGACTGTATGACCCTACTCCAGGCAATGGAAGAGGCGTGTGGTGACATAGGTGCAGACTCCTGCCAGTGCTTTTTCCCCCGCTGCTTGGCCAGGGAAAACCTCGCTTGCGATGTTGAAGTCCTCTGGCCTGATCGGGATCAGAGGCGGGATGCGGACTGATTTTTGAGATTCTTTTTTTGTTTTTCAAGGCCTACGTAAAAAAACCTACAGATTTTCTTTTTTGCAGTCTGCTGACCAAATATTTATTTTACAGTAACAAAGATTTGCTTTGTTACCTTTTTGTATTTGTGCATTTGATTTTGTATAATAACAGATCATTACATCATTGTCCAGACTGACAGTCTAAGCACTGATAAGGAATATGAAAAAACACAATTTGTTTTTCCACAATCGTTTACACATGTTTTCTGAATCTTTGGCTCATTTTCTCAAAATTCTAAACACAAAATGCAAAACTCTACAAATCTCTAGCAAAAGCAAACACTGCATTCAAAACTTTTTTCTCTCTTTCCAAAATATTCTTTTTTGCATCAAAATGACACACACACCATCATATGAATAGATCTTTCTACCAACCAACAACACACTGATGTGCTCAACACAAAACACTACTATGAATATCTTATCAGTAGGGTTTTGCCTTTTCAGTTTTACACTGTAGCCGGTTGTAAAAGATTGTTACAATAATGTATACTCAAATATATAAACACACACACAATACAGTACATACCCAACAGGAGACAACCAGGAAACCATTCAGTAAGACAAAGGGTTTTCTGTAAAAACATTCAAGTGTCTCATACACAAAAGCAAAATGTAATAAAGAAATTGGGCTAAATCCTGCCTCCTATTTTGCTCTGGCCACAGCACCTCATCTACATCACAAGCGACGTTCTCCCTGGCCAACAATCACTGAGTAACATAGGTCTACTGATATGTCGGATTGCAGTATACTATACATACATAAAGAGCAGTAGCAAAGTGTAGACAGTAGGCAACTTACCGGTTCTCATTTCTGAATGTACGGATGATAGATGCAACCGTGTAGCAGCTCAGGTTGGGCTGAACTCTCTGCCCAGACTCCAAATCCACGGTTGAGCACATGGTCAACCAATGTGGCCCTGATCTCATCTGAGACAACTGTCCGTCCTCTCACTCCCTCACTCTCTCACACTCACACTCTCACTCTCACTCCCTCACTCTCTCACACTCACACTCACACTCACACTCTCACTCTCACTCCCTCACTCCCTCACTCTCTCACTCCCTCACTCTCTCACTCACTCACTCTCTCACTCACTCACACTCTCACTCTCACTCTCACTCTCTCACTCCCTCACTCTCTCACTCCCTCACTCTCTCACTCACTCTCTCACTCACTCACACTCTCACTCTCACTCTCACTCTCTCACTCTCTCACTCACTCACTCTCTCACTCACTCACACTCTCACTCTCACTCTCACTCTCACTCTCACTCCCTCACTCTCTCACTCCCTCACTCTCTCACTCCCTCACTCTCTCACTCACTCACTCACTCACTCACTCACTCACTCACTCACTCTCTCACTCACTCACACTCTCACTCTCACTCCCTCACTCTCTCACTCCCTCACTCTCTCACTCTCACTCTCACTCTCTCACTCCCTCACTCTCTCACTCCCTCACTCTCTCACTCCCTCACTCTCTCACTCTCACTCTCACTCTCTCACTCCCTCACTCTCTCTCTCACTCACACTCTCACTCACACTCACACTCACACTCCTTGACCTCTAGCTCTTGCTTCACCATTGACGTCCATTTCCCTCCAAAACAGGAGAGCTCACCTGTGGCCTTTTTATAGTGCTAATGCTCTGATTTCTAAGTGAACAATTAAGCAACTAGTGTTTACATCTGTGAGGAGTGGGTGTTGCCAATTGATAAATAAAGCTTGGCATTTTGATTGGCGTTGCTTTCCAAAGGAACACAAGAGATTTTAATTTTGAATCTTGTGCCTAATGTAGAGAACTGTGTGTAGTGTTTTGCAAAAGTGTGATTTAGAATTGAAAACTGAGTGTAAAGCAGAAATTGTGCTTGCAATTTTGCAGACTTGGTTTAGGGATTTGGTACATGAGTTTCAGGTTTCAGTGATTACGTTTCAAGTTCCAATTTTAGTGTGTAAGCAATTGAGAAAAACTATGAGTTTTGCCAAGATGGGTAACGTCTTTGTGTCTTTCTCAAATCTCTAACAATGTTCAGTATGACTCATGATGGAACCTGTGTATTCTAGGTATTCTATTCTATTCATGCTGTATCTGAAGAAGATGAATAGACTGATTTCTACAAAAAAAAGTTAAATAATGACCACTTTCTCTTTTTTTCTGCTACAAGGACACAAGCCCCTGAGAGATTAACAGGGCTGGTGTTTAATCAGATCCCTCAGCCCATAGAAAAAACATTGCACTGGAAGGTCATCATATAATGTGATTTACCAGAACTAGTCACCAGAATTGACACAAGCTGATTGCCAAGAGGTAAATTATATCTAAACTGATTCTGTGAAGGTCACTATCAGTGTTTGAGAGAGAGGAAACCGTGCTTTGGCAATCAAACATGCAGATCTGCATGGCTTTCATGGAGTAAATATTTGGTGCAGTGTTGTTAAGTTTAACTTTAGCACTGTTCAAATTATTTTTATTATTCTGTTCTCACTTTGCAAAGCTGCAGCCTTTTGTAAAGTCTGATGTATTGATGTCCGATATATTAACCTAACCTTTTTTTTAATAGTTTCATGCAAGTCTTCGGCCACATTTGTTTCAAGTTGGAAATGTCTTTGCCCTTCCAGACATCTCACAATGGTTTAAAAACATTCATAAAGAATATTCTGCATCAGAATTGATCTGTCAAGTGCAAACTCACTCACTCGTACTGTATCTATATCAACTGGAAAACTAAATGTTGAGTTGAATCATTGTGTTGTACAGTATTTTAGCATTTCATTTTACATTTCCTTATATTTATTGACAACATTTTTTTTTGGCATGCCTTATGCGTTATGTCATTTTTCATAAGCAATAAGATGCTGTCTTAACTAGTGATGACAGGTCTTATATCATCCTTATGATATAATTATGTAGGCTTTATGATATGTATTTTCATTTCAAGTGTTTCCATAATATGATCAATGGCCTTCTTGACCACAGAGGAGCTTCTCAGAAATCAGAGATCAGAATTAAAATACAGATTTACACTTCAGGAAAGGGTAAATAATATCAGTGTCTCTTTCTAAAATTAACATTAAAGGGTTAGTTCGGAATTTTGGACATAATGGGCCCTATCTTGGCGATCTTGGCGCTTGGTCTAGTCCATTTAGGGCGTGTCCAAGTCCACTTTTGCTATTTTAACGGCGTGTTTTTTGGGCGCTAAGCACGGCGCAAGGTGCAACTGGGCTGAACCTAGTCTCTTCATTACTTATAGCTGTGTCTTGGGCGTGACATGCAATAAACCAATCAAAATGTCATATCCCATTCCCTTTAAAAGCCTGCTTTTCCACCTTGGCGGATTGCTTATGATGGCGAAACAGACATGCTCGTGCGTGTTTAGTGCGATCAAGGAATAGGCTATATGGATCAATAGTAGCCTATGATCAATATTATTCGGGCTAACCATTATGAGCTCCCGGTAATTCCTGACAGTGCTGTTTACAAAATATATGCGGTTAAATTTCGTTAAAAGCACCTGCAACAGCTGAGAATAAGCGACCAATTGCTTCCGTCTCACCTTAGAAAACGCCAAATTAGCCTGCTTGTTTAACGAATTTCGTTTGATTATGCAATGAACTCATGTTCAAGCGTCATCCGAAGTTCATTAGGCTACCTTTACATTACATTACATTACATTACATTACAATCATTTGGCAGAAGCTTTTATCCAAAGTCAAAACTATTTTGAAGTCAAACTATCGTTGAATCCTTTACTTTGTGCTAACCTATATTCTCTGTGGAAGTAGAATATACGGAGAAGTACGGCGGCGGAGCGATACTTTAGGTTACCTACGAATGTAGTGCCGGCACTGGTCGACTACAACAACAAAGAAGAGCAACAAGTTGCAATGGCCACGTTTGCTCCGCCGCCGTACTTCCACAGAGAATATAGGTCAGCACAAAGTAAAGGATTCAACGATAGTTTGACTTCAAAAATGATGGTATAAACACTCAAAATAACCCCGATAGACTGTCGTCGTATTTTATTTGCTTTGGGTGCACTGTGGAGTGTTTAAGTGCGTTTGGTAGTGGATGCTACCGGTTACCATAGAGTTGCACTAGCATTAGCAATGTGTGTATGTCCAAAAGAAGGACAGCATGGAATTAGCTGAAAATGGTTTCCATCAATCAACTACATCATGGGTAAGTCGTAAATGAGACATTATGTCCAAAATTCCGAACTAACCCTTTAATACAGATTTATACTTCAGCAAAGGGTAAATAATGTTAGTGTCTCTTTCTAAAATTAACATTAATACAGATTTACACTTCAGCAAAGGGTAAATAATATCAGTGTCTCTTTCTAAAATTAACATCAATACAGATTTACACTTCAGCAAAGGGTAAATAATGTTAGTGTCTCTTTCTAACATTAACATTAATACGGATTTACACTTCAGCAAAGGGTGAATAATATCAGTGTCTCTTTCTAACATTAACATTAATACAGATTTACACTTCAGCAAAGGGTAAATAATACCAGTGTCTCTTTCTAACATTAACATTAATACAGATTTACACTTCAGCAAAGGGTGAATAATATCAGTGTCTCTTTCTAAAATTAACATTAATACAGATTTATACTTCAGCAAAGGGTAAATAATGTTAGTGTCTCTTTCTAACATTAACATTAATACGGATTTACACTTCAGCAAAGGGTAAATAATATCAGTGTCTCTTTCTAAAATTAACATTAATACAGATTTATACTTCAGCAAAGGGTAAATAATGTTAGTGTCTCTTTCTAACATTAACATTAATACAGATTTACACTTCAGCAAAGGGTAAATAATATCAGTGTCTCTTTCTAAAATTAACATCAATAAGATGTGTTCTCTTCCCTGACATATTTTTTTGATCGGTCCAAACAAATCACTGACAACAGCACATTGGAAGCTGGCGTTGGAAGCCAAATAAGTGTTTGTGCCTTTTATCATTCAAAATGGTCAAAGTTCAATCGTCAAAAAGATCAACATTTAAAGCAATGAAATTACATCATTACTGTGTGCTTTGCTTGGCCACCTGTTAAAAAGTAATTGTACCATGATACAGGGAAGGAACCGAGCAAGCAGATAGGATGAAGGTTTGTATATTAAACAGCTCATGGTCAGGGAGTCAAAGAGAGGGAGCAACATCACAGAGTGAAGAGCAGAACTCTGGAACACCAGCTCACCTACAGCAGGTAATACTACATTTAGGCATTTACCACATACATGCTCTGTGCTCTACGTATATTGCATTTGTTTTTAATGATAATTGGTTACTGTATAGTGTCTCTACATTGTGTACTGTATATATCGTATTCTTAATCAAACAAAAAGAGTGAACAACCATAGAACTGTAAAGAGTGAATTAATTGATTTGTGGAGGCACTAAGGCTGATTATGTATTGCGCTAAAAATATGAAAGCAAAACCAGGACATTGTAGCTGCTCTCTTGTGCACAAAGTATTCCAACCTCTGCTCATCAGCTTTTTCACCTCCTAAAAGTCAAACTCAATTCCGTGGTTACTCTCATTTACATACAGTGCCTTGCGAAAGTATTCACCCCCCTAGGCATTTTTCCTATTTTTTTGCAGTACAACCTGTAATTTAAATAGATTTTTATTTGGATTTTATGTAATGGACCAACACAAAATAGTCCAAATAGGTGAAGTGAAATGAAAAAAAAAACTTGCTTTAAAAATAAATAAATAAATAAAAAACTGAAAAGTGGTATGTGCATATGTATTCACCCCCTTTGCTTTAATGTATTTTTAAAGTATCATATTTAATATTTGGTCGCATATCCTTTGCATGCTGTTACTTCCTGAAGTCTGTGACCCATCAATATCAAAAGACTCTCGATATCTTATTTTCAGGTACTGTTACAAGCGATACTATAACCTCTCTGCATTTGAATGGATCTCTATGGGAATTGGGGGGTGAGACTAGATTCAGATGTAAATTACGCTGGTACAGTATGGAACACATGACTGGCTAAATGGCAGTAAGTCATCAAGGGTCTAAGGTATCAAACGAGCCCCAAACCATCACTCTGCGGCCACATATGGAGTAGATGTGGATGGCTCACTGCAAGGGTTATTTCTCCTGACTCATTTTCCTATAAAACTCTATGGGGAAAAAAGTCAGGAGAAGAAACCCTTAAAGTGATCCATCTACTCCATATAAAAATAATTTGAACACTGAAATGAATAACTATGACTTTGTATCATATAGTGTTTCCTTTGGTTCCTTATGTAAAACTACTTAAAAATATGTTTTAAAATATCTAATACATGATAATGTAAGATAATAAATGTAACATCAAATGTAACATCAAGTTTAATAAATAATCTTTGTTTTAACTTTTCTAAACAATATTTTTGCATATTTGTTCTCCACATTGTTATTGCATTATTCTTGATCAACAACTCAGACGTTGTTGAGCGCAGGTCAGGACTGTGCAAAGACAACACTAGAAAGACAAGATGGTTTTGTGATTACATCAGTTTATTAATCAGCAGAACAAAAAAAAGATGAAAGGTTTACAGATATTTGGACACCATCCACCAAATGCCAATCAACTGCTGTGATATAAATGGAAATCTCTCTGTTACTGACTGATTTTCAGCTCTTGCACAGTGTGGTACAGCATGGTAACACTGACTGTCTTTCTGGTTAATTCGGAACAATGACACCGGCACTTGTAACCTGGACTATGCCTCCATCTGCGATGACAAGAGATTGCTTTTTGTCAAGAGAGAATGACTCGTTCCTCACTCTGACATTCAGTGCATCATCTGAGGTAACGTAAGTTTTGGGTTGGAGCACTACGCTTGCTCCGGGTGTATTCTTGCCGTAAAAGACAGTCGCTGGTATTGTACTAACATTGATTATTTTGACGGTTTTGTATTGCGCCATATCTGCTGCTGGAGAGAGAAAGAGAGAGAGAGAGAGAGGGGGGGTGGGGGGGTACATACTCATTACATGCATACTCATTAACAATTACACAAACACAGAAAGGGAATTTGTGTGTGTTTGTGTGCACATGTTGCTTGTGTGTGTGTGTGTGTGTGTGTGTGTGTGTGTGAGGGAAACAGTGAGAAATCTTTAAATTTCAGCACAGTACATTTCTCACTGCTGGCTATGTCCCATGCTAATTTATGCTCCCATTGCTTCGGTGAGCTCACCTGATGAGAGAGGACTGTTTTGCATGTAGTTAGACTCAACAAGGTCTTTTTCCCCCGTTTCCTTTCGACTTTGCTTTCCCTGGTTTCAAAATAAAAGCCCAGTTTATACACCTTCAGAATTCCTATTTTCAGACACTCTTATTGCACCTCTCTCTCTTTTTCCTCTGCTGGCTGTCCTCTTTCTGGGTTTCAATATGCATTCAATAACACATAGTATGCAGAAAAATATAAATATTTGATAAATATATTCTTCATAAAGCATTTCATTTATTAAAATTTTTTAATTTGCCATGTTGTTTCACATATATAATTGTAGAATACATACTTCAACTAAACTCAATATTTTTCTACCACATGGTGAATACTTTTCTGTTTTATTAAAACGATGCATTGTAAGACGGCTTCTCTGCACTTGATCTCACCTGCTCAGGTAAGTGGCTGGGTGTGGTCACAGGTGGAGGTCCCAGGCTGGTGTAGAGCTGAAGATGAGAGGTGTTCTGAATGTCCCTCTCTCTGTGCACCTGGGCTTATATTCTCTCTGGAGGTAAAGGTGTGGCCAGTAATCGCTCGTCCGTTTGAGGAAGTTACTATTTCTCAGCTCGGGTGGAAATAGACAGGCTCCGTCATTTCACATGAATAATTTTTAATTCACAATTATCTCAGTGGAAATGTAGTGCATGATAAATTAAATATTTTAATAATATTGGATAACATACTTTGATGCATACTATCCACCTATTTGGCACTGGAGTTGCATTTTAAATTCAAGTGGAGCTTGCATGGTAGAAATAGTTCAATATTATTATATTTTAAACGTGTTTGGAAATACACTGGAAACGATTACTCACCAGCTAGGGTTTGGCATATTTCTAACGCATTTTGTAAACCTTTCTCATTTCAGAATCATAATTATAAACTACAGCCCTCATTTCAATACAGGCACCCAGTTACACTGCAGTTCATACAGTCTCCAGGAAATAAAGCATCTGGTTGATTCAGGGATGATGCAGGGGGAAATCTATCACATCCTGCTGCATCTTTTCAAATTAAAAGCACTTTTTTGACAAAGTTGATTTAATCAAAGATGATGTAAGAACAATGAGAACAAATATGCCAAATATTGTTTAGAAAAGCAAAAAACAAGATTTATTAAAAACTTTTATGTTACATTTGATGCTACATTTATTATCTTGCATTATCATGTATTAGATATTTTAAGTCATAGTTATTCATTTGAGTGTTCAAATAATTTTTGTCCAATAAGCAAGTTTTTTTTACACTTCCCACAGAATTAAATAAACAGTCTGGCTGAACAGTTAAAGCACAACTGAACTTTGGTAGAAGTTTGGGTTGTGTAGTTACCTGGCCATGATATGAGTCCAAATGGTGGCAAAATATGTTCTTTAGTTGCTCTGTGCTCCCCTGGGGTGATAATCCAGAATAGGGTATTTGTCGCTTTCAATTCACTTCTATAGGGCAGCTAAAACGGTCTCAAAATGACACTTCTAGCACATATACTAACGTGAGTGAAGCAGATTCTGTCAATACAAACAATAACCATTCCTCGTACGTATTTTTATTTTTGTGTAATTAAAATTATTTATTACAGTTTTTCTCAATAGTTTAAGATACTTTTTCTGAAATTAAAACAAATTTCTCAAAATGATAAACACAAAACCCACACGGTCAACCCTTTCTGCAAAACTTCATCTATCGCTTCTCAAAATCAAGCACATTTTCAAAACCATACACTCTCATCCCAAAATGACATTTTTACTTCACATAATAAACACTAGTCAACAAATGAATACAAATTATGGATGCCAATTACACACTGGTGTAAAAAATGAAAGACACTATTACCATTATAATACTTAGGCATCAGTGTTGTTTGAGTGTACTGGCCAACTGAAATATACAGAGTACCTAATGTATACTACTACAAGGGGACCACAGTACGCACAGCATAGTGTGCACAAGCTAAGCTGGCAGTATCCCTTGTGTGCATACCGAAGCCACCCCTACATGGAGTAAATACGAGAGAGCCTGTCCCCTCTGCAGCTGAGAAAAGCTTATATTACCAGCCTTACAACTTTCACAGTGCTGTAGAAATTAACTCTACACACACTCACTCAGACACACACACATGCACATACACACAGAAACACACACAAGATAGACCAGAGCAGCTCACATGAGCTGTGTTTTGAAATTGGTTCAATAAAACCATTGCTTTTTCATTTCTCAGTCATACCAAGGGTAGCTGTGTCATTCCAAAAGACACTTCATCCGCTGCTTGGCCAGAGAAAATATAATGTGTGATGTACATGATAATATGTGGCCTGATCAAGAGCAGAGACCAAACTAATTTATTTTTGGTTTTACTTTTACATTTTTTGTTTATTCCCAGTACAGTAGTTTTTGTTATTTTTCTCATTTTATCCTTTTTTTTAAATTTTATTTTGTCTACTCCCAACATTTTTGTAATTTGGAAAAATAAAAAACAACAAAACCATCTCACTATATTTGATTTGGCCAGTACACTCAAACAATACTGAAGTCTAAGTATTATAATGGTAATAGTGTCTTTCATTTTTTACTCCAGTGTGTAATTGGCATTCATAATTTGTATTCATCCATTGACTAGAGTTTATTATTTGAAGGAAAATTCAATTTTGGGATGAGAGTGTCTGGTTTTGAAAACAGTGCTTTGTTTTGACAAGAGATATTTGAAGTTTTACAGAAAGAGTTGACCTTGCTGGTTTTATAATTTCGAGAAATGAGTTATAGTTTCAGAAAATCTGTCTAAACAACTGAGAAAAACTGTAAGTATTAGCAATGCATAATGCACAGCACTGATAATGTAGCCTAATTATTTTGTGAATGTATGTTGATTAACAGCTACTACTAACTGAACTAACTACTAGTACATGCATATGTATATACACACACATACAGTACATTTACAGTGTTTGACCAAATTCATGGAAACACATAACATTTGAATTTCATCTCTATCTAATCTTTCGTTCTAATCATCAGAACAACTTCAATTCTACTTAGAATGCCCTCATACATGATCTGCACTGTGTGTAGTGACTAACTGGACCTCTCTACAGGAAATAAAGTGTCTGGCTCATTCAGGGATGAAGGTATCAAACGAGTGCACGCTATGGTGCAAACACTGTTCATGATGCCCCCAAACAACTTCAGGAGAGGTTTCATGAACACCAGAATTTAATAGAATAGAATACATTTTGGTTTTCCCATGAGGGAACTTCAGTTGTAGCCACCAGCAACAACAAAAAAAGATATAGACAGTGGGGCAGACCCACAACGCACAAACAAACATATCAAATAAAGACATTCAATAGAATCATTGCATTAATCAAACTAATTAGGTGAATTAAAGTGAAGGTATGAGTCGAGTGGAATACAGCCAAATCTCAAACATCTCAACGGCTCAAAATTTTTTCTAATGATGTCAAACACATTCCAAGGGCTCCACAAATACCTGTTCTGACCACAATTGAACCTTTATAGGAAGTTCTGGAGCACACAGGGTGACATAGATTTCCCCCTGCATCATCCCTGAATCAACCAGATACTTTATTTCCTGGAGAGTGGTCCAATATCCCAGTACACACAGTTCAGGTCTTGTATGACAGCATTCCAAGAAGGATTGAAGTTGTTGTGATGATAAGATAAAAAGATTAGGTCAAAAGTTTTAGTACGCCCACAATTTTCAAGCAATCAGATATTTAAAAAATAAATAAATGCCTTTTATTTTACAATTTATTTTTAAAGTTATCTAAATCTTAGATGAATAGAAATAGCCACATTTTGCAGTTACAAATGTTGACTATATCCATTCCATTTTTTCTACAAGGGCAGTCATATGGTTCTGAAAGTTCACACCAACACTGCTATAGTTCCCACAGACGTGCTGCACTTGTGGGTTTCTCCTCCTTTAGCTTTCTGTCAAATTCGTCCCAAAATCTCTTGACTTTACTTCTCTTGTTGGAAAATGGAAATAATGTGTTCACCTGTTCATTTAGCAAAGTATGCTTTTTTATGAAGTCCAAAATTTATGTCACTATCCTGTGAAGTTAAAGATAGTTTTTAACCCCTGACTATTCACTTCTTACCATGTGCCATTTGAGGTTATTTACTAAAGTTAAACTTCTTAAATTACACTAAAAACAGAGTACTAAAACACAAGTGTGTTAAAACCTTTGAGTTGTAGTGTATGTACTCTCTAAATCATCACTCTGTTGCCAGATATGGAGTAGATGTGGATGGATCACTTTAAGGGTTGTTTCTCCTGACTTTTTCCCCCATAGAGTTCTATAGGAAAATGAGTCCGGGGAAATAACCCTTGCAGTGATCCATCTACATCTACTCCATATCTGGCAACAGAGTGATGGTTTGGGGCTCGTTTGATAGCTCAGACCCTTGATAACTTACAGCCATTTAGCCAGCCATGTGTTCCATACTGTACCAGTGTAATTTACAGCTGAATCTAGTCTCACCCCCCAATTTCCATAGAGATCCATTCAAATGCAGAGAGGTTATAGTATCGCTGATCAGTTGGTCATTGGTCAGAATTGTTCCCCTGAGTATTCAGTCGTAACTTAGGCTGAAAAAGGTAGAAAAGGGATTAGAGTCATGGAGACCACGCAAGTTAAAATAATAAGAATTTATTCACAGGCAGGTAGGTCATTATCTTAAAATTAGGTCAATTACAAAACATACAAATTAAGAAAAGAAACACAGAGTAAATATCTTACCGGCCTGCTTCAGCTACACACACATACATACATACATAATCTGCACGGTGTGGGAGATCAGTTACGATTCTCCAAACACAAACACATAGAGTATGCACACAATCTGCACGGTGTGGGAGATCGGTTACGATGCTCCCAGATCGGTTTGTTTCCCTTTCTTTTAAGCCAAATCCTGCGTTTGAACCAGACGGCAGTGCCATAAATTAACCTGGAGGTGTGGTCGAATCGGGAATCTAGACCCCCACCGTTGCTGAGTAGGGTGAAGGGAAAAGGAGTTGATTACCAGAGAGGACATTCCAGTGTTACAGTTTTACAGAGTTATTGGAACTATGTTTTACTAAACTCCATTTGGTATGAAATGTATCTCATTTGATTCCTTGATTTTACTAGATTACATCCATACCAAACAGCTTACCATTATGATTATTATTAACATATTAAGTTATTATTATGTTGCAGTTGTCATGAAAATTCCCTTCTGATGAACCATTTTACATGCAATTCCTGTTACTACTACATAAGACATAATGTAACAATAGAAGAATCACATGTGCAATGTTTGTAAGTTTTACAGGGTCTGTTGACCATTTAAACTGAGTCTTAATCCAGGAGAGAAGGGGGGTGCAATGAACTGAGGTGTCAGCCTGAGAGACGGGACAGATCCCAGATGTATTGTTTTGGCCAGGGGCTTAATGGCCTCTTCTGCCATAAGTGCCCCTAGAACACACAAACACACCCATGACCAAACAGTCCAACTTCCTCTTATCACAGTCACTCTGACAGCCCAGAAATAGCTCTGACAGCCTTGAAGAGAGGACGCTTTTTCTTGCTGCTCCTGCTTTACTTTCTTTGCTTTATTTTCTTTCCATCGGCTTACAGCTGATTCATTTTATTCATTTTATTGTTTTACTTATTTTATTTTATATCTTTTAAATTTATTTATTTTTGTTTACTTCCTACTTTTATCTTTTTTAAAAAAAATAAAAAACAACAAAAAACAACACACAAACGGGCAAAATGAAGCACTGCAAAGATTGCGACAGGCATCTCCAGAGGATTACTGTTCTTGAGACAAAGATTAGAATGCAAGAAGATGGATCTATAAATGAATTGCCTTCTCGGAATCCGTCACCCATGGCTAGGCTAACAACATGCAAAACAGTGGGTACCAACACTGGGTTGCTTCCACTACCAAATGCTAACGTTACGCAACTATCTGCTAACGCAACAAGGAGTAACAAAGATAACTTTCCACCAGTGGGAAGAAAAAACAAGAAGAAACCTGTTTCCCTCGGACCGGGAAAGCTTAAACTGAGCAACAGATTCCTACCACTATCATCACAGCCAGAATCGCCATCTGTCAAGGCAACGAAGCCCCCCACCACCACTGCTTTTATTACCTCTTCCACTCAAGACACACATCAGATTGCAGGTAATGACATCAAAAGGTACTGTTTTCCAAATAAATTACCTCTTGACATTGCGGAAGAAATCCCTGTCATTATGGCTTCCAATCAAAACATAAGCAATATTATTTTGCAGGTAGACGCTAAAGTCACCCATAAGCCAGAATCAGTAACTTTGAAAAAGAATTTTGAGGCTCTGTTAAAAGCTGTTAGCTCTCTTGACATTAAGATGTACATCTCCGGCCCTCTACCTGCAATAAAAATGAGCTCAGAAAAATTCTCCAGAACATTTGGATTGAACGCATGGCTGTTTTCGGCCTGTCTTAAATGGAATGTGAAGTTTATTGACAACTTGGACCATTTCTGGAAGCAACACCACCTTTTTAAGAAAAACGGATCTCAGCTGAACAGAGCTGGTGAAAACATTTTGTTCTTGAACATTCGCCGTGCCCTTAAAGCAGACACAACAACACAGAACACCGTGTCCTCGATAACTCAACCGGTGCTATCTAATGCACCTCTCTCTGGTATCAAAACAAGCGCAACAGCCCAGAACACTGTGTCTCTGATAACACAGACCATGGAATCCGCTGCACCCACCACAGACCCAAAAAGCAAGCTCGGGACACCCACACCAACTGCATTTGAGAAGACACAGACCAAGGCAAATCCCACTGACCCAAAAAGCGAAGTTGGGACACCCACATCAGCTGCCTCTGAGAAAACGGCCCAGCCGCCCATCTGTGTCACTGATGGCTCTGCCCAGCCCACTGTCTGCGTGAACAGAGATGATAGCTCTACTCACCCCCCTTCACCACTCTCTGAAGACAGCGAGGGATCCTCTGTCTTTGGTTCTTTTAATCTTTCCCCCCCCTCCCTCCCCTCTGGCCTTCACCCTGAGGATGAATCAGCTAGTGTCTGCAGGCATACGACTAACTCCCTCTCTTGCCAGTCCCAGATTCTCCCCCCCCCCCCCCCCCCCCCCCAGGAGGATAGTCCCTTCTACAGCTCCACCATCCACTCCTAAGAACCATCACCTCCCCCCCCCCCCCCATCCCCCTCCCCAGACGGAGAGTTCCTTCTCCCACCGCAGCCCCCCCCTACAGCTCCACCATCCACTCCTAAGCCACCTCCCAGGTCTCATCGAGCCCTGAACCACCACAACCTATCCCCAAATCTGGCAATAAATTGACATGAGTCGGGTCCCTGCTATGCCCCACACATTAGCCCTGACAACAAGCTGGGGCCCTGCCGCATGCACTCTACCATCCCAGTCATGCTTAGAAGCAATAGAACCAGAAAAACTCATGTCAGACATGGTAGGAAGTTAGCTAATCTTTCTATCATCCCACGTTTAGTCCCAACTGTCCCAATGCCCACCTCTAACTGCACTATCAAGCGGCCCTTTTAAACGTTAGATCCCTAAATAATAAGTCTTTTCTAATTAATGATTTTATAACTGTTAATAACCTAGATTTTATATTTTTAACAGAAACATGGTTAGAAAAAGGCAGCAGTGAAACAGTACTTATAGAGTCAGCTCCCCAGTACTTCAAGTATATGAATGCTCTTCGTGTTGACAGGAAAGGCGGAGGGGTGGCTGCTATTTTCAGAGATACATTTCAATGTAAGCAAGTATCCTTCGATGATTTTGCTTCTTTTGAGTACCTTGGCATTGTGCTACAAGGTTCTCCTCGAACACTATTTTTAACTATCTACAGACCTCCAAGATACTCTCCTAACTTTATTGATGATTTTAGCGAACTCATCTCAGTAATCTCCACTGATTTTGACTGTTTTGCCATAACTGGTGATTTTAACATCCACATTGACAATCCCAATAATAACTATGCTAAAGAACTGTTTGCAGTATTTGATTCCTTTGGTCTGACTCAGCATATGACGGGACCCACACACTGTCGTGGTCATACACTGGATCTGGTAATCACAAAAGGTGTAAACATTGTAAGTATTGTTGTCAAAAATGTGGCACTCTCAGACCACTACTGTGTATTTTTTGATATGCTGACCTGCCCAGACACCCAGTCCAACCTATGCCCTGTCAGAGCACGATCTATCAATGAGAATACAAGTGCATTATTTGTTACGGCTTTTTCATCAACACTTAGCATAGCATCAGACTCTGTTGATGTTCTTTGTGAGAATTTAAACTCCAAAATCGTGAATATTATGGATGATATCGCACCCATGAAAAACAAACAGAGAGCACCTTGGAGAAATTCCCAAGCAGTAAAAAATATGAAAAGAGAATGTAGGATAACTGAACGCAGGTGGAGGAAAACAAAGCTACAAATCCACTATGACATTCATAAAGAGAAGCTGCAAGCCTACAACCTAGAAATAAAAAGGGCTAGACAGTCTTTTTTCTCTGGTGTCATTAATAGAAACACTAATCATACCCAGACTCTCTTTGCTACAGTCGACAGACTGACAAACCCTCCAGTTCAACCTCCTCCTGAACTCTGCTCTGTTAATAAATGCAATGACTTTGCGTCGTATTTTAGCATCAAAATTAGCGACATTCGATCAGCCATTAGCTCCATTAGCTCCTCCGCACCCACCGGCATAGCCGCACCATGCTCTTCCTCTCTGCTAAAAAACTGTCCTCCTTGCCTGTCGCATTTTAGTGAAATTGACAATGAGGCGCTTGAAGAAATAGTGCAGCATCTTAAACCATCTACTTGCTCATTAGATCCTGCACCCTCTAGCTTTTTAAAAGCTAACTTTAGTTATTTAGCTTCAGAAATACTGCAAATAGCTAACTGCTCACTCCGGACTGGCCTTTTTCCGAAATCTTTAAAAACTGCAGTCATTAAACCTCTTTTAAAAAAGAAAAATTTAGACCCATTCAAATTAAATAATTATCGCCCTATTTCTAACCTTCCCTTCATTAGTAAGATTCTTGAGAAGGCTGTTTCTAATCAACTAAACAATTTTTTAAACCAAAACTGCCTTTTTGACACTTTTCAGTCTGGTTTTAGACCCCATCACAGCACAGAAACGGCACTCATCAAAGTTTTAAATGACATTCGCATAAACAGTGACTCAGGTAAAATCTCTGTTCTTGTTCTGTTGGATCTCAGTGCAGCCTTTGATACTATAGATCATCAAATACTCATTGACAGACTACATCATTGGATTGGGCTCTCGGGCACAGCTTTAAACTGGTTCAAATCTTACCTACAAGATAGAGATTACTTTGTAACCATTAATAACTACCAATCAGAACGGACTACTCTGACCTCCGGGGTCCCCCAAGGTTCCATCCTTGGTCCTCTATTGTTCAACTTATATATGCTCCCCCTCGGTCAAATCTTTCAAAGGTACCAAATGTCATACCACAGCTATGCGGATGACACACAAATTTACCTGTCATTTACTCCTGACGACTACAACCCTATTGACTCCCTATACAAATGTTTAAAGCAAGTTAACAGCTGGATGTGTCAAAACTTTCTCCAGCTAAACAAAGACAAAACCGAAATTATTGTTTTCGGGAGCAAAGAACCGAGACAAAAAATAGCTCTCCACCTTGACACTCTTGGTTTACGAACAACCTTGCAGGCCAGAAACCTAGGTGTACTCATTGACTCTGATCTCAACTTTGATAACCATGTCAAGTCAATAACCAAATCTGCCTTTTATCATCTTAAGAATATAGCAAGAGTCAAAGGGTTTATGTCTAAACAAGACCTAGAAACCCTCATTCATGCCTTCATTTCAAGTAGGGTTGATTACTGTAATGCTCTTTTCACTGGTCTCTCAAAAAAGTCCATTAAACGGCTCCAACTTATACAAAACGCTGCTGCCAGGCTTCTTACAAGGACTAAAAGAAGTGCACACATTACTCCAATCCTTAGATCATTACACTGGCTTCCAGTCCACTATAGAATAGATTTCAAAGTGATGCTAATAGTTTATAAATCACTCAACGGCTTAGGACCAAAATACATCTTGGAAATGCTCAGGCCATATAAACCAAACAGATCTCTCAGATCTTTGGGATCGGATCAGCTCATTGTGCCCAAGGTTAAAACAAAAAATGGGGAGGCAGCCTTTAGTTTTTACGCTACCCATAGCTGGAACCTATTACCCTACGACCTTAGACATGCCTCTTGTATTATGTCTTTTAAATCTGGTCTGAAAACTTTGCTCTTCTCACGGGCCTTTAACTGAAATTTTGCTGTATTGTACTGCATTTTATTGTACTTTTATTAAGCCCAGCCGGTATTTTTAACTCTATTGTTTCTTGTTTTATTTATCCTAGAGTGTTCCATTAGCTCCTGTCTGTCTATTAAAAAGACAGAGGCACTTCTATCTTTTCTAATTTATTTATTTTTAAGCTTATTTATCCTTTAAAGCTGTTTTATCTTTTATTTATTTTTTATCTCTTTTTATTATTTGTTTTATTCTTTCTTTTTCTGCACTGCATATACTTAGATAAATACTGTTATCTGATGTCAGTTGTTGCCTGTTATCTGTTGAGCACCTGAAAAGTCCTCTATAAAGAGTCCGCTCAACTTAAAAGTTTGATTAAAAGTCTGATTAGTGACCGACGGGTCCGTCACTCTGTGGAGTGATTCAAACTGTGGAGGCTGTATGCTGCTCCCACCCATGGGCTAATACGTAAAAAGAGGCCGTAGTGCGCTCAACTTGAGGCTGTAGTGCGCTCAACTTGAGGCTGTAGTGCGCTCAACTTAAAAGTTTGATTAGTGACCGACGGGTCCGTCACTCTGTGGAGTGATTCAAACTGTGGAGGCTGTATGCTGCTCCCACCCATGGGCTAATAATATTTTTACAAAAGTCCTGCAGCGTAGCTGGCAGGCACCTGCAGCGGACCTGGCAGGTATAATATCACCCAGAGAGAGAGGCTGTACGGTGCGTAGCAGATTGCAGGTAGCAGGCTGTTTGTGGTAGGAGTGTTTGTTGGGTATTTGTTTTGTGGGCCCAACCAGTATTGCGTTTTATTATAACTGTTTTAACTTCTTATTAACATTGTTTCAATTCTAATTTACTTTTTATATAATGTCTTTCTATGTCTTATGTAAAGCACTTTGAGTTGCCTAGTGTATGAAATGTGCTATACAAATAAACTTGACTTGACTTGACTTGACTTGACTTCCAGGTGAGAACATCCTTGAGAACAGATGGGCTGAAAACCCAAAGGAAGTCAGAGTTATATTGTTTCATTACAAGGCCCTCTGGTCCTTTGAAGTTTCTTCACACATGGCAGCCTTTCCCACATTGACTCCCGTCTTACAAACCCAAAATAAATGCACCAAAAAAATTATATATACTGTATTTTTAATGTAAAGTTTAATTAACTAACCTTTTTGACCTATTGATCATCAATCACCTGTCAAATAAAACTGTCGACATAAACCGAATCATATAGCTCCCTCTTGAATAGCTGTACTTTCACTTGTGTGCACAAAGCATTTTAACCTCAGGCTTCTTCAGGCAGCATGCCTGCCCATCAGCTTTCTCACCTTCTAAAAATCAGTAAACTAAAATTCCAAGGTTGCATTTACAGCTATGTTTATAATTCACCTTTTTATCACATTTAATACACTGTTATTGTCTGACATGCATTTTTAATCCAAATACTGAAGCAACACGCATCATTTCCTGTGGATTTTCATCCATTTCCCCCCTTTTGGTTCTTTTCCAGGGACTTCCATATAATGCTGAAAAGTTGCCATGACAACAGAAGGTCTTTTAGTTTTTATAGCGCTCCTCTTGGGTTCTGTCCTTGGACAACCAGATTTCTGGAGACCCGACTCTGACAAAAAATGGTCACACGAAGACATACCCCGCATTGACTCCAAATCAAACACCCTTGGTGTTCACCTAGTGTTTATAAGGGAAAACGATCCAATTCTGAACGCATTTAAAGGTTATTTCAAAGCACAGAAAGAAGCTAAAAATGGATTTTATTATGTGTTAGATAAGGATGGCAAAACAATTGACTCACATGAACCCAACATAGATTTGAAAAATAAGAAGGCAAAGCTTACGGTTGTGACACATGGCACTAGAGAACTTGTGAGTGTCAAGGACAACAATCAAGAGTTTGGCGTGAAGTATGCTATTAACAGAATGTCAGCCCAAAACTTGGCAGGTGCTATACAAGCTTTTATTCAGAAAACTGGTTTCACACCACTTGAGAGAGCGAGATTCATAGCGTGTAATGCAGGAACGCAAGCTGCAAGCAATTACATGACAGAATTCATGAAGGATTTAAACAACAGGGGAATCAATATCCCAGAAGTGGTGGCATACCGCACATATGCAGTACAAGGTCCGACGACAATTGGAGCGAAAATGTCAACTATAACACCTTACCCTGAAGAGTTATTTTGGCAGTTTGAAAAGCAAGGAACTAAAGTCAGTAAACAAATTAAAATAGAATTAAAGCAAGCAGGACTCTTGGAAAGCAAATATGACAGCAGTAGTAAAAATCAAGTGAGGGTTCTGTTCACATTACAAGATGGGAAAGTGCATCGTACAAAACTGATAAAAACAAATGACAATAACAATGCTAAACAACACTTGGAGTCGGACATAAATGTAGAAAATGCTCAAGAAAATTTCAACCTGCAGCTAGATGACCGTATAAAACGCTTTTGTGCGAAAAGAGGAGGGAGAAAAAGACCCAGAGAAAGAAAGAGAAGAAGCCCCTCAGTCTGTAGTCTGACAGAGGAAAAGGTCACAGATGAGTACATAATAAAGGAAAAGTCACTCACTATCGAGGATGGAATAGTGAAGGTGGAGTTGGCCAACAGACAGAATCCAGAGGAGACTCACTCCATCTCCTTCCCTCTGGATGAACCATTCTACATGGAGCAGATCAAAGAGACAGCAAAGCTCAGGGCATCTCAGGTGAAAGGAAGTGGAAGACAGTTTCTGGAGGAGATAAATAAAGGTATGGCTGTGTACGGTGTTGTTGCTGGCCTCATCGGAGCAGGGAAGTTTTTCGCAGAGAATGACACCGTCCGAGGGGCCTTCACCTTGACCCAGTCTCTGCATGGGCTGGGGGAGATGGCTGGGCTGAACCAACAGCTCTCCAGAATGTCCCAGAAAATATTTCAAAAAGGCCTGCAAAAAGCCACGGTGGCACTAGGTGCGGAAAAGACCTTTGAGAAGATCAGCAGCTCAGTGGAGAGGTTCGGTGAGAGTGCTGCAGGACAGTTTCTGAAGGACATTCCGATCGTCGGCCTGGGTTTTCAATCCTATTTTATCGCAGAAGATTCTATTGCCATTCAGAAAAGCAACAGATCTGACCCAGAGCAGAACAAATACCTTGGTTTAAAGGTTACAAACCTAGTCTTGGACGTGTCAACAACTGTGCTTACAATAGCTGAGGTGGCCTTCCCTCCAGCAGCCCTTGTGCTGGAGCCCATAATCATTGGGCTGACCATTGCCAGGATGGCTATTGGTGATTTTTACTGTGATGTCGTGAGCGAACTGGACCAGCTTCCTAAAGGAGCCAGCAATTTTGATAAAATAGCCGCTGTAATAGTCGGCCTGGAGGAAGGCGCTGTGGATTTTGTGACGGGGGGCCTGCTGAGAGAAATGAATGCCCTTGAAAAAGAACAGAAACAGAACCAAGAACTTCTGCACAACCTTGCGACCCCCGAGTCATACTTCAAAATCACTGCTAATGATGGCAATGTCAGTACTCTGGACCTAACAGAAGGCACTCTGTCGCAATATGGCGGTTTTGTGACTGTTCGGCTGTCAAACGATGGCAATGTTCTGATCCAGATAGGGGGTGTTCCTGATGGACAGCGTGGGGTCAAAACAATAAAGAAATTGTTCCACAACCCCAGCATTCAGAGCATTGCCCTAGCCGTTGGGGAATCATCACAAATCCTCTACACTGAAAAGGCAGCTCACCTGTTGTGGGTCATCCCAGTGGATTATACAAAAGTCATCTGTGGAGAAATCAAACTCCATTCCTCCTTGTTTGGCACATATTACGGGAATGATAAGGCCAACCAATTCTTTGCCCCACAACTACCCACAAAAAAGCAATCTTTACCGCCCACAGATGCCTGTGCTTATGGAAGGCAGGACCTGGAGTTTGTTATAAAGAACTATCACTACAACATTTACGGCCATGGCGGAGATGACACCTTCTTTCTGGGGCCACAGACATCTAAGCTCTCTGGGGGGGAAGGGAGGGACTTTTACATTTTCCCTACAGCTGGAAGCTATGCTGAGATTGATAATTTTGCTCATGATACTTTTGAGGACCAGATGCTCATAAAAGCCCCTTTCAGCCACATTGATTGTGTCAGGAAGAACACAGACCTTCTCCTTGTCTATGGGCCACAGAGGTACACAGTAACCGTAAGAGACTGGTTTGCTCACAGCAATGCCGATCATTACCAGCACATGACATTTCAGTCAGCAGATGGTGTCAGGTTCAAAGTTGCAGACAGGGGTCTTTTCGGCCACTTGTTCCTTGTGAACTGTGTTCCAGAAACACTGGATAAAACAAGATCACAGAGTCCAGTGTCCATCAGGCTGGTGGGAGATTTTAAAAGTGTGATCACAGTACTGGGCAGTAATTATTCAGACAGAATTGTGGGTAATGAGAAGAACAATGTGTTTAATGGAGGCCCTGGAGCAGACATGCTAAAAGGTGGAGAAGGAGCAGATACATATGAAATCTTCCAGGGCCAGGGCTGTGACAAGGTCAACAACTTTGCCAAGGACCAGAAAGTGGACTTAGTGGTCTTGCATGTGCCTTTCAAACGGATTCGTGCAGACTTGAAGGATGAGGATCTCTTAGTCTTTGACGAGGAGGACAAGGACTCAACATGCATCCTGTTCACAAAGTGGAATGCCAGTAGTCTCTTTCAGCATGTGGCTTTTCTGTCCTCAGACCATGTAACCTTTCACATCTCCAGCAATGACAGAGAGCTGGAAATCACCGCTCTCATCGTTGACCTCAGCAAAGACACCCGGGGCAGCACTGTTGACCTCTCTGAGCCCAACCATCTCCAGAATGTGATATCTGTCTTTGACTCCACCCATGATGATGTAATATTAGGCAATGCTCTTGGGAACTTCCTGAGCTGCAGTGGGGGCAAAGACCTTTTACAGGGAGCAGGTGGAAGTGATAAGTATGTAATCAAGTCCGGATGCAAAAGTGTACGCATTGCCAACTATGCACAAGACCAAGCCAGCGATGTTCTGTTCCTGGAGCATCCGTTTGAGAACCTCAGAGTTAGGTATCAATCCTCTGACCTTGTTTTGATTGTCGAAGACTCAGACATCGAAGTGCGCTTACAGAATTGGCTTATGGGTGAACAGTTCCAGCACCTGGTATTACAGACTATTGATGGGGTAATTTCCATGTTACCAGTAAATGTTTCTGAGTCAGAGGTTTTAGCTCCCTTTGAGATCAATCTCAGCCAAGAAAACTGTACAGACTATAAAAAGAAGTTTGATTTCAGCAAAGACCCATTTACAAAAGTGGAAAGATTCAAAGCTAAATCCAGTAAGTGTTCTTACAGTGTCATTGGAAACAATATGGATAACTACATTGACCCAGGAATTGGAAATGCTATAAACTACCAGTATCTGAGGGGAGGTAATGGGTCAGACACCTATGTCTTTGGTCACAAATATGGTTATGTAAATGAAATTGATAATGAAGCCGAAGACATGAAAACTGACAATCTTTTTTTTCAAGTCCTTTACAAAGATATTGAAGTACTTCTGGAGCATCCTCATGTAATTTTGTACTCAAGGTCAAGAAACGACTCTGTCCGGGTGCACTTGCTCAAATATTTGCAGGGTCCGCAACAACAACACCTCCTGATACGATCATCAGATGGGGTCTCATTTTGGGTCAATCCAAACTCTTACCCATACAAGACAGTTGTTTCCATTGATACATCAACCTCCACAAAGAGTTGCAACATCAGCTGTGCTGAGGGGGATGAGTACCTCAGGGTATCCCAAATATATGGGGCTACTGGCTTCAGTAACTACGTCACAGGGAGCAGGAGCAGCTCTGTCATCATTGGGGGCAACATGGCTGACTATCTTCTAGGTAATGAGGGAAGTGAGAGGATTGAAGGCCATGGAGGAAATGACATAATAAATGGGCAGAGTGGGGACGACAACCTGTTAGGTGGAAAGGGGGATGATGTTATCAGGGGTGGTGCAGGAAATGACATGATCTATGGTGGGTGGGGGGCAGACAGGATAGATGGAGGCCCTGGGGTTGACGTTGTGTTCTTCAGCGGAGATGTGAGGACGTCCACTGGCATAAAAGTGGACCTGAACACCGGCAGAGGGGAGTGGGCTGATGCAGAGAATGACACGTACACGGACGTGGAGGATGTGAGTGGGACAAACTTTAACGACTTGATCATCGGAGACGAGGAGGACAACGTGCTTGTTGGCAAGTTTGGTAATGACACCCTGGTGCCAGGACATGGCTCAGATGTCCTCTTCGGTGGACCTGGGAATGACCTGTACATCCTGGATGACTGCAGTGGTGTAAAACACATCAATAATTTTGCTTCGGACATGGCTCTAGATTACATTCTACTCCGTAACTTCAACGCCACTGACGCATGCTTCTTCCTTCAGGAAGGAACTCTCGTTATCTCTTTCTCCGAACATAATCCTCTCCTGAGTCTCATCCAGAGAGATTCTTTAACTGTCATCCTGTACAACTGGAGCAACAATGATTCCTTTTACCAACATGTTGATTTTGTTTTTGCACAAAACTCCCTGGTCAAGTCCTCCTTTTTCAGTTCAGCTGAGGAGATCAGCCACACTCTCTTGGAGATAAACTCAACGAGACCCACCCTCTACACAAGACAGGCTAGCGAGCTCACTGTCGATATTGAAATAAAAGCACCACAAATAGGAGAGAAAACTTTGTACACTTTGAACTCCAAACTCCAGTACCATTTAAAAGTATCTGATCCGCTATTCTTTAGTGAGAGTCTACGGTGGACAAATCAGTCTCTCATCAAATACTCTGGTCTTCTCTCTGGGGTTCTTTACACCTTTCAGTTCTTAGTGACTTTCTGTGAAGTTCCTGTTCTAGTGCTTGCTGAGATGACACATTTGACGAGCCCCAACCCTCCAACATCTGTAAACCTGACCCATATCTCCCATAGCAACGCAATGATCAGCTGGACACCACCATCTACAGACTCTGACCCAAACAACAGGCAGTACACTTACGTAGTGGAAGTACAAAGTGAGGAAGATGAATCTCTGATGCAAATCATGACTAATCACACACATTTAGAGATTATGAATCTGAATCCTCCTACTCATTACAAACTGTCAGTGTCATCAGCAGTCAATGGGGTAAAAAGCCTTAAATCAATCACCCAAATCATAAAGACTCCAAACCTGTGTCTGAACTTTATTGCACCTGCAGGGGCTAGAGTTGTTGATGAAAAGATGACAAGACATGGTCCAGTGGTGGTGCTAGAGTGCCAACAGGGCTACCAGAATACCTCCAGCCTTGTAATCCCTTGTGTAGGAGATAGGTCCCTTCATCCATGTGTCCCCAAATCATGTGCTCACGAGGGTAATGTTTTTGATCATGGGGAGGTATTTCATAAAGTATGTTTTCTTTTTTTCCCAAGCATTTGTTCTTTTGGACACTTTATTCCTCCTGTAGTAACCTGCTGTCATCCAATTCCGAAGATTGCTAACGGCATTCTGACACATATGTATGAGATACACCCTGCATCCTTTTCTGCTAAATATTATTGCAATTCTGGATACAACCTTTCAGGGCCCCTTCAGTTTGACTGTGATCTGGAAACAGGACAATGGTCCAGCCCCTTTCCTCTCTTGCCATCTTGCACCCCCATCCCCTGCCCTGACCCACCTCAGATTCACCATGGGCAAACCCTCTTGCTCCGGATACCAGTGGGACAGTACCAAGAAGGGGACGTTTTGCAAGTAGTTTGTGATAACTTTTACCGTCCCTCTTCTGGGGACAGGATAACCTGCCGCAATGGGAACTGGGAAAATATTTCCTCCTGTGTGCCAAGTGTTCGACTTGTAAATACCTTCAGCAGAGACTCCAAACTTTCTGGCCAGATACAGAAGTGGAAGTCAGGCTCATGGAGCAGTGAAGTCACCTTTACAGAAGCTGAACACCTCGCAAAATTCTGCTGCAAAGAAAGAGACCTAAAGTTTCTGAAAATAACAACATACCCTCATATAGGGGTGGTGTGTTCCCAGTTAAAACTTCAAACTTCTAGGTACGACTACGTAGGAACAGCTGAGGGAAACATTGATGGTGGGGGCTGGAAAGAAATATGCATTGAAGAAAGTTATGCTGCTCTGTCTTTCTGCCGAAAACTGTTCCCAGGTGATGGTGAGTATGACGTGTTCTTTCAGCCAAAAGGTTTCTATATTTAATCCTTAAAGCTGTTGAAATATTATATACCTCAAGTAATTTGGATCTCGTACTCACACCCTTAGCTCCAAATATAACACACACGTCAATGAAATCAAGCATTCTGAATGGTTGGGGACAAGTATTTTCATTATGTTACACTGTCCTGAAAAATACAATCCTATGCAAAATAGTAGTTTTTAATCTCCTTTCTTATATTAATTCATGCATAAATTAACGATCACTAGAGTGTAGTGTTGCTCGTACAATGATTAGCATGGCATTTATCTACAAGTTTACATGCACAGCACTCCACTGTGTGGGGAGTAATGAATTTGCTATTATGGGTTCTCCATGCATCATACACTTTTTAGTTTATTCATACAGGAGTGGTATGTTAGTTACTTACTTATAGCTACATCCCCACTTTCCAAGTTAGAATCATCACAACTACAGACTAATGACTTATGAGACTTAATGATGCATCTGCACGAAAGACATGTTGAGTGAACAGACATTGGTACTATTGGTGGCTAGCCCTGATGCGTTCGTACAACGACTTTGTTTGTAATGTTGATATTACAAAAACGACGGGAAACGTAAATATTCTACTGAGCACTCAATTGATAATTCTGCAAAGAGAAATTTGTTTTCTCATGAACTGATGTTTTCAAGCAAACACTGTTCTCCCTCCACCCAAAATGCATAGCATGGTTGGATCATCTGCGATTTTCACTTCAATCAAACCACTCCAGGGTTCCACCTCTCGCACAAGATCCTTGATTGGTTGTTTGGTAGTCACCTGATTTTGATTGTGTGCTTTCTCGCCTATCCAAACATACCAAACTAAAGAGCTAAATGCTCCAGCGTTCGACTAAATCACACCAAACACGGCAGGTGTGAAAGCACCCTCAGAACTTTAATTTCTTTAATTTGAATGTTTATTTGATAGGGACAGATACATTCAAACATAGATTACTGTAGAACAAAATCCAATGCAATGTATCATGGCATTTATAGCATATGCTAATTTGCAATGCTTGTCCCTAGATGGGCCTTTCAAACACACACATACAGCCTATAACACATACATTATAAAGTCATAAATATAAATACTACAACATTATACATTTTAAATAAAGTATCATAAAGAAATAAAAATCAGATGAAGCATATCACATGTGATTACACGACTGAGTGCATTTTAAAAATGGCTTCAGTTTAGAATTAAAATCCTCAAAATTATGGTCAGATTTAGACTGCGCAGGTAAAGAATTCCAAATGTTGACTCCTTTAATAGAAAATGCTGTCTGGCCAAAAAACGTTTTTCGAAACGGAACTGTACAGTTCCCCATAGTTGTACGCCTAGGGGTAAGACCAGACTCTTGAAAAGATTTCACCATGACATTAAGAGCTGGTGGAGCCATATCATGTAGGCATTTAAAAATGATTTTGGCATCAGCAAACTTATCAAAATTATCAAAACTTAAAACATTCCGTTTTTTTAGAACATGACAGTGGTGAAATATTATCGGCTTCTTATCCAGTATTTTTATTGCACGATTATAGAGCCTTTCTAATGGTTTGATCACCAAGGGGCTTGCTTGAGACCAAGAGGTAACACTAACACTTTTTCGCTGCGAAAAAGATGCGAAAAAATTATAGAGTGCATATATAAATTGGCTGTATTAAATGGCAAACAGTTTCTGATTAGTACAAATGAGTACAAGTTGACTTTTACAATTCTGCTCAGGTTTTTAACATGCTTCTCAAATTTCAATTGGGGATCCAGTATAAGACCTAGATATTTGACTTCTGTCACCTGCTTAACTAGCTCATCATTTATCATAATATCTAGTTCATCTGGTGTGGGTCGTCTCCTGGATGAAAAGCAAATAGACACAGTTTTTTTAACAATAAGTATCAAACAGGAATTATCCAACCATGTTGTTATTGATTTTAGATGATTGTTCAACTGTACGGTAACTGCGTTGACAGACTTACCTGCCACATGTACAACAGTGTCATCCACGTACATCTGGAGACCAGCTCCTTGCCATGAGTCTGGAAGATCATTTATATATAAACTAAAAGTAGGGGTCCGAGTACGGATCCCTGTGGAATTCCCATTTTATTATCCAAGAATGAGGATGTGTTATTATTAACCGTGATGGTTCCTGAGGTACGACAAACCCAAACAGTGCCTGGTCAACAGTACACTTCCAGGACTGGAGTTTGAGTATAGAACATTGTAGTATATTAGAGTATAGAGACATTTCTGTGCTTAAATCCAACTGTTTCTATGGTACACTGTGATAAATCCTGTCCCCACAGCCTGGACAACAAGAGTGTTGGGCAGCACTGGGTTCCTCACAGGGTATACCTACCGCTGTGCTGGCAGCTGCAGATTCCACACAAAGTCACGGTGGTGCACCAAGCAGATCCAGTGCAGAGCCACATGTGACCCTTTCCCAATTTCCAATGGCCAAGTCAGCTGTGGCTCAGCTTCGGAAGGGCAGTGGTGCAGTGTGTCCTGCAATCGACTGTATCGCCTGCAAGGCGATTCCAACATCCAGTGCAGGAGCAACGGGTGGTCAGCTGACCCTTATTGCATTGGTAAGCGAAGATACGCCTTCCAAAATCTGTAAAAGAAGCTGGGGAGGGTTTAAAACACCCATTCTGTGGTCTTCATGATTAGAATACATTCAGGAAATATTCATGCTAAATAATTTTCAATTATAAAGAACTAACACCAATCATGACACTCTAAATTTGAATCAATAATAAAAAATAAACAATTGCATAGTAAACTTATTAATATTTTGTGATATTAATTATTTTAAGGCCAGTAGCTCCAAAAGACTGACAATAATTGGACAAAAGTCTATTTATACATTAATTACATTTCATTACATTGCTGTAGACACCCTTATTATCCGGAGCAACAAAGTGCAAAGATCAGCGATCAAAATGCAGTAATTCCCTCGAGGGGGAGAGTATAATCTTAGGAGAGAACAAACAAACACAAATCTATCCTAATGAGCATTAAACTACATTATACAAACAAGAGCAATAACCCAGAGACTCTGGGAAAAGTGCTCTAGAGAGGGTCAGGCTGGAGGAGCCCAGTTGCAGTCTGAAGAGGTGGGTCTTCAGTTAGCCAACGTCTCTGCTGTTCTGCCCGCCATGGTAAGCCCATCCTACAACTGAGGGGCCACAGCAGACATGACCGGATAGTGCAGCAGCGGAGGAGCCAGACTTTAGACTACTATTGACATCTATATGTTTAGAAGGACATACACACACATGAACACGAGTATAATATATTTGTCTTGTTCACATGTGTACATGTCATGTCATGTAAACAGTATTCCTAGTTTAATTTTAAAGGATAGGACAAGCTGTCATTATACATAGACGTGCTATAATGGTTTTATTGAACCCTTCTATATTGCAGAGACTGGAGAGTGTGGCTATAGCTTTGAACGTGGACCCCATTCTGTGGGCTGCTTGACCAAGCTGTGGACTGCAGTAGGTTGTCGTACTGAAGCTGGCCTCTCTCCGACGAGGAGACCTGACTACTGGTCTCAATATAATGATTGGACTGTAAGTGAAGTGAGAAACAAAATGGCAACGTTTCCGAGCCCTGACTATCCTTTAACGTACAACCCTGACTGTCAATTGGAAGAGTGTTTCCCTGGCCGCTCCACAGTGCTAACGAGCGAGGGGAACAGGAAGTCTATGTCGGAGCTGCAGCTGGGCGACAGGGTGCTGTCTCTGGGCGCCGACGGTCGCCTCACCTTCAGCGAGGTCATCCTGTGGTTGGACCGCCGTCCAGCCGCCAGGGAGCGCTACGTCCTGCTGAGCACGGAGGGGTCTCCCGAACCCCTCTCCCTGTCGGCCGACCACGTCACCTTCATCGCCCCGTCCAACGCCACTGCCGCCTCCCCCGTCACCATGGTTCCCGTGTTCGCCAAGGACCTGCGGCGTGGCCACCTGCTGTACCGCCATTGCCCGGGCGGCGGATCTCTGACGGCCAGCCGTGTGACGGACGTGCAGGAGTCGGAGGAGCTGGGGGCTTACGCTCCAATGACCGTGGAGGGCAATCTGATCGTGGACGGGCACCTGGCGTCCTGCTACGCCTTGCAGTGCCGTCAGTACCTTGCCCACCTCCCCTTCGCCCCCTACAGGCTCCTGCACTTTCTGCGCTCTTACGTCCCCCTCTTCACACACCTCAGCCCTCTCCAGAGAGAGCAGGAGGGCCAGGGTGTGCACTGGTATGCCAGTGCCTGGCTCCAGGTGGGCCAATGGTTCAGGTACCCATTTGGGAAGACCTGCTACCCCACAGAGCTTCAACTCTACCATTATCCCTAAGAGTGTGACCTGTTATACCTGAGAGTGTCCACCTGTACCATAATACCTGAGTTACAACCTGTACCACTATACCTTAGATTGTATAATCGCATACGTAAACTATGTTTCGTCTTTGAAAATTGGAAAGTTGTGAATGCATAAGAAAAATCTGTAAAGGAAAACTTTCAAGGTGTGAATAAAGACGAGTTCTAAAATACAAACATATTTTTTATGCTCAACAATCTCTGTATGCAGGTCTCTTATTTTTTTATTTTTATGAATCTCTGCATCTGGGTTCATGTACAGAATTTTGCCAGTCTTTTCACATGGACTGCAATCATATTTCTTTAATTGGGATGTGGAGACTCCCTCCAGCCTATATATATATATATATTTATTTTTTTGTGAAAGTTCCTCACAGCAGAAGAGAGGAGAGGACGAGGGATAATTTAGGAGGGTGAAGGCCTTGGGAAGGTGTGTGTGTGTACAGACAGTGTGTGTGTGTGTGTGTGTGTGTGTGTGTGTGTGTGTGTGTGTGTGTGTGTGTGTGTGTGTGTGTGTGTATGTACAGACAGTGTGTGTGTGTGTGTGTGTGTGTGTGTGTGTGTGTGTGTGTACAGACAGTGTGTGTGTCACATGGAGGCTTTGAGAGGCGAATCATATGAACAAGTAAGGATAGCAACTGCCTGCGGCGCCGAGCTTTGAGTTTTAGGAGTTTTGGGTTAACGTGTGACAGTGGAAGTCGGGCAGAAGGGCCCCACGGGACACCCATCCCAAAACATTTCCTCTATTTTGGGGTGTGAAGTGAGGTGACGAGGGAAAAGGAGGGGTTTTCCTGCGACAGCTACGCCTGATGAAGCCTGCAGCCACGTTGAAGCACCGTTTGTGTGATTTCACTTGTTTGGGAGTGTTTAACAGAGCCTGCAGGCGTTTGCTTATTCTCAGATGAAGGTCAAGGAAGAGGCAGAGGAGGGTGTTTACATGCTGGAGTGTTTGATGTCTCCCTCTCTTTTGAAGAGCTCTGACACCTCGCTATGTCTGGCTCACACAGCCCCAACCGTCCTATCTCACACAGGCACACACACACACACACACACACACACACACACACACACACACACACACACACACACACACACCTGTCCTCATATCACCCCTACGTGGGGGGATGGGGGGGTGGGCAGTGTGTGTGTGTGTGTGTGTGTGTGTGTGTGTACGTGGGGGGATGGGGGGGTGGCCAGTGTGTGTGTGTACATGGGGGGATGGGGGGGGCAGTGTGTGTGTGTGTACGCGCACAGTATATAAACGAAGGGGTGGGGCGTCTGGTTGGAGTGTGTACCTTGCGTGGATTGAGCATTGCCAGTGCGTCCTGAGCAGTGTGTTTTGGCTGCAGGATGGTCGGTGCTATGCTGTCGGTGTTGCTGTGGTTACTGGGCGGGTCTGTGGCAGAGAAGAGTCCCGCGGTGTCCGCACCCTGCCAGCCTGATATCTACACCCAGCTTAGGGAGCTGCGCTCCCAGGTGGAGGCCATCAAGATCGAGTGCGGAGGTGAGTAAGTTACTGATCCAGTGGTTCCCAAAATTAGGGTCTGTGAAGGGGTCAAAGTGAATGGGGTCAAACTGGTTTTTAATTTTTATCGTAAGTACTCCCGGTTTCTCTGAAAACCCACGTTCCTGTCTCCAGAATGAGGTCCATTACATTACTGGCGTTTAGCAGACGCTCTTATCCAGAGCGACTTGATATAGGTCTATGTATACAGCAGGATATTTATCGATTAGAGACAATTTATCAGAAGGGGGTACTTGAGGAGAGCAGGGGAGGACCATCACTCTGCTGCTAGATATGCAGTAGATATGGGTGGATCACTTGAAGCGTTGTTTCTCCCGACTTGTTTTTCCATAGTGTTCAATAGGAAAATTTGTCAGGAGAAACAACCCTTAAAGTGGCAGCAGAGTGATGGTTTGTGGCTTGTTTGATACCTCAGACCCTTGATGAATTACAGCCCTTTCGCCAACCATGTATTCCATACTGTTCCAGCATAATTTACAGCTAAATCTAGTCCCACCCCCCAATTCCCATAGAGATCCATTCAAATGCATTATATTTGAATGGAATTATATTATCGTTTGTAAGAGTACCAGAAAATAAGATATCAAGAGTCTTTTCATATTGTTGGGTCACAGTCATCAGAAAGTCATGACATGCAAAGGATATGCTACCAAATATGAAAAATTATTATTTTATTCTACATTATGTTAAACTGTCCAATATTTTTTGATGCCTAAAAATGGGGGGACTATGTACAAAAGGTTCTATAATTTCTAAACAGTTCTTCCGATATGGATGAAAATACCCTCAAATTAAAACTGAGTCTGCACTTCAACCTCATTGTCATTATACCCTTTCAAACTCAAGTGCTACAGTACAGAACCAAAATTACAGTGTCACTGTCCAATGAATTATGGTGCTCACTTTATAATGAACAGTCCCTTAGTGAACCGCAAGCCAATGACAAAAACAGCGACTTCTTTTACACATGAAGGTGAATGAGCCTGTCGCCTGTAGCCAATTACTGTACGTACCCATTTTGGGTAAAGGCTTTCTTCTCATCTTGACTTCCCGCACGAGAAAAGTGGCGATATGCGAAGCAGAAAGCAGGGCCCTTACAAAACAGGATAGTTTGCTGCAAACTTCCAGCTAATATGTAGGGAATTTGCCACAAACTAAATTGTTTTCCACAAAATGCATAAAAATGCACACCATACAAGAAATGTTAATGTACAGTTAAGTACTATATTAACCATAGTTTAACACCAATAACGTGCTATAATAAAACTAATTCTACTTGCATAATAAATAAGCTCAACATGATATAAAGTAATAACACAGAGAGATTTACAAGGTAAATAAATACATTTCTATCTAAAAGATAGAACTTACTGTCCAGCCAGCCAAGTGAGCCTTTCTTCTGAACACTGAAGTGCTGACAATGTTCCGGAACTGTCTGCACACCAGAGACAGTATGAGAAAAGTGAATATTGTACACCCAATTTTTGTCACAGCAAACTGGTAAAGATACTGCACAATACATCAACATCACAGTAAAATAAATGCACTAGGCCACTGTCTGTGTGACTCCAGGTGTGTCATCAATTTGTGCTTCTGGCTAGACTGGTAGGCTATACACTTTAAAACAAAATGGGAAACTTTGTGCTCTTTTGTGATGTTCTTGTGATTTTCTCGTGCTGTTTCCCGATGTTCTTGTAACGTTCTCACAACGTTCTCCAGACGCACCAGTGGTGGCTTTTTCTGTCTCGCTGCTGGACGCAGGACGTGGACACTCTGGGCCTTTCAACATCGACACCGTTTTGGTATTTAGAAATGTCATCACTAACAGGGGCAATGCCTATAGCCCAAGCACAGGTACGAGCACGTTGTATCAAAGAGGTTCTGCGCTGAAAAAGTTCCATTCCAAATCTTCACGTCAGTGCCAACAAACATGGCATTGCAACTGATATTTTGTTGTGTAATGTAATGTTAGGTAATGTTGTGAAATGATATGTAATGAAATGTTGTGTAATGTAATTAAATTTTGTGTAATGTAACGTGTTCTCTCTGTAGGGGTCTTCACCACGCCCGTGGACGGGCTGTACTACTTCAGCTTCACTGGCCACTCGGCGGGACCGCACGCCAGCGCGGTGAGCCTGTTCAGGAACGCGGAACGTGTGGCGACCGCGTACGACCGCGCGTCTCCGGGCACGGTTCACAGCGTTGGCAACGGCGCAGCGCTCTGGCTGAAGGCGGGCGACCGTGTCACCCTGCGCCTGTGGGCCCGCACGCTGGTTTACGGGGACGCCGCGCTCTGTCAAACCACCTTCTCCGGCTTCCTGGTCTCCCTCACCTGAGGCCCGCGGCATAGGAAATGCTACGTTCCGTACCCCAGGGGGCGCTAGCATACCGCACCGCTTTATGTTTAACACCGAGGGCTCCAACCCCAGCCCTGAAGAGCCACCGGGTCTGCTGGGGTCCCCAAGCTTTGCCCTTGAGGGACACCGGGTCCTAAGATTTTGCTGTTGCTCAGCACTTAACTCCTCACCAAACCTAGGGCCTGATTTACTAAGGCCTTTTGCATATGCAAAACCCTTTAGCGCATGCAAAACTAATACCGCAACCAATGATTGGTGCAAAACAAATACCATGACCAATCATTGGTCATGTTATAGGTTTTGCATGTGCTAAAAGTGTTTTGCACATGCTAAATCATGCCTTAGTAAATCAGGCCCAAAGTATCTCGGGGGATGAATTGGTCTCTGACTTTAAGGGCCCATCAACAGTAAAGAAATGCATGCAAATTTCCCATAGACTTCAATGTAAAATGGTGCTACAGCAAAACGAATGGAACTCTGTAACCGAACATCAGAATTGCACCACATTTTGCACAGATACTCTATGATACATGATCCATTAAACCTTAGAGCCATGTTCTGCAATCTTGCATACTTTTTAAATTACAGCCTACTGTTTTTTGATTGGCTGCGGCCGTTGCCATAGAAACATATTAACCAAAATTCGCTCTATGGTTCAATGCATAATTTACTGATGTACCAACTGATGAAATTTCATGAAAATCCATTAAAGGATGACAGAGTTCCATTTGTTTTGCTGTAGCACCATTTTACATTGAAGTCTATGGGAAATTTGCATGCATTTCTTTACTGTTGATGGGCCCTTAAGATGAAAACAAAGCACAGGCAACCCTGAGGCTCTCCTGGATTATGGTTGGGGATCCCAGCTTTAGCTTCTGTCCTCACAAACTGAAAGCCCTGCAGAGTTTCCTATAGTTTCTTCTTCCTATGACAGCATTTACCCACACAGCCGATGCTCTCTGCTGCAGACATTAGCACGTTGTTAGCCAAGCTCACACTACACGACTTTTAAATCTTTACAATAATCGCGTCTTTGACCACCCCACATCAAAAGACCGTTCCAGCCGATGGAACCAAGATTTCTTGCAGATTCTTTAAAGATTATCATAGGACTGCAAAATTTGTCGGGAGTTCGTCTTTGACGTCAGAATCGGCCAAAAGTCGTGTAGTGTGAGCTTGGCATTACTCTGTATACATTTATAAAGCTGAATTTGCAGAGACCCTGTCCAGGGCTGCCTCACTCAAGGGTAGGGATTCCCAACCTGGGGCAGAATCTGATTATATTTACATGTTTTATGAATTAAACATTTTAAAATAAACCTTTGCCTTCACACATTGTTCATTTGACCACTTTAAGTCTACCTATTAACTGTTTAAACTGAAATAGTCCTACATAGATCCATGATATAATGACATCTTGACTTAAACGTGATTGCATGCTAAATCTCCACTATAGGCTTTGGAACACCAACTCAGATACAACAATGCATGAACTGGGATTCAAACTCCACAAACACACACACACACACATATGGATATTACGGGTGTACAGTACATAACTGGGGCTGTATCCTGAGTTCACATCAAAAGCAAAACACACATAAGAGAAACTGAAACATTGGGGTATCCAGCTGTTTTTACTTCCAGTGTTGGTCAGTTTGCACCCTTTTACAGCTTTATGACAGATAAAAAAATGAAGGCATACACTGGAATCATGGAAAAGAATATATTAAACAAAACATTCTTGCTGTCATCACTATGACTACATAAAAAATTAGAGCTGCAGTTCCGCTGCTCTGCCAGCACAGAGAGAGGGGGCGCTGTTTTTCCCCCAGAGCAAACATTGTCTTTGCAGTACTGCAATCAGCTGGATTCCTGAAGGGTAACTTTATCTTGGTCTGGCATCATCTTTCCTCTCCTACATCTACAACAACAGACAAACAGCATCAAACTGCATTAAAAAAACAACAACAACAACAACAAAAAAACAGATGAGGCATCAATCTGATCATTTAAACCCTTTAGTCCTTTGTGTCAGGGTCTGAAGTTATGTGTGGTTTCCATACAATCTGACGTCAATTTTGACCCTGGATACGAGGTGTGTCAGCTAAATTTAAATTAAGCACTTAAAGTGCTGAAACGCACCGAAAAGGAAGTTAAATCGCATGTCGTGACGCATCCCGTGCAGATTTCACTGATTTTGAAATCATCTGGATTGCTCATCCTCATTGCTGGGCTGATCCATGTCAGATAGATTCGATTCCTTCACTGCTTTTCAGTCTTACCCGAATGGGCTCTGACTCACCTGGGAGGGGAAAGGGGCGGGGATAAGGTCAGCTCTCAGCCAATGAAATTCACGACCACAAGCTGTAGAACGGTGTGGGCGGCCAGGAAGTCTGCGAAGGCTCTCTCAGGAGACATGGACAGGAATTCCCCTTTGTTCCGAGGGTTGATCTGGATTCGCAGACAGACTGGGCGAGAGGAACAGCGGGGAGGACCGTCAAAAGGCCTGCATTCCCGGTGAAAGTGAATGCCACGTCTAGCCGTAATCGTTGACATCAAAAGGCTCTCGATATCTTAATTTCAGGTACCGTTACGAGCGATACTATAACCTCTCTGCATTTGAATGGATCTCTATGGAAATTGGGGAGTGAGACTAGATTCAGCTGTAAATTACACTGGTACAGTATGGAACACATGGCTGGCTAAATGGCTGTAAGTCATCAAGGGTCTGAGCTATCGAACGAGCCTCAAACCATCACTCTGGTGCCAGATATGGAGTAGATGTAGATGGATCAGTGCAAGGGTTATTTCTCCTGACTCATTTTCCTATAGAACTCTATGGTGAAATTAAGTCAGGAGACACAACCCTTAAAGTGATCCATCCACATCTACTGCATATGGCAGCAGAGTGATGGTTTGAGGCTTGTTCGATACCTCAGACCTTTGATGACTTAGAGTCATTTAGCCAACCATGGGTTCCATACTGTACCAGTGTAATTTACAGCTGAATCTAGTCTCACCACCAAATTCCGATAGAGATCCATTCAAATGCAGAGAGGTTATACTATCGCTTGTAAAAGTACATGAAAATAAAATATCAAGAGTCTTTTGATGCTGAGTCACAGACTTCAGAAAGTAACAGCATGCAAAGGACATGCACACACACTTTTCAAAGGCATGCACTGATAAGAAAGTTGGAATTTTGCACAACTTATTCAGAGGACTTGTACAGGTAGTCTTGCAGCATGGTACATACTGATCATCAGTTGAAAACGAAGGAGAGTCACTGGCACATTTCTTTCCTGCTAAACGCTTTAACCAGCTGCGAATTCAGACGCCATTTTACTGAAGCCCTTTGGTTACAAACTACAATTTGTAATTTAGGAACCTGGCAAACACTTTTAGCCAAACGACTTACACATGGAGTTCAACAGGGAATCAAACCTGTAACGTCTGGCGTACAAGGATACAAGGACTGTACAGGTCCCTTACGTGTTGCATCGCACCACAAACATCGCACCACGGCGAGGAATCACTTCAAAAACACAGATTCTTTATTTCTGGAATCAATACACGTTTATTATTACACAAACATAGGCCTATGTTTTTGACTTGGAATGCCTTTGCATGTAATCACAGAGGTTTGCCTTATGGGCAGGGCTGTTACGCACGCACGCACACACACAGCAGTACAATATGAATGGAACTATGACTGTAACTGTTATGAAGACTTCTGGTACAGGAACTAATAGTTCTGTAACATGACCCCTTGGTCAGATAGGCCTTCTGAGTGAGACCCGGACGCTCCCGCTCCGCATCTCCTGGAATGAGATTACGACTAAAGCGTTAAGGGCTGACGCCAGCTGCTGCGTCCATTATTAAAACTCGCGGTGTATATAGAGAGGTCATGGTACTATTTGACTCACTGAACAGCATTGGCTGATCAGTTGCATTAAACCTGTATAAATTACATTCGCTGGTGGTATCTCCGTTTCTTTTACAGATTGGCACAATCCAGACCAGACGCTGCGGCACGAATTTAGGTGAAGTGTTACTAACGTTACCTTAGCAAGCCATCTCCGCGTATGCGCTGAGTGTAGAGTGTACGTTTTGGCACCGTTTGTAACTCGAGTGGATCTTCTTAAGTTCGCTTACATTGTAAGTTGTTCTGGAGGAAAGCGTCTGCTAAATGAATGCGGTTTCATTTTTAACTAAACTTACCACCCAGAACGAACGCTCCGACGCAGGAGATGAAGCCGGAGAGGAAGCTGTTGAAGGGAAAGGTCCCCACGAGCAGACAGTAGAGGAACTGCAGCGCTCCTGTCAGTAAAATGTACAGCAGATAGGCGTCCACAACTTTCAGTTTCTTCGGCGTGCTGGACGCGTACTCCCCAAGAAAACGAGAAATTACGGAAAGGACAGAGTTCGACATTGTTTTCGAAATTGTGGTAGTCGATCAGCAATTGCTACCCAGGTGATTGTCAGCCTACTTTTCTATTTAGCGGAGCCTATCAATTGTATGAGGAAAATCTCACGCCGCATCCGTGTGACGTGTCCTTTGGAAGAGGTTCTCAGTTTCTAAGGTACTTCCGCCTCTTTTTTAATATGAGCTAAATGTTCAATGCTAAATGTTATGTTTATAACGTATGTACGTATTGTAACAGTATTGTAGGCTAGCCTACTTGGTTGCGCCACGGAAAGAATTTCCAGTAGAACATCAAACTGTCGCTAATATACCAGCGTCAATAGGACGGACAGAACTTTCATTGTAACAAACATGGAAGTGCGTTAGTCTCGTTAGTCTGTAGCCTGCAATCTGTGGCTCCTCCTCTTCTTGTTCTCCATGTTTCTATTGTGGCAGCATAGACAGTCTGTGGCTCGATTGCAAATAAAAATGAAATCGTAAACATTTTATGCTCATGTCACAAAGTTCATGTTACATTAAATGAGTTCCGACTTGATATCTGAGAGCACAAGTGTTCCCATTCTGAAAAGAGTCAGTTAGCATAGTCAGAGATAAATAATTAATTAAGCTAGCGTTCTCTCTGGTTGTTGTTTGTTTATTTTAGTGGAATGTATACAGGTCCATTTAACTTTCAAAAAGGCCTCGAATACCCGTATGGGGGATACAGTTTGAAGTGATCTATCATCAGCTTATTCATAAAAGTGGGTGAGGTATCCTATCACACACACACACACACACACACACACACACACACACACACACACACACACACACACACACACACACACACACACACACACACACACACACACACACACACAAAACGAATATTCAGGAGCCATACGTATTTCCTCCCACTCTTGTATCAGCTGACTGATCTGCATCCAAATAGATTGACTTATTACTAAACATGGGTTTAAGTTTTCGGCTATCGAGCCAGACCTGATTTTCATGTATGATTTGTATCATGAAATATTATGAACTATGTTGTTTTGTAACCTATAGGCTATGTCTTCGAAGAATGAAATGGAAGACCACAGTGACACAGAGTAAGTAATCTCGCTTGACACACATTTTAACAACTTGTGTTCACTATGAAGAAGATGATGTTGGCTAATAATTTTTAGTAACAATCCATATTGCTGAATCACGCCACTTAATCTTGACGAACAAGGCGGTTTTAAGTAAATGCAGTAATCGAAACACGTATTTGGCTATATAAAACAAACTGCCATCATATTTTGGTCAGACGGGCTGAATAAATGAAGTGATGTCAGTAGTGACAGGGGAAATCAAATTAATTAGACTTAATCAAGGTCAGCCAGGAGACGTTTTCTCCGATAATTTTCACAGGACTAACTGTACTGCACATAACTAAGTTAAGGCATTTCCATGATGGTGAAATCTATGTAGGCTATATAGGAATTTAGGATCTCTCTCTCTCTCTCAAATTTCAAATTCAAATGTCTTTATTGGCATAAATGGAAATCAGCCATTGTTGCCAAAGCATTGCAGTATATATTTACAGAAAAATGAATAAATAAGTAAATATGGTACAGTAAGTGATTATATGCAGTTATTACATTAATCACTTATTATATAAGTCGTGGATAATTAAAAATACGATTAGTTTTCTAGAACTGATCAGATTGGGATGATATTATATTATGTTCTTCTTTTCCTCTTAGCTCATGGCAGGCTGTCAGATATTGTGCAGATAATTCCATACATTTTTGTTACTTCTCCCAAACATATGCGTAGTTGTTCATCACATGTTTTGCTGTCATATGATATGCTGCAACTTTGGTTTGCAACTGTACATAGGAAAGCTTCACTTAAAGTAACATATGTGGAGCAGGAGAGGAGAAAGCGGAATTCCGTCAGTGTTCTCTCTCTCTCTCTCTCAAATTCAAATTCAAAATGCTTTATTGGCATGAAATACACCTGTAAATATTGCCAAAGCGTACATACAGAAATGAAGAAATACACTAAACATGGATGTAAATAAATCAGAATAATGCCGGAAAAAATAAATAAATAAATAAATAAATCAATAAATCAATCTCTCTCTCTCTCTCTCTCTCTCTCTCTCAGGTCAGGGTGGTGGTGGTGGTGGTGGTGGTGGCCATCTTGGAGGCCGACATCAACGTCACTCCTGAAGAGTACAGAGTCCAAGATCCTGGCATGTAAGAAATGTGGGCGTGGCATACTGTGCCCCACTGCACCTAGTCTTCTATCTGCCTTGACTGTGTTGGGCTGATATCAGCCATCTTTAGAGAGCCTTTCCTGCCGGCTCTCGCACCCACACAGCCAGGATTCACTGGGACACACATACAAACATTTAATCAGTAAATCCAGGAAGAACTAATAGGCTATGAATCAGTTTTTTACAGTATGATTTGGCAGGGTCTATGGTTTCTGGGTATTTTGAGTATGCTCTCTAATACTTTCTCTGTTAAACTGGGGCACACCTTAAGTGTATAACTCATTGAAAATGTCTTACTTAAGGTGGTCTTGTCTCACAGAGTTGCAGTACAATCAGGAAATTAATTCTGACCCTGAGTTTGAAACCGTCTGGTATCACGAATGTCCGCACGTCTGCAGGTTGTCTAACTACGCTGCCCGGCTGTGTCGATAACACAGGTCCAAGGTGCCATTATCGCTGAATGTCCAACCTGCCCCGTGTTGCCATGGTGACTGACCACACCCCCCCTCCCTCTCCCAGGTGTTAAGAATGACCTGTGGGCCCGCTTTGTGACCCTCCCCACTCAGGACAAGATATGGACAGTCACGGTCACCAACAGGCACTCCCCAAAACTGGAACAGACTGGTGTGTGAGTGTGAGTGTGAGTGTGAGTGTGAGTGTGAGTGTGAGTGTGAGTGTGAGTGTGAGTGTGAAACCTGAACGCTCCGGGTGCTATTAGACTGCAGGCTGAAGAGTCCACACACCTTGTATTAACCCTTTAAGGCGGATGATCGCAAATATGTGATTAGAATGTTCTTGAATGAACATTCTAATGCTGATGTAACAATCACTACTGGTACATTGAAAGCAATGGAGTTCTAGAACCCTGACGTAAAATCTTCATTCCAAAAAAAAAACAACTTACTTTTCAAAGGGTTAAAGGCCTAAATTATCTGAAAGGTCCTCTATAAATTGCTGTGCTCTGTGTGTGTCACATGATCAGACTGTGTGGTGAGGTGTACCCTCTCCCTCTCCTCTCCCTCTCCCTCTCCTCTCCCTCCCTCTCTCTCTCCCCCTCTCTCTCCCTCTCCTCTCTTTTCTCAGACACCCTGACCCCCCTGGTGATGGTGCACGGGTTTGGGGGAGGGGTGGGGCTGTGGGTGCGGAACCTGGACGCCCTGTGCCTGTCCCGGCCCGTCCTGGCCTTTGACCTGCTGGGATTCGGACGCAGCTCCCGACCCCACTTCCCCTCCGACCCCGCCCTGGCCGAGGACCAATTGGTGCGCTCCATTGAGCAGTGGCGGCAGGCCGTGGGTGTGGACCGCATGATCCTATTGGGTCACAGCCTCGGTGGCTACCTGGCGACGTCCTATGCCATACAGCACCCCGAGAGGTGTGGAGTGCTGCTAATGCTACCGTGTGTGTGATGTCATCACTGCTGTGTACACGTGTGTGTGATGTCATCACTGCTGTGTACACGTGTGTGTGATGTCATCACTGCTGTGTACACAATGTGTGATGTCATCACTGCTGTGTACGTAAAATGCTTGATTTACTAAGACCTATACTGGATGCAAAACATTTTAGCACATGCAAAACCAATAACATGACCAATGACTGGTCATGGTATTTGTTTTGCACCAATCATTGGTTGTGTATTGTGTTATTAGTTTTGGTTTTGCACATGCTAAAGGTCTTAGTAAATCAGGCCCAATGTGTGATATCATCACTCCCGGGCGAGTTTCTGGGGTTTCAAGCTTTCTCTCTCTCTCAGGGTTAGTCACCTCATTCTGGTGGACCCCTGGGGTTTCCCGGAGCGACCCCAGGCTGGGGGTGAGGGGTCAGGAGGTCGGAGTGCAGAGATGGTGAAGAGACCGTCCCTTCCTGCCTGGGTGAAAGTTCTGCTGTCTGTTGTGAGCCTCTTCAACCCGCTGGCAGTTATCCGAGTCGCCGGACCCTTGGGTATGTACACATGCATACATATTGCGCGCACACACACACATACACACACTCACACTCATACATGCACACACATATAGTACATACATACACACATGCACACACGCGCGCACACACACAAATGTGACATTCTGAATGTATTCCCAGTGAATTCCCAGATGAATCATTCTGAGTGCTTGCTGTCCTTCCCGATAGGGCCGAGCCTGGTGAACAGATTCAGGCCGGACTTCCGGAGGAAGTTTGAGAACCTGTTTGAGGATGATACCATGACTCAGTACATCTACCACTGTAACGCCCAGAACCCCAGGTACATAAGCACTCTTATACACTTTATACGTATACCACTGTAATTACATCTACCACTGTAACGCCCAGAACCCCAGGTACATAACCACAATTATACACTCTATACGTATACCACTGTAATTACATCTACCACTGTAACACCCAGAACCCCAGGTACATAACCACTCTTATACACTCTATGCGTATACCACTGTAATTACATCTACCACTGTAACACCCAGAACCCCAGGTACATAACCACTCTTATACACTCTATGCGTATACCACTGTAATTACATCTACCACTGTAACGCCTAGAACCCCAGGTACATAACCACTTTTATACACTCTATACGTATACCAGTGTAATTACATCTACCACTGTAACGCCCAGAACCCCAGGTACATAACCACTCTTATACACTCTATACGTATACCACTGTAATTACATCTACCACTGTAACGCCCAGAACCCCAGGTACATAACCACTCTTATGCACTCTATGCGTATACCACTGTAATTACATCTACCACTGTAACACCCAGAACCCCAGGTACATAACCACTTTTATACACTCTATACGTATACCACTGTAATTACATCTACCACTGTAACACCCAGAACCCCAGGTACATAACCTCTCTTATGCACTCTATACGTATACCACTGTAATTACATCTACCACTGTAACGCCCAGAACCCCAGGTACATAACCACTCTTATACACTCTATGCGTATACCACTGTAATTACATCTACCACTGTAACGCCCAGAACCCCAGGTACATAACCACTCTTATACACTCTATGCGTATACCACTGTAATTACATCTACCACTGTAACACCCAGAACCCCAGGTACATAACCTCTCTTATACACTCTATACGTATACCACTGTAATTACATCTACCACTGTAACGCCCAGAACCCCAGGTACATAACCACTCTTATACACTCTATGCGTATACCACTGTAATTACATCTACCACTGTAACGCCCAGAACCCCAGGTACATAACCACTCTTATACACTCTATACGTATACCACTGTAATTACATCTACCACTGTAACACCCAGAACCCCAGGTACATAACCACTCTTATACACTCAGACTACATACTCCACTGTAATTCAGGTACATTACCAATGTAAATGCATATGTCACTATGACTACAAACACCGCTTTAAATACTACCACTCTGTGTATGACTGTAATGTACTCTGTCCAACGTCTCTCTCTGTCTCTCTGTCTCTGTCTGTACCCCACCCCTCTCAGTGGAGAGTCGGGGTTCAGGGCGATGTCAGAGTCTCTGGGCTGGGCGAAACGGCCGATGCTTCAGAGGGTGGATCAGCTGCCCCCGTCCCTGCAGGTCACCCCTGATCTACGGGGGGCGGTCCTGGGTCGACAGCTCCACAGGGCAACGGGTGGAGCTGCTCCGGCCCCTGAGCCACACCCACACACTGGTGAGAGGAGGAGGAGGGGGGGATGGGGGATGGGGGGATGGGGGGTGGGGGGTGGTGAGAGAGAGTGAGGGAGGGTAAGAGGGGGGGTGTAGGAGAGCCCAAGGGAGATACTATTAGTATTATTCCAAACTGATACCACCTTCTGCCCAGCAACGAATAAATACCTTCTCTCCCCCTCCCTCCGTCCGTCCCTCCCATCTCTCCTCCCATCTCTCCCTCTCTCCCTCCCATCTCTCCCTCTCTCCCTCCCATCTCTCCCTCTCTCCCTCCCATCCCTCCCTCCTCTCTTTCTCTCTGGTCTATCAGGTTATAGAGGACGCCTCTCACCACGTCTATGCTGACCAACCAGATGCATTCAACAGAGTGGTGAAGAACATCTGTGGCACTGTGGACTGAGTGTGTGTGTTTGTGTGTGTGTGTGTGTGTGTTGTGTGTGTGCGCGCACATTTGTGTGTGTGTTTTATAGGATGAGTAAGCTTGTTGGTGTGTTTGAGAGATGCGTCAGGTGCAGGAAATGTGAAAAAGAAAGTACTATTTATAATCTATGGTTTTGCATATTAGGCGAGAACTAACCCTCATCTCATCCTCACAGTAGGGAAATCTAACCACGTGCAAATAACACACAACAGATTTTATTTTGTCATTATTTATTCAACCAAAAATAAGCCAACAAGAAAAAGCCTTCTGTATGTTGGTTTATTTTTGGTGGAATAAATAATGACGAAAAATGTGTGTGTGCTACGAGTCACACAAGGTTAGATTTCATCAACTGTAAGAACTACTGTTATGATGTTGAAAAGCCCTTAAGCTTAAAATAAGTAAATACTGTATATAAAATTCACAACTGCTGCAAAATTCTGTCCTCCCCACTAGAGGGCAGTGGAGATATGGAAAAATTCAGAACTTAATGGGAATGGATAAATGACACTCTTGATGGCCAGTAACAAGTGTACCTAGAAACAACTTTTTGCCTGTTGTTAGCATAGTGTCTGCATAGTCTGTTGCACTTTACTGTGCCGGTGACATATCGCATTGCACCTACACCTTCTGATACAGACATTGAATGTACCCCACTTTGTAAAACATCCAAGCTTTTTGTACAGAGCTAGTCACTTTGTGTGTACATCAGTGAACATGTTTTTAAGTTTGTTTTATTCATCTTAATACAATGCTTCATGAAATTATGAATGATAATAAAATGAGTATAACATTTTTGATACAGATATTAATACAGAGAATGTAAATTAATTTTCTTCCAATTTAAGTACACAAAATCACGCTGTGGGAAAACTTTAGCGGAAGCTGATTGCCCCGCCTCCAAGCTGCCGCTCTGGGCTGGTCAGTGTGAAAACCTGCAGAAAGTTGTGGTGCTGTCAGACAGTAGCCTCTCAAGTGGGCCGGCGTCTAGACCTGTCAGTCAAACTCGGCGTTGCTTAGTTACCACAGAATGCGTGTTAATGACAAAGCACTACTGGGCGGAGTCACAGCCAGGTTTGGGCACACCTTACTCCATGGTGGCATAAAATAATGTCACAATTGTTAAGTGAGGGCAGGGTTTACAAAGGGGTAGGGGCGTGGTTTGCGGATGTGAGGAACAGCCTTGAATATCTCAGAAAAGGCCTTGTTCAGTCAGCAGCACTGACATTCAGTCAAACAATTATTTTGAAGATAAAATAAATTGAGATTTAAAAACAAAATTTATGATTTAAAAATAGTTGAAAGTCTCAGGCACTTCTGGAGTCACATCTGATGAAATCTTTGTCGTACACACCAACACTGCACAAACACATATGCACTAACCCAGCCTTTGCATGCATACACACATACTTAATACACACATTATACACAGATCAGTATACATGCACACACATACTTAATACAGTATACATGCACACATACAGTAAACTGTAAACAAAAGTGCCAAATAAAAAAACCTTCATAGTACATTTTCAGGTTGATTCAGTCCAACCCCAAAGTTTCAAAATGTCAGTATTTTCACATTTTTCAACCGCAGACAAATAAAAGGTGTTGCCCAGACAACAAAGCAAAATAAGCTTGAAAAGAAAATCTGTGTATTATATATTTATATTTTTGGATTTCTTGTCCTATCATTGGATTACCTTTCCTACCACCATAACCGGACCAATGCAAGATATTTAATATGAAATGATAATAGTCATGACAATTTATAGCATTTTATAGAGCACTTAAGATCTTAGTGCTGAGCGCAACCGTCAGCACTGCGTAGAAGCCGCCAGGGTGATGCACATGATACGCGGCGGCCATTTTGGATACGCGGCAGCCATTTTGGATACGCGGCAGCCATTTTGCACCGGAATGTTCACCACACAGCTTAATTGAAGAGGGGGACAATTATTGAGCCAATTAAACAACAAGTTGTTATTGAACATTTGAGGCAACTCCCTAAGTTGTATTATCGGGCGTTTCTGGTCGCGCAGAATTTCTTCCTGAGCTGGTGCTCATTACAATTAAATATGATGAATTGGCTTAATGTGTGTTATCATAACGGCTAACCGTGGACAAAAATGCTACGTCTTAATTTTATACTTCATCTTTTACCAGAGGGGAAGGCCCAGTGCCACTGCAGCCAGACACGCCAGCACTGCAGAGGGTACGTCTGTCTGTTGGCTAAACACTCCCAAACTTGCTAAAGTAACAATGATAAAGCTTAGCACCAACACCGCCACCACCTCCGCCATCATCGCTATCTCCATGGTGTTGCAGTATTTCACATACGTGTTGTATTTGTAAAAGCTTGATGGGGGGGGGGGGGCAGCCTGCTGTTGCTAAGCAACCTCGCCCAGACAGACGGACCAGCGCGGCAGACGGACGGACGCGCAGCGCGGTCAGTTCTCCTGGACGATGATGTCGACCACGCCGTGCACCTGTGTGAGCTGGGGGCAGTGCATGGACGCCAGGAGCTTCCTGATCCCCGGGAGAGACGGAACAAAGTGCTCCTTCAGCGTGACCGGGGTGTGGCCTCCCACATCGCTGTGTGAAGAGAAGGAGGGCGGGGGGCGTGGAGAGAGAGGGCGAGTCAGACAGGTATGGGCAGCAGACAGACAGACAGAAGGACAGGTGTGGCGTCTTACCCCACATGAATTTCCTTGATGCTCCGTAAGCCAAGTCCCTCCATCCGGAAGACCACGCCCTTCAGGGGGCGTGGCAGGGGGTTTGTGAACGTGATCTCGGCTGCCATCTCTTTCCCCACAACAGCGTCCCCTATAGGCTGGGAGGACCAAGCGTATTTATTACTGATTGATTAGGGGTGAGTGATGACTGACTAGGGGTGAGTGATGACTGACTAGGGGTGAGTGATGACTGATTGATTAGGGGTGAGTGATGACTGATTGATTAGGGGTGAGTGATAACTGATTTGGTGAGGGATTTCTGTAGTAAAAAGATCTGGAGTATGTGTTAGGGTTAGGGGTAAGGGATTTCTGTCTGGTGCTACTCACTGCATAGGTGTAATCTATAGGGGGACGGGGGGACGCGTCACCCCCAATATTTAAAGCACGGCAAAAAATTCATATATATAGGCCTATACAGGTAATAAACGTGTACATTTAGCAAAGTTTTGCCCAGGTTTTACCCGGATTTACCTGGCTACATCCTAGCTGGTTAAAAAATGTTTACTTTTCAACCAAATTTAGCTAGTTTTTCACCTAGACGTGAGACGGTGTTTCACTGTCTTTTCACCGACTTTTCAACACAAAAATGTTCATTTGAAATTTTGGTGAGTAAAAAAAATATTAGTTCATTAATTATTAATTGTTGCAATGAAACATCAGAGAGCTTCATTGGCTACTGTTTAAAAAAGTAGCCGGCTGGAAAAGTGTAATGTCGCTTGTGGAAAACCCTGGATGCAATATCTGAAAAAAAGTGATTGATATATTCTCCCTCCTTGAATAGAATCGCTTGGAATCATTTAGCGGGGTTAAATCGGATCAATCACTTGTCAGCGTGGCTCAGAAAATCCCCGTACATAGTGCAGAACAGCAAGCCAAGAAAATTCCTCTTTCCAGTTTATGCTTATGTCCAGCATCTTCGTAGTTGTGTTTGGAGGTAGGCTACAGGTGGCGCTTGTGGCAGTGGCTACTTTAGCCCTCTTGCCTGTAATGCCAGGCACCTGGCCTGCGTTAGGAGGTTTCAGAAAATTAATGTTGTGACCCTGATAGCAAGAACGGGGAAGCAGGAGGCGAATTCTGAAGCAAAGCCAAGCTATCCTGCATGCTAGCCAATCACAACGCGCCCTGTGGAGCCGGGTAGGTGCGCTAGCCTATCGCAACGTGCCCTGTGGAGCCGGGTGAACCGTTTAAATGTGACATAATGTATAGTGTGAAGCACAAAGTTAGGCTGCATCTCGCGAACACACCGAACGTTGTAGTTGCACAGAGTCATGTCATCATGAAATGGCATCTCATAACCATATGTAGGCTAAATTTAAGAGAGATGGGTTGCAGAAAAAAATACTTGGCAATCGGGGATTTTTTATTTTTTTTTACCTGCCCCGGGCAATCGGGCAACGGTTAATTTCAATCCCTGTACTAGTGATTGTGACTAATAATAGTGTGATTGTGAAGTGTTTGTGACTTTATTATGATGAAAAATGTTCTGTTTGCTGCCTGCTATTCTTCTAAAAGCCATCACAATTGACAATTTCAACCACTGCTATAAGCATAAAATTCTAAAGGACCCCCCCCACACTGCCTCCCCTAATAAATACAAATGAATTACGCCCCTGACTCACTGTTATGCTGATGTCTGGTGTGCGTAGCCGGAAACTGGTCTGCGTGGCCAGAACCTGCTGCGTCTCCCGAACCCGGCCCGACAACGTCAGCATCAGCGCGCCCTGGTCCACCAGCTGGTCCTGGTAGTTCTGGTATGGCAGCACCCAGGTAATGGTCTTCACTGGTGTGTGTGGGGGGGGGGGGGGGGTGGGGGGGGGGTGAGAGAGGGCAGAGGAGGTGGTTACTTACCGCACAAGTCAAATAATGCACAGGGGTCATGTGACCAATGTTTATTTGTTATTTATGTTTGTATGTATCAAGAGCCAAAATGGCCGCCGCGAGGTCCCCAGTTTCTCACTTTCATTGGGCATGAGTTCGACGGGGATCTGGTCCTTCTTTATGGTGCCCTTGAGCACGCCGGTGTAGTACATGACCTCCACCTGGCTGTGGAGGGTGGTACTGCGGGGGTGGGAACTCTGGTTGTGCAGGGCGATGGTCAGCTGGGCGTCGCCTCCCATGCGAGGCCCCTCCCCTTCCATGGTGACCTCCATGGACACGTCCTCTGCCATGGGGTTGGAGTAGATGTTTGGCTTGGTGCCATAGCGACTGGCGGTCTCCACAGCGATACGCTCCTCCTCCGACCCTGATTGGGGGGGGGGGGGGGGGGGGTGCAGGAAGTGAGGGAGGGGAGGGAAGAGAGAGATTAAAGGAAGGGTCAAGGAGGGCGTGGGAGAGGGGGAAAGAGAGAGAGAGAGAGAGAGGGAGAGGAGGACAGGGAGAGAGAGAGAGGGAGAGGAGTGGTAGGCGGTGAGTTAACATGAGGAATAATGCGTGCTCAGATGGTTTCCACCCCACCCCCCCCCCCTTCTGCTCCCCTGCTTATTTCTGTTCCTCCTCTTTCTCCTCTCTCACACCTCCCCTGTTCTCCTGCTCTTCACCTCATCTCTGCCCTCTGTACAGGCATAGCTGAAGCCTTTAGGTGAGATTGTGAACCAGGTGGGGGGGGGGGGGTGTTGGTCAGTCGACTCATACGGCTGACTATCACGGACACAACGCGTGACATTTTAATTTTTCCAGTTTTTTTGGTGACCCCCCAGACGAATGACACCGGAGGTGACACCCTTATGCCTAGAACCGGCCCTGCCTCTGGGTGTTTGTAGAGGTGGGTGATGTCCCCTTACCCTCTGGGTGTTTGTAGAGGTGGGTGATGTCCCCTTACCCTCTGGGTGTTTGTAGAGGTGGGTGATGTCCCCTTACCCTCTGGGTGTTTGTAGAGGTGGGTGATGTCCCCTTACCCTCTGATTGCTTGTAGAGGTGGGTGATGTCCCCTTACCCTCTGGGTGTTTGTAGAGGTGGGTGATGTCCCCTTACCCTCTGGGTGTTTGTAGAGGTGGGTGATGTCCCCTTACCCTCTGGGTGTTTGTAGAGGTGGGTGATGTCCCCTTACCCTCTGAATGCTTGTAGAGGTGGGTGATGTCCCCTTACCCTCTGGGTGTTTGTAGAGGTGGGTGATGTCCCCTTACCCTCTGGGTGTTTGTAGAGGTGGGTGATGTCCCCTTACCCTCTGGGTGCTTGTAGAGGTGAGTGGTGTCCCCTTACCCTCTGGGTGCTTGTAGAGGTGAGTGATGTCACCTTACCCTCTGAATGCTTGTAGAGGTGAGTGATGTCACCTTACCCTCTGAATGCTTGTAGAGATGAGTGATGTCATGTCGGCTGTTGGATCCCACAGCCTTGGTACTGATGCAGTGTCCCACTGCCTTCTTCTCACTGTGGATTTGGCTAAAGGTGCCGTCCACGTTCCTCTGCCAGTAGATCTTATCACTGTTCACCTGGGAGAGACAGGAACCAGAACACAGTCTCTCATAGATCAGAAATGAGCAAGAACGCTCATGCAAGAGCATGCAAGAGAGGAGAGAGAAAAAACAGAGAGCGAGACAGAGAGAGAGAGAGGCATAAAGACGGACAGAGAGAGAGAGAGAGAGCTATGGAGCGTACCTCAGCAAAGACGAAGGGCGTGTCGTGTTTGTGATAGACCTGTCCAGTGCGGATGGCCGTGACGGAGGCGGGGCCACAACGGAAGGTTCCCTGGCTGGTCTCCTGGGGGGTGGAGTCTACGGCCTGCCACCCCCCCATCCCTGGGGGTAAGTCCGGCCGTGCCATCCAGCAGTCATTCCAAACATGGAAGTTCCTACGGAGAGGGGAGGAGAGGGTTGCCCTCGTTGTTCTTTACATATCTGTGTTGGGACTGGAGATGTTGCTGTATGCTTTGGTCATATTTAACCGTGCATTTCTTGAACATTTTGTATTGGAGTTTGCAACTGAAGTTGAGACAAAAAAATAAGAGAGAAAGTGAGAAGGAAAGTGAAACAGTTTCCAGTAAACTGCGCACAATATAAATGCTCTTGTGAAACCTAGGACACAAGCTGAAATTTGGGCAGCTAGAGGGGGAAACTTGTAGAGACGGGATAGTTTGAGTTGACATCTGCAAAATGAGCTCATTGAAAATAAATCTGTCATTCTCTTTCTTTCCCACAGGGGGCAGCACCAGTCTGCACAATCCCAGTCCAACACAGACACACTGTCCTTCAGTCTTTATCAGATACAAGTCTGCATTGGTTCTGTTCTGCAAAAGGCAGGTCGGGTTCCATTTGCCTAGGATCCTGTTACTCAAATTACGGTCCTCAAGGGCGAGGAACTGCTGGTTTTAGCACCGGATTTCGATTTGTGGGCCAGAGTTGAGTATCCATGTTTTTAAAAAAAAGAAGTGATTAGTGTCATCAGAGCGACAGCGGTGTCATCAGAGACAGAGCGATCATCGTGACGTCAGCCTTACCAGACAGAGTCAGAGTTGAGGTGGTTTAGAGCTTCCATGTTCTCGTTGAAATACAAGTCTACTGTCAAGGAGACGTCCGTGTCGTGGGCAGACTGGAAATTTGTCACACTTCGAGCAGGGATACCCAGGCATCGGAGCACTAAAAGAGATAAACAGAGGAACGGGTTGCGTGGGGGTGGGCGCAGTTTCACAACCTCAAAAATGGGGGTACCCCAGGGGTCAGTCCTAGCCAAACTTAGTGAGGGGGTACGCGGGGAGGGGTAAAAAGGAACACAAGCTTCACAGTATATCGCACAGAGATGTATGAAGAACCAGGTGAGATTTTTATTTATTTAAGCACTTTGATTCGTCGGGCCTGCAGAGAATGCTTATGTGTTCAGAGTGAAATTCCACGTGCTTTATTTTCGGGGCGGCTTGCCATTTGAAATCCTCTCAATTCAATTAAAATGGAGCTTTATTGGCATGACAAATAACACTAATAACACTCGTAAACAAGTTCAAATTATGGTATAGACGAGTCTATTTTCACGCAGCAGATTTAACAGTGTCTCACACACACACACACACACACACACACACACACACACACACACACACACACACACACACACACACACACACACACACACACACACACACACACACACACACACACACACACACACATACCTGTGGTGGTGACCCCAGAGAAGACCCAGCACTGGCCGTATTTCACAGGCATGCCTTCTTCTTCATGGTACTTCTTTACGATATCCACACTCCCACTCCACACCGTGGGGGCAGTCCCACCAGCGTAGGCCCCTGACCAGTTTCCCTCCAACACCCCCCCGATCATCTGGGGAGTTAATCTGAGAGAGAGAGATAAAGGGGGATGGGGTGAGTGAGTGAGTGAGTGAGTGAGTGAGTGAGTGAGTGAGTGAGTGAGTGAGTGAGTGAGTGAGTGAGTGAGTGAGTGAGTGAGTGAGTGAGTGAGTGAGTGAGTGAGTGAGTGAGTGAGTGAGTGAGTGAGTGAGTGAGTGAGTGAGTGAGTGAGTGAGAGAGTGAGAGAGAAATGCCCTTCCCTGACTGTTGAAGAGAAGCTGTCAATCCTTTAAAGCAGGGGCCCTCAATTTTATCCAGAAAGGGCCGGTGTGGGTTCAGGCTTTAGTTCCAACCAAGCAGTAACACACCTGATTCTACTAATCAACCACTGGAGTGATTGCTAAGGACCTTGATTAGTAGAATCAGGTGTGTTACTGCTTGGTTGGAACTAAAGCCTGAACCCACACCGGCCCTTACTGGATAAGATTGACTACCCGTGCTTTAAGAAAAAGCCTCACTGTCTGCAGTTCTACCGCTGTCCCTATTCAGAGAGTGGGGGCGCTGTTTCACACTGAATTATCGTCCTGGTCAGGTTCGATGTAATGTATTCAGGTAAAGGTTTGCAGTCATATCCACAATGTGAGTAAAATAAACCTGTAATAAATCATTATTGTAGGTATTTGACACTAACAGAGATGTCCATGTTGCAATTATAACCTCAATAGCTAAGCAGAACTACTGATATTAAGAGTGAACTAGTGAGAATGGTATAGTGATTTATGGTCAGTGAGGATCTTGGTTATAATATGGATGTTAAACTCACCATGGCAGATAGAATGGTATAGTGATTATGGCCAATAACAGTGAGGATCTTTATGATCAATATGAATATGAATATGAATGTTAAACTCACCATGGCAGATATGGCTCTGACCACGTTCACTGCATCTCCTCGACCTGGTGGGCGAACATCACTCTTTTCCAGGATGTAGAGACAGGCTGAGAGGACACCTTCACTAAACTTTGGGAAAAGAGGAAAGGGTATATTATTATTATTATTATTATTATTATTATTATGGTGATTGATCAGGTCATGCAGGTTTCTCTTTCTCTTTCTGACTCTCTGTCTCCTCCCTCTCCCCTCTCCTTCTCTCTCTCTCCTCCCTACCTGTCCGTAGTTCCAGGTGCGGGCTCCAATCTGTTTCTCCGTGCCGTAGTAGATCCTCCCCGTGTCGTTCAACACGTACTCCTGCTTCTCCTCGTCATCGTCCATGTACACGGTGTCATCTGAGCGACGACAACAAAGAGAGAGAGAGAGATAGAGAGAGAGAGAGATGGGGAAGAAGAGAGAGAGAGACAGGGAAGAAGAGAGAGATATGAAAATAAAAATAGGACGTGTTCTTTGAAAGAACGTTGGTGCTAACTGGGCTCTAGAGGGCGCTGATATCTTCGGTTGTTCTGATTTACTGATCTCATGTATATAGTATTCACAGAGACCACAGCCCCCAGAAAACACTGGGACATAAGTACTGAATACTGAACTAGGGAAGCAGTATGGTACAAAACACCCTTACTGTACTGTACACAATTATTTGAGTCATCATTGCGGTTTGACAGCACAGTTCAGCATAATATCCAACGCGTAGCATTAGTGTTTGTGTTAGTGTTTCTGCCCGTGTTAGTTTTGAGTGACCTATCAAGGCTTGTGTTAGAGTTTGGAGTAGCCTATCAGGGCCTGTGTTAGAATTAGGAGTGGCCTATCATAACCCGTGTTAGTTTGGAGTGACCAATCAGGGCACACCTGCCTGTATGGGGTCAGGTAAGGGTCTTTTCAGCTTGCCAGGGGGCGAAAGAATGTCTCACAGAGAGTTAAAATATCTAAAATATCACCCCGGTGTCACAGGGCATTAGCACCTCCCTGCAAGAGGAGGAGTACCCCCCCCCCCTCACCACCACCACCCCCACAAGTAAACAAAATCAATAAGCGTATCAGTACTGTATGATATTGTGACTTGCTTCACTACTGAATATTAGCACATTAAACAGCATTTTTTCTAAATCACTGCAACAGCCCCACCTATTCCCACCTATCTCTCTTTCTCAATTACATTTTTTTTCCAAATTCAAGGTGCTTTATTGGCATCTCATGCACTGTGTTGCCAAAGCAAATGTTAAAAAGAACAACAACAATAATAATCATTTTATAATATAATATTTAATAATATAATTTAATAATAATTTAATAAATAAAAATCAACTCTACAACCCTTTGACAAATATACACACACATTATACGAGCATACATAATTATACACGCATACCCATACTGTCATATGTATCTCTCACCTATGCACCAGGGGTTGAACAGCATGATGATGTCATTGCTTGGGTTTTGCGTTGTGGTGGCCACGCCCTTTGGGCCGCAGGTCACCACAGTGAAATGGTATCGGCCAATCAGGGCAGTTGGTGGGGAGTTGACGGACAGCCTGACCCTGTTGCCGTTGTGCTCCACGATCTTGGCCTCCCATTTGTCATCCTCCAGCTCTTCCACCAGTGGGATGATGATGTGTGTGCCCTTTGACACCAGGGGGTGGGGTCCTGAGACAGAACACATACATTGTTAATGTATACTGATATAGTTATATAGAATATTTTTGTTTGTTCCTTTTCATTCCGTATGTGTAGCCTCCTCCTTCTGAACCCCCAAACACACACACACACACACACACACACATACACACACACACACACACACACACATACACACACACACACACACACACACACACACAGGTTTCTAGAGGACCAATCACAAAAACACAGACCTGTCTAATCATAGACACACACACACCTGTCTTTAGCTCCAGGTGAAGTATGTCAGTGTCGGAGTTCAAAGGTCGCGAGAGGTCGAGTGCCACCTGGAAGGTCTGGCCGCGGCGGATGATGAGGTCATCGCCGTGGTACTGGTCCGTGTGATGCTCACTGCGGTTTGGCCCCTTTCTGGAATTCAGGAGGTCGACCCACCGAACCTGCAGCAGCACCTCTGAGGGGGAGAGGAGAGAGGGGGAGGTGGAGGGAGAGTAACACACACACACACACACAAACACACAAACATGCGCACACAGGCACACGTACACACATTCTCTCTTTCTCACACACAAACACAAGATCCTCCAGACCAGTATCAGTGTATGCTGTCATATGGCTGGCTAATCCTAAATAATCCAGCCCAGAGGAAGAAGATGTCATAGAAATATAGTGTAGAGTGGTTCTGCACGTGTGCATTATGAATGTAGAGTGGTTCTGTAAGAGTGTAGAATGTAGAGTGGTTCTGCACGTGTGCAGTAAGAGTGTAGACTGTAGAGTGGTTCTGCACGTGTGCAGTAAGAGTGTAGAATGTAGAGTGGTTCTGCATGTGTGCAGTAAGAGTGTAGAATGTAGAGTGGTTCTACACGTGTGCAGTAAGAGTAGAATGTAGAGTGGTTCTGCACATGTGCCATAAGAGTGTAGAATGTAGAGTGGTTCTACACGTGTGCAGTCAGAGTGTAGAATGTAGAGTGGTTCCGCACGTGTGCAGTAAGAGTGTAGAATGTAGAGTGGTTCTGCACGTGTGCAGTAAGAGTGTAGAATGTAGAGTGGTTCCGCACGTGTGCAGTAAGAGTGTAGAATGTAGAGTGGTTCCGCACGTGTGCAGTAAGAGTGTAGAATGTAGAGTGGTTCTGCACGTGTGCAGTAAGAGTGTAGAATGTAGAGTGGTTCCGCACGTGTGCAGTCAGAGTGTAGAATGTAGAGTGGTTCTACACGTGTGCAGTCAGAGTGTAGAATGTAGAGTGGTTCTACACGTGTGCAGTAAGAGTGTAGAATGTAGAGTGGTTCCGCACGTGTGCAGTAAGAGTGTAGAATGTAGAGTGGTTCCGCACGTGTGCAGTAAGAGTGTAGAATGTAGAGTGGTTCTACACGTGTGCAGTCAGAGTGTAGAATGTAGAGTGGTTCTGCACATGTGCAGTCAGAGTGTAGAATGTAGAGTGGTTCTGCACATGTGCCATAAGAGTGTAGAATGTAGAGTGGTTCTACACGTGTGCAGTAAGAGTGTAGAATGTAGAGTGGTTCTGCACGTGTGCAGTCAGAGTGTAGAATGTAGAGTGGTTCTGCACATGTGCCATAAGAGTGTAGAATGTAGAGTGGTTCTACACGTGTGCAGTCAGAGTGTAGAATGTAGAGTGGTTCTACACGTGTGCAGTCAGAGTGTAGAATGTAGAGTGGTTCTACACGTGTGCAGTCAGAGTGTAGAATGTAGAGTGGTTCTGCACATGTGCAGTAAGAGTGTAGAATGTAGAGTGGTTCTACACGTGTGCAGTAAGAGTGTAGAATGTAGAGTGGTTCTGCACATGTGCAGTAAGAGTGTAGAATGTAGAGTGGTTCTACACGTGTGCAGTCAGAGTGTAGAATGTAGAGTGGTTCTGCACATGTGCAGTAAGAGTGTAGAATGTAGAGTGGTTCTACACGTGTGCAGTCAGAGTGTAGAATGTAGAGTGGTTCTGCACATGTGCAGTAAGAGTGTAGAATGTAGAGTGGTTCTGCACGTGTGCAGTAAGAGTGTAGAATGTAGAGTGGTTCTGCATGCGAGCAGTGAGGTGATGCTTATTTACCCTGCAGCTCGCTGTCCCCGATTTGGGGCAGGGGCAGGGGCAGGGGCAGGGGCGGCTTCACCACGCCCTCCTCCACCCGTCCTACACCACTGTCCACATCCGTCGTGTCTCCTCCGAGGGCTGCGTCCACCGTCACGTCCGCCGCGTCACCTGACTCGCTCTGCCCTCGGCAACAGCAAGGAGGACACGTCCTCCGTAACCAACGGCGACAGCCCCCTTTTCCCTCCCGTTTGTTGCTCTCTGCCGCTTTCTCCTCTTTCTCTGCTGGCCCCTCCCCCTGGCCCCGCCCCACTGGCTCCTCCCCCTGGCCCCGCCCTGCTGACGGGAACCTTCCCACCAGCTCCACCGGCATCCTGAGAGAGAGAGAGAGAGAGAGAGAGAGAGAGAGAGAGAGATCGCAATCACCCCCTCGGTCCTCGATCATAATCAAGCTTTAACGCATTTTTAAATGCTTTGCTTAGGGAGCTGAAATGGTCAGGGGCTGCCCTGATATGCATGAAGCTTTCTAGTGTAAAATGGCTGCACTCCGGTGCCGGCTATACTGTACATTCATTGATGGCAGTTGAAGTGAGTTTTACCCTCTTCACTGTTAACCACTGAGATCATGGGGTGAACAGCACTATTAACTGTGAATGCAATCTGCCATTATAATTGTTTCTATGTCATTGGCTGTCCACATGAACAGCAAGACTGTTTCTGCAGAAAAATTATCTTTTTCTTTGTTTGAAAATTTTCAAAAATGCCAAACAATTTAGCCCTCATATTATGTTTGGGGTCAGTTTGACCCGCGCCAGTGTTTGACGTCTCTTAAAAACCAGTTCACCTTATTTTTTCATCTTGACACTATGATTTTTCCTAATTTGTTGGGATTAAATAGTACACATGCAACAAGCATAATGCTATGTTTTCAAAAGTCCTGAACCAACTTTGTATACAAAGGTGTGGGATCAAACTGTCACTTACCTCAGGTACTAAAATGAGATGTTTCATCACAAATTCTTATATTTTGCAATAAAAGGACAGTCAGTTGGGAGACACACAAAACGTGAAACAGAACGTGTAATAATTTGTCCCTCACAATTTGTGTCAGTTTAATCCTTTGGGGTCAATTTGAACCCAAACATAAAAGACGTCATAAAATGTCAAGAAATGATTAGGGTTAAACAGTGCTGCTTTCTGAGCTGTTCCTGATGTGTGAAATGAGCCGTAGAATTCCCAAGCCTTGGAACTTGTTAAAATGCCTAATATCTTTTCTTTCTCTCACTTCCTGTACTTCTCTCTCTCTTTCACACACACACACGCAAGCATTTCCATATCAGTTTTATCCTTTTCCTGCTGCAAAGCCTTTAGTGTGTTTTCCTTACACTATTTTCCCACAATCACTGCATTCCTTCAGCCTGGTGACCTCAGACTAAACTACAGACCGCAGACCTGTGTCACCCCTGTCACACACACACATACACACACTCTCTCCCTCTCTTTTTCTCAAATTCAAATTCATGGCTTTATTGGCATGAATGGAAATCAACCATTGTTAGCAAAACATTACAGTATACAATACGTACATTTACGTATATCTCACACACTGTTAGATTGTTAGATTTATCTGCAGCCTTTGATACAGTGGATCATACAATCTTGCTGGATAGGCTGAAGCACTGGGTTGGTATTGATGGAACTGCCCTTAAGTGGTTCTCTTCTTATTTTACAAATAGATCTTTTAAAGTAACAATTGATGATTTTACCTCATCATCAGCCCAGATGTCATGTGGGGTCCCGCAGGGTTCCATTCTTGGGCCCGTTTTGTTCAACTTATATATGCTCCCCCTCGGTTATATTATTCGTCAGTTTAAGATTGTGGCCTACCATTTTTATGCAGATGACTCCCAGCTTTATGTTTCTTTTAAATCCAATGATGTCAATAATCTGTGTATTTTAAACCGCTGTTTTATTGCCATTAAAGACTGGATGTCATCTAACTTCTTACAATTAAACACGGATAAGACAGAAATTTTGGTCATTGGACCCGATCAAGTTGCAAAAGTAATTGGTCCGCACCTTGGGCAGTTAGGTAGCAAAATTACCTCATCGGCTAGGAATCTGGGCATTGTTTTTGATCACAATTTAAAATTTGATAAGCACATCAACAAATTAATTCAGTCATGCTTCTTTCAGCTCAGAAATATAGCCAAAGTTAAACCTGCACTCCCAAGGAAAATTGTAGAACAACTTGTCCATGCTTTTATTTCTTCTCACCTTGACTATGGAAACTCGGTTTTCTCCTGCTCAAATGAGTCTTCAATAGCCCGTCTTCAGTTAGTGCAAAATGCGGCAGCTAGGCTCTTAACAAACACCAGAAGAAGGGAGCATATTACCCCCATCCTGGCCCACTTACACTGGCTCCCCATACGCTTTAGAATTCAATATAAAATCCTTCTGATCACATTTAAAGCCCTCCATGGAATGGCTCCCGACTATATTTCACAACTCATAACTCCATATACTGCTCCGAGATTACTTAGGTCAGCCAACAAATTATTACTCAACATACCCCGATCCAGGCTCAAAACAAAGGGGGGCCGTGCTTTTACTGTTTTAGCTCCAACATTATGGAACCATCTCCCCCTCACTGTTAGGTCAGCTGACTCGGTAGCTTCTTTTAAAAAATGTCTGAAGACCCACCTTTTTATGCAAGCGTTTTTATAAAATTGTTGTTTTAACTTTTATTCTCTTGTAATCTTTTTACATGGTTTCTTTGCTTGTAATGTTATCGTTTTGCTTGTAATTTTATCTGTTGTTGCTTATGCTCTATTTGTATTGTAAAGCGTTTTGTGCATTCTTGCTGTGAAAGACGCTATATAAATAAACTTTACTTACTTACTTACTTACTTACACACGCACACACTCACTCGCTCTCTGTATCTCTCTCTGACACACTCCCACACACACACACACACACACATATGCTCTGTCTCTCTCTCTCTCTGACACACGCACAGACAAACACTCGCACACACACACATGCTCTCTCTATCTCTGTCGCTCTCTCTCTGATGCATGCACACACGCACACATGTTTTCTTTCTCTATTTCTCTCTTTCTGGCACACACACACACACACACACACACACACACACACACCCAAACACACACCCAAACCCAGCTGCTAGGGATGAATCACACACAGTTATTCCCCTATAGGTAGTTAATGTCCAAACATTGTTCTGCTTTCACTCAAACCACCTCCTCCCTCCCCCCTGGAGCTAATCTGCACCCCCCAATCAGAGCCCTGCACCCCCCAATCAGAGCCCTGCACCCCCCAATCAGAACCCTGCACCCCACTTTCACAGCCCTGCTCCTCCCAATCAGAGCCCTGCACCCCCCAATCAGAGCCCTGCCCAGTAGTTATCTGCAAACTATGCTTGATGACTGCATTTAGACTGCAGGGTCTTGATAGGCCATTTTTTTATTTGGCATCTCCAATCCCACCTGAATTGGGAATGTCCAATTCACCAACTATGTACATGCGTGCTCATATAGGCCCCCTTGCTGCCGGCTCGGGGGAGTGAAGACAACTGGCGGTTCTCCTCCGAAACACGCGGTGCCAGCTAGCTGCTTCTTTTCACACAGCAGCCAGAAGCCGCGAATGCGCAGAGCAGGGGAGGAGGAGGCCCAATCATATGCGTACGCAGAGAGCAAGCCACGGGCGCCCGGGCGGCCAATAGGAGTCGCTATTTCAGTCCATGTTCCAGATTTAGGAGGGTTCCGGGTTTTACTCAGTGCAGTTATCCAGCTAACTCAGTAATCCTGCTTCTCTTACTCAGTGCAGTTATCCAGCTAACTCAGTAATCCTGCTTTGTTGACCCTCGAGGTGTCTTTGAAGTATTGCTGAGTTTAAGGTTGTTATTCAGAAATGGGATTAAATATTTTTGTTGTCAATTTGAGGTCTTTGGGTTTTAGGATTTGGGCTGTAATTTGCCTTCACGGTCATACTCCAAAAGTTTGTAGTATGAATTTGACATGTTAAGGGCCAGATTTCTCCCATCCAAATCATATTCATATCCATTATCACTATGAACGTGTAGGAAAACTGGTCCTAGATTAGCTCCCAAGCTCTTAAAATGCTTTTTGGGCGTGGCCGCTTGAGACCGTCGTATGACTCGCGGTCCGTGGAGCCGATGCACACCACGATTCCCGCGCCTCAATCACTGCCTCAGCATTAGCGCCATGGCGATGAGCGTTGGGTTCACCTGTAGGTCACGCGTATGTATGTAGGCCTGGGAGCGGGTGTGGGACAGCGGGTGTGGGACAGCGCGTGTCCGCGGCGAGTACCAGCCGCGCCCCCAAATCTCATCGTCACAGGCCGACCGGCTGCATGTATCAGGAATCATGGACCCTACAGGGGGACACGGGTTCGAATCCCGCTGTGTATCTAACTGAGTGAGAACTCCGTTGAAGGGGGAACTGAACACAGCAACACAACAGCCAATAGAAGGTTTTCCAAGGGCAGCACAGCTGACTGAACACAACCACACACACACACACACACACACACACACACACAGTGTCTCACTACCCCATGGATAGGACTGTACAGGAATGTTCTGGATTTTGGAGCTCTAACCCGCTCTGACACATATGGGGATGTTTAAGGATAAGTGTGGATTTATAGGCGTCTGTCTGGGATGGAAGGGGGGGAGTGGGGGGGGGGGACAGAGCTATCAATCAAAGGAAGAGAGATTGATGAGAAAAAAAGCTGAGGGACAGGAAGGTGACCCTGGTCCTAACCCTGTCTCCTGTGAGCTGCAGAGACCAGGCTACAGTAAGGGCTTACATTGTTTAAAAGTGTGGGAGTGTGGGAAAATCCCTGAATGCCTTTATCTCTGAAGCTCCTAATCCAACAAGTCTCTCTCTCTCTCTCTCTCTCTCTCTCTTTCTCTCTCCTCTAGCTCTGCCCCCTTGCCCTGATCCTCCTCTTTCCTGTAAACAGAAGAGACAGATCTATTCCCAAAAATGTTTTCGAAAAGCTTTTAAAAATGAAAAGAATTCCTAACACAAGTCATTGTTATAAAACACATGAAACAGCCTAATAAAACAGCAATTAAACCCATACACACACGCACACACACATACTCATACACACACACACACGCACGCACGCACGCACGCACGCACACACACACACATGCACCCACATATGCAAATCCAAAAATGCACACATGCAGGCAGAGACATGCAAACTCATACACACACATGCAGTCATGTACATACACACAAACACACACACACACACAACGAATGTGTTTTCTCTTTCTGTCTCTGATGTTTTTCTCACGGGACAATCAAGCTGCAGGGTAGTCTTGACAACAGATCGTTCTCATAAAAAGGAACCCATAATTCTGGCATTTTGATGATACTGAAACAAGACATAGCATGCAGCATTGCTCTCTCTCCTCATTGGACCGGGCACATGTCCTAGCTCTATATTACTCTTCCACTGTTATATTTTTACATGCATGTCCGTTCAAGTAGGCACCTTTATTGTCTTATTGTTAATAAAATTTTAATTAAAAGTTACGTTCCATATTGTGTAATGCACTGGCACTTCAGACGTTGTTTTCGTCGCGCCAATAAAGATAAATGGAATTGAATTGAGAGACAGACCAACAAAGACTGTAAGCAGGAGAGGGAGGGAGGGAGGGAGTGTCAGAGATAAAGTGAAAGAGTGAATGTAACAGTGCAAGGATTGAGAGAGAGAGAGAGAGAGAGAGAGAGAGAGAGAGAGAGAGAGAGAGAGCGCTTTGGACACATACATACTCTTTCTCTCTCTATATATATATTTATGTTGGCAATTGGCATAAACAAAGGGGAGGAAGAGCATTGTGTCCAGGCTAGGATTGAGAGCAACTGCAAAATGAGAGAGAGAGAGAGTTCTCGTGGATCTTGTTACATGCTATGATGCTATGTCAAGTATTTCAGTGAAAATGTGTTTTTAATCAACCTGAGCTGAACTCATGCAGGTACAGCTGGGATACCATGACAACACTGCACCCACCCAGGAGCACACCATTACACACACACACACACACACACACATTGGTGTGTGGTTGTAGGTGTCTCAGAAAATGTGTACTGGTCAGACATGATAATGTACATTAATTTCCCGAGTATCAATCTGACATGTCTAATTGACCTTGAATGGCTGAGTTTACCTACTGCTGCAATGACTATAGGAAACTAGTCCCTGATCAATATGATTTGTCTTCAAAGACATAGAGCAATGAGGACATTTGTACTTGTAGACCATTGTATGTGCAAGCTTTACAATATGTGCCATTACATAAGCGGAGTTAGTGATTTACTGCAGAGCATTGTCTCTCCCATTTAAAAGAAGTGAACAAATATTTATCCAGAAAACTTACTGGACGTTGTCCACGAAAGAAAGTAACATTTAAAAAATGTAGTTGGTTTTGAAACATTTACTTCTGGGGTATTCTGTATCAAAATACTTGATATTTTTTTACTAATTTTGCTTATCTCTGTGCTACTGGTGAAAATAATTGAAGTCGTGATGAGGCGCTGTCTCTGTTGTCCCTATGGTAACGACCTGACGTATATGTTTGCTTCAGCAGCTGTATTAAAATCGAGTCGCACGCGCGATAAAACTTTAGTACTACGTACTTTCTTCAAAAAAGAAAAGCAACATTTCGTCTTCTGCAATGATAATGATACACAATGCAACAGTGACATAGAAAACGCAACAAAATGTATTTAAGAAAGAAAACTTATGGTCTATATTTTTGGACGATAAAAGATACAACACAATGTATTCGAAGTTAAAACTTTGCAGCGCACAGCTTGCGGCTCCTCAGAGCGCCATAAAGTCGCTACTCCACAAGTAAAACTTTTTCAACAGTTCTGCAGTAGCGGGATTGAACGACGACAGACAAAGTCGCAACTGAAATCCTGCTAAACGCCAATGTTTGTCATAGTGTTCACACTGCAAATAAAAAGTAACTACAAATAATAATAATAGTAATAATAATAAAGAAATTGCTTACGCTATCAGTCAGTTTGCTGTGTCCACGAGTTTCCGATAGCGCGGAGAGATGTATGTTTTCCAAACAGCCGGTTAATTTTTATTTGGGTTTTAGTTTCGCGGTCTCTGGCGCTGACTGGTCTCTGAAACGAGTTGTATTTGTAATTTAGCCGTCCTGCTTGAGTAACTGGATCGTTCGTTGAAAAATACCGCACAAGACATTAATAGGGCACACCCTCGTAGCTCTCCCCCCTCCCACCGGTCCTTATCTTCATCTATTGCCCGTTATATTAGGAAACCTTCGTACCCCCTACCCTCCCTTGGGCAGGACGTCCCAGCGTCGCAGGGTGGGTAGAACGCGCACGTCTCAGTTGGATAGAGCGCCAACTTTTCACGCCGCGAGGCACTTGAAACATGCCCCTATGCGCCCTGTTTCTGTCAGGCACCTCTGGAATGCTGCGTCAGCAGGCGGTAGAGTTTAACGGGCTATAGTTGTTTCTGAATGAATTGCATAATTTAGTATTAGATAATGGATCAATACAGTTTTAATTAAATTCAATTAAATTAAATTTTATTTGAGCAGTCCGCACACTCAGACATAATTAAGACATAAATTATTTTATTACTTAATAATATTATTTATTATTAAATAGGCTACTAAAATTATTTATTTTACTGAAGTAAACAAGTGGGAAAAAAGAGGTATAAAGCCTGTCACCGTGATCTCTTCCACACACACACAAATAAAAAAAGGAAAGGGATGCTGTAGTATCAATCCATCTGTCAATATAAGGGCGGGATTGCGCTGATTTGTTGCAGAATTGTTCTGGAATGTTAGACATTCCAACAAGAGGCCTTCAGATCCTATGACAGCACACATGCAGGGCCAGAGAATGAGAGGGGAGATGGGGGTGGGGTAGGGGGAGGACAGGGGTCACATGCTCCTTACTACAGACTTCAAGGGCTCAGATGAAAGAGAAAGAGAGAGAGAGAGAGAGAGAGAGAGAGAGAGAGAGAGAGAGAGAGAGAGAGAGAGAAGAAAGGCATGCCTGATATGAAACAGCCCCATAGCCCGTTCTACAAGAAGGCATGTGAGAGATAAAGGTGGGCGGAGTTTGTGTAACAGATGGCAGGGGATTAAAGAAGGAATATGTGTGTGTGTGTGTGTGTGTATAAGTATGTGTGTGTGCATGTGAAACTGTGTGAATGTGTGTGTGTGTGTATGGAGTAAACTTTATTCTGATTATACCTGTCAAAGCCATATGCAAGGCCTGATACCAGATCACACACAGGTGTGCTGGACCGCAGGTAAACACCTGCAGCAACCTAAATTAACTGAGAAACAGTAACCATGAATCTGTCAGCGCTGAGCACATCCCCTGTGTTCCATCAGAACTGAGCATGTTCAATATCCCCTGTGTTCCATCAGCACTGAGCATGCTCAATATCCCCTGTGTTCCATCAGCACTGAGCATGCTCAATATCCCCTGTGTTCCAGCAGCACTGAGCATGCTCAATATTCTCTGTGTTCCATCAGCACTGAGCATGCTCAATATCCCCTGTGTTCCAGCAGCACTGAGCATGCTCAATATCCCCTGTGTTCCAGCAGCACTGAGCATGCTCAATATTCTCTGTGTTCCATCAGCACTGAGCATGTTCAATATCCCCTGTGTTCCATCAGCACTGAGCATGCTCAATATCCCCTGTGTTCCAGCAGCACTTAGCATGCTCAATATCCCCTGTGTTCCAGCAGCACTTAGCATGCTCAATATCCCCTGTGTTCCATCAGCACTGAGCATGCTCAATATCCCCTGTGTTCCATCAGCACTGAGCATGCTCAATATCCCCTGTGTTCCATTAGGACTGAGCATGCTCCTGATACTTCATTCATACAGGAGAGGCCAAGAACACACTGTCGCCACGGTGATGTGCCATACTACGCATTCCTCAATGGGGTGGAAAAGGGGCAGTGAGAACAAGAGAGAGAGAGAGAGAGAGAGGGAAGGGGTGAGGGAGGGAAAGAGGGAGAGGGAGAGAGAGAAACTGGATGGAACAGGAAGAGGACTGTCCCCTAATTCAAGAAAAAGCACCTGACCTCAAGAAGAAACAAAAGGTCGTCATCATGCTTATGATTGTGATCTACTCACTTAGGAAACTGTTCCATTTCACACACACACACACACACACACACACACACACACACACACACACACACACACACACACACTTGCACACAAACACACACACAGACATGCACATAAATAATTTTATTCTGAGTTTAATCAGAAGCATGTTTCAGTATTTTCTCAACAGGGGAAACACCCACTGTACTATTCCTTGGAAGAAAAAAAATCTGAAAAACACTTTGAGAGTTGCATCCATAAAGTCATTTCCTGTACTCTTATTTTACTTCCTGTCAGCCCTGGCAGGCTTTCTCTTCTCTCTACGGGAAACTTTCCCTACCCCTGGCTCCACCCATAAAGTTGATTTACCACCATCCCACTCTCTCCGGCCTGAACCCTGATAAGATTTAACAATATGACACTTCATCATATTCTCTTATTCCTCCTGTCTCTTTAACTCAAATAAGCTTCTGTTCAGTGAGATTATCATCCTGTGTGCTGTCAAACAGGGCGGCCATCCACTTCATAAAAGAGCTTCATACCAGCTGTCATAAAAATAGATTTCACACTATACTGTCATTTGGAGAATCGCATCTGGGGCGGAAATGGTTTGTGTTGCAATAAATTCTATCGGGTGTGTGTTTGTATGTGTGTGTGTGTGTGTGTGTGTGTTTTGTCTACAGTAAGCCAATGAAAAATACTTTCTTCTTTTAAACACTGTAGTTTTAAAACACTTGTAACACTTAAATCTTCATAAATATGGGCTGTGTCCAAATCAGAGCCCTATCTACTGCGCCCTGTCTCCTGTGTACAGTGCACTGGCAGAAGTGTGCTGTTTTTTTTTTTCTTTTTTTTTCTTTTTGGGGTCCCGCTACCGCCCCCCCTCTTTGGAGATCAACTTTATTTTTATAGTGTTATGTACTAAAAGTTTTGTGCTGGAGTCTCTCTGAGGGAGGGAAAACTAAGTTAAGTAAACAGTAAAGTTAAGCAAACAAAGTGTCATAAAACAAGACAAAAAGAAGTGTGCTGTTTAATGTGCACTATTTAGCAGTCCGCGAAAAATATCTGCCATACTATTTTCCAACCCGCACTGTGGAAGTGTCATAAGCAGGTCAAAAGACGTCCCACCAGTGTCACCATGTCTGCGGTTTTACCACTAAATTGGGATACTTTGTGCAGTCACAGGTAAAAATGAAAAGTCGCATAGCACACACTTATTTTAACCCTTTAATGGCCACTCAACCGTTTGGTGGAGCACTCTTTTGTGTCTTGATATCTTGTTGAAAATGATGTTGGACTTAACTCCACCTGATTGAGCCTGATCTCTACCACGTACACCGATAGAGATGGCTCAATCAGGTGGAGTTAAGTCCAACATATTTTTCAACAAGATATCAAGACTCAAAAAGTGCTCAACCAAACGGTTTGAGCGGCCATTAAAGGATTAAAAAGTAAAAACATGATGATTTCTATTTAAAATATGTTGGTTTCAATAAAAAATTGCAGATAATCTGGGCTAGTTTTGAGTCGCCATTTGGCTGGAGAGTCTTACAAGATCTGGCAACCTTGCGCCCCACTCTTGCGCTGCCATATCACGTGTTGTTTTTGTTGTATTATAAGGAAAACGTCAGCGAAGCTGCGCCTCATTTTTTTTAAATGAAGCTTCACGTCATAATTTATGTGACCAAAATATTTGTGTACTTCTTGAAAAGTGTGCTCCCGAATGTACTCAGCGAAACCCCGGAAGTAAGTGTGTCATCCGGGTGTTTGAAGTATACTGCAATTTGAAAGATTTTCGCGTACTCTACGACTTTCTCACCCTATCTACTCACCAAGGCTACTCAACAGTGTGGAAGAGTGCTGATTCACATACTCACCAAGGCTACTCAACAGTGTGGAAGAGTGCTGATTCACATACTCACCAAGGCTACTCAACAGTGTGGAAGAGTGCTGATTCACATACTCACCAAGGCTACTCAACAGTGTGGAAGAGTGCTGATTTACATACTCACCAAGGCTACTCAACAGTGTGGAAGAGTGCTGCTTCACATACTCACCAAGGCTACTTAACAGTGTGGAAGAGTGCTGATTCACATACTCACCAAGGCTACTCAACAGTGTGGAAGAGTGCTGATTCACATACTCACCAAGGCTGCTCAACAGTGTGGAAGAGTGCTGCTTCACATACTCACCAAGGCTACTCAACAGTGTGGAAGAGCGTTGCTTCAGACACGGCCACGGCCTAAAGGGAACAAGACTTTTGACCTTTGAACTTTACCGTAGCCTAGCCTAGCATCCTGGCTCATTCTATGATCTCTCCATTGTCACCTCAGTCATTACATAGAATTTACTCATCACACATATTTTACACAAACACAAGTTTTAACTTTACCAATTTTTACAAATAACACAAACTTATGAACTTTAAAACTATGACCACCTCTTTATATTTGGTACTTTACAAATTCACAGGACATTCATTACATTGCATTGCATTCAGTCACCAGATGCTCTTTTCTATAATGACTTACAATACAGGAGAAACAGAACCCGGTGAGAAAATTGATTAGATGCTGGACATTCCAGGGTTTTGGACAGAAAGGGGAGTTCGGGAAACTCGTCAATAATTCTGGAATTAATACACACACACAAAGACGTGATGCACATACATTTGTTAACACTTTAGCAAACGCACACATATGTAAGGGTCACACTTTTTACACAGACACATACATGAGCACACATTAACAAGCACACACACACACACACACACACACACACACACACACAGCACAAAAATGGAAAACGTATTTTTTTTGTGTGTGTTACTGTTAAGGGAAAGGCAGAGGCGGGCGTTTCCTCCAGATATGATAACAAACACAGCAGGCAGGCTGGGATTACCTCACTTAGCTGTGTGTCCCAACAGGGCTTTAATCATCCACAGAAAACCAAATCAGGCCTCTTATACACGAACACATCATTCTTTTCCTCCTCCAGAAAAAAATACAGAGCCGACCGTCTCTGTGAGACGAAGCATTTGAGCCTCAAAGTTAGACAAATTAATTTTTTTAATTAAGTTGTTCTGTTTGGGTGTTTCATATGAACAGTAAAATGAGCAGTTTCTGGCGTTTTACTGAAGTAACAATTCCACTGGATTTGACAGAAAGATTCATCATTCAGTCCTCTGCCAGCAGGAACCAATTCACACACCTTTGATATGACATTGCAGGCATGTGCAAACAGCTTTAGAGAGACACACACACACACACACACACACACACACACACACACACACACACACACACACACACACCACACACACACACACACACACACACACACTCACACACACACACACACACGCACACACACGCACACACACACACACACACACACACACACACACACGCACACACACGCACACACACACACACACACACACACACGCACAAACATGCACACACACATGCACACACACGCACAAACACGCACACACACATGCACACATACGCACAAAAACGCACACACACACACACACACACACACACACACACACACACACACACACACACACACACACACGCACACACACATGCACACATACGCACAAACATGCACACACACATGCACACACACGCACAAACACGCACACACACATGCACACACGCACAAACACGCACACACGCACACACACACACACACACACACACAAACACACACACACACAAACACGCACACACACATGCACACATACGCACACAAACGCACACACACACACACACACACACAAACACGCACACACACATGCACACATACGCACACAAACGCACACACACACACACGCACAAACACGCACACACACATGCACACATACGCACACAAACGCACACACACACACACACACACACACACACACACACACACACACACACACACACACACACACACACACACACACACACACACACACACACACACACACACAGTGATGTAACACAGGAAATGAGTGTAGAAGCAGTTCCCGCTACCCCTTCTCAGCACAAGGAATGAGAAGTGAAACAATGGGGAGGCATATGCACTATTCCTATGCGACTAAAACCAGTGGACATTCCTGAGGCACTTCACAACTTCAGAAAAATAAATTCACCCCACTGAACAATCATACCTGTGGATCTCCTAAGTCAACAGGGCTCGTTGTGTAGAGCTGAAGCCAGGCATGGCGGAGGTTTAATACAGCAAGCAAGATAAGACATGTTTTATTTCAATACCACGGTATGCTCCAGAAAGAAAAAAAACTCTCAGTCATTTATTTTATCTTCATCAGAGAACCAGACTCCTGTTTTACCCCGAAAAGTCCTCCGTATGAGCTGGCTATTGTACAGTTTGATAAGCTGTGATTCATTACCCGCTAAACTCTTCTCTCCTGATTACTCAAGGAACCAGCGACTGTTGGATAGGGTCTGAGGCCTGACAAAAGGAATTATTGGTGACATCACAATGAGGCTAGTCTGTGACATGGGTATTTTCTGATGATGTCACAATGAGGCCAGTCTGTGACAAAAGTCCCAAATGAGGCTAGTCTGTGACAGGGGTATTTATTGATGATGTCACAATGAGGTTCAGCGGTGATAGAACATTTATTGATGATGTCATAATGAGAAAAAGAAAATCACCTTTTCTGTCCTCAAAAAGTTGCCACATCTCCAGTGCAGCCTTGCATTGCCATCTGAAAACCACAGAAAAACATGTGTTTTGCTTGGCTGACGGCACTCTGGCCTGAAGTGTGTCCAGCATTGCATTAGGGGTAATTGGCTGCGTGAGGTGACCACTCGAGTTCTTCTGTGTTGCGTAGCACATCCGATTTTGCAACACAGAAAACTATGAAAGAGTGGAGAGACCACTTCTTTCTGTGAAAAACAGAAAAATGTTCTGTACATTGAATTTGGAGGTGTGTTGAGGAAAAGATCAGAAATTAACAGAGAGAACACACATTCTCACAGCGGTTAATCAAGCGTGTGTCAACACTGAAGGCAGCTGGCATTCACATGGCTGCCATTTGCAATATTAATAACACATAGTTAAAACATAACTTCGATTCTCCCTCATTCTGAGGTGAGGCTTTTGGGAACAAATACCAAAGGCCACAGTGAACGGTGGGACGGGGTCAAGGGTCAAGGAGGAGCGGAGTAGTTCCAGTTATGAAATAACACTCTTATCCTTACTTCTTTAGTTAGAGAATGTGCCAATAGGGAGGATACTGGTGGGAGGGGCACGCCTGGTATCTATGGAAACAAGAGAGTACAGTGTTTCCCAAACGTGTACTTTCATGTGAGGCTGAAGAGTTCAAGTATCAATGAGAGAGAGAGAGAGAGGGAGAGAGAGGGAGAGAGAGAGATAATACCTCTATGACTGGAAACCGGCCAGAAAGAAAACTCACAGGGACCATAAAAACAAAAGATAGATAACAGCTAACAGCAAAGACAACAAAAAACAGCCCCCCCCCAAAAAAAAAAAAAAAAAACTATGAACAAAAAAATAAAACACACACAAAACAAAATACAAAAGAGAGAGAGAGAGAGAGGGAGAGAGTGAGAGAGAGGGAGAGCGAAAGAGAGATAAAGCGGGATGGGGTGAGAGAGAGAGAGAGAGAGAGAGAAATGAGAAATGAGAGAAATGCATGAATGTGTGTGTGTGCGTGCGTGTGTGGGTGCGTGCGTGTGTGTGTGAGTGTGTGTGAGGGTATTGGAACTGGAAGTATTGTAAGTCATGTGTGGCATAGCCATCTGGGAAGCTCATGAATTGCAAATGTAAATTATAAATAGCTAGAGGAGTGTTTTGGATTCATGTTGACATCGAGGGCATAAACTCTGAACTATAAGTGCATCTGTTCTTTTTTTGCAAGCTTTTCTAATTGTCAGAACTGTTTTCTGTGGAATTGTAAATTACTACATATTGAATCCTGTCATGGGTGCAGGTACTAAGTTTGAGCGGCTTCAGAGAACAATCTGCTTTATTTATTTTTTTCTGTGAATTCTTTATTGGTTTTTTCAATTAACAATACAGGGGAAACATTCCACATTATAAAATTTACATGATAGCATCAAACACGTCATAAAAAGCATACAGTCAGAAATTATTTTGACTTTACATTATTTCTCTTACAGCGTCCACAAATGCAGTCCAGTTCCTAATCGTCTTAGCCTTGACTCTGTGAAATTTAGCAGTAGATCTCTCCATTAGGATAATAGAATGAAGATGAGATCATTTGCGAACCATGACTGTAGAAGGGTTTTCTTCACAGCAGTGAGACGTGCCAGCATATGTTTTAGATCATTAAGTAACGGAAGAGAGGGTGACAATTTAAGTTGTACACCTGCGATACTGAAAAGCACCTTTGCCACCTCATTCCGTGTGTACACTCCCAGAACGTGTGCAACGAGGTGCCTATTTCTTTCCTGCAATGCATACGCAAGGGATCAGGTGATCTCTTCATCTGAAATCCTTTCAATGGGGTACAGTGCATTATGTCTATCAGTTTAAAGTGAATCATGTTCTTAGATGAAAAGAGAATATTGTTCCAGACCGAAGTTCTCTGTTCCATGTAGTAACCACAGATTGGTTTCCGGAGAGATGTTCATTGATTATATTATATAATGACGAAAATACACTTTTAACAGGGGAGAGCCAATCCATTTCTGGGTGTTCCATAATATTTGCGTCTATAACTATGTTGCTAGACCTAATCGCTGACCGGAGCTGTAAGTATAAGCAAAAATGACCAGGCAGGGAGAGAGAAGATGCTTTTTAATTCTTGGAACGTGCGCAAGCTCTTCACATTGAACAAGTCACCAAGAGTTAATACGCCCCTGGATGATCAGCTATTCTGCTGAAATGGTTTGCCTTCTGATAATAAACGGGGATTGTTCCAAATAGGAGAGGATGCGCTAAGTTTACAGGATATCCTAAAATGTTTTTCAACGGTTTTCCATATTGATAGCGAATGTGGAACTATAGGACCCGTTTTCAATGAGAAGGATTAGATTTTTCCTGTAGTTAAGGGGATATCGTGCAGGCGTGTGGGGTGTAGTACTATTGACTCTTCAATCTGTCTCCATGAAACTGGCGAATACGGCTTGATCCAAACTTGCAATGCCCTCATCTGATGATGATGCCCAATAGTATAATTTTAAATTCGGCAGAGCGAGACCACCGTTGCAAAGTGATTAGACGGATCCTAGGTCGTTTACCGCCCCAAACCAATGTGGTAATCATATGGTCGACAACAATCTAACGGTAATACATGCCATGTACAGATGCTGTCTGTATGTCACTCAGAATGGGGAAGGGTAGGAGAGAGGAACTGATGTCACGCCTGAAGGCCAACAGGAAGCACCACTGAACTTAGGTCTGTGGTAGGCACTGATGATGATGATGGCGATGATGAGGTTATGGTGATGATGGAGTGGTGAGATTTTGCGTTGTGGGTCTTTTGATATTACATTTTTTAATTTTATAATATATCGGTCAGATAATACAACAGGGATCCATTCATAAGAGTCACAGCTACACTTGATGTAAATATTTGATTCAAACCAGGCTACTCGCTTTCACAGAAACTTAAACACTTGGAAAAATTTCACTGTAAAACGTAAAGCGCAATATAAATAAAATTAATTATGTATTACTACTAACAGACAAACCATCAATTTACAGTGATCAGAGGTGTAAAATCCAGGGGTCAGAAAGTAAAAGTCCTGCCATGTGTTTCTTCCACTCATGAACTCGGCCAGCTGATTTCACTAATTAGTTCTACCTTCTGGCTGAAGAAGTGTGCTAATTAGCAAATCCAGGTGATTGGAACAAAATACTGGGGAGGACTTTTACTGTCTGAACCTGGATTTTACACCTCTGACAATGATAAGAAACCAAATAATGCTGATTTTCTAAAAGGCAAATAAAATAATTTACAAAAAAATCACAGCGCTCCTTGATTACAGCGCCACCTACCGCTCTGCCCACTTCGTCTTAAGGAGACGTCAGCTATTGCGTATAATCCGTGCGCTGACTTCTCTGCTACGTCATTCACGCGTCTCGAATTCAGCTATACACACGTGAGTGCCGAATTTACAGCTTGCTATAACGATTTAGCAATATTTTAGTTATATCATATATCCAAAAGAGCTACAGACTACAGTGGCGTAAGTCTGACGTGGCAGGCTAACGTGTTATTAAATGTATTTTTGTAGACTCATTACTTTATGGCTAAAGTTGGCTAGCTGTTAGCTAGATGTTAGTATGACCAGGAGCTTCTTAGACTTGCTACTAGTAGTGTTATTCTGAAGTCTAGTTAGCGACTTATGTTGAAAATGTTACCATATGTTATATTCCTATCATTATGTCAGCATGCACCACACTATTTGCAAAACTAGCCAGTAGGTGCCGAGGTTCCAGCTCACCAACAACTAACTACTAGCTTACTAAGTAGGCTACGTTAAGTTTTATTAAGCTAAAACTTTTTTTTAAACATTCTAATTCGCTCAGGATAAGAGCCTCTGCTAAACGAATGTAATTAAATACAATACAATGTAATAATTAACTTAAATTCTAAGCGCTGAATCGGATCCCTTTTCAGATCAGGAATCTGTATTTAATGTTTACGTGCATTGGTGATTAAGTTTCCTTGCTAAGCTCATGTTAATGGTGAAACGTCATTTACTGTTTTTCTTGCTTTTTTCATTGTCACCTGAACTAAATTTATTATTATTATTTTTAAAGGGGTTAGATTGTAAACATTCAAACACTCATCGGAAATAAACCACATGAGAAAGAGACGCAACACAGGTGACAGAATCTTCCGGTTGAAAAAAAAGAGGCGTCAGGCGGAGGGATGAAAGAAGGAACGCAGGAAAAGAACCCGAAGCCATGGAAAGATGGAGGAAATAAGAGAAAGAAGGATGGAGAGAAAGAAAGAGGGCGACGAAACGCGAGTGAGGCAGGAGAGAAGAAACGGCTGGACGCTATGAGCGTGGGCTACTTCCGCAGAGTGAGCGAGCGGCTGGAGGAGGGATTCGAGGAGGAGGAGAAAGGTGATATGGAAGGAGGGATGGATGGGCGGAGGTGTGGGTGGGAGATTATTCTGCAGATGATTATTTCCTGTCCTCATATCTCTGTAGAAAGAGATTGGGGTTGTTACTTGAAATGCTTTAACCATTTTAGCCGCCAGTGAAATTCCTGCATGTTATAACAATAGTAAAATAAACACATTTCCCCCCCCAAAATTATTCTTTCATAGAATTATATGTAGTTGGTTAGTGACATTGTTTTGTTGAAAATTCCCAGGGATCTGCAGGTAGTTTTTCAGAACTTAGCAGATTCAAGAGTTAAAGTATTTAAGATACGTACCGTAATTTATCCAGGTCTGATAGAGTACTATCTATGGTCAACACTTATGTGACACTAACACTCAAATAATCTGAGAGTAGGAGTGCTGATCACCTGATATCAGAATAATAATAATAAACTTTATTTATACAGCACCTTTCATACAATATTTTGCTGCCCAGAGTGCATACAGAGAAAGACAACTCATAAAACACAACAATACAGGTCATTTTGATATAATAATAAAAACAATTATAGATGATGCAATAATCTAGGCTCAGTTGTTTCTTTTAGCTCATTATGAATATGTTTGATTGTGTGGTAGGGTAACACACACTTTATGAATTCAGGCCTTGATCTGATAATGACCGATCTATCCCACAGTGTTTGATCTGATAATGACCGATCTCTCCCACAGTGTTTGATCTGATAATGACCGATTTCTCCCACAGTGTTTGATCTGGTAATGACCGATCTCTCCCACAGTGTTTGATCTGGTAATGACTGATCTCTCCCACAGTGTTTGATCTGATAATGACTGATCTCTCCCACAGTGTTTGATCTGATAATGACCGATCTCTCCCACAGTGTTTGATCTGATAATGACCGATCTCTCCCACAGTGTTTGATCTGATAATGACTGATCTCTCCCACAGTGTTTGATCTGATAATGACTGATCTCTCCCACAGTGTTTGATCTGATAATGACTGATCTCTCCCACAGTGTTTGATCTGATAATGACTGATCTCCCCCACAGTGTTTGATCTGATAATGACCGATCTCTCCCACAGTGCTGTTTGTGGAGAACGTGCTGACTGAGGTGAAGGGGCGGGCTCTCCTGGTTGCCACGGATATCACGGGCAGCGTCACCCTGCAGCGGCTGCTCCCATTGGCCAGTCCTGCCCAGGTGGGGGAGGTGTTGTCTGAGCTGGGCGGAGACTCTGGGAAGGAGTTCAAAGCTGCGTCATGTGACCGGTGTGGCGGACACGTGGTGGAGACTGCGCTGAGGCAGGTGTCCAGGTGGAAAGGTGAGACCTGGGCTGTGTCCCAATACGACCCCTACACCCTTTTGAGGCCACATATTTGAGTCCACTTCGTCAAAACGTTTTAGAGTGGGCGACTTTTTCTCACAAATGGGGGCACTTAAAATACCAGGATGAACCCCGTATTTCCGGGGTTTTGTTGAGGGAATTCAGGAGCACTCTCATCTGCAGAACGGTGCACTCATCGACAATTTCAGTCAGTTACCCGGAAGTTGCTTGGAACGCAAACAGTCTTGAAGAAAAGTTGCCAGGGACTGACTGACAGTCATACGGAAAGTTGCCTGAGGAGGATATGATATGAGAGGAGAGGAAAGGAACTTTCAGTGTTCAGGAGCACGATCAGCACTGGAATAATGTGTATCTTTCCTGCAGAGCGAACACTGGAGACTACCACAGAGACTTCAGAGGAGCCTGAAGCTGAGGATTGTGGGATACTGGAGGCCCAGGCCCTGGCTCTGTCCCGCGTGGTGACGGAGGAAGTGGCAGAGTTCATCACGCACACACACGGCTCTCATGTGGCGCGCACACTAACACACCTGCTTGGGGGCTGCCTTGAGCCAGAACGCCCACACGTACGCCAAGGTGACGGCAAGCCCTGTATGTGTGTGTGCGTGTGCGTGTGCGTGCGTGTGGTGTAAACCGTCTTGTGTTGTGTATAGGTGGTAAGGTACAGCAGGCCAGCCCTGTGTGTCTGTGCGTGCGTGCATGTGAGCGTGGTGTAAACTCTCTCCTTCTGTGTTGTGTATAGGTGGTAAAGTACAGCAGGCCAACCCTGTGTGTCTGTCTGCGTGCATGCGAGCGTGGTGTAAACTCTCTCCTTCTGTGTTGTGTATAGGTGGTAAAGTACAGCAGGCCAGCTGTCTGTGTCTGTCTGTGCGTGCGTGTAGTGTATAGGTGGTAAGGTACAGCAGGCCAGCCCTCTGTGTCTGTGCGTGCGTGCAAGCGCGGTGTAAACTCTCTCCTTCTGTGTTGTGTATAGGTGGTAAAGTACAGCAGGCCAGCCCTGTGTGTCTGTGTCTGTGCGTGCGTGTGGTGTATAGGTGGTAAGGTACAGCAGGAAAGCCCTCTGTGTCTGTGCGTGCGTGCAAGCGCGGTGTAAACTCTCTCCTTCTGTGTTGTGTATAGGTGGTAAGGTACAGCAGGCCAGCCCTCTGGCCTGTGCGTGCGTGCAAGCGCGGTGTAAACTCTCTCCTTCTGTGTTGTGTATAGGTGGTAAGGTACAGAAGGCCAGCCCTCTGTGTCTGTGCGTGCGTGCAAGCGCGGTGTAAACTCTCTCCTTCTGTGTGGTGTATAGGTGGTAAGGTACAGAAGGCCAGCCCTCTGTGTCTGTCTGTGCGTGCGTGCGTGCGTGTGGTGTATAGGTGGTAAGGTACAGCAGGCCAGCCCTCTGTGTCTGTGCGTGCGTGCAAGCGCGGTGTAAACTCTCTCCTTCTGTGTTGTGTATAGGTGGTAAGGTACAGAAGGCCAGCCCCGTGCTGGTGGATTTTGAGGCGCCCCTGTCCTTTGGGCCTGCTCTGAGGAAGCTGGCCCTGTCTCTGATGGACCATATCAACAGTGAGTGTACCCATAATCCCCCACGTAGCCCCGCCTCCCACTGTACAGCCACACCCGCAGGGCGTATCATTAGCCAAGTTTTATAATCTAATATGATCTCTTCTCTCCCGTCAGCGTGTGTGACGAACGCGGTCGCCAGCACGGTTCTCCAGGCCATGCTGACCGTGTGCCACAGGAAAAGGCCAAAACTGTGCAGGAAGCTGGCCAAAGGCATTGTGGGATACTTGGCGTCTCTCGGTGCCGCACCGGGAGTCAGGTGAGAGCGGCTCTTTGTTAAAGCACTGTTCCTGTGTGTGGATGGGCCTCGCAGTTTGTTTATTAAATTGGTATATGGTGATATAATTGGTATATGGTAATTAAATGGGTATATACTCATTAAATGGGTGTTTTGTAATTAATGGTATGGTAAATGATATATTAAATGATATAACGTGTTATTTTCTTTCTCAGCCCTCTCCTGGTGTTTGTGAAGGACCAGGCTTGCAGCCGGCTCATTGAGAAAGTCCTCCAGCTGTCCCACAAGGCCCTGCTCCGTAACATCTACAGGAATCATCTTCGGGGTCAGCTGGTCAACCTGGCGATCCATCCAATCGCAAACTTCCCAATACAGAGGCTAACGGCCGCATCCAGCAGTTACAAGATGGTACACGACCTTTGACCCCACGTGACCCTGGTATCTTTTTGGGTTTTCACACCAGAAGAGCATTCTAGAATATACTTGAACCTGGGGCTAAAGGAGCCTTTAGCACAAAGTTAAGCTCACCATCTCTCTCTGTCTCTCTCGCTCTCTCAAATTCAGATTTAAATATGCTTTATTGGCATGACCGCACATAGGCATAGCATTGCCGAAGTATAATTTCTATAAACTGTAAATTCTCTCTGCCCCCCCCCCCCCCCCCCCCCTTCAGTTTTGCTTGGTGTTTGAGGAGCTTATCGAGGGCCTTGAGGCCATCTTGGCAGCAGGTCACATGGGTGTGATAGTGCAACTGGCAGACGGCTGCCTGGAGTGGGAGGAGAAGCAAGGCAAGCTGCTACAGTGCCTCCTGCAGGTGAGGATGACTCACTGCATGCAAGCCTGATACAAAGTTGAGGGGTGCGTCCCAATACTTGAAACAAGCATCCTCCTGTCCTCCAGTACCACCTCCTCTCCTCTGTGCCCCGGAAATCTATGTGTTCAAAAATAATGTTACTGATTATATATTAATTGCATATTAATGGTTACATATTAATTAATGTCTCAAAGCAAACTGTAATGTCAGGTACATTGTTTACTGTACATGCAACTACTTGTACTTGAAACGTACAGGCAGTTCTGCATACTTCCGGGTAGGAGAGGAGAGGAGTGGAGGAGACGAGTGGAGGAATGGAGTGAGGAGTGAGTAGTGAAGAATTTTGGGACGCACCCAGTGTGTTCGGTTGGTCCTCCAAATTTCAGAGTTGACCACCAGGAGGCAGCATTCGAACGGCTGACAGTCGCAAATATCGGTGGTAAACTTGGGAAAGTTCCATGATACCAGAGTTTACCAGTTGTGATGTATCACTGACCTCACCCTGCTGTTAACACTTGGCAAACAACTGGCAAACTATTTATCAGGTTAATGTTAAATGTATCCATGTAACTCATGTTAATGTACTTTTTTGTTTGCCGCTAATGTCAAGAAACGGCAGGGTTCATGCCTGGTTTGTGTTATTTTCATCTTGCAGTAGGCAATTTCATTGGTTCAGCTTCTTGACATCTCAGTGGACGTGCATATTGTTCACGTGATAAGCTCATCAGTTGCCGATAACCACCCGAACGCAAACACCTAGTATATATGATTATATAAGTTGACGTGGACTTAGCGAATGCAGCATGTGTTTGTGACTTGATGGGAGAGCAAGGTTTCATGGACCCCAGTGTAGGTGGAGTTATGGCGTGTCATCAGTGACTCCCTGATTTGCACCAATCTGGAATAACTTTCCTGATTGGTTGATTGGAGTCAGTGATTGACAGAGCATGGCAGCACCACCCATGATAGCGGTTGGTGAATTCTCACTGCGCCATCAGCTCCTGTCAGCAGTGATGTAGTCGTGCCTGCAGAAGTGGATGTACTCTTAATTTAGTAAATCGATGACTACTAATTGATATGTGCACCAGTGGGGATTAAGAAGTGAGTATACTCTATGCCCACTAAGAAAGAAGTGAGTATACTCTATGCCCACTAAGAAAGAAGTGAGTATACTCTATGCCCACTAAGAAAGAAGTGAGTATACTCTATGCCCACTAAGAAAGAAGTGAGTATACTGTGAGTGTACTGCGTATCCCCTCCACTACACTACTGCCTGTCAGCGTCATTTTGAGTTACCGACATGAGCCAGGTGTACTCAGCTTACAAACACGACCTCACAAGAACAATGTTAATGGTAGTTACTCAATGGCAGGGTGGGATTTTCAATGTTTGTCATTTAAAAGGGCCCCTAACATAGTGGTGTAGAGGTTGGGGAACTGGACTTCTTACTAGGAGGTCGCAATTCCTTGAACAAAGGTGCTCAATTACATCAGTAAATATCCAGCTGTATAAATGGATTGTGTGTAAAAAATGTAATTGTGTAAGTCGCTCTGGATAAATTGTCTTTTATTCGAACTGTAATGGAGGCTTTCTGCTCCCCTGTCCTCCCTGTCTCGCCTCAGGCCTTCCACTGTGATGACCCCCCCTCCCTCCAAATGTCCTGCCTCCCTCTCTTCCTCTCTCTCCTCACTCACGAGGTGTACTACGGCCAGCAGCCAGCAGAGGGAGACACACCGGTCAGTTAACGCTTAATGGCAGGATAAACCATAGAGTGTAACATTGTAACTGGAGCGGCTAGCCGGGGCCAGACCATAGACGTGAATATTTAACTTGACAGGAGGCTGGCCCTTAGCCAACCTAATCTGTGAAGCACCCGAAAGTAAGCCTGTACTGCTAAGCCTGAGTGCAAAATATTGGAGCTCCCATTAAAATCAATGGGGAATATCAGACCTTTGAAGGCGAAATTAAACTTCCCCGATGATAATTTTTTTAAAAACTCGATTAACTGCATTTGCCTAAAAAAATGTAACGTATTTTCACAATCTGCTTTTCATATGAAACGTAACAATCGGTAACCAAGTTACTATTGGCGAAGTTTAATTTAAAAGGTCTGATATTCCCCATTCAATTTAATAGGAGCTCCAATGTCTAGAGCTCGACATGCGCAGTACAACCTTACTTCTGGGGCTTCACAGCTTAGGTTGGTAGAAGGAGTGCTTCCCTGTCTAGTTAAATAGGCATTTTTGCCCCGTCACTTCTGTGCTGTTTTTTGTAACACTAAAATCTTTAGTTTTACGTATTCATCCTCTGAATAAATCAGTTTCTATCACATTAGCCTACTTTACATTTTAAAAAAAAAAAAAAAAAAAGAAGATTTTATTTATTCAGTTTTGTACCATCTTTTATTGTTATTCTGTTATTTAATTTGAAAAGTGCTGTGAACACAATTTATGAAAAGAGCTTTATAATTATTGTTCGTCCAGAAGGTTAAAAAGCCCCCTGGCCACGGAAGCAGTACGTTAATACAAACGTGTCCGCAAAAGCCCACGAGCCGTTGCTAAAAAGAAAGCGCCGTAGAACACGGACGTTAAAGAAAATTAAACAAGAATTAGGTTTTGAAATCTTTACTCGTGAGTTCCTCTCTGTCTCCCCCATGCCTCTACCATTGTTAATGATGGCCTTTGCTCCTCTCTAGCGCCCCCTGTCTAAAATGTGCTATCACGGCTCCCGCCTGGTCCAGTCTCTGGCCAAGTTCAAAGACCGCTCCATCCTGCTCAACAGCCTGCGCCAGTTCCCTCCCTCTGACCTTCTGACCCTGGGAACCGACCAATCAGGGAGCCATGTGTTGCAGGCCCTGGTGATGTCTTCGAGTGACAAGGGACGGGGCAAGATACTGAAGAGACTGGAGGTGAGAAAAGGGGGAGGAGCTACACTGAGGGAGGGAGGGAGAGATGTGCTGACATGACCGAGGCTTTCACTTTCATTAGCTCACCACACGCACTACACGCACACACACACACGCACTACACACGCACGCACGCACACACACACACATACACGCACGCACTACACACACACACATACACACACACACACACACACACATACACTACACACACACACACACACTCACTACACACACATGCACAGACACATAAACATGCACACACACAAGCACGCACGCACACACACATAAACATGCACACACACATAAACATGCACACACACACTTACTCACTCACACAGAGACACACACAAGCACACACAGGAGTGCACTGAAGAAAAAGACTACATTTCTCCCTGTTGCGTTTATGTAATCCATTTTGTACAGTCGGTGTAATGTCACATCCGTTCCTTTCTCTACCACTCTCTCAAATTCTTTTTCAAATATGTTTAATTGGCACGAGCCCATATAGGAATGATTTTGCCAAAGCATTCAACGTAAATCAACAGTAATATGAACTCTCTCTCGTCAGGGTCAGTATGTGCAGTTGGCTTGTTCCAGATTTGGCAGTCGTGTTTTAGAGGCAGTTTGGAACAGCGCCACCGTCAGTCAGAAGCAAGGAATTGCACAGGAACTTGGTGAGGAGATTTCTTACCAATTTATAATGCTAGACTGAGTTAAATACTTGACAATGTCAAAATGTACATGTGAAGACATCCATACAACCAAAACTAGAACAAAATGGCTCCAGGACCTGATGATGAGCAGACCCCTCTCTCCCTTTTTTTATCTCTCTTTCTCAGCCCCCAGTGAGTCTGTGCTGAGGTCGGATCAGTTTGCTCGCCATGTTTGGGGGAAATTTGGTCTGACTCACTTTGGGAAGAGGCGGGGCCAATGGCTGGAAGCTCAGACCGGCCAATCAAAGAAGAGGAAGATGTTTAGTGACATTCTGGAGTGAGAGAGAGGGAGCGAGGGGGTGGTGGTGTTGGGGGACGGGACACACACTCTCTCGCTTCTGTTAATTTTCATAAATTCATTGATGCTTGTTCCTGTTGTTTTGGACAGTCTTGTCCTCCTTCCAGTAGCCCAATAAAGAAGCGTTTTTCCAAAGGTCTCTGACTTGTCACTTATGCTAAACACACTCTCGTAGCACATTCACAGTCCTTCCTGTAGCTTGATGGTCTTTTCCATTGGTCTTTATTTGCAGTCGGTTATGAATTCAATTTCCAATTTAGTTTCAAGTGCCCTGTCTTAGTTTTTATTTTGGAGATGCATATCTTATTTGTTTTCGGTTCAGGAGAGAGACTGTAGGTTTCAATTAAAGCACCTTTTGCCTTTTGAAAGACAGTGGAAATATTTACACTGAAAGCGCTCATTACAAACTAATTTGGTGTTGCAGTGCATTTGCGGTATTTTAATTTGCTTTTTAAATGACCGATGTGTTTCACCGATGAGAACAACCTCAGTTTAAAACAGACGTTCGAAGTAAGACCGCCACAAAGGGCAAGGTTAAAAGCTTATAATAATCCAGTCTGCCATTTACCTACCAAAAAGCATTTGGTGACTTTTAAAAGCAGAAGTGTGAAGTGATGGAGTGCACTGCTGATAATGTATTCAAAGTAATCCCCAGACTCTAGTCTTAAGTGCTGCCAGGTATTTCATATAAATGATGTTCCTCTAATGACTATTCTGGGTTAATCATTTATTTACAGGCAGCATTGACAAACTAACCTCATTGTGTCGCTCACGAGGAGGAGTGTACAGGTGAGATAAGTGCCCCTGTGCATGATGGGATAGTGGAAGGCGACCAACGGCTGAGGAGAGGAGGTATAAATGTGTGTTTATGTGACTCGTCATCATACAGCACTTCACAGTGTACATATTCTAAGGAGAATGATTATAAAGAGAAAGAAAAAAAACAAACTTATTTGAGCTGATGTGGGAAAAACTCGCAGATTAATCCCAAAGACCTTTTAAACTGACATACCAGCATGAAAAAAAAAACTGAAGTTTTTCTGTGCTGGCACATTTAAATCTGCAGGATGCCTTATTCTGAAAACATTTGACATAAAGGATAAAGTGGAAAGCCTATCAGAACAGTGCTTCCATCGACATGTGCAAGCTGAAGATGAATTCATTTTTTATTGCAGTTTTTTTTAATAAATAGCTGAAAAGAATTTCCAATGGGAATATTGTTTCATGCTTCCCTGTCTCTGAAAAAGCTTGATTTTTGGCAGCGGTTTGATAAGGACATAAAGAAGGATCAAACGACCCCCATGCAGCTCCAGACATTTTCAATCTCCGTCTTTTACGGCTTCTGCTTTCATCGATTCATTTTATTTTATATATTTTTTTAAATGTGTGCTGCGCTTCTTGACCTTTACTGTTATTGGCAGCCGCTCCCGTTTCTGTGTCGCTAAAAGTAGGTTGTCTGTCATCATCAGGCGGATTGCCGCCTTCCCGTTGCGTTGACCTCTGACCCGCAGCGCCGCCGACGCAGAAGTACGACTGCGGGAGGCTGTGGAACAAGCAGAGGCGCATTAAAGCTTCCTTTCGCCTTTAGCGTTTCCACACAGCCAAACACCAGTCATCCTGTCAGCACAAATTAATCCGATTGACGAAGAGGGCTGCTTTGGCGCCCCCTGGAGGACCGTTCCTGTAACAGTTTCCCCCTGAGGAGCGATGAAGTCACAGCACTGTTTGTCACAGAGATGCATGGCAACAATTAACAGCGCATTCATATTTCCAATACAAAACAAAACAAAACAAAAAAAAGCAATAATACTGCAACACATAAAGCCTGTCGGCTACTCCCAAAGGAAGCTTGTCGTTTGGGCTTTTGAGCTACACACAAAAACTTGTCATTGGTTTTTGTAATGCGTTGGATGCTGTACTGTATCGGTTCATTTGTTATTTCTTAAATTCTCTCTGTAGGTTCTCACATTTCTCTCTTGCCAACCCCACCCCCTGCTGTTTCTCAATTTCAGTTAGGTGCAATTTGTTTTTTTTTACTGTCATGACAACAGGCAGATATTGTCAAAGCATAAAAAAAATCTCTCCCGCTTTCTCTCTCTTTCTCGCACGCACACACACACACACACACACACACACACACACACACACACACACACACACACACACACACACACACACACACACACCCACACCCACACCCACACCCACACACCCACCAGGGGAATATGCCAGTACATATTCACCCAAGGGAGAGACCATACCAATGCATATTTGCACCAGAGAGAAACCATTCCTCGACTCTTAAATGTGTGAAGAGTATAAAATCCTCTTTGATCCCTGGAGAGAGAAAAAAAAGCTCCACTCAAATTCCCCTATGTTCTTATGATAAATAATATTTAACAAATGAGACAGTAGTCAAGTCAAGATTCGTTCCCCAGAAACACTCGTGTCACATATCAGAATTTTTCAAAACTTAAGAGAATGTTTTTTGATGGATTTTTTTTGATCATCCACAGCCTTTGAAATATCAATTTCTTCTGTTCCATTTTCAGGTGAGTGAGTTAAAAAAAAAAAATGTTAATCTCACAATATCAATGCTGTCACACACTTTACCATGTTGCATGGTGAGTTTATTTATTTATTGTCATGGAGCTACACATCATCTTCAAACTGCAAAAACGTGATCATATAGATCATCAGCGTGACCAGGCCTGGGTTTGTACTGTGTTTGGCCTGGGCCTAGACCAGAGGTGGGCAACGAGGGCCATATCCGTTTCTGGTTTTCATGCCAACTTCTGGCCTTAATTACCTAATTAGCCCTAATATTTATGCCATCTGACATTTTAGCTACAATTCTTAATAAGCGCATGAGTGACAGCCGAAGACTTCTTGTGTCCCTATATGAAACATTTTAATATGATCTACCAGTGTTGGTGTAAACACCCAATTAGCTCATTTAGCCGGGGTAATTGGTGGGAACAAAAACCTGCATACGCACCGGCCCTCCATTTGGCCTGGGTCTAAACTGGGTCTGGCCTGGGCCAGAGGCGTAACAGTGAGCTATAGGCTCTGGGAAGATACTCCTCTTATAGCCAAAATGTTTTTTCTGGTCATGACCTTGGCAATAGCGGATGTACACTGTTGATATTCCTGCAGCTGAAGATGACTGACCGCACACAATGCACAGGATAAACGCGGACACAGACGCCAGCAGGCTCTAATGTTACCCTCGGGTTTGTGGATATAGCGTCCGAGGCACGCTCACAGGGGAAGCGTGCAGGATTCGGGGGCGAAAGGGAAAGTGGAGAAACACAGAGCGACTGTAATGAAGCGGTGAAGTCAGCAGCTTTTCCTCCAGCGGGGACGGGGGGAGTGGAGTCCGCATCCCGACTCTCCCTCCTCGTGTTTCTGCACAGGCGTCAGGTCTCAAACGCGGGTGATGTCAGCTCGTGGACCTGTACGGGCAGCAGCCTGACAGAGTGCATATATAAGGAGGCCACAACATTTATTTCTTTCTTTCTTCCCAACAGGACTTTGGGGAGAGACAAAGCGAGAGAGAGAGAGGCTCACACTCGACTTTGTTGAAAAAACAGGACAGGAAAATAATAGGAACTTGGGACTGTTGAACAGAAGTTTAAAAGGAGCTTACAGGCATTTCTTACCACAGACAGAGTTAGTGGGAATAAGGAAAACCTGGTCATATAAATGCTGTGAAGCTGTTATATAGTCTTCCCAGCAGGACCTGTGGCTCATCTGCTAACATTTGTTCTGGGGAAGAACTGATCCAGATCCACTGGGACTCCTTCACACTGATTGGCTGCAGCGCTGGGACTCCTACACACTGATTGGCTGCAGCACTGGGACTCCTACACACTGATTGGCTGCAGCGCTGGGACTCCTACACACTGATTGGCTGCAGCACTGGGACTCCTCCACACTGATTGGCTGCAGCGCTGGGACTCCTCCACACTGATTGGCTGCAGTGAGAGAATTGGTTGTCTGCTGCTGCCTGTGTGCTGATTCTGTGCTGTTGCTATCACAGGTTGCAGTTACACCTATTACTCTGGGTGTGTCTGTTGAGCCGTGTCCAGAATAAATTTAGGTCACAATTGGCCCCTGATTGCACATATATTGTAAGTAATCATCATTGTCATCCTTCACAATGGCTTTACAAGAGGTGTGCGGTTTTCAAGACACCCCTGTCTACCCCAGATGGAACACCCCAGCCTCTCTCTCCATGGCCACAGGACATACCATTCTGCATTCCAGCGGGTGGGAACCAAATACTACAGACGGGGTGATGGACTGCGGGGGTCCGCTGAACTTGTACATACCTGACCCGGAGCACCTTACCCAGAATCCTTTGCAGGTCATCGCCCCGCCCTTCCAGCTGTGCCACGGCACCACCACCCTGGCGTTCGCGTTCCAGGGCGGGATCATCGCGGCGGGCGACACGCGGGCCAGCGCCGCGGGGCTGATCTGCTCTCCTACCGCCAAGAAGGTCCTGCCGGTGCACCGTCGCCTGGTGATGACCATGTCCGGCAGTGCGGCCGACTGCACCCTGTGGAAATGTATCCTGGCCCGCCAGCTCCGCCTCTACCACCTCCGCCACCGCCGCCAGCTGTCCGTAGGGGGCGCCGCCAAGCTGCTCTCGCACATGCTGCACCCCTTTAAGGGCACGGACGTGTGCGTGGCGACTATGCTGTGTGGATGGGAGGGGGAGGAGGACCAGGAGGGGCGGGGGGAGGGGGAGGAGGCCCAGGGAGGGGGTGGAGGGATGAGTTTGGAGGAGAGCGGGGGAAAGAGGATGGCCGCGAGCAGAATGGACAGGGATGGAGGGAAACAGGGCAGGACAGAGAAAGAGCCAATCAGAGGTAGGGGGACAGAGACAGGGCCAATCGGAGGGAGAGGGACAGGGCCAATCAGAGGTAGGGGGACAGAGACAGGGCCAATCGGAGGGAGAGGGAGAGGGACAGGGCCAATCGGAGGGAGAGGGACAGGGCCAATCGGAGGGAGCGGGATAGAGACAGGGCCAATCAGAGGGAGCGGGAGAGAGACAGGGCCAATCAGAGGGAGAGGGAGAGAGACAGAGCCAATCGGAGAGGGCAGACGAGAGGGGGAGGCCATGAAACAGAAGATAGACAGCAAACCTGGGGCTCCAGGGCCAGATGGAGGACTAATTTTGGCGGGGTTGGGCAGTGGAGTTAGGACCCCCCGGCCCCTCGGGCGCCTCAGGACCGCGGCTGTACTACGTGTGCAGTGACGGAACTCGCCTGCAGGGGGAGCTGTTCTCGGTGGGCTCCGGCTCGCCGTACGCATACTCTGTGCTGGACGGGGGGGTGCGCTGGGCGATGGGCGTGGGCGAGGCCCGCCGGCTGGCCCGCGAGGCCGTGTACCGGGCCACCCACCGCGACGCCTACTCCGGCAACTGCGTGGACCTGTACCACATCACCGCCCAGGGCTGGAGACGCAGGGAGAGAGAGGACCTGAATGAGGAGTACTACAGAGAGAGGGAGAGAGAGGAGGAGGAGGAGAAGAGGGAGGAGGAGGAGGAGGAACAGGAAGGGTGGGGAACTGGTGTAGGAGAGGACGGAGAGAGTGGGGGGAAATATTGAGAGGGAGGGGCGGTGGGTAGAGATTCCGTCCAATGGGAGACCTGCCTGTGGAACTCTGGTCTTCCTCTCAGAACTCTGTAACCAAATCAAATAGTTCCAGTCATTTAACTGAAATGTTTTTTGTTGTTGTTCTGCCTCCTGTTCAGCCCTTTCCCCACCTTTATTTTTATTATTTTTACTTTTTCATTTAGTGTTTGCTTTATTTGTGGCTGTATTATAATCAGGGCCGTTTCTAGCTTTTTGGGGGCCCTATGCAAAATTTTGTTTGGGGGCCCCTATTTTGTGAAACTATGGCGGGGGGATTCCAAACCCTTTAAGGTGGTCCGGGGGCACGCGTTTAACATTTAAATGCATCAGTCTGGTGCACTTTAAGAGGAAAAGAGGCTAGATCTGTGAAGCTTCTTTTTTTCTCTCAAATTCAAATCAAACATCTCAAGTTGACTCCAGCAATGACAGAAAATGATAATAAATGGGAAACACTGGGGCTCCCCTACATCAAGAAACTCCTGAAAACTTACAGGATTTACCGAATCTGCATTATAACATCTCCAAAATGCACATTAATGAGACAGATGCTGCATTTTCCTTAAAATGTTTATTTTAAAGGTTGAGAACAAATTTGTTAAGGAATCAAAATTAAGGCAAACATTGCAAGTGATACATACAAAACATATAAAAATATCCCTTCCCCCCCCCAAAAAAAACAATAAATTAAATAAATTAGGCCATTACACAGAATGAACATAAAATTAGGCCGTTGCACAGAATAAACATAAATAATGACACTAGCATCCATATAAAAGTGCAAATGATAAAAACACATAACAAACCAATAATAAATATATGTGTAAGGATATGGTATTGGAAAAAACTAGGGTACGAATTTTTGTTTTCAGTATTGTTACATAAATATACCGTTTCTGCATATTTTCTGGTTACAGATGATAGATATTATGTATGAAGACTTAACCTATCAAAAAAATATATTGCGTAACCACCGCATTATTTATTTACGTTTTTGTATAAAATTTGTTAAAAATGGCGTCAAAAAAGGTGTCATGATTTTAGTCAAATTGAAGATGAAACAACAACACAGCCGTCTGAAGCGTGCATGATTATACGATTTTGTAGTTGTGCTGACCAATATGTAAATTAAAATATGCGTGGTGGTGCATTTCAAAACGATCGCGTAATTCCATGAAAAATACCCTGAAAGAACATTCCTTACACGTCGTGTCCAAGTAGGCTTACACATTTCAAGCATGCCTAAAATAAAATCAGAACGTTTCCCTTGTTTTACAAAGGTCCTACAATCTTAATAATACCTTGAAATGTCTATCCTCGAAAAATAAATAGGCCTACTCCTCAATAATGCAAGAATCAATAATAATAGAAATGGACTATTTTACGAAAACATGGTGTCAAACCTGTAGCGAATGTTAAGTGATAGAAAATTTACGTTGCGAAGGTAACATCACCCACTGCACTGAAGTATACAATTTCGGCTCGAATATCAGTGACCTAGATCGCTTTGAGGTCATACGCTATCCCATCATACTCCCGTAAATCAGAAATTCAACTCCGGGTCACTACATTCGTTACAATGGCGTCTTGGTTACGAATGTTGCAGTGGAGCATAGCACCAAGTTTAACCACTTAGGAAGTGGCTGATGTGGAGCAAATTGCGTGAATAGAGGTATGTACGAATACTTTCATGTTTATTCTATCGATATTAATTATTTTTGGGGAAAGATGTGTTAAATATTGGACACCAATTGTACTGTCAATTACAATTTTTGGACACCAAGACACCACTCTGTTTTCCAGTACCATATCCTTACACATACATATTGTATCATTGTATGGTCGCAGGGCCCCCCTGAAAAGAGATTTCGGTCTCAGTGGGGTCCCCCTGCATAAATAAAGGAAATATATATATATATAATTTTCTCTCGCGATTTTTGGCATTGATATGCCGCCATACTCTATCACCCTCTACTGGAGGCACTGCAATTCAACGCTCATCTGTCAACCCCTATTTTTATACAGTCTATGGTCAACCCACACGCCACCAACTTAAAGTGAGAACTATTTGACTATCCTGTTTAGGATCGTAGTCTAATCTCCCCAGCTGCTCAACAAGGTGCTCTCCCGCCTGCTATCAGACACACCTGCTGTCAGTTCAGTCAATCAGTCCCGCAGGCCGCAGCCCATTCACATCACAATGTTATTTCACCACAATGTTATTTCACCCATTTGGTAAAGCGTACACTGTATAAAGCAGGTGTTATTTGCAGGCAAACACAACTAACTTGCTAGCTCAATGAAAAATACCTGATTAACGCTAGCTAGCTCCCTCCATCCCCACCCCACTTGTTAGCCTAGCTGTGTGCATAGCAGCACCGGCACACTGGCTGACTAACAGGTGAAATACACTCTCCATAAAATATGCTAAAAGTGAAATCAACATAATGAATCTTACATTTGCTCTGTGAGCGTTTTATCTTCTTCAATTATCTTTTTTCGGCGCCAGAAGGGTACGTCCTTTTCGATTTCACGTCACCATCACTACCGTTAGTCTCCTCGTTATTCTCCTCACTGACTTGCGGCTAGTCCAATCATATATCTTTCATCGTCACCATATTAATGCGGGTACAATGCGAGATGCAAACTCTCTCACTCAACTAGATATTAATGCTACAGAAACAACTGCTAGCAACGCAAGCCCTCAATAGCAGTCCATGTTTAGGCCTACATTTAAAAAGTGTGACAAAGGACGAAGTGAACGAATTACGTGCAGCTAATTACCGAAATGGCTGCACTTGATTTGCAGCCAGTTTCAATCTTTGATGATGTCGGCTTCAACAAATTAATGACATAGACTTAGAACCCGATTACAAAATCCCCTGTTGGAATACCGTGACAGCCCAGCTCGAGAAACTATAACCTTTCTGTTGGTGCAAAACGCCAGCTCACTAAAGTCAAATAAGGCTACCAACTGCTGGACATCTGTGTTATTTTGATTTGCAAATTAGGGAATTATGTGGCTTACAATATTGAAATTTAAATGGAACTATTTAAGGTGGCCTAAAATAAAGTTTGAAAATGCAATTACATTTTTTTCAGTAAGGTTTACGTTTTTAAATAGCTATATAAATAAGAAACGCCCACTTACGGTCATAAGCAGTATCGGTTACATGGTTAAATTTTTTTAAACTGATGATTTTGTCACATCCCTAAAGCCTATATATATATATTTTTTTTTTTGAGCATATAGGTGCTTTCACTCAACACACGAAGGTGCTTGGCTACCAAGAGAAACCGGTCATTTTTATTTCGAAAAAAAAGAAAAAAGGCTAAAATGGCAGCTTGGGGGCCCTATGCAACCGCGTAGTCTGCAAAAAGCAAGAAACGGCCCTGCAAATATGTGGTGGCGGGTGAGTAAATTATTGATTTGAGCGAACCCATATTACCGTGAGCTGGCATAATTTCTGAGAAATGAGAATGCAAACAAGGTAATATTTTGAAAACGTGCAAATAAATGAATGTCCACTTGATCTGATAGGCCACGCATATAGGCTAATTAACTAAGGTGGTCCATACAATAGGCAATGAACACAGCTGTTCTTGGTGAAATAACTAATTTCTTCCCTGTTTTACGCGCATACCCAGGTACGCGCCTGTATAATCTACTGAGACTGTACCTTGCAGGTGGGATGCTTACATGTTAATTTACATGCAAATGAACTGTAATTATGCATCCTCAAAATTACTCTTGTGGCGTGAGGCACGTAGTTTGACGGGAATACAAAAGCCTCGAGTCCTGCCACCCAGCTGGCATTATTTAGTGGCATATTGGCGACTCTGTCCAGGTGAGCTAACGGCAAACACTTAATTACCAAAATGTTAGATTCATGTAAGCTAACGTAGCTTACTTTTGTATTCTAGTCACTTCTTTTGCTTTATCTTCTTCGTGAAATTAATGAAATTATGTTAATTGAAAGTACCCTAGCCTAAACAACTGTATAAGATGTGACTGTATAGTTTACTTGTGCCATATATTTTTTGGCTACAGGTGCTAAATGTTGGCTATGGGAGCTAGAAAAACGTAGGCCTAATGTGACAAACGCAATTCGGAAATATCAATATAATAGCCAAGTTAATAAACGATTTAATTATTGTGTTTGTGAGAGGAACCGTCTCTATATTTGAAGTATACATCATATTCAGTCAGCTTTTATGTGGAAATTAGTTAAAGACGACGGTTTGGGTGTTCACAGCATAAAAACCCGGGAAGCTCAAAGGAAGGACGCTAACTTGCGGCCTGCACGAGCTTTCTTGCGACTGGTATCTGTGGCCTACTGGTGCGCTTTACACAAAATACTCACATACTGACAGGAACCCGTAGGCCTACCAGCTTGGTTTTGTGATGGTTTTTTTATTTTTTTATTTTTTTAATTTCATTATATTCTCGGATAATGTGTTTAATTTAATTTAATTCTGTTGAACTGAATTGCAGTTTTATTGCCGTCAATTAGACGCATCGTTTCAGCTTTATTCAGCATCAAGCTTTAATCTTTGACACTTAGCTGTAACAAGTTAGCTGTATAGTCTAGAATATCTGTTTGTGCGGTTTATTTGAGCCCATATATAAGCTATTTATACTAAACGTACCTGTTTGTAGGCTATGCATTATCGAAGTTTGTGTACATCATCGATAAATATTCTGTTAACGGATAAATGTTTCCCAAAACCAATTTACCCTCCATTGTTTTAACTTTTTTTTTTTTTTTTTTTACTGTCAGAGGGATGCCTTGTTAGGATACCCGACAAGCCACATCGAGGTTCCACACACATTCTCAAAGAAGGTATGTTTTCTATTAAATACAAAACAATTTATGCTTTGTATGTGTGCAGTAGGCTATTCCACCACAGTGATAACAAGTAGCCCTATTACTGTTGAATTAATTTATTTATTTTTGCACATGTGTAATTTACAATAGCCTACAGTTACAATACAACATGACGTGATAGAGTTTGGGTTTAACTGACATATCTCCCTATGTTTGACTTCCATTTTCATCAAGGTGGCTTTCTGCACATTGGAATTTTTATACTGTTTTTATAAATGGTCTTATTTATACAGTACATTACAGGCATTTAGCAACCGCTTTTATCCAGAGCGGCCTACACAATTTTTTATATTTTTTTTACATACCATCACATGTTTACAGCTAGATATATACTGACGAAATTCAAATTAAAGGGATAGTTTAGAATTTTGGACATAATGTCTCAATTACGACTTACCCATGATGTAGTTGATTGAAACCATTTTCAGTTAATTCCATGCTGTCCCTTCTTTTGGACATACACATGTTGCTAATGCTAGCGCAACTCTAAGGTAATCGGTAGCATCCACTACCAAACGCACTTAAACACTCACCCAAAGTGCACCCAAAGCAAATCAAATACGACGACAGTCTATCTGGGGAGCGATACTTTGTTACCTATGAATGTATTGCTGGCACTGGTCGACTACAACAACAAAGAAGAGCAACAAGTTGCAATGGCCACGTTCGCTCCGCCGCCATACTTCCACAGAGAATATAGGTCAACAAAAAGTAAAGGATTCAACGATAGTTTGACTTCATGATGGTATAAACACTCAAAATAACCCCGATAGACTGTCGTCGTATTTTATTTGCTTTGGGTGCACTGTGGAATGTTTAAGTGCGTTTGGTAGTGGATGCTACCGGTTACCTTAGAGTTGCGCTAGCATTAGCAACGTGTGTATGTCCAAAAGAAGGGACCGCATGGAATTAGCTAAAAATGGTTTCCATCAATCAACTACATCATGGGTAAGTTGTAATTGAGACATTATGTCCAAAATTCCAAACTATCCCTTTAAGTACCTTGCTCAACTGCAGTGTCCTATCTGGGAATCAAACCTGAAACCTTTGGGTTACGAGCCCAGTTCCCTACATTATACTACACTACCGCCACGTTTATATAGTTCAGTGGTTCTCAACCCTGCAGCATCCCTGTGCTGCCTGATGCGCCAGCGAATCTCTTACATAATACGTGTTGTTGAAAATGTGTTTGCATTCTATAATCTTGTGTTTAGAGTGTGGGTTTTGGCTCCTTAACACTGGTTTTCAAGAATTGCATAAAATTCCTTCTTTCCCTAGTTCTGCAATCAAACTAGACATCTAGATGCATCAATCAGTCAACACCAAGTAAGACCATGGTTATGTGCCTTCACTGGTGGGATGCTGCCGCCGTGCTGATGTGCTCTGCTCTTTTTGGGTGTATGGAGATGGTTGTTTCTGCTAGGTGGGAATTGTTGATGAGGAGTGAAGTATATAGTTTAGATTTGGGCAAAATGTGAAGATTATGCTAGTGATTTCCATATTGGTGGAATAGAGCATTGGTTTTGCTGGCCTGATTATGCAGTGATGTAATGACGTTATGTTATTAACTAATTATAGGTTTAGAGATCTTAGCTTCGTGTGACCCATAGCTGTGGTGCTGATTTGAGGGTTCGCGGTAGTTGTGATGGAGTTTAAGTGATGAGCTAGAGGCTATGCTGCTGCTGCTGTTGCACGGTTGGTGGTGATGGTGGTGGGTTGCAGGAATCATCCGCCAGAAGACACCAAAGGTAAGACCATGGTTATGTACCTTCACTGGTGGCATGCCGCTGTGCTGATGTGCTCTGCTGTTTCTATTTCTTTTGGTGTGTGGAGATGGTTTCTTATGCTAGGTGAAAATTGTTGATGAGGAATAAAAAGTATATTTTAAATTGGAGTCTGTGGGTCTTTGGGTTTCATTTGTTTTTCTGTTACTGAGAGGAAAAGTTGGTTGCTGTAAGTTGCTTCTAATGTCTAAAGAGAAAGGGACGTTACATGTGAAATGGATATTTTCATGTAATTACAAAAATGTTTTTCCTACTCTGTTCAAAGGGATTGCTGCTGATGATGCAAGTGAATTTTTGAAGAATAATCTTTTCAGGCAAAGATGAATACATTGATTATTTTCATATTGGTATCATAGAGAATTGTTTTTGCTTGTATGCTTATGGTGATCTTGTGATAATAGTGTAATAATTAATCTATGGTTTGTTGTTGCTGTGTGGAGATTCATATTCTGCAGTAATTTCAGTAATTGGTGGCTGTTGCTAATAGTGAATGAGAATTGTTGGAGTGAACTTTATATATATTTTTTTGCTGGACTGATTATGTAATGATGTAGTGATGTTATGAATTAATCATAGGTGTAGAGATCTTAGGGTTTTTTTGGTATTTGTGACAGAGATTAGTTTAAGTGTTGAGCTAGAAGCTATGCTGCTGCTGCTGTTGCACGGTTGGTGGTGATGGTGGTGGGTTGCAGGAATCATCCGCCAGAAGACACCAAAGGTAAGACCATGGTTATGTACCTTCACTGGTGGCATGCCGCTGTGCTGATGTGCTCTGCTGTTTCTATTTTTTTTGGTGTGTGGAGATGGTTTCTTATGCTAGGTGAGAATTGTTGATGAGGAATAAAAAGTATATTTTAAATTAGAGTCTGTGGGTCTTTGGGTTTGATTGTTTTTCTGTTACTGAGAGGAAAAGTTGGTTGCTGTAAGTTGCTTCTAATGTCTAAAGAGAAAGGGACGTTACATGTGAAATGGATATTTTCATGTAATTACAAAAATGTTTTTCCTACTGTACTGTTCAAAGAGATTGCCGCTGATGATGCAAGTGAATTTTTGAAGAATAATCTTTTCAGGCAAAGATGAATACATTGATTATTTTCATATTGGTATCATGGAGAATTGTTTTTGCTTGTATGCTTATATGGTGATCTTGTGATAATAGTGTACTAATTAATCTATGGTTTGTTGTTGCTGTGTGCAGATTTACATTCTGTAGTAATTTCAGTAATTGGAGGCTGTTGCTAATAGTGGATGAGAATTGTTGATAATGAGTGAAGTTTATATTTAGGAAATATGTGAAGATTATATTGGTGATTCCCGTTTTGGTGCCGAAGAGCATTGACTTTGCTGGACTGATTATGTAGTGATCTGATGATATTGCGATGTTATGAATGAATTACAGGTGTAGAGATCTTATGGTTTTTTGGTATTTGTGACAGAGATTAGTTTAAGTGATGAGCTAGAGGCTATGCTGCTGCTGCTGTTCACGGTTGGTGGTGATGGTGGTGGGTTGTTGGAAACGTGCCAGAAGACATCAAAGGTAAGACCACGGTTATGTACCTTCACTGGTGGCATGCCGCTGTGCTGATGTGCTCTGCTGTTTCTATTTTTATTTGGTGTGTGGAGATGGTTTCTTATGCTAGGTGAGAATTATTTGAGGAATAAAAAGTATATTTTAAATTTGGGTTTGTGGCATTTGATTGTTTTTCTGTTACTGAGAGGAAAAGTTGGTTGTTGTCGGTTGCTACTAATGTATACAGAGAAATGAGAGGCGACATGTATTTTGGCAAAATGTGAAATGGAGATTTTTGTGGTGATTTTGATGTAACTTTTATACTTGGTTTTTTAAACTTGGTTTTTGCTGCTGCGCTGTTCAAAAGAGATTGTTGCTAATGGTGCAAGTGAATTTTAGAAGAATAATCTTTTCAGGCAAAGATCAATACATTGATTATTTTCATATTGGTGTCATAGATAATTGTTTTTGCTTGTAGGCTATGGTGATCTTGTGATAATAGTGTAATAATTCATCTATGGTTTGTTGTTGCTGTGGAGATTTATATTCTGCAGTAATTTCAGTAATTGGAGGCTGTTGCTAATAGTGGATGAGAATTGTTGATAAGGAGTGAAGTTTATATTTTAAATTTGGTCAAACTGTCAATATACTGGTGATTTCCCTATTGGTGGCGTAAAGCATTGTTTTTGCTGGACTGATTATGTAATGATCAAATGATGTAGTTATTTTTTGAATTAATTATAGGTGTAGAGATCTTAAGTTTTTTTTTTGGTAATTGTGACAGAGATTAGATGATGAGCTAGAAGCTATGCTGCTGCTGCTGTGCACGGTTGGTGGTGATGGTGGTGGGTTGCAGGAAACATCCTCTAGAAGACACCAAAGGTAAGACCACGGTTATTTTATTTCAATGCTGGTTTGCTGCTGGTTTTTTCTACTGTGTTGCTGGTTTGTATGTTGGATAAAACAAGATTTTCTGAGTGGTTTGACTGGCTTACTGGCTTCCTGACATTCAGGGTTTGTTAGTCATTTCCATATGGTTGCTGGTTTGAAGCTATGGGTCCAGTGTGACAGGATGCTAGATTAGGGTTATGCTGTGCTTTGAGGGCCATATATTAGGGTGGTAGGTAGGTAGGTAGGTGGATAGGCAGAATTTTCCTTCTCCAGATAAAACAGGATTTTCTGAGTGGTTTGACTGGCTTACTGGCTTCCTGACATTCAGGGTTTGTTAGTTAGTCATTTCCATATGGTTGCTGGTTTGAAGCTATGGGTCCAGTGTGACAGGATGCTAGATTAGGGCTATGCTCTGCTTTGAGGGCCATATATTAGGGTGGTAGGTAGGTGGACAGGCAGAATTTTCCTTCTCCAGCTAATCTAATGAAGACAGATCATCATTCTACAGAATTGTAAGGACATCATAGTGGAATGGACATGATGAGCGGGAGTCCCAGAAATCCTCACGATGGAACTGACAGTGTCATGGAAAGAGATTTGATGATGATGATGATGATGATGAAGAAGCTGGTGATGTGCCATTCCCTTGCAGATTAGATGCTTGACTGGATGCAGGTGGTGAAGAGCTTTGTTATTCTGTGTCAGGTTTTTTAGGTGAACACGACAAGACGGATCATTATGCCACAATGCCACAAATTCCTCCCCTCTTCGCTGTGGAGTTCTTCTGGCACAGCAGGGTGGTGCGGGCGATGGCTAGTAGTGCTGGCTCTGGTTCTCTCTCTTTCTCCATCTCCTTCTTGTCAGCCTGGTCACAGTGGTGGCAGGAGCTGCTGGCCCAGGGGCGGTGGGAGAGGCTGTCTGCATTGCTGGCTTCTTCCCTTGGCGGTGCTCGAGCATGAAGTTCAAGTTTTGTAACGGGTTGACCCAGTGGGGCTATCTGGCCTTTGGGTTCCATAAACATCTGTCGCCATTGGAGAGCTGAATGGTCCATACATACAGTATGTGGAACTCTTGATGTTGTATATGAAGAGCTGGACCCTTGCCACCACGCCCAGTAGAATCCACTATGCTGTCAAGGACGTCATCAATGCAGTAAGGGGCTATGAATCTTTACGAGTCACCATGCCCATGTCTGAATCAGCACACTAGCCTACTATAGAGTATGCCAGCAATTTAAAAATAAAAATAAAAAAGCTGAATACTCAATTAAAAAAGCTGTTAAGTACAGAACAAAACAGTACGCAGTAGCTATACAGTATGCTTGCTTACTTGCTTAGTGCACAGTAGGCTACACAGGACACATTAGATGGGGCTCTGATTCGGACACAGCCCATGTTCAGCGGTTTGTTGTCTACACAGAACCAGAGGGAGCCATCTTCCACACCAGCAGCACCAGGGATGCCCAGGGACTCTTGGAGGGACAGATCACTCCTGCTGCCGCCATGTCCCTGACCTTAGCCTCTGCCTCCTCCTGGTGCGTCAGTGGAACGGGAGCCCCAGAATTCCTCACGTGGTGATGAGTGTCACGGAAAACGGGTTTGAAGATGGTGATGAAAAGAAGCTTTTGATGCACCAGTCACACATGTATAAGAACCTTAAGTAGATGCAGAAGATGGAGAGGAGTAGTAAAGGTTAGTTCTGCTGAAGCTTTGGGGAGCTCCAAACTGTCTACAGAGGTCACCGCTGATCTTCCTGTCCATTGGTTCCTTTGTTGATGCTGGGGCTTCGTCCACTGGAAGGGGCGAAAGGAGCTTGGGGAGGACCTTGAGCTAACAGCACCAGGTCTTGAGTCTCACAGGGACACCATCCATCTCCACCTTCTACATCCAGTCGCCTGTTTGATCTCTTGTATCTTTTCACACTCGCTGTGCCACAGGGTGATCAGTCTAACCACCTCCCCAGGCTTCCAACTGGCTTTTTCCGTTCGTGCTGGAATCCACTCTCCAGCCACTTTGAACCATGTGTTGTCATCCGCCTTGCCCTTGTCTCTTTTCAGTACCAGCCTCCTTGAATTGCTGGGTTTGAAGGTCATTCTTGCTTAGGCGGTGGATCTGTACAGGTCTTCAGGCACCCACCTCCCCTCTTTCACCGACCGTGTAGCGATGTTCATGCTGTCCATGAAAGTTCATGTCGGTGGCTGCCACATCTTGGGTTTCGTCTTGGGCCCTCTGCCTAGTGTTTCTGCAGAGTCCGCAAGGATGTAAATGGCGGCTATGACGGAGACTGTGCATCCACCCCCAGCCCCTGCTGTTTGGTAATACAGTCCCACCCAGTAACCCTCATCCTGAACTAATCAAAGTAGCCCTGTAGGCGAAAAAATAATAATGATAATATAAAATATTTATTAAAAAAATAAAAAATTAAAACCAAAAAATTAAAAACTAAATTTAAATAAAAAAATGTAATACCGTAACTTGAAATAACATTAAAACGTTAAAATCAAATGCGTTTAATTTATTTTTTATTTCTATTTATATTAAATCTAATTAAAAATAAATTACTAAAGTAAAAAGAAATTATAAAATAAAAAATATTTAAAATAATACATTAATATAGAAACATAAATAAAACTAAATAAATCAATAAAAATAATTAAAAAATGTTCAGGATGAGGGTTACAGTTTGTGAGCGTACTACCGGAGGCTGGCAGTGGACATGGTTACGGGGTGCACGGCGTCCATTTTGACTGCCGTCTACATCCTTGTGGACTCTGCAGAAAGTACAAACAGAGGACCTACGACGAAATCCAAGGTGTGGCAGCCCCAACACGAACCTTCACAGATGGCATAACCATCACTGCACAGTTGGTGATAGAGGGGAGACGGATGCTTGACGACCTAGACTGGTCCATTACCTAAGCAAGAGTGACCTTCTAGCCCAGTAGAATGAAGATGCTGGTACTGAAGAAAGGCAACAGCAAGGTGCATGATGACATGTGGCTCAAAGTGGCTAGAGAGTGGATTCCAACTCTAACAGAGAAGCCAGTTAGAAGTCAAGGGAAGTGGTTTGGCTGCTCACTCTGTGACACAGTGTGTGTGAAGAGGACATCAGACTATGCACATGACTGGGTGCAGAAGGTGGAGAAAGGGTGGTCTCAATGTGTAACCCAAGGCCTGAGGCTGTCAGCACACGGTCCACCCCAACCTCCTCTAACCTCTCCTCGCGTACGAACTCCCAGTAACAGCAGTGGAACCAGTGGACAGGAACATCAGCAGCTAACCTCCACAGATCGTTCAGAGCTTCCCAACGCTTCAGCAGAATTGGCCTTCACAGCAGGGCAACAAAACAGCAGCTGCCAGTCAGAGAAGAGATTGAGGACTGTGACTGCCAGGACAACAAACTGAGGTCAGCGTCCATCAAGGTGCACATTGTAGCTTGCTGTGATTTTACAGCGGACGAAGAAGAAGGCTTGGCACTATGCCTTATTCCTCTGGAAGATCTGCAGCGCAGCCCTCAGGCAAAATTTGTGGAGTTGATGAAGGCGCACAAAGAACACCGTTATGCTGGAGCCGATGGTGCCATGGGAGGAGATGTTTGAAGAAGTCAATGAAAGGACCCCACTAAAGTATGAATCACTTAAGGATGTGTGCATGGAGAAGACCTGGACAGCTAAGGGCCTACCAGTGGAAGAGGGATAAAAAGTGTCCCAGGACAATCGATGCAGAATAAGTGGCCAATTCCGCGGTAACGGAATTACAATTTGCAGAAATTTTGGCCTTCATTTTACTTGCTGTGGATAAATCTTAAAGCCTAATTGATTATAAAAAGCTTTATAACTTCAGACGATACCACTGCTATCATATCAAAATAAAAAATTGGACCCTTCCACATGCAGGAAGTGTCCAATTTTTTATTTTGATATGATAGCAGGGGTATCATCTGAAGTTATAAAGCTTTTTATAATCAATTAGGCTTTAAGACTTATCCACAGCAAGTAAAATGAAGGCCAAAATTGTAATTCCGTTACCGAGGAATTGCCCAAGTGAAGAGGGCAATGTGTAAGACTGTGCAACACGGCTGAATGGGAGGAAGTGAGATCATCACACTGGCTTTGGCTGATGAGTGCAGAGCAGTGGATCGGCTACTTGGCGCAGGCCAGACTTACAATATCAAAGATGTCCTCCGATGAGGGGGGCAAGAAAAGCCAAAAAGTGCCGACCAGTGGAAGTGGCACGATGACGTTTCACAGGACAGTCACTGCGAAGGTAAGTTAGAGACTTCGCCCTTTTTTCACCCTTTACTGTGGGTGGAGACTGGATTCAATTTCAACCAGAAGCCAGTTAGAAGCCTGGGAAAGTGGTTTTACTGACCTCTCTGATACAGCGAGTGTCTAAAGGATAATGGATCACACAGATGACTGGATACAGATGTGCATATCACAAGGACGGGTGCTGTCAGCATGTAGTCCTCCCCAAGCTCCTTGGCCACCTTGTGCTCCCCATACCACTAGAACAGAACACCTCCGTGTACGAGATTATGTCCATTTCCGACGGCAGACACACAACCGCAAATGGCCAGGTACAGTTCTTTTTCAAATTCGTGCACTGTAGTGTCCGCTTCATAAACGCAAATTTTCATGCAGAGAAGCTAAGAGCAGCAGGATCTACAAGCAACTTACGTATAACAGACAGGTATGTCCTTCGACTGTGCAAATGTGAAAGGTATGTAAATAGTATATTTTTATTTTATTTGGAGGTGGGGGATTTTATGCTTTCTTCCCCATTTTCTACTAATTTGGCTAAAAAATAAAGGTTTCAAGTTGTTTTCACTGCAGGAATGAAAGATAATCAAGCACCCGGAGCACAGCATTATTTCAGGTAAGACCCTCACTTTATTACAGATTTTATTGTAAGAAATTACTTGTATAGGGATGGGACAATAATCAATATAACTATATATTGCAATATAAAAACATTAAATATTTAATAGTCATAAATTTAAGATACCGAAATAAGGAAATAACCTTCTGTTACACATCAGCATTGGTCATATAAAACTGAAGAAGGCTACGGACATGGGGGGTACACTTCTTATGACACAGCGAGATGTCATACATTGCCGCAGCAGAAGATGACGTTACCAGAAACAATGGAGGTTGGTCCCCGTCAGTGTTTACATTTAATTCCAGTAAGTTGCACGTTATTTTGTTGAACATTTTATTTATATTTACTTAATGTCATCTTGTGGAAACTAGTTTTGTTGTGTTGCTGACATTAATGTGAGTGATGCTGCTGTAATTGTTGGAAGAAATATTTGGAGTGTATGACATGCTTTGACACTTTCCCACACAAACATGAAAGTTTTTTTTTTTCCCCCTGTTGTGTAAATCCTTTGCGTGTTTTGTTACATGTAACTTTTAGGCTTTTCATTTGGACATTTCTCATTAATTTCAGTATATTCACTAAAGTATTGCATGAAATGTGATCTATGGATTGCTCTACTAAATTTCCTTTTGTTACAAGCACTATGCAGAGTGGTTTTCAAGAATTAAATAAAATTCCTTCTTTCCCTAGTTCTGCAATCAAATTAGACATCTAGATGCATCAGTCAGTCAACACCAAGTAAGACCATGGTTATGTGCCTTCACAAGTGGGATGCCGCCATGCTGATGTACTCTGCTCTTTTTGGCTGTAGGGAGATGGTTGTTTCTGCTAGGTGGGAATTGTTGATGAGGAGTGAAGTATATAGTTTAAATTTGGGCAAAATGTGAAGATTATGCTAGTGATTTCTATATTGGTGGCAAAGAGCATTGTTTTTGCTGGCCTGATTATGTAGTGATGTAATGATTATGTTATTAACTAATTATAGGTGTAGAGATCTTAGCTGTGTGTGACCCATAGCTATGGTGCTGATTTGAGGGTTCGCGGTAGTTGTGATGGAGTTTAAGTGATGAGCTAGAGGCTATGCTGCTGCTGCGGTGCACGGTTGGTGGTGATCGTGGTGGGTTGTAGGAAACATGCACCAGAAGACACCAAAGGTAAGACCATGGTTATGTACCTTCACTGGTGGCACGCCGCTGTGCTGATGTGCTCTGCTGTTTTTATTTTTTTTGGTGTTTTGACGGTTTCTTATGCTAGGTGAGAATTGTTGATGAGGAATAAAAAGTATATTTTAAATTTGGGTTTGTGGCGTTTGATTGTTTTTCTGTTACTGAGAGGAAAAGTTGGTTGTTGTCAGTTGCTCCTAATGTATACAGAGAATGAGAGGCTACAAGTATTTTGGCAAAATGTGAAATGGAGAGCTTTGTGGTGATTTTGATGTAATTTTATTTGCTGGTTATTGCTGCTGCGCTGTTCAAAAGAGATTGTTGCTGATGGTGCAAGTGAATTTTAGAAGAATAATCTTTTCAGGGAAAGATCAATACATTGATTGTTATCATATTGGTGTCATATAGAATTGTTTTTGCTTGTATGCTTATGGTGATCTTGTGATGATAATAGTGTAATAATTAATCTATGATTTGTTGCTGTGTGGAGATTTATATTCTGCAGTAATTTCAGTAATTGGTGGCTGTTGCTAATAGTGGATGAGAATTGTTGATAAGGAGTGAACTTTATATTTTTTTTTTTGCTGGACTGATTATGTAATGATCGAATGATGTAATGATGTTATGAATTAATCATAGGTGTAGAGATCTTAGGGTTTTTTTTGGTATTTGTGACAGAGATTAATTTAAGTGATGAGCTAGAAGCTATGCTTCTGCTGCTGTTGCACGGTTGGTGGTGATGGTGGTGGGTAGCTTGGTGGTGGGTTGCAGAAATCATCCGCCAGAAGACAACAAAGGTAAGACCACGGTTATTTTATTTCAATGCTGGTTTGCTGCTGGTTTGTTCTACTGTGTTGTTGCTGGTTTGTATGTTGGATAAAACAGGGTTTTTTGCGTGGTTTGACTGGCTTACTGTTCAGGGTTTTTTTAGTCATTTCCATATGGTTGCTGGTTTGAAGCTATGGGTCCAGTGTGACAGGATGCTAGATTAGGGCTATGCTGTGGTTTGAGGGCCATATATTAGGGTGGTAGGTAGGTAGGTAGGTGGATAGGCAGAATTTTCCTTCTCCAGCTAATCTAATGATGAACGATCATCATTCTACATAATTGTAAGGACATCATAGTGGAGTGAACAGTAGTGAAGGTTCACACACAAAGGAAGGGGGTCAGTCAGACATCTGACACACGGCTGAAGAGAGAAGGTGAGCATGAACAGTAGAAATGAGGGAGCAGTACAAGTGGACATGATGAGCGGGAGTCCCAGAAATACTCACGATGGAACTGACCGTGTCATGGAAAGAGATTCGATGAAGATGATGAAGAAGCTGCTGACGTGCCATTCCCTTGCAGATGCGATGCTTGACTGGATGAAGGTGGTGGAGAAGAGCGTTGTTATCCTGTGTCAGGTTTTTTAGGTGAACACGACAAGACGGATCATTATGCCATGATGCCACAAATTCCTCCCCTCTTCGCTGTGGAGTTCTTCTGGCACAGCAGGGTGGTGCGAGCGATGGCTAGTAGTGCTGGCTCTGGCTCCCTCTCTTTCTCCGTCTCCTTCTCGTCAGCCTGGTCACAGTGGTGGCAGGAGCTGCTGGCGCAGGGGCAGTGGGAGAGGCTGTCTGCATTGCTGGCTTCTTCCCTTAGTGGTGCTCGAGCATGTTGAAGTTTTGTAATGGGTCCATCCAGTGGGGCTATCTGGCCTTTGGGTTCCATAAACATTAGTAGCCATTGGAGAGCTGAATGGTCCATACATAAAATATGTGGAACTCTCGATGTTGTATATGTATGCTCAGAAGAGCTGGACCCCCGCCAACACGCCCAGTAGAATCCACTATGCTGTCCAGGACATCAATGAAGGAAGGGGCTATGAATCTTCACCATGGCCATGTCTGAATTGGCACACTTGCCTACTATTGAGTATACCAGATGAGTATACTTTTTAAAAGAAAGCTGTTAAGTACAGAACAAACCAGTAAGCAGTAGCTATACAGTATGCTTGCTTACTTGTTTAGTACACAGTAGGATACACAGGACACATGAGATAGGGCTCTGATTCGGAAAAAGCCCATGTTCAGCGGGCTGTTGTCCACACAGAACCAGAGGGAGCCAACTTTCTTCCACACCAGGGATGCCCACAGACTCTTGGAGGGACAGATCACTCCTGCTGCCGCCATGTCCCGGACCTTAGCTTCTGCCTCCTCCTGGTGCGTCAGTGGAGCGGGAGCCCCAGAAATCCTCACGTGGTGTTGTGTCACGGAAAACGGGTTTGAAGATGGTGATGAAAAGAAGCTTTTGATGCACCAGTCACACATGTATAAGAACCTTAAGTAGATGCAGAAGATGGAGAGGAGTAGTAAAGGTTAGTTCTGCTGAAGCTTTGGGGAGCTCAAAACTGTCTACAGAGGTCACCGCTGATATTCCTGTCCATTGGTTCCTCTGTTGATGCTGGGGCTTCGTCCACTGGAAGGGACGAAAGGAGCTTGGGGAGGACCTTGAGCTACATCCAGTCACCTGTTTGATCTCTTGTATCTTTTCACACATGCCGTGCCACAGGGTGATCAGTCTAACCACCTCCCCCGGCTTCCAACTGGCTTTTCCGTTTGTGTTGGAATCCACTCTCCAGCCACTTTGAACCATGTTTTGTCATCCGCCTTGCCCTTGTCTCTTTTCATTACCAGCCTCCTTGAATTGCTGGGTTTGAAAGTCATTCTTGCTTAGGCGGTGGATCTGTCCAGGTCTTCAGGCACCCACCTCCCCTCTTGCATCGACTGTGTAGCGATGGTCATGCTGTCCATGAAAGTTCATGTCGGTGGCTGCCACATCTTGGGTTTCATCTTGGGCCCTCTGCCTAGTCTTTCTGCAGAGTCCTCAAGGATGTAAATGGCGGCTATGATGGAGACTGTGCATCCACCCCCAGCCCCTGCTGTTTGGTAATACAGTCCCACCCAGTAACCCTCATCCTGAACTCATCAAAGTAGCCCTGTAGGCAAAAAAATTATAATGATAATAAAAAATATTTATAATATTAATTAAAACCAAAAAATTAAAAAAATTAAAAACTTATACCGTAACTTGAAATAACATTAAAACGTTAAAATCAAATGCGCTTTAATATAAATGGAAATGAAAAAATCTATAAATCTAATGAAAAATAATAAATAAAAAAATAAAAAAGTTAAAAAAAATAAAATAAAATAAAAAATATTTAAAATAAAATAATACAAAATAATAAATTAATTTAAAAACATAAATAAAACTAAATGAATGTAAAATAAATCAATACAAATAATTTTAAAATGTTCAGGATGAGGATTACAGTTTGTGAGCGTACTACCAGAGGCTGGCAGTGGACATGGTTACGGGGTGCATGGTGTCCATTTTGGCTGCCGTCTACATCCTTGTGGACTCTGCAGAAAGTCCAAACAGAGGACCTTTGACGAAATCCAAGGTGTGGCAGCCCCAACACGAACCTTCACAGATGGCATAACCATCACTGCACGGTTGGTGACAGAGGGGAGGCGGATGCTTGACGACCTAGACTGGTCGATTACCTAAGCAAGAGTGACCTTCTAGCCCAGTTGTATGAAGATGCTGGTACTGAAGAAAGGCAACCGCGAGGTGCATGACGACATGTGGCTCAAAGTGGCTAGAGAGTGGATTCCAACTCTAACAGAGAAGCCAGTTAGAAGTCAAGGGAAGTGGTTCGCTGCTCACTCTGTAACACAGTGTGTGTGAAGAGGACATCAGACTATGCACATGGCTGGGTGCAGAAGGTGGAGAAAGGGTGGTCTCCCTGTGTAACCCAAGGCCTGGGGCTGTCAGCACACGGTCCTCCCCAACCTCCTCTAACCTCTCCTGGCGTACGAACTCCCAGTAACAGCGGTGGAACCAGTGGACAGGAACATCAGCAGCTAACCTCCAAAGACAGTTCAGAGCTTCCCAACGCTTCAGCAGAATTGGCCTTCACAGCAGGGCAACAAAACAGCAGCTGCCAGTCAGAGAAGAGATTGAGGACTGTGACTGCCAGGACAACAAACTGAGGTCAGCGTCCATCAAGGTTCACATTGTAGCTTGCTGTGATTTTACAGCGGACGAAGAAGAAGGCTTGGCACTATGCCTTATTCCTCTGGAAGATCTGCAGCGCAGCCCTCAGGCAAAATTTGTGGAGTTGATGAAGGCGCACAAAGAACACCGCGTTATGCTGGAGCCGATGGTGCCATGGGAGGAGATGTTTGAAGAAGTCAGTGAAAGGACCCCACTAAAGTATGAATCACTTAAGGATGTGTGCATGGAGAAGATCTGGACAGCTAAGGGCCTACCAGTGGAAGAGGGATAAAAAGTGTCCCAGGACAATCGATGCAGAATAATTGGCCAATTCCGCGGTAACGGAATTACAATTCGCAGAAATTTTGGCCTTAATTTTACTTGCTGTGGATAAGTCTTGAAGCCTAACTGATTATAAAAAGCTTTATAACTTCAGATGATACCCCTGCTATCATATCAAAATAAAAGATTGGACCCTTCCACATGCCGGAAGTTTCCAATTTTTTTATTAGTTTCTTATGCTAGGTGAGAATTGATGTTGAGGAATATAAGTATATTTTAAATTCGGGTCTGTGGGTCTTTGGGTTTGATTGTTTTTCTGTTACTGAGAGGAAACGTTGGTTGCTGTAACATGCTTCTAAAAAATAGACTATGAAAGGGTGCCTTGGTTTGAAAAAGTTTGGGAACCACTGGTCTAAAGAGAAAGGGACGTTACATGTATTTTGGCAAAATGTGAAATGGAGATTTTTGTGGTGATTTCCATGTAATTAAAAAAATGTTTTTTCTGCTGTGCTGTTCAAAGAGATTGCTCAATGCTGCTGATGATGCAAGTGAATTTTTGAAGAATAATCTTTTCAGGCAAAGATGAATACATTGATTATTTTCATATTGGTATCATAGATAATTGTTTTTGCTTGTATGTGTCATGGTTTTTAACCCTTTTCCCTATGCGGTCGTTTTCCTTGGTGGCCACGCGAGGGCGCTGCTCTTTTGTTGGATGCTTGCTTCGTCCTGCTTGGATTGCGGAGCTTCTGTTATCGCCCACACCTGTGCGTGGTCACCTGGAGAGATATTTAAGCCTCCCGTTTCCTTCGTTCGGGGCTTCGACATTAATTGTTCATTGTTTGTTCATTGTTTTGTACTGTGGTGTTTTTGTTGGCTGTGAGTTACTCGTACCATTTGGGCTACTCGCCTATTTTAACGTCTCTTTGTTGAGGCAGGGCTTATTTCTTGCTGGCTTGGTAGTTACTTATCTCGTAGAAGTATGGGACCGCGGATCTCTGCTCTATTTCGCCTATTTTGTGCTTTTTCTCCGTGCATGGAGATTTGGGCGATTCTATTCGGAACTGTAGTTCTGTTCGCCCTTCGGTGCATGTCGTCTCATAGAGAGCCAGTGAGTAGCTTTGGTGCGTTTGTTCCCTGTTTTGTCTCCTTCTAGTGGACTACGTTCCCCTTTGTTGTGAGTCAGGGTTTTTGTTTATATTGAGAGGCTGTCGTGCTATTTTTGCATTGGTCTTTTGTTGCAGCTGTCCTCCATCCTTTTTACCTATGGGACGATTTTGTTCGGAACTGTTGTTCTGTTCGGGTTCCGGGTATGTTTCTCCTTGTGTGGAGTTTGGGCGAGGTTTATGGACATGTTTGTGTGTGACTGCGTGTTTCCGAAAATAGCTTCGGAACGTTAGCTCTCTGTTCCTTCGCCTCGTTACATATTCTTTTACTGAGAGGCTAGGGCGTGTGTTTTCAATTTAAGCTTGCGTTAGTCTATATGGATAGTAAAGTTATGGGACGACGGTGCTCCGTCGGCTCACCTGTAAAATGTTTCTCCTGGGAGATCGGGTGTTTACCCCTTTGTTTTCTCCATTTGACTGCGAGCCTATTAATCTCGCCATGGCGCGTATTATTTCTGGCTATTCAGAACCCTGTCCTTGATGAGCGGGAGTCCCAGAAGAACTGACAGTGTCATGGAAAGAGATTCGATGAAGATGATGAAGAAGCTGCAGACGTGCCATTCCCTTGCAGATGCGATGCTTGACTGGATGCAGGTGGTGGAGAAGAGCTTTGTTATCCTGTGTCAGGTTTTTTGGGTGAACATGACAAGACGGATCATTATGCCACGATGCCACAAATTCCTCCCCTCTTCGCTGTGGAGTTCTTCTGGCACAGCAGGGTGGTGCGAGCGATGGCTTGTAGTGCTGGCTCTGGCTCCCTCTCTTTCTCCATCTCCTTCTCGTCAGCCTGGTCACAGTGGTGGCAGGAGCTACTGGCGCAGGGGCAGTGGGAGAGGCTGTCTGCATTGCTGGCTTCTTCCCTTAGTGGTGCTCGAGCATGAAGTTGAAGTTTTGTAATGGGTCCATCCAGTGGGGCTATCTGGCCTTTGGGTTCCATAAATATTAGTAGCCATTGGAGAGCTGAATGGTCCATACATAAAATATGTGGAACTCTCGATGTTGTATATGTATGCTCAGAAGAGCTGGACCCCCGCCAACACGCCCAGTAGAATCCACTATGCTGTCCAGGACATCAATGCAGGAAGGGGCTATGAATCTTCACCATGGCCATGTCTGAATTGGCACACTTGCCTACTATTGAGTATACCAGATGAGTATACTTTTTAAAAGAAAGCTGTTAAGTACAGAACAAACCAGTAAGCAGTAGCTATACAGTATGCTTACTTGTTTAGTACACAGTAGGATACACAGGACACATGAGATAGGGCTCTGATTCGGAAAAAGCCCATGTTCAGCGGGCTGTTGTCCACACAGAACCAGAGGGAGCCAACTTTCTTCCACACCAGGGATGCCCACGGACTCTTGGAGGGACAGATCACTCCTGCTGCCGCCATGTCCCGGACCTTAGCCTCTGCCTCCTCCTGGTGTGTCAGTGGAGCGGGAGCCCCAGAAATCCTCACGTGGTGTTGTGTCACGGAAAACGGGTTTGAAGATGGTGATGAAAAGAAGCTTTTGATGCACCAGTCACACATGTATAAGAACCTTAAGTAGATGCAGAAGATGGAGAGGAGTAGTAAAGGTTAGTTCTGCTGAAGCTTTGGGGAGCTCAAAACTGTCTACAGAGGTCACCGCTGATATTCCTGTCCATTGGTTCCTCTGTTGATGCTGGGGCTTCGTCCACTGGAAGGGACGAAAGGAGCTTGGGGAGGACCTTGAGCTAACAGCACCAGGTCTTGAGTCTCACAGGGACACCATCCATCTCCACCTTCTACATCCAGTCACCTGTTTGATCTCTTGTATCTTTTCACACACGCCGTGCCACAGGGTGATCAGTCTAACCACCTCCCCCGGCTTCCAACTGCCTTTTCCGTTTGTGTTGGAATCCACTCTCCAGCCACTTTGAACCATGTTTTGTCATCCGCCTTGCCCTTGTCTCTTTTCATTACCAGCCTCCTTGAATTGCTGGGTTTGAAAGTCATTCTTGCTTAGGCGGTGGATCTGTCCAGGTCTTCAGGCACCCACCTCCCCTCTTGCATCGACTGTGTAGCGATGGTCATGCTGTCCATGAAAGTTCATGTCGGTGGCTGCCACATCTTGGGTTTCATCTTGGGCCCTCTGCCTAGTCTTTCTGCAGAGTCCTCAAGGATGTAAATGGCGGCTATGATGGAGACTGTGCATCCACCCCCAGCCCCTGCTGTTTGGTAATACAGTCCCACCCAGTAACCCTCATCCTGAACTCATCAAAGTAGCCCTGTAGGCAAAAAAATTATAACGATAATAAAAAATATTTATAATATTAATTAAAACCAAAAAATTAAAAACTTATACCGTAACTTGAAATAACATTAAAACGTTAAAATCAAATGCGTTTTAATATAAATGGAAATGAAAGAATCTATAAATCTAATGAAAAATAATAAATAAAATAAAAAAAAGTAAAAAATAAAAAAAATAATAATAATATTTAAAATAAAATAATACAAAATAATAAATTAATATAAAAACATAAATAAAACTAAATGAATGTAAAATAAATCAATAAAAATAATTTTAAAATGTTCAGGATGAGGATTACAGTTTGTGAGCGTACTACCAGAGGCTGGCAGTGGACATGGTTACGGGGTGCATGGTGTCCATTTTGGCTGCCGTCTATATCCTTGTGGACTCTGCAGAAAGTCCAAACAGAGGACCTTTGACGAAATCCAAGGTGTGGCAGCCCCAACACGAACCTTCACAGATGGCATAACCATCACTGCACGGTTGGTGACAGAGGGGAGGCGGATGCTTGACGACCTAGACTGGTCGATTACCTAAGCAAGAGTGACCTTCTAGCCCAGTTGTATGAAGATGCTGGTACTGAAGAAAGGCAACCGCGAGGTGCATGACGACATGTGGCTCAAAGTGGCTAGAGAGTGGATTCCAACTCTAACAGAGAAGTCAGTTAGAAGTCAAGGGAAGTGGTTCGCTGCTCACTCTGTGACACAGTGTGTGTGAAGAGGACATCAGACTATGCACATGGCTGGGTGCAGAAGGTGGAGAAAGGGTGGTCTCCCTGTGTAACCCAAGGCCTGGGGCTGTCAGCACACGGTCCTCCCCAACCTCCTCTAACCTCTCCTGGCGTACGAACTCCCAGTACCAGCGGTGGAACCAGTGGACAGGAACATCAGCAGCTAACCTCCAAAGATAGTTCAGAGCTTCCCAACGCTTCAGCAGAATTGGCCTTCACAGCAGGGCAACTAAACAGCAGCTGCCAGTCAGAGAAGAGATTGAGGACTGTGACTGCCAGGACAACAAACTGAGGTCAGCGTCCATCAAGGTTCACATTGTAGCTTGCTGTGATTTTACAGCGGACGAAGAAGAAGGCTTGGCACTATGCCTTATTCCTCTGGAAGATCTGCAGCGCAGCCCTCAGGCAAAATTTGTGGAGTTGATGAAGGCGCACAAAGAACACCATTATGCTGGAGCCGATGGTGCCATGGGAGGAGATGTTTGAAGAAGTCAATGAAAGGACCCCACTAAAGTAAGAATCACTTAAGGATGTGTGCATGGAGAAGACCTGGACAGCTAAGGGCCTACCAGTGGAAGAGGGATAAAAAGTGTCCCAGGACAATCGATGCAGAATAAGTGGCCAATTCCGCGGTAACGGAATTACAATTGGCAGATATTTTGGCCTTAATTTTACTTGCTGTGGATAAGTCTTAAAGCCTAACTGATTATAAAAAGCTTTATAACTTCAGATGATACCCCTGCTATCATATCAAAATAAAAAATTGGACCCTTCAACATGCAGGAAGTTTCCAATTTTTTTATTAGTTTCTTATGCTAGGTGAGAATTGATGTTGAGGAATAAAAAGTATATTTTAAATTCGGGTCTGTGGGTTTTTGGGTTTGATTGTTTTTCTGTTACTGAGAGGAAACGTTGGTTGCTGTAACATGCTTCTAAAAAATAGACTATGAAAGGGTGCCTTGGTTTGAAAAAGTTTGGGAACCACTGGTCTAAAGAGAAAGGGACGTTACATGTATTTTGGCAAAATGTGAAATGGAGATTTTTGTGGTGATTTCCATGTAATTAAAAAAATGTTTTTCCTGCTGTGCTGTTCAAAGAGATTGCTCAATGCTGCTGATGATGCAAGTGAATTTTTGAAGAATAATCTTTTCAGGCAAAGATGAATACATTGATTATTTTCATATTGGTATCATAGAGAATTGTTTTTGCTTGTATGCTTATGGTGATCTTGTGAAGTTTATAGTTTACATTTAGGAAATATGTGAAGATTATATTGGTGATTCCCGTTTTGGTGCCGAAGAGCATTGACTTTGCTGGACTGATTATGTAGTGATCTGATGATATTGCGATGTTATGAATGAATTACAGGTGTAGAGATCTTATGGTTTTTTGGTATTTGTGACTGAGATTAGTTTAAGTGATGAGCTAGAGGCTATGCTGCTGCTGCTGTTCACGGTTGGTGGTGATGGTGGTGGGTTGTTGGAAACGTGCCAGAAGACATCAAAGGTAAGACCACGGTTATGTACCTTCACTGGTGGCATGCCGCTGTGCTGATGTGCTCTGCTGTTTCTATTTTTATTTGGTGTGTGGAGATGGTTTCTTATGCTAGGTGAGACTTATTTGAGGAATAAAAAAGTATATTTTAAATTTGGGTTTGTGGCATTTGATTGTTTTTCTGTTACTGAGAGGAAAAGTTGGTTGTTGTCATTTGCTTCTAATGTATACAGAGAATGAGAGGCTACATGTATTTTGGCAAAATGTGAAATGGAGATTTTTGTGGTGATTTTGATGTAACTTTGTTTGCTGGTTTTTGCTGCTGCGCTGTTCAAAAGAGATTGTTGCTAATGGTGCAAGTGAATTTTTGAAGAATAATCTTTTCAGGCAAAGATGAATACATTGATTATTTTCATATTGGTATCATAGAGAATTGTTTTTGCTTGTATGCTTATATGGTGATCTTGTGATAAGTGTACTAATTAATCTATGGTTTGTTGTTGCTGTGTGCAGATTTACATTCTGTAGTAATTTCAGTAATTGGAGGCTGTTGCTAATAGTGGATGAGAATTGTTGATAATGAGTGAAGTTTATAGTTTAAATTTGGTCAAACTGTCAATATACTGGTGATTTCCATATTGGTGGCGTAAAGCATTGTTTTTGCTGGACTGATTATGTAATGATCCAATGATGTAGTTATTTTCTGAATTAATTCTAGGTGGAGAGATCTTAGGTTAGTTTGTGATGAGCTAGAAGCTATGCCGCTGCTGCTGTGCACGGTTGGTGGTGATGGTGGTGGGTTGCAGGAAACATCCTCTAGAAGACACCAAAGGTAAGACCATGGTTATTTTATTTCAATGCTGGTTTGCTGCTGGTTTTTTCTACTGTGTTGTTGCTGGTTTGTATGTTGGATAAAACAGGATTTTCTGAGTGGTTTGACTGGCTTACTGGCTTCCTGACATTCAGGGTTTGTTAGTCATTTCCATATAGTTGCTGGTTTGAAGCTATGGGTCCAGTGTGACAGGATGCTAGATTAGGGCTATGCTGTGCTTTGAGGGCCATATATTAGGGTGGTAGGTAGGTAGGTGGACAGGCAGAATTTTCCTTCTCCAGCTAATCTAATGAAGGCAGATCATCATTCTACAGAATTGTAAGGACATCATAGTGGAGTGAACAGTAATGAAGGTTCAGACACAAAGGAAGGGGGTCAGTCAGACATCTGACACAGGGCTGAAGAGAGAAGGTGAGCATGAATGGTAGGAATGAGGGAGCAGTACAAGTGGACATGATGAGCGGGAGTCCCAGAAATCCTCACGATGGAACTGACAGTGTCATGGAAAGAGATTCGATAATGATGATGATGATGAAGAAGCTGCTGATGTGCCATTCCCTTGCAGATGAGATGCTTGACTGGATGCAGGTGGTGGAGAAGAACTTTGTTATTCTGTGTCAGGTTTTTTAGGTGAACACGACAAGACTGATCATTATGCCACGATGCCACAAATTCCTCCCCTCTTCGCTGTGGAGTTCTTCTGGCATAGCAGGGTTGTGCGGGCGATGGCTAGTAGTACTGGCTCTGGTTCTCTCTCTTTCTCCATCTCCTTCTTGTCAGCCTGGTCACAGTGGTGGCAGGAGCTGCTGGCGCAGAGGCAGTGGGAGAGGCTGTCTGCATTGCTGGCTTCTTCCCTTGGTGGTGCTCGAGCATGAAGTTCAAGTTTTGTAACGGGTTGACCCAGTGGGGCTATCTGGCCTTTGGGTTCCATAAACATCAGTCGCCATTGGAGAGCTGAATGGTCCATACATACAGTATGTGGAACTCTCGATGTTGTATATGAAGAGCTGGACCCTTGCCACCACGCCCAGTAGAATCCACTATGCTGTCAAGGACGTCATCAATGCAGGAAGGGGCTATGAATCTTTACGAGTCACCATGCCCATGTCTGAATCGGCACACTAGCCTACTATTGAGTATGCCAGCAATTAAAAAAAAGAAAAAAGAAAAGCTGAATACTCAATTAAAAAAGCTGTTAAGTACAGAACAAAACAGTAAGCAGTAGCTATACAATATGCTTACTTACTTGCTTAGTACACAGTAGGCTACACAGGACACATTAGATGGGGCTCTGATTCGGACACAGCCCATGTTCAACGGTTTGTTGTCTACACAGAACCAGAGGGAGCCGTCTTCCACACCAGCAGCACCAGGGATGCCCAGGGACTCTTGGAGGGACAGACCACTCCTGCTGCCGCCATGTCCCGGACCTTAGCCTCTGCCTCCTCCTGGTGCGTCAGTGGAGCGGGACCCCCAGAAATCCTCACGTGGTGTTGAGTGTCACGGAAAACGGGTTTGAAGATGGTGATGAAAAGAAGCTTTTGATGCACCAGTCACACATGTATAAGAACCTTAAGTAGATGCAGAAGATGGAGAGAAGTAGTAAAGGTTAGTTCTGCTGAAGCTTTGGGGAGCTCCAAACTGTCTACAAAGGTCACCGCTGATCTTCCTGTCCATTGGTTCCTTTGTTGATGCTGGGGCTTCGTCCACTGGAAGGGGCGAAAGGAGCTTGGGGAGGACCTTGAGCTAACAGCACCAGGTCTTGAGTCTCACAGGGACACCATCCATCTCCACCTTCTACATCCAGTCACCTGTTTGATCTCTTGTATCTTTTCACACTCGCCGTGCCACAGGGTGATCAGTCTAACCACCTCCCCAGGCTTCCAACTGGCTTTTCCGTTTGTGCTGGAATCCACTCTCCAGCCACTTTGAACCATGTGTTGTCATCCGCCTTGCCCTTGTCTCTTTTCAGTACCAGCCTCCTTGAATTGCTGGGTTTAAAGGTCATTCTTGCTTAGGCAGTGGATCTGTCCAGGTCTTCAGGCACCCACCTCCCCTCTGTCACCGACCGTGTAGCGATGTTCATGCTGTCCATGAAAGTTCATGTCGGTGGCTGCCACATCTTGGGTTTCGTCTTGGGCCCTCTGCCTAGTCTTTCTGCAGAGTCCGGAAGGATGTAAATGGCGGCTATGATGGAGACTGTGCATCCACCCCCAGCTCCTGCTGTTTGGTAATACAGTCCCACCCAGTAACCCTCATCCTGAACTCATCAAAGTAGCCCTGTAGGGGAAAAAATAATAATGATAATAAAAAATATTTATTAAAAAAAAAAACCTAAAACCAAAAAATTTAAAACTTATACCGTAACTTGAAATAACATTAAAACGTTAAAATCAAATGCGTTTAATTTATTTTTTATTTCTATTTCTATTAAATCAAATTAAAAATAATAAATTACTAAAGTAAAAAATAATTATAAAATAAAACCTATTTAAAATAATAAAAATAATAATAATAAATTAATATAAAAACATAAATAAAACTAAATAAATGTAAAATAAATCAATACAAATAATTAAAAAATGTTCAGGATGAGGGTTACAGTTTGTGAGCGTACTACCGGAGGCTGGCAGTGGACATGGTTACGGGGTGCACGGCGTCCATTTTGCCTGCCGTCTACATCCTTGTGAGCTCTGCAGAAAGTCCAAACAGAGGACCTACGACGAAATCCAAGGTGTGGCAGCCCCAACACGAACCGTCACAGATAGCATAACCATCACTGCACAGTTGGTGACAGAGGGGAGACGGATGCTTGACGACCTAGACTGGTCCATTACCTAAGCAAGAGTGACCTTCTAGCCCAGTAGTATGAAGATGCTGGTACTGAAGAAAGGCAACAGCAAAGTACATGACAACATGTGGCTCAAAGTGGCTAGAGAGTGGATTCCAACTCTAACAGAGAAGCCAGTTAGAAGTCAAGGGAAGTGGTTCGGCTGCTCACTCTGACACAGTGTGTGTGAAGAGGACATCAGACTATGCACATGACTGGGTGCAGAAGGTGGAGAAAGGGTGGTCTCCCTGTGTAACCCAAGGCCTGGGGCTCTCAGCACACGGTCCTCCCCAACCTCCTCTAACCTCTCCTGGCGTACGAACTCCCAGTAACAGCGGTGGAAACAGTGGACAGGAACATCAGCAGCTAACCTCCACAGATAGTTCAGAGCTTCCCAACGCTTCAGCAGAATTGGCCTTCACAGCAGGGCAACAAAACGGCAGCTGCCAGTCAGAGAAGAGATTGAGGACTGTGACTGCCAGGACAACAAACTGAGGTCAGCGTCCATCAAGGTTCACATTGTAGCTTGCTGTGATTTTACAGCGGACGAAGAAGAAGGCTTGGCACTATGCCTTATTCCTCTGGAAGATCTGCAGCACAGCCCTCAGGCAAGATTTGTGGAGTTGATGAAGGCGCACAAAGAACACCGTTATGCTGGAGCCGATGGTGCCATGGGAGGAGATGTTTGAAGAAGTCAATGAAAGGACCCCACTAAAGTATGAATCACTTAAGGATGTGTGCATGGAGAAGACCTGGACAGCTAAGGGCCTACCAGTGGAAGAGGGATAAAAAGTGTCCCAGGACAATCGATGCAGAATAAGTGGCCAATTCCGCGGTAACGGAATTACAATTTGCAGAAATTTTGGCCTTAATTTTACTTGCTGTGGATAAGTCTTAAAGCCTAATTGATTTTAAAAAGCTTTATAACTTCAGATGATACCCCTGCTATCATATCAAAATAAAAAATTGGACCCTTCCACATGCAGGACGTTTCCAATTTTTTATTTTGATATGATAGCAGGCACAGAGGTATCATAGAGAATTGTTTTTGCTTGTATGAATCTTTGAGTCACCATGCCCATGTCTGAATTGGCACACTTGCCTACTATTGAGTATGCCAGCTGAGTATGGCATACTCAATAGAAATAAAAAAAAAAAGCTGAATACTCAATTAAAAAAGCTGTTAAGTACAGAACAAAACGGTAAGCAGTAGCTATACAGTATGCTTACTTGCTTAGTACACAGTAGTCTACACAGGACACATTAGACGGGGCTCTGATTCGGACACAGCCCATGTTCAGCGGTTTGTTGTCTACACAGAACCAGATGGAGCCATCTTCCACACCAGCAGCACCAGGGATGCCCAGGGACTCTTGGAGGGACAGATCACTCCTGCCGCCATGTCCCGGACCTTAGCCTCAGCCCCTAACCCCAGAAATCCTCACGTGGTGCTGAGAGTGTCACGGAAAACGGATTTGAAGATGGTGATAAAAAGAAGCTTTTGATGCACCTGTCACACATGTATAAGAAGCTTAAGTAGATGCGGAAGATGGAGATGAGCTTGCATAGAGGTTAGTTCTGCTGAACTAACCACTCTCCAGCCACTTTGAACAAGTGTTGTCATCTGCATTGGCCTTGTCTCTTCATCACCAGCCTCCTTGAATTGCTGGGTTTGAAGGTCATTATTGCTTAGGCGGTGGATCTGTCCAGGTCTTCAGGCACCCACCTCCCCTCTTTCACCGACTGTGTCGCGATGGTCATGCTGTCCATGAAAGTTCATGTCAGTGGCTGCCACATCTTGGGTTTCATCTTGGGCCCTCTGTCTAGTCTTTTTGCAGAGTCTGCAAGAATGTAAATGGCAGCTATGATGGAGACTGTGCACCCACCCCCAGCCCCTGATGTTTAGTAATAGTCCCACACGGTAACCCTCATCCTGTACTCATCAAATTAGTTTTAGCCCTGTAGGCTAAAAAATAATAATGATAATAAAAAATATTTATAATAAGAAGTAAATAATAAAAACCAAAAAAAAAAAAAAAAAAAAATGTAAAAACTTAAAACGTAACTTGAAATAACATTAAAACGTTAAAATCAAATGCATTTTAATATAAATGGAAATAAAAAATAAATACATCTAATGAAAAATAATAAATTATTAAAATAAAATAAAAAATTATAAAATATAAAATTATGAAAAAATATTTAAAATGAAATTATAAAAAATAAAATTTATATGAAAAAATATTTAAAATGAAATTATAAAAAATAAAATTTATATAAAAACATAAATAAAACTAAATGTAAAATAAATCAATAAAAATTATTTTAAAAATGTTCAGGGTGAGGGCTACAGTTTGTGAGTGTACTACCAAAAAGAGCAGAGCACATCAGCACAGTGGGTGTTGACTGATTGATGCATCTAGATATCTAGTTTGATTGCAGAACTGGGGAAAGAAGGAATTTTATTTAATTATTTAAAACCAGTTTTTTTTATTTAAAACCTACACTGTGTCGTACACTGTATTTCTTGTGCAAAATTTTTTTTTAGAAGTATTGTTACGTCCTTCTGTTTCATCTTTCCTACTTTTCGTACTTTGTGTTTGCTTGGCTTTGGGCTGCTGTGTTTGTCTGTGTCTCCCCCACAGATGGAGATGCTGACGTCACGGTCCTGCGTGGAGATCCTGGGAGCTGCGCTCGAGAGACGACGCACGCTGTTGCCTGGCAACCATCTTCAGCCTACATGGAGACGTGGATGTCGCAATGCTTGAGAAGATGCCGTAACTGGGGACGCAGAGGACCGTCGCAGAGCAGCGGGGTTAAAAGATGCAGGAGGATAAATACCCTGTCTCCGTCTGCATCACGAGAGTTCGAGTTCCTGATGCTAGCGATCAACACGACTTCCACGACGCTTCCTGAACACTGAGTTCTGTGTTAACAGACTACAGCAAATAGCCCGTGAATTGACTAAAGCTGCTGAATACCACCAGAGCAAGCATTCCGCTAGACCAGGAGGAGAAGACCCTTTTGTCATCTGGACGTGGGTCTGATTTTGGACACTTGCTGCCTGGTCAGAGCATGCAGCCTGTGTAGCCGAACTGTAAATATTGTCAATCTGTTAGATGTTTAGAGAATAGCTAAGATAGTTTCTACTGTACGTGTCTGTGTTATTAAACATTTTGTCTTTTAAATCACTTTGCACTTGACTGGGTTTATCTAAGAGGTTGTGGTTTGCATTTAAGTGGCTTCGTGTTACCTCCACTACTTGTTATTGCAACACAGGTGGATTTTGGGACGTAACAGTATTGTTCCTTGTGACAAAGATATGCCTAAAAGAGCAGACACAAACTCACAATTGTTTTTCATGAAGAAAACCTAGACTACCATAAGTTAACATTAGCTGGGGAATTCTACCTTGCATTGTCAAAGGACAACTAACATGATACCCAGCGAATAAATTACTTAGCCTACTTAGCTAATGCGGTTGCTTGTTAAAAAAGTAGCCTAATGTTAAATTCTGCTATGTTGTGACTGATTTCATTTCTGCCCGATCACGGATTGGGAAGCTTTCTACAGTGAGGTTATGCCAGGGCAGGGATACTTCAGCCTGCTTATCACCAGTGAGAATGTGAACGTAGGCTCCGGCTGACAACAACAAACTGATAATAGCATAGGCGAGGGTGGATTCCAATCGCTTATTTTATCCGTCCTCTTCTCCTCGGTCCTCGTCTGACCCGGAAATCGATAGAGGATCGCCATCTTTAAAGACATCCCAAACTGCTAAATGCTCCACAGAGGAGCAAGGAGTGGGAACGAGGAGGTTCCCAGAGTATGGTTTAGTGAGGAAACACAAAGGCTTCCTTTGCGGAAGCCTTTTCTCGGAACGCGTGACGTGTATAAATTATCCACCACTCTTCACATCTGCCATGTCGCAGACACACCCTTGTACAAATGCATATGACACTCATTCTTTATAACTAACAAAAGAACCGTTTATTCATGAAAAAAGAAGCTAAAAAGCATTATAGTTAAGCACGTGAGCATAACATGACGATGACGCTTGATTGAGCATTCCATTTTCCTAATACATGTTGCCTCATTTCCTCCATCCTCGTATCTGATCCTTTCCTCGCGTCCTCCGTTGGGCGGAGCTAAGGAGCGAGGAAATGACGCGAGGAAAGGATTCAAGGAGTAAAAATAAGTGATTGGAATGAACCCCTAGCCTACTTTACGTTTAATATCTGGAGGACACATCCGACTAATAATAACGTCATTATGAAGCTTTTTTAGACTAATCGGTGCCATCGTTATAGGAGGAAATGCTTACTTTTTAAAAAGGAAAAGTTAAGGGAATATATTTCTTGCCTTAATCCTAAGGGAAATGGTAGATAAGGCGTTTTGTGCAACACAACGGATTTTCAGGGATTACTTAAGTAAAATTAAACTCTTAAGTGGAGCCTTAATATGTCCCTTAAGAAAACCCTTAGATAACACTTAAGGATTTTTTTTATGCAACTCACTTAGCTTTAAGGGATAGCTACTTAAGGGTAATTATAAGGCTTAACTTAAGGTGTTTTGTGCAACCGGACCCTCACCCACACCAATCGAATAAATAAAATGACGTCATGACTAGCACTCTATAGGGATGTCAAAAGGTCCTTCTTTACCCTTTAAGCTGCAAGTTGCAAACTAGTGATGGGAATTACGGCTCTTTTAAGGGAACCGGATTTTATGGCTCGTTCCTTTTGCGTGTGTGCGCGCATGTAGGCTATATGTGAGAGGGGGGCACTTTACGACTACGAATGGCAGGATTACACTTTTTCGACATTTCGACAGCCTCATAACAAAAGTGCCTAAGTCATTTTTTGAGATTTTCTGCCTAAATCACTTGATTTATCATTCGTCAACAGTGTAAAAATGCTCAAGTCACTGCAGGTCGCTGTGCACTTCCTGAACCGCTTTATGCTATTCTGCCTAAATCCACGATTTGATTTAGGCAGATTTATTTTTGCCTTTTTCTCAAGACTACAAAAAATGACAGGCACTTTTGTTATGAGGCTGTCGATTTGGTTTATACTTCGGGCGACTGTCGTCCTGTGGTCGCTGCGACGGTCGCTGAAGATGTCGCTGAGACATAAAATAAATTCAACTTTGACCCTGTCGCTGCCTCTGTTGTTATGGTAACGTTTGTCTCGGACAAGGGGCCAAGACTGGGATTTCGTTTTGAAGCCCATTTCCTGGTTGGCCTGGGAGCCGCCATTGTGCCGTTGCTCACTAGCGCCACTGTGGCTGGCTCCAGTATAGGTCTTTCCCCATGTAAGTGAACGGCAGCAATTTGGTCAAAATACTCAGTAAATAAATTTTTTACAAAAATTTTTTTTATTGCAATAGGTGCCTTTCCTTCATCTAATGCCTGTGCATGTGCTGATTTTTTAAAATATTGTGTCGTTTGGACAGGGTATTGACATTTGTTCAGGACCAATCAGGGGACAGATTGAGTCGGGTTACTGCCGGTCATTTCACTCACTTTGAGGGGCGGGAACCATAGACGGAACGGGCGGGACGTGGGGCGGGACGTGGGCGGTACCCATAGGCGGTACCTCAAGTGGCTAGCAATGACCTTGACATTCTCACCCATTCTCGTCCTTTTAATGTGTGAATTTGGCTAGTATTAGACCATTAGACCCATCGCAATCACATCGCAATTCTCATTGTCACTAGTGTTGAATTCATTATGGCATGTTCTGCATACAACTGTACTAATCGACCGTCTCAAAAGCATTCTCTCCAGTTTTTTTCGGTAAGACATTTTTTATTACTTTATTTTTTACCGAGTAAGTAACGTTAGCCTTATTAGATAACAGCCTGCAGAAGTAGCCTACGCTACCTACCGCGACATAGCATGACAAGCTAACGCTTTTGTATATTACGTAGACCAGTATGCTAGTGGAGTTAGCACCTTTATCTCCCAAAACCTTTTGGTTTGGCTACTTAGCGTTAGCTAACGATGTAAAACCTACATTGAACTTCGTCCTATGCTCTCCACTGGCTAAGTGCATTTTATGTGGAGTGAATTTCGACATTGCTAACGTTACCGTGCATTAGTCAAACAAAAAGCAGTCTCCAGTTTTTTCGGTAATACAATTTTTATTACTTTATTTTTTACCAAGTAAGTAGCCTTATTAGATAACAGCCTGCAGAAGTAGCCTACGCTACGTTACCTACCGCGACCTAGCATGACAAGCTAACGCTTTTGTATATTACGTAGACCGGTATGCTAGTGCAGTTAGCAACTTTTATCTCCCAAAACCGTTTGGTTTGGCTACTTAACGTTAGCTAACGATGTAAAACCTGTCAAAAGTAACGTTAGTCAAATTTCAGTTGTGTAACGTTAACTTATATTCCATTAAACATCGACCTGGTGAGCCTTTGTGTCTATTTTTAGCTTTGTAATTTAACGTTAACGGTCTCATCGTGGACATGTAGCTACATTGCACTTCGTCCTATGCTCTCCACTGGCTAAGTGCATTTTATGTGGAGTGAATTTCGACATTGCTAACGTTACCGTGCATTAGTCATGGTGTATTTTTCATTAGAGGTATTCATTTAAGGTTGAGCATTATTTATAACTTTTAAAGCATGTGGGAAACGTGTTCATGGAGATGGAAACCCGACATAACGTTAGCTGTCATTTAGCTATCATGTTTTTCGTGTCGCCACTTGCCACCACCACGGACTGTATAAAAATAGGGTAACGTTAGGCTAACGTTAACATTACAGTCTGATATTTTCCCACATAGGCTAACGTTAACATTATAGTCTGATATTTTCCCATGACCCTTGGATTATAGAATATTGTATGAGATTTCAGACAGAATTTGCTTTGAATTCTGGCAATTAACATCATCCAAATGTCTAATTTCAAACCATATTCCTCGGTGCCCGACTACTTTTATCTGTGATGGTAGTTTTATAATTCTGTAAGCTGCATCGCAACCGATCGCAGCCTATTATAACCATTTTATTCTTTGATAGATTTCCTTTAGCTAATGAAGACATGCTGCAGCAGTGGTTGGTCAACATGTATATACATAATATTATATATACACACATAACCCCTGGATGACTGTTGCAAGTATCACTTAGAGCCCGCATAAACGGGGCATAAGTGTTTACTGTGGAAGTCCTCGCTTACAAAGACCCATGGATTACAATACCACTTACAGCCAGCATAAACATGTACAAATTTGATCTTTTATGTGGACCTTGTCATTTTTAATGTGTGTCTCGTCAGGGTTTGTCTTGTACTAAATGTGTGTCTTGTCTTGTGTTCCCACTCTCAGCCTGCACCTTGACGTGGTGAGTGGGCTTTAAACTGAGACAGGCTACTGAACTTTGTTGTCTCCTATGTCAAACCCCTAACTTCTTGTTACCTTTGAGTTTTTTGTCCCCTATTATGAAATGAAAACTGATCTTGTTCTATCCTTTCTCTATTTTACAGATGTAAATTTATTACCAGCTGTTCAAGTTACCAACATAATCAATACTAACACAGATCACTAATTCTGTGATGAAATGATATCTTGAGCTGCTAATTTGTAGAATCAGATGTGCCAAATTTGGGGGTTGAAACAGCACAAGGAATAGGGTTGGGGACCGCAGTCCTAGTCTGTGGGTGACCCTCTTATCAAATGTGCAGCATCCATATTACAAAGGAAAACGCCGCCATCCTGTGCGGGATGTATGGACCACAGACTCACCCTGTCAGCCACAAGGGACATCTGACCATCTTTTAAGGATACATAAAAGAATTGTACTGATTTCAAGTTGCTTTGTGAAAAAAGAATGATCTTAATCACTCCTTTAACACATTTAAAGTCGCAGCACAAGCTGGTCCTCCTTAGTCTTTCAGTGAGATTACAGGATGTGTTACTTATTTACATCAGTGGCTATACCTACACTGTGTGCACGCTGGGGAAGGCCATCTTGAGCGGTAAATGTATTGGTGCATTATGTACTCATTATTTAACTGAATGCAAGAGGGTATTAAATATTTTAAAGACAAAAGCAGACAAAAACCTCAAATTACATTTTTCCACATTTATATAAAGGGTCTGATTCTCATTACAGAGCAAGTACTTACAAAAATTAATTGCTGTACAACATGTATAATGTAGAGGGTAGTTAGGCTACCAGATGCCCTTATTTATGCTTCATTTTGAATGACATTTGATTAGTTTATATATTGTGTAATATTTGCTATTTCACCTACTGCATGATTCTGTTATGCAAATAATGAACACATGAAAACAAGTTGGATAATTAAAAAAATTTTTTATTGACAGCTACACCGGCTTAGGGAGCAGGAAGCAAGAAAGGCCATGGGGTGCCATGGCTGGAGAGGACAAGATGGGGGGGTGGGGGAGAGAAGATGCGGGACAGGGATGAGGAAGAGCAGGGGGAGTTGGGTGAACAATGGCATAGCTACAGATGTCATTAATTAAAATAAATCATAATACAAAATATAACATCACATAAAATTTGAAAAGCTGACCCATTTCATTAAAAAAAAACCTATTCCATTAAAAGCTAAATCCAGGATTGGAGAAACTCCTCCCGTAGATTCAGTCTTTAAGGGAATGGACCATACTATTTAAAAAAATAAAAAGTAGCTGTCACCAACTATCCAGACAGTTTTAGCTGTGTAAGAGGAATAAAATTAAATGCATCTCATTGCAATATACAATGATACATTCTGGATGCAAGCTATTAAAAACATCATCCACAATCTAGACATGATACTTTAATATTGTCAATATGCTGTTTGGTCCTATTGCATAAGGCGAGCTACGCTTGAAAAATTAGCAATGAAAGAGAAATACACTCAAGTATATTATGTAAATGACTAGTTTAAGGCACAGTGATTAAAAAAGAAAAATGGTTCACAATGAAAGGTGGGTACAGAAACTCACAGTTGAGGCTTCGGCTTTCCATCGTTGTGTCTGCAAAAGAAATTAAAAATTCAAGGTTACAACCAGTCTGTGTAATGAGACCATGCACTAGGGTGGGAAACTTCTGAAATTTTCACGCATGCAAATAGATTCTTATTAAAATGCTTCGTAGATGACCACAGCTGACGTTATTTCATCTTCTTTCATTGTGATTTGCGTTAGCTAGGGTGATCATATAGCTATTGTATATTTTATCCACACAAAAAAAATTAGGACAGGTTCGGTCGGGCATTATTAACATAATAGGCTACTCTGCTGGGTTATTGGAACGAGCAAAACCTAACCAGACATTTTTAGGAATTTAGAAATCCCGCAAGGACTTATTTTTATACAGTCTATGGCCTGGACGGATTTTTTGGGTCGCAAGCTTGCTGACAGCTTGCTACCTATTTAGAGCAGCTCTTCGGGACATTTATAATAAAAGTAGTCTTGTACGTAAATGTGATTGATTGACCGTCAATATCGTTAATGGCAATCATAACGTTACCCTATGTTCGCCTTAGCCTGCCTAGGCCTAACGTAACCAATCTCACTGTCAAGCTGGTATGCTAGCTAATGGAATTAGCCTACCTCCGATCTGAGTTGGGTGGAATATTAATGTACTTTAAATTGTACTGTAAATTGAAGATAACTGAATAAACGTTATAACATAACACAATGATGTGAAGAATTTCACACAGTCAATGCAAATAAATAACACAGTAAAACCGTGAAAATGAAATGATATAATAAACATTAGCTTAACTTACCGTGAATTCGCTTGCAATATAAAACCAGAGCTCCCGCTTCTAACTTCTCCCGCTTTCCAGAATCTCCGCCCCGAACTGTCAATCATACTGTGCCTGGACAGAGACCCTCCCATGAAGACCATATCCGGTTCACCCTGCTCCAAGCAAAGGTCAAGTCGGCTCCACTGAGCAGGCGCAGTTCGTCCAAACAGCCGGCGAAAAAGACTTCCGTGTTTCAATTTGGTTTTTCCGAGGCCATGGAAAGGCAATGGGTGACGTCACAGTGGCTTTGTCCATATTTTTATACAGTCTATGGTCTCGGACAGCGGAGGCTTCGGTCGAGCTGTCAACTTACTAGCTAGCACATAAGCTAACTGTTGATGTACAGATTTCTCTGTAGGAAAAATCTGTGCGTGCAGCCATAGCTTACCTACCTAGCAAGCGCGTGAATATCATTATAAATGAGCACAATTAAATATTATTATACATAGCCTAATAATAATAACGATGTAATTTAACCGATTGAAGCTTTGCTAGAGGTTGAGATAACGTTACAATCCAAAACAAGCAGCAGCTCGCTTCCAATGCTACAATTTAGCCTACGATAGTCTATTAGTCTGTAGGCTATTGTGAATGGTTACAGAGACACATTTTCAGCTTGACTACACATTTGTAGCGTTGTAGGCGCCTGCGAATGCATTGCAATGTTATTTGCTTTCACAGTAACTAACTTAGATTTGCCAGATTAAACTTTGTGCAACGATTCAGTGACAGCCCATCTGATCCGTGGCATTCTGATAGCGAGTGAAATAGGCTACTCCACATTCTTGAACCTCATTCTCTAACTAGATAATTGTAGGCTGCTCCCCTAATGAGTCCCGTCTTGTAACTAGCTATTTACATCCCGAACGTAGGCTAGGCTATGCCATCCGTGTTTTCCTACTAAATAACGTTTAATATGAGTTGCATCGATGTTGAACGTTTTATTTGCTACCTCGTTCAAAACCCACATCCTACAAGTGTGTGAAAGACGCAGTGAGTGATATTTCAAACAATATACGGTGCCCTCGAAATGGACATTTAGAAACTTTATTTCTAAGACCTCCGACAAAAAATGGGTAAAGCAGAAGACATAATGAGATGTAGGCTAGCCTATAAAAGCTACTTCTTCCTCCATTGTCCCGAGTGTAAACTGTCGCTGGAGTGCGTTTATACTTTTTGCGAACGACAACGACCACAGTGTGTGTAGCGCGACAATAGAATGTTTATGAAAGTTCTGCGATTTCAGTCGAGCGACACTGTCGTTGGACTATAAACTGGTTAGGCTACCTACGAGACTCGGTTCCCTTCGTTCCGACCAAAGAGACGTTCAAAAGAATCAGATCGTTCGTGACGTGAACGACACATCACTAGTTGCAACCATAGACTGTATAAAAATTGCAACCAGCAGCTAACAGCTGAAACCTGAACCAGCAAGAAGGGGTACCAACTTTAATGGTCGGTAACGTTACTTTGTGCCACAATTTGAGACCGCCAGGAACACAGATGGCGCCCTTCGGTAGACCTACGGAAGATGAGTGACGTAGTCCCTCAGTCCGCACGATTTGTCGTAAGCGGTTTCATAAAACCGGCGGAACTGCGTCACTCATTCGTGAAAATCCATTACAAAGATGGCGCTTGCAAGTCTGCTAAAGAGTGAGTCTGCGGATTTTTCGCTCCGCTGTGAGCGTCCTTTTGCATTCGGTGCCGGCTGGGATCAGACCGAACTGGGCTTCGGAACGTCCGCGGGTGATGGTCTCAACTTCGCCGTGAAAGCTCCACTTTGTGCCGAGGATGAAGACGGCCCTGAAAGAAAGATTGAGTTTCTTCATGGAACAACAACGCTGGCTTTCAAAGTGAGTGTTATGCTAACTCATTGTTTCTGAGACGTATTTGGGTATTTAACAAATGCGTTAATGTAAAATGTTAACGTTACTAAAATTAAAAAGTGATTTAAAATTTTCACGCTCATTGTATTTCGGAAACGGTCTAGCTAGACTTGGCTAGGTTGCTAATGTTGCTAGCGCATCCTTAACGACAGCGTTGGCATTGAGTCTGTCCGTTAGAGTAATGTAAGCTAAGTTGCTGGCTAAATTAATTCGCATAAAGTAGCCAATAGCTATCAGAATGTCGGAGAAACCTGCGGTTACTGACGTTAGCAGATCCTGGATTACGTTAGCAGCCCCCCGCGTTCTTCTTTGCGTCGTTGCGCACGTTCCTTGCGTAGAGTATGTACCATGTAATTTGCGTATCATCTAGCTAACGTTAGCTAGCTGCGAGACACTAATCTGCTTTAAAATTTAATTCTGATATAACGTAACGTTTGCTGTAACGTTAACTTAATCACCGAGCACTAGCTAGCCAGTGAAGTTGTGCACAACATTGTTTGCTTGCTTCCTAGTAAAATACCTTCTCTGGTCAATGACTCAGTTTCAGCATGGCGTTATCGTGGCGGTGGACTCCCGTGCGACGGCTGGCTCCTACATCGCCTCCCAGACCGTGAAGAAGGTGATCGAGATCAACCCGTACCTGCTGGGCACCATGGCAGGCGGCGCGGCCGACTGCAGCTTCTGGGAGAGGCTGCTGGCGCGGCAGTGCCGCATCTACGAGCTCCGCAACAAGGAGCGCATCTCCGTGGCTGCCGCCTCCAAGCTGCTGGCCAACATGGTGTACCAGTACAAGGGCATGGGCCTCAGTATGGGCACGATGGTGTGTGGCTGGGACAAGCGAGGGCCAGGTACGTACACCTGTGTGTATACGCAGGACTTCTGTAGTCAGGTCGGGGAGATATTGTGTGTATTTGAAGGGAATGGGGACTGCAGTGTAAAGCCTTGAGGGTTTATGAGTACATTTGCATTAGCGTGTCACTTTACTCCACCTTCTGTTGAAAGCTAAAGACAAATCCACATTTACTTCAACCTTTCCTCAACCTACATTTCCTAAAATGTAGTATTTCAGGGAAACTACTTTTTCTATTGCCTTATAGGACCCTAGACACACCTAATTACACCTCCCTCAGGTATTATTTGAGTAGTAACTGTGCCCTCCTACCACAAATCCAGGATGGAAAATAATCCCACTGTTCTGCCAGAGCACACTGCCCCCTGGTTCAGTGATGGAGTTACCATGGAATTGTGCAATATACCCGTAGAAAATAATTACAATCTGCTGCTTATGTGCACGCTTTAAAAAAAAAAAAAAATAATAATAATAATTTTTAAGCGTGCCTTCAGGGGAAACTTTGGGTAGCAGTTTAAAACGGGAGGCCTCATTTTCAGATTATGCCCCGCCTACATCTGGATTCGGCCAATGAGAAGGCGGCATTAGAGGCCAGCACAGCCCTTAGTAGTCTAGACGGTCTTTGCTGAAAAACAGAGATAACAGCCGTGGCCTGAGATTCCCGCATCCGGTTCCGCTTCCCCGGTTTCCCCCTCCAATTTGTTGCTCTATTTACATTCATTCCCCGGTGAAACAAAAAGACGGACAGTTTTACTAAGAAAAATCTTTTTGGAGGAGAGGCTGAGCTCACGAGGTTAGCCCTTAGGGAAAAGGAAGAGCAGGGGGGTGTGTCCCAATACTCAAAAAATGCACCCTCCTTTCCTCCACTACCACCTCTCCTCCTTGCCCTGGAAACGGATCTTTGTGTTTTAATTTAATGTTGCTGATTTGGCTACATATTACTTACAAATAGTTACAAATTGATTAATGTCTCGACGCAAACCGCAATGTCAAGTACATTGCATACCGTACATGCAAATACTTGTCCACAAAACATTCAGGGAGTTTTGCATACTTCCGGGTAGGAGAGGAGTGGTAGTGGGGGAGTGGAGGAAAGGAGGTGGGGAGTGGAGAATATTGGGACACACCCCAGGTGTCACATCCTTCATCTGCTGCTGCTGGTGGAGGCAGTTTCCCAGTACAGTCGCTGTAAGCACAACATTGGCTGGCTCCAGTGAACTTCACTATGAATCTGATAAGAACACAAGTGTGTTAGGGTAATAATATTTGGCAGATGGGAAGTGCTCTGTGTTAACCCAGCTACTCTCTGGGACGGTGGAAGGTCTTTGAGACGGCCTGGACTCATTTCCTTACCCAGGCAATTTCTCCAGAGCGAGACAAGGTGAGTAAAGACCAGAGCAGTGAAAAAGTAGTTGGATTCGTGAGTGAAACTTAATTAAAATGAAATGGAGACAAATTGGCCCTCCTGACCTTTTGATGCAGCTGGATCTTCTTAAGATTCTAGACCAGGGGGCGCACAACAACAGGATTTTGTGCCAAGTTCTGCTCTTAATTATTTAATGGTCTCAATCCTATTTTTGTCTGCCGTTTGTATAAGCACCAGCTACAGCCGCAGACTGCAAGTGTGTCCTAAATATTTCACCGTGCTCAAGTGCGGGAGTGAGCCTGCGTAGTTTATAGAGCTCTCAGAATCTAAAACTAAGGTAATTCGTTGGAACAAAAGCCAGCGCGCAGGTCTGCCCTCCAGGCCTGGAGTTGTGAGCCTGTGGTCTAGACAAATAGGGGCTTATATTCCATTAAGGTCAACATTGATTCACAGCAATATTATTTACAAAGTGCACGTATATGCAACAACAAAGGCAGTTATGTTTCCCCGTATTGATTCCAGAGTATTCATGAACGGCGTGGTGTGAAGCGGGAGTATCAGCCGAGGGCATAAACATTACGTCGTTAACATATTAAGTAGAGAGACGGGGAGAGTTCCTCTAACGCCCTGGGGCCCTGTTGTGTGTGAGGTATAGATCCAATACACTTACCTTCTGAGTAATTTATTCACCAAATCACCATGCCTGGCAGAGGGAGTGGCCGCCTTGATGCTGCCAGAATTTAACGGCAGAGGCGCTGGTATAGTGGTGTGCAGTGAAGACCTTGTACTGTGTGAAAACGTCATTGTGGCTCATTTGATCTTCCTCTATTAAATTGACCCTTTAAGGTGCAAGATCACAAATGTGTGATTAGAATGTTCTTGAGTTAACATGCTAATGCTGGTGTAACATTCAAAGCAGTGGAGCTGTAGAACACCCGAGTTGTAAACATTCCAAAAACCTCAAAGGGTTAAGTCCCATTCTTGCCTCTGTTTTGCGTGCTCCAGGTTTTACTGGGTTTCTACTTCGGAGACGTTGCCAGGGTAATGAAATTCTCTAAGAATATTAACCTGCTGAGAGAAGTGCGTGCGTGTATGTTTATTTGTGTGTTCTAGCTGTACAAATCGACTTTCGTAGGCAAATAAAACAACGCTGTCCGTTTAATTTTGTCTAAATAAAAATGGGACATGCATCGATTTGACTAAAATACTGGACTCTGCAGAGTGAACTGTATGTGGGTGCTGTTGCCTGCTAGAGCTGTAACCCCCAGCATGTGATCTGCCTGCTGCACAAGTACTGCCTCCTGTACCAAAGTTGTGCTGAGGTGCTGTTACCGCTGTCTGCCACCAGGGGGAGCAGTGCTCTAACTCCCGGCACAGTGATTGAGCTGCAGCAGGGGTGAGGGAACAGTCCGGCACGTTTGAGGAGCGGGGCGCCGTGACGCGGTAATGACGGGGCCGTCGGGCGGGGCGTGGGACGTGGTGGGGGGGGGCTCTGACAGGCCGAGGCCCGGGGGGTTATGTGCGTTTCGCGGTGGGAGGTGCTCTGCAGCGAGAGCACGGCCTGTTCCGTTAAACGCTGCGGTTAGCTCCCAGCTTGAGGTCCGGATCTCGGCGAACCTCGTCCGCCGCGGGCGAGGTGGCTGACTGTGGGCGGGAAGGAGAGGATTGACATGGCGTGGATTTATGACTCGCAATTAAACCGAATCTCGTTAATGCGACTGCACCGTCGGGCACGCCGGTCCTCTCTGTGATGAAGCGGCTCAGAGCTTTAAAGTGTCAATCAACCCAGCAATTAAGACCAAAACTAATTAAGTCACAAAAGTGCAGGCACTTCACAGCTTTATCCTGCTGTGCAGTGTCGCATGTGGGCGGGTCTTCACGCTCTCGTCTGCTCCACATGCTGGCTGATTGGCTTTGTGAGCTGTCTGTCATTTTTGAGTGACGGTTAAAGAAGTGGTCCCGCTTCTCCTTCCTGTCTCTGCTGTAGGCCTGCCTGTCATTGGCTACTCGGGTTAAAGAGTCTTGGACAGGGCGGGAAGAAAAAAGCCTTTTAAGCCATCTGTCATTTTATGTATTTGAAATGGCTTGTTTCTGATCCATGTTTCAGTCTTTAATGATTCAGCTATACCATTTGTCATGCTATAATGTTTGACAGTAATTTTGTTGCTTGCATTCAGACAGCTATATTAAAATATGCTGTTTGTCACATTGTAAATGGTTGATTATGCCATTTAAACTGGTTTACTTTAATGACTACGATAAAACTGTTTGCCATATTTTGTTTTAGTAATGCATTTAAAAAGCGCCGGAATATATGTACGTGCTTCATATTTTTTCATAACATTAAGTCTCTTAAATATTGTTATATATTCTTTTAAAGCACAACTGAACTTTGGTTGAACTTTGGGTTGTGTTGTTACCTGGCCATGATATGAGTCCAAATGGCGGCAAAATATCTTTGTTAGTTGCTCTGTGCTCCCCTGGGGTGATAATCCAGAATAGGGTATTTGTCTCTCTCCATTCACTTCTATAGGGCAACTAAAACGGTCTCAAAATGACACTAATAGCATGAATATGAACGCGAACAAAGTGTATTCTGTCAATACAAACAATAACCAGTCCTAGTACGTTTTTTTTTTTGAAAATTAAATAGTCCTTTCCTGGCTTTTTTGTATTTTATTTGGAACGTAGATCCGGTAGGTAATTCTTGCGTTAATGCGCCGATGTGTCAGAAACCACCTCATTGGTCCAAATTTTCATGGAAGCAAGGTTCCTAGTAGTATATATCTATGGTAAACAAACCGACCTGCTAACATTTTGCTAGTCTTTTCTGGTAGCATGCTAACAACATTGAAGAAAATAGTACTTTTATAATTTGAATTTCACGAAAAAAATACGTACGAGGACTGGTTATTGTTTGTATTGACAGAATCCGCTTCGTTCACATTCGTGTAAGTGCTAGAAGTGTCATTTTTGAGACAGTTTTAGCTGCCCCATAGAAGTGAATGGAGAGCAGCAAATACCCTATTATGGATTATCACCCCAGGGGAGCACAGAGCAACTAACAAACAAATATTTCACCACCATTTGGACTCATATTATGGCCAGGTAACTACACAACCAGTTCCACCAAAGTTCAGAACAAAAAGTTTCAGGTTTCAAGAGCTTTTTTTTTTTTTGTAATTGTGGGTTGTTTTTTTAAACCTTGAGTTGTCATCATATAATGAATAGCGACAGGTGTGGTTGATGACTGATAATTTGTCACAACGCTCGTCATTGTGACAGATGGAACTTTGGTCAGAGAAAATCTAGTCCAGCTTGTGCATCAGTGATGTCAGTGAATTATTTATTTACTTTGCCCCCTCCTACTTCCTTATTTGGAAAGCCCAATTATAGATACCAGCGCTCATAACTGGACCCTTTGCTATTAATTCAGGAGAGCGTAGAAAAGCGTGTGATGTCGAGCGCTACGCCTTATCACCCTGCACTCTCACGCAGATGAGAGGGAGGTGGACGCAGGACTCTCAGGCGTCTGATCGACCTGCAGGGGTCGCCGCAGAGCAACGAGAAGTAACGGAAAGGTCCCTGGCTTCTGACTGAACCCTCCCTAACCCTGGGCGACGATACCGCCAATTACACGTTGCCCTGGCTGCCGGCCACAGTTGGTAGCGGCACGTCCGCGCACCGGAACGGGCCTTATCCGGATGAGCTGCCCCCATGTCAGTGCGGCGGGATTGAGGAGGCGCCTGTCCTCTGAATTCACCAGCACCTCCGCAAACGACAGAGAAAAACCATTATCGCCACGTTGTGGTGGTGCACCTTTTCTTTAATTACACCTAATGCGGTAGTAAACGTCCAAATTTCAGAGGCCGTGTTTACTACTTTTGATGATTACCATCTCATTTAGGTGTAATTAAAGGGGGAAAAATACATAAATAAATAAAAAACCGCAAATGAAAGCAATACATCACATGGTGGTGATGGTCATTGAATTTAATTATCGTGGCGGTATATCGCCCGGCCCTACTGCAGCGCCTGTCTCCTGCCTCAGATTTGTTAAAAAAATGCACAGTTCTGTGTGAAAATGAGGCTCGGCTTCTTCTCAAAGAACCGAGCGGGCAGCGGAATTCGCTTGCCCCCCCGTAGAGCGCCGCTCGTGCGACGTGAACGTTCGTCAAAGCCGTCGCGCACTTACGCATTTAATATAGTCCCTACCCTGTAAGAAGAGCCTGGGAAACGGTGCTACCCAGAGACAGGTTAACCCCTATGGCTAAATAATGTACGAGACACATTTATTATTAACCAGACTCTGACACTGTTATTTACACTAACCAGCCTGTGAGGCGCCGTCGTTTTTACATGCCTGCTGAGGTTTGCTATTTACGCTAACCAGCCTTAAAGGCACCATCTCTCGCAGGCTACATTATTAACCGGCGTTGTGAAGCTGCATCATTATTACCGGCTATTTCGACTGATTAGCACTATAAAGCACTGTGTACTGGTAACCGGCCTGTGGCGTATCGTATGACATTACAGACCAGCCCGAGGCGGCTAACGTATATAGCTGCTATCATGCCGTTAACCGGCAAACGCCACTGTTAGCCACACTGAGTAGCGCCAATAAGAAGATTCTTTTAATTAATGGTGCAACTACATTACCATTGTTATTTTTGTTGCCGTTTTTAAATTAGCCTAGCCAGCTGTATTTGTTGTACAGCCATGTTGGCTTGCCAGCTAATGCTACCTTGCTAGTTAAATGACAACTGGCGGTTACCTAGCAAACGGAAATAAAAACAACATGCAATGATTCTAATTATTTCTCACTCCAGTGACTATTTGACTATGGGGGGAACTACAGGCCGGTTGGGGTGAATTGAACTTTAAGTGCAAAGGAATGTGTTCTTTTTGTTTTTTTTCCCCTTTTCCTAACGTGTGAATCTTAGCTGCCTGTTTTGAGAAGGTACGTCTGCACCTACGGGTCCTGGACTCTCTTCGGTCTTTCAGCCGACCTGATTGGCTGTTACTGACTTGCTGGGCGTGGTTTCTGAGTGGTACAACCTGAGATGGTGTCGGCGCTAGAGGCAGATCAATCGGAATAAGCGGCCAATCAGTCCACCCAATGAGCACGTAGCGGGCGCTTCTCTTAAAATAAGGCACCAATGAGAAATGAGCTGCTTGACTGGAGGCGGGGCAGGTGGGCTCCACTGAAAGGTGGAGCCGAGCGGAGAGTGAGGTCCGTTGGCACAAGGCAACGAAAGATGCTCCTCCCTGCAGCTTGCGCATACTTATCTCAGTCCTGCTCGCGGTTTTCACCGTAAAGGGGGAAGGCCTGGCCTGGCCCGGTCCCCCCGGTCCCCCGCCCTGGTGAAGGCTGTTGTTTATTTCAGGTCAAAGGGGGTCACCACAGCTAATGTGCTGATTAAGACACCCCATTGATTTCCCATTTGCACAGTGAATTTATCCAAGGCTGGCTAACGCGCATTGGAACATAATGTCGCCGAAGTCAGTGGAGGTGCGCGGGTGTGTTACGCACAGGTACGTCCGCGCGCGAGAGTGTGTAGTGCGTACGTACAGCCGCGCGCGAGAGTGTGTAGTGCGTACGTATGCGTCTGATCTATAGAACAGCTGGACAAGAGTCCTCCATAAAGGAGAACTCTTCCACCCCCCCCCCCCCCAATCGCGCGCACACGCACACTGAGATGACTGAAGGAAAGGCAAAACTGTCAAACTCATGGAGGTGGGGTGGTGAGGTTCTGAGATTCTGTCTGTGAGCACTCCCTCTCCCTCTCCCTCTCCCTCTCCCTCTCCCTCTCCCCCTCCCTCTCTCCCTCTCTCCCTCTCTCCCTCTCTCTCTCTCTCTCTCTCTCTCTCCCTCTCCCTCTCCCTCTCCCTCTCCCTCTCCCTCTCCCTCTCCCTCTCCCTCTCCCTCTCCCTCTCCCTCTCCCTCTCCCTCTCTCTCTCTCTCTCTCTCTCTCTCTCCCTCTCTCCCTCTCTCCCTCTCTCCCTCTCTCCCTCTCTCCCTCTCTCCCTCTCTCCCTCTCTCCCTCTCTCCCTCTCTCCCTCTCTCCCTCTCTCCCTCTCTCCCTCTCTCTCTCTCTGTGTGGTTGCCTTATTTTATTGGGGTTGATGGTGTCCGATGCTAATTTTGCGCAGCTGGGCCCATCGTGTTTAGCAGCCGTGATGCTTTAGAGAGCTGCACGCTCGCTCCATTTCTCTCTGTCACACGCACAAATACACACGCACACATATACGCACACACACGCACATTATAGCAGGGCTGGGAGACGCTTCTGTTGGTGTTAGGATGGGGGTGGGGTGGTGTTAGTTTTCCTCGATCTCTCGATAAAGCCAGAATAAAATTAAAATAATATTTATTTTTTAATTTACTTCATATAGATATTATTACTGGGCTCAAACTTTTTCCTCTGCGGGTCTGTACTGTTTGGACTGAGGTTAACCCTGTGTGTGTCTGTGTGTGCCTGTGTGTGCCTGTGTGTGCCTGTGTGTGCCTGTGTGTGCCTGTGTGTGCCTGTGTGTGCCTGTGTGTGCCTGTGTGTGCCTGTGTGTGCCTGTGTGTGTGCCTGTGTGTGTGTGTGTGTCTCTCTCTGCAGGCCTGTATTACGTGGACTCTGAGGGGAACCGCATTTGCGGGGACCAGTTTGCAGTGGGGTCCGGCTCCATGTACGCGTACGGGGTGCTGGACAGCGGCCTGAGGCCGGACCTGAGCGTGGAGGAGGCGTGCGAGCTGGGCCGCCGCGCCATCTACCAGGCCACTTACCGCGACGCCTACAGCGGAGGCACCGTCAACCTGTACCGCGTCCACAGCGAGGGCTGGGAGAAGGTGTCCCAGGAGGACGTCCTGGGTCTGCACCTGCAGTACTCCTCCCAAACTGCCTAGGGTGGCCAGGGGAGGGGCTCACAGTGCTCGGGTGGGGCTTATATGGGAGGGGGTGTGGCTTTGATTGATGGGGAGGGGCTTATATGGATGGAGGTGGGGTGTATAGGAATGAAGGTTATGTCCAGAGGTGTAATAAGGGGTCATAAAGTAGAAGTTCTGCCATGTGTCCAGCCGGCTGATTTTCACTAATTAGTTCTTCCTCCTGGCTGTAGAATTGCGATAATTGGCAAATCCAGGTGATTGGAACAGAATACCTCTTCTGAACCTGGATTTTACACCTCTGAGGTGGTGATTATAGAGGGGTTGGGGGCTGGTCTTACACAGAAACATAGGGGACATAGCTACAGAGACTGAAAGATGGGGCAGTGTGACAAGGTGTGGCGAGGGCAGTTGGCCTATAATGGGCGAAGGGACGTAGCTTTGGACAGGGGGAGGGACTGCATTCTTGGGCAGGATATTAACACTATGTCATTGCTGTATGTCTGTTAGGTTAGCATCGCCTTGAGTGTCAGTTGGGGGAGAATGAGTGCCACAGATGTGCTGTACGGAGAGGTAAATGAGGACAGCAAATCGGCCTCTGTCTCCTCTTGGTTTTACGTAACGCACGTACACAGTGCGCCACTCTGATGGGTTATTCTTATTGCAAGGACAGCTCTCCGTTCAGTCGAGCGTATTTCGCGTCCTGGCGGCCTGCAGTTCCCCTGTGGTGCCTGCAGCTCGTGGTGGCGCTGTTGTACACCGACTTGAGCTTCCCCCAGCTGGCACTGAACAAGAGCAATTCTGATACACAATTACACAATTATCACATGCAGCCTGTTCAGGAAATATGAATAAAACCTGACTTTTTTTTTGACGTGAGTGTCCGTTTTGTAATTTTGTGTCCTTGTCTCTCCATGTCCCTGTCAAAACCGTTTGACGAAACCGTTACGGTTTCCTGCGTAACTTGTCTATTTGCATTGCTAATGTTTGATACTATTGCATGTCTCACAGGATTTTTCTTTCAGTTTTTGTTGAGCTGTTAGTAATTGCCTGTAGGAAAGGATTTGCGTCTCCCGCAAGGTTTTTTCCCCGCCAATTCACTTTGCGGGAGACGACTAGGCATATATACCAAGTAGACTAGGCTAAGTTTGGGAATTTGACCAGGAAGCTGGGGTTGACACCAAGGGGCTAAGACTGGGGCTGTGTCTGAATCAGAGCCCTATACCCTTTTGAGTACGTGTATTTGAGTCCACTTCGTCAAAAAGCTTTTGAGTGGGCGACTTTCTCACAAATGGGGGCACTTAAAATACCAGGATGAACCACTTATTTCCGGGGTTTTGTTGAGGGAATTCAGGAGCACACTCATCTGCAGAACTGTGCACTCACCCGACAATTTCAGTAAGTAACTCGGAAGTAAAAACGTAAAAGACGTAGAGCGTATATGCATATCTATGGTACAAGAGTGGGTCATATTTCCAAATACTCTTTGATTTTTGTTAATTCTATCTTCATTCATAGTCTACACTTTGTAACAACTCTCATATGTCAACTGATTGATATTCTCAATAAAAAATAAAAAAAAATTAAAAGATATTACGGACTACTTCCTCACTAGTTTGGAAAGAGTTTTGCGGGATTTCTTTCGCACACTGCTTGCAATGTGAGGGGACGGCACATAGTAGACGGGTCTGGGTGGACAGGGAACAGGGCTCTGATTCGGACACAGCCAGCGCTTTCGTTTTGAAGTTCACTTCCTGGTTGGGCTGGGAGCGGCAATTGTGCCGTTGCTCACTAGCGCCAGTGCGATTGGCTCCAGTATAGGTCTTTCACCATCAATGGCAGCAATGTGTTCAAAATACTGTCAATACATTTTTCCCACAAAAAAATAATTGCAATAGGTGCCTTTCCTTCATCTAATGCCTCTGCATGTGCTGATTTTTTAAAATATTGTGTCGTTTGGACAGGGTATTCACATTTGTTCAGGACCAATCAGAGGGACAGGTTGAGTCTTCTTCGGCTCCACGGAGCAGGCGCAGTTTGTACAAACTGGCGGCGACAAAGACATCCGAGCTTCGATTCAGTTTTTACGAAGTCGTGGAAAGGCAATGGGTGACGTCAGAGTGTCTTTGTCCATATTTTTATACAGTCTATGGTTGACACCCATTATATGTATTATGTGTGGGTATTCAACGACCATGGCGAATCAAGACCTCTGTTATCCTCGCAATATAGAGACAAAAATCCCGCGCGGACTTAGCACGGTTTAAACTTCTAGGTCCTGCGTGGTATTTAAATTTCCTGGAAGTGCTCGTGTTAGTTCACGCCCTTTTTCCCTCCACTTAACTTTTTCCAGAGCAGACAAAAGTTGAGGGAGCGAGGTCCTACTGGGATTGAGTATAGTCTTGCACAGGGGAAGGTTATTTCTGTTTATGCTATCAGCCGCATCGCAATTCTCTTTTAAAATGTAACGACGCACGACTGAGCAAACTTCCCCCTTGAACGGTTTTATAGGAGGAAATAAACACTAATGACTGTAATGGGCGCGTGGCCCTGAGGCCCGCCAGAGATGGTTAAAAACTATTTTCACAAGTGGCTAGCTGCGGTTGGAGCTAATGGCATTTCAATAAAGGTAGAAAAGGAGGGCTTTCCAATCGTAAACACAAGTTTTTCCCCCGATCTCTCCCGAGGGAGAAATTAAGTGCAGAATTACACTTGGTAATAAACTTAAGTACACCATTATAGTGAAAGATATACATTGTACCGCGTCCAAGGGAGACAAACGTAATATTCTGTATATACTGTTGACAGTGTGTCGCTGGATTATAGGCCACTGTCCGGCAGTGGATTGTAATTAAGCAAAATAAGAACAAATTGAGTAAAATGACTAGACCAGCCCGAGGGCTGAAGAATGAATGTTTATGTAGCCTACGTTAATTTGGGCTGTAAGCGGATAGAACGTGTGAGAAATGAGGCTGCGCGGGCGAGCACCCGTCCAGCTAACACAGGGAGACGGCTGTCAATCAAGTGCTCAATCGATGTCATTGACTTTTAACGTTGATAATCTTGGCCTTTGTGACAAGGGAAGAATGAGCCAAGAGGTCAACTTCGGTATGGATTCCCGTTAATTAGTGTTGTTGTTTTTTTCTCTCCCAGGGATGTGCTCTTGCAGATAACAGAAAGCGTAGACTTGACTGTCTGCGCAAGTGAGAGGACAACACTGAGGCTAGTCCTAGGTGTTCACGGAAAGAAATTGCCAGTCCAGTGGCGGTTGCCCGCACTGTCGATATGAATGAAGCGGTCACCCGTCTCACTCCTCAGGCAAGCGGGGGATTTTTGTTCACCTGAAGGTGACACGAAAGAGTATGAATAATGACTTCAGAAGTCATTGATTCGGTGCTGAAGGCCTATACTGCGCCTTGCGTTTTCGGTGACCTGGTTTTTATAGTCTGCACAGTTGTAATACAGTCTGCAGGCATTGCAATGCGGATAGGCTATAGCCTACTGTCGTCTGTTAATCAGGCACTAGTAATTATCCGATTGCAGTACCTGGTTAATCCCAAGGAGTCATTTAATTATAATTAAACTAGCTATAGACGCACTCGATTTCACGTGGCGTCCCAGAATGGTGCTTATGGCTATAGCCAGACATGTTTTGTTTATTAAGCGGTATTCTGAGTGTGTCCGTAGCATATAGGTGGACTACGTTTTTATTAGAATTTCACAGCGAATTTGCCTGTAGGCGCTTTAAAAAAAAAGTCGCTTTTAGCCTATACTTCTAATTATGCTACACGCTATGCAGCAAAATTATTTTTTTTCCCCCGAAACGTTTCATCCGGAAAGATTATGCACACCACGTTTGGATCAGGGATGATTTCATTTGCACGAGAGAATGGCTGAATCTTTAAGGCGAGAGAGTTCTGTGCAAAATGCATCTCCTTGCATTTGCTTTATTGCAGAATGTTCAGTTCCCGCATCTTGACGACTTTGTAACAAATCTGTGGCCTAGTGTTTTTATAAAATCTGTGGCCTAGCGTTTTTATAAAACCCAAATAACTCATGTTGTGTGCACAATTTTCTTTTCATTAAACAAGTCACAAAAGATTTTGGGCAATCATCTTTTTACCAACTATAGAAAATTATATAGGCTAAGCTTTCTCTTTACAACGCATCCGCTTTCCTGTCATTCGGATAAGATGGTCGCAGTGTAGGGTATAAGCCTATGCAGTATAGGCTACCCACTTCTTTCTTAGTCGGCATAGAGTATACTCACTTTTTAATCCCCACTGTGATCGTATCAGTTGGTAGTAATCGATTCGCTAAATTAAGAGAGTATCCACTTCTCCAGGCACTACTACACTGGTCGTGACATTTAATATTTCTCACTAGACAGTGTGACCTTTTGACAACTGCAATACAATGATTATTGGCGCCGGTGTAGCCCGATTTGAAGATAATTTACGAATGGTAAATGCATTTTCGCCCAGAGTGCGTGACATTTAGCCTAGGGTAGTGGCTTCCGGTCAAATCTTCTGGTGATGACTTTTATCATCACCAGATCGCCGTTTGCTTAATCGGTCTTCTGTCATGGATTGGCGCCTTTTGAAAGTCAACAGTTTTTTGCAAAGTGGCCTACGTTTTTAAGTCTGGATGTGCTCCAGGTTAGTGTTGTCGCACCAGCTCACGCCGGCCTTGCTTCAATTTTCAACGAGTCCTTCAGTCAATTCAGTTAACGC